>LR990669.1:12725376-13337327 GCA_905147715.2 Xestia xanthographa | reverse complement strand
AATGATGCAATCAAAAAATCAGTGTGCTCCATTTCCGACCTAGAATGAAACGCGTCCTTCCTCTACTCCTTGCTCAATTATAGCGAACAACGATATTAATATTGCAGTTTTATTGTCCCTATTTATGCCTGTTCTATATTTGCGGTCGAGTGACGTCATGGCGTGATGTAATGTAGGGTGTACGTGTGCTGCGGGTTCATTCGTTCTGCTGATCCTTGAGTCTTATTTCTTTATTGTACATATTTGCTTATTAGGCTTTTGTGTCTAGTTATGTTGGCAGGGGTTAGGGTTTCCTTTGTGAGTTATGGAAAATTCTTGCTTTTATGTGTTGGGTAACTTGTATAGTTAAACTATTATTTATAAATGGGAACGTGCAAATTGGGGACAAAAACGCGTGCTTTGTGTAATGTCGCCTTGGTGCAGTGACATTTGATATTATAGTCTGCGCCAGATAAGTGGGAATTAAAGGTCATTGCTCTTTTCTTAATTTATCTGCGTAGGTACCCCGACAATACAATATGAATCGTTTTTTATTACTAGAAAAAGTCAAGGATCACGATAGGTAGTTTCATTATTTCTGTTTTCTTTATTTCGTTTCTTTGTTTAGTTTCATTATTTTTGTTTTGTTTATTTTTTATGTCATTATTTCTGTTTTTGGAATTATGTATTTGAATAAATAGTAGTATAGTATGCGGGTTAATGACCTTTATTTCCTACTTAACTGGCGCAGACTATAGTGACATATTATTATAAGCTTTTCGACTACCAGAGCATAAACACGCGCGTGCCCTCCACGCCAGGATTTCACCTACCATTTTGTCACATATTTGTGTCGTTTGGCGTACAGCGCACGCGCTTACTTGTCACGTATATGAGACTATGGCGGTCAAAAGGTTTAATGTGAATCGTGATCTTTTGTTTTTTAATGATGAGTAGGAACAGGGGCCCTCTCTCTAACATTTCGTCCGTATATTCGGATCTGTCTGTCTCTCTCGCGCACGTCTGCAGATGAGTGCGAGTGAGAGAGACGGATAGGCCCCAGTGACGAGTAGGGTCCCAGTGACGAGTCGGGTATAACTCAACTAAATGTTGTGTTGCCAACATATTGTATTGTATAACGGGCTGGTATCCGCAACTCCACGTCAAAGCGCGTATTTTGCGTGCGGGTAGGAAATTCATTCGATCCACCCTAACTCCCCGTGTTGTTGCCAACATAATGGGGATTTGCTAAGTATAATGTATTCAAAGTACACGAAGATCATTTTTGATAGAACAAACTGAAAAAAAAATTGTCAGTTTGGGTATTGCTACTGAGGCACAACAACAACAACAACAGCCCATAACGTCCACTGCTGGACATAAGCCTCTCCTATGCTGGGAGGAATTTGCCGTAATCTCCACGCTTGGCAGGCGGATTGGAGATCGCAGTGATGAAAGACTAACAGAAAACGCTGCTGCCCATTCTCAGGTCTACGGAGGCGCAAGGTGTTCTGCCTCAGACATTAGTCGCCTTATACGACACCCGTGAGTGTAATGGGTTGGTTCTATTCTACTCTACCGGATACAACACGGCTAGGCCCTGAGGCACACTCGGGTTAATCCCTTCGAGATTAAAGGCGTGATCTTATATTAGGTATGAGTTTATGTGTAAAGAAAAACTATTATTCTTATGAAAAGAGGACATTTATTCCCGTGTTTAATTAATAAGAGAACATAGCAATTAGGGTAAGTTTATTTATTTTTGTTTAATTACTGTCCCAGGTCAATGTAATAAGCTACTAAAATAATCTAAAAATATAGCTACATATAACAAATCAAATTAATAACAGTTACGACAAATAATACTTAATAGCAACAAGGACACTCGTTATTGTCTTTGAAACAGACATGTATTATTATAACTTAACTTTAATAGTTTGACAAATCGCTCCTTAGTATTAATCCTAGCTTGTACTTCTTATGTATAGAAATAGAACGAAATCGATCTATCTCTGTCACTCTTGACCTGGCATTATTTGACAAAAAGTGACAAATATACTTTTGTCTATACGGGGTCGAGGTCAGGCCACTATCAATCGTGGGGTGTCAATTGTTGGCTGATGTCCGACCGATCTTAACCTAGCTGTAAGCTTTTTTTTGCTAGGGGCGAGATATTTTCATTTAAGTTTTTATTTGTTACAAAAAAGCTGTCACTACGCGGTATTTTTTTTTTCTGTACCATACCTGGGAACCTTCTAGTTACGGAAGGAGATATTGGAAATCAAAGTTACAACTTTTTACAATTTTTTTTTTACTAAATAGGTGTTTTTAATATTATACAACAACAACAACAGCCCATAACGACCACTGCTGGACATAATAAGCCTCTCCCATGATGGGAGGAATTTGCCGTAATCTCCACGCTTGGCAGGCGGATTGGGGATCGCAGTGATGAAAGACTAACAGAAAACGCTGCTGCCCATTCTCTGGTCTACGGAGGCGCAAGGTGTTCTGCCTCAGACATTATTCGCCTTATACGACACCCGTGAGTGTAATGGGTTGGTTCTATTCTACTCTGCCTGATACCACACGGCCAATTAATTAATATTATAACTTTACTTAAAATTACCCCTGTACTACTCAATACATCCACCAGCATAATGTTTTGGATGCGTTAAATTGAGTTTTACCGTAAAACATGATTTTTCACCCCAAAAAACAAGTCATTTCCCAGCAATATTTTTGCGTTGAGTTGCTTAATTTGATCTTCAGAACGCTGAGTTGAAGGTGTAGTGCCACGTCACGTCGGGGTCACCAATTTGGGGGTATGAAGAATAGGGTGTAAAAGCTCTTCATCCCCCATAGAAAAGGGAGGATCCTCCGACCAGACGGGTGTTATGTCTGGTGGGCTTCTGCCCGACTGTTGTTGTTGGGTTCTCGTATATAGTCTTAAGTCGCGGATAACTCTGCTTGCGCGATGTAGGAATTGTCAGTTTTTAGTTCATCGTTCGTGTCATAGATGGCACTGTAGTACTTTTTGTTGATGTTGATTTGTAGTGCTGCTACAAAGGCTTCGTGAAAGGTCCATTCATACCTGGTATACCTAAAGAAGGGCAAAAACCTTTTCTCATTACTAATAGAATAGATGACACCATAAAACAATAGTTCTAAAAAAAACACTTTATTTTGGGACTGAAAACCCGCTTTATTTTCAATTAATTGCCGAATTCGATTTTTAGTTGCTTTGAAATCATTAAATAGTTCAGTCATTGAGTTGAATAAACAGTGACGTCACAATTTGCTATTGCCATACAAAATCTATGAGAGAACCGCGTTTTGACAGCTCTTAAAAAGTATCTCAATTGATTGGTGTGTCATCTACCCCATTGGCAATTTCAATCAAGACCTTGTTAACCTAAATATAAAACGGGAACCACAAGGCTTTTTCCCAATGCCATTAAAATGATAGAAACATTAGTAAAAGGGCAGTATCAATCCAATGTAAATTGCATACGCTGTTATACAAACATGAATGTTCTACAGAAATGCGATATGTCAAAGATAGGGTAAGGTAAGTATAGGTAAAGCAGCTTCAAGCGCTTTAAATTACTAGTTACTGCTGCTATTGACACCCGTGCCTTGTAATTAAAGCGGCTGTATTGCACTTCAGCGAAGTGTTCTCTGAGGGCGGACCATGAGAATTGTGCTAGTTGTGCCACCTGTCTTGTGGTGCACGAAAGGGTTAAATGCATCAAACTGTCAATTTTATGAATGTCATGTTGATTGATGGGGCGGGTAGTTACGGAAAATGATGCTTTTTAAGTTGTCAATGGTGTCAATTCTGTTGTGCACAAACTAAACTTAATTTAGGCTATTGCTATCTTTTTCTCTCTAATAAAACGAGAAAGAGACGGACGTAATTTAGAGCTGTCAAATTTAGTTGGAACTAATATTTCCATACAAATGAAGGGTGCACGTAAAAACATGTTGACTAAAAACAGGGTGAAGCGCAAGGCATAAACTAGTTTGACATCTCTAACTTAGTCTATTGGTGTCGATTCTGTTGTGCACAAACTAAACTTAATTTAAGCTATTGCTTGCTATCTTTTACTAAAAGGCAGTGCGAGAAAGGGACGGCTTATAGCTATGAAGTAAGTTAGACATGTGAAACTTGTTTTGCCTTGCGCTTCACCGTGTTTTTAGGGCTACCGCACACTTGCGACAAAACTGTCTTGAGACAGACGAAAAGTGCAAACGAAAAAGACTATTTATCTCTCGCTCGCACTAGTAGGGAAATAATCTGTCTCAAGACAGTTTTGTCGCAAGTGTGCGGTAGCCCTTAGTCGACATGTTTTTACGTGCACCCTTCATTTGTATGGAAATATTAGTTCGAATTAAATTTGACAGCTCTAAATTACATTCGTCTCTTTCTCGTTTTATTAGAGAGAAAAAGATAGCAATAGCCTAAATTAAGTTTAGTTTGTGCACAACAGAATCGACACCAATGGCAATTAGTAAATAATCCTGCTAATATTATATGCGAATATTTGTGAGGATGTATGGATGTTTGTTAGTCTTTCACGCAAAAATTACTGACCGGATTTGGATACAATTTGGCAGGCAGATAGTTTATAACCTAGATTAACACAAGGGATACTTTTCATACGGTAGTACAATGATATAATTATAAACTATAGATACGTTGTCCGCACTCTAAAATGACAACATGACATGAAGCCAATTGGCCACATCGCGCTTAGTTACGCACCAACCTGTCGCGCGACGCTACGTTTGTTTATAATTTAATAAATCCTGTGACGTGACGTGAAGATGTATATTTATCTCCCTCTCGCAATAGGCATCCCGCCGTTCGGTGTCATATTTTCTTTCTCTTTCTTCACGCTTATAAGTAGTTCTAGTATTTTCGCCGTTTTTAAGCGCCGCGATGTTGGTTCATGACGTGTCTATATATAATACGTCATTGCGGTAGTACGATCCCTTTTGATATTCATCTACACTAATATTATAAAGAGGAAAGATTTGTATTTTTGTGTGTGTGTATGTTTGTAATGAATAAATTCAAAAACTACTGCGCCAAAAATTCATTCACCATTAGAAAGCCACGTCTTTATTCAGTAACATAGGCTATATTTTATCCCAGTACTCCCAGGGGAACGGGAACTACGCGGGTGAAACCGCGTGACGTCCGCTAGTTTATACATAAACTCATTCCTTTTTCCCATGGTGGTAGGCAGTAACTACAGAACGCCACCTACTGCGATCCTTACATACTCCTTTTGCCTCGTCCACGTTTATACATCAGGCCCCTTATTCACAACGCTTCGATTCGATATTCGATTCGGTAAGTCGTATGTCTATCTTTTTTTGACATTATGAAATCGAGCGAGATAGACATACGACTTTCCGCATCGAAAATCGAATCGAAGGGTTGTGAATAGCTATGCTGGTCATACACGCACTCCGGTTGCGACTACTAGGTACGCACCAGAAATTCTGAAGAATCTCACCAATAAGGTCAGTCTACCTATGTCCTTCTAGGGCGTCCCCTCCCTTGCCACTCACATCTGCCTTGTAAATACCTTTTTCAATACACTTCCTCGATAACGGGTGTTTATCGCACTACGATTAGGTTCAACATGCAATGTATTTCACACACGTGCGTTTTCTTTATTTTCTCGCACGTGTGCGGGAACAAAAATTCCACAGGTAACGAACACTTATACGAAGTGTGTAAATTTTTTTTTTTTTTTTGGCAAAGCAATGTTCGTCTTTACGGCGTAAATATTTTTTGAATTTTCAAATTGTGTTTTAATTCTATTCTAAATTCAAAAATACAAAAAAATATATACATTTTATATTAGGCTGTTTAAGGGCTTCATACCTTTGCTTCTCCTTCAACCTGGCGATACCAAACCGCGGAAAAAATAAGAAATTAAGAAATTAAAATCAAAGTCTCCTAATAATTCGTGACAAAAATCGTTGCTTAGTGTGGCACTAGATGGCGCTGTGTGTTATGTCCACCAAAAATGTTCTTTTTTTTTCATTTTATTTCTTCAAAAGTGTATGGAAAACGTCGTTTGATACACGTGGACATTTGTTATTGCAGTTCCCGGCTCAATAACACCCTCGCCTACGGCTTATGTGTTACTTTCGCCTCGAATGTAATAACAAACTTACTCCACGTGTATCAAAATGTAGATTGTTAGTCGCCTTTCACTCATCATCTTCACATGACCAAACCATCATACCATCCATCATTTGTCTATTTATAATTTTCAAATTAGTTTATTAATATTAATTTAGCAGGTACCTACATACCCCTAGTGTAAGTAAAAACAGGCGTCAGGCAGTAGTCTATAATGTCGGTGTCATCGTACGTAAGTGTAGATGTTACAGAGGTTATAAGTTGGCCGTGGACCAAAATCTTGTCCAACCAAAAATCGATCGTGGAACCGAGCCCCTACACCCATTTTCAGGGGTCGTAAACTCCTGAAAATAGTCCACTTTTTTCAACTGTGCTAGTTACGTTAGACACAAATGGGTCAAATTATACATATCACGTCCCTTGGGTCCCATAACAACCTAAATAACTCATCTAGGGCCGGAACAAAATGAGTTCTGAAATTAAAGTACCTTGGACGCCATGTTTTCTAAGCCGAGAATAAAAAGGGTCTACAGCCACTTCGCAGGTTTTCGGACGGAAACGGACGGACGTAACATTAGAAACGTAACGCCCTACACTCAAATTCATAAATCAACTGACTTTCAGTCAGAAATAAACGAGAAAATAGCCTAGCCAGGTTGATGACCGCCGATCGAAAGGTCTATTGTGGGTTATGTCGTATTAAAGGAAACACGGAGTCCAAAATAAATCAACTATATTGTAATGAGAGTACAATTATTAAAGAACACCATTAGCAGGGCGTGGTTACTAGAGAAGTCTGTCTGTAGTGTAAAAAGGCGGGCTGTCAACTTCAACGACATGGACATTGACAGCTCTAATTAGAGTATTAGGATGCGTTCCAATATTATTGTTTAATACTGTTTTCTTAATTCGTAACAAGGTCAAAGGCTCAAATCGTACTTCAAATAAAACCAACAAAGCTACATTTAACTTAGTTTAGACAAAACCATCGTTAATATACATAACAAAATTAATATTACCAACCAGTTTTCACAGAAAATGTTATTTTAGGACGAATTAAATAAATAAATAAATAAATATCGCTGGACATTACACACAGCGCCATCTAGTGCCACACTAAGCAACGAGGCTTGTGTCGTAATTGAATAACGCCTTTACCCCGCCGCATAGCAACGAAACCCACAGTTCCGTAAGCACAAAATCAAAATTAACCCGTGCGTGCACACGACATAAACAAACGTTGCTGGTCATAAAGACCGAATGATGACTTACAGAGAACTGAAATAAAGTTGGCTTTGGGTTGTAAATCAATACACTGTCAAACAATATCAGCGAGTGATGCGGACTCCAAGTGGCTCCGCGTAAGACGGGTTATGTTGAAACAAGCCCGCAAAGACTGCCGAAGTTTGCACCGAGGAAAACTCAAGAGAATGTCAATTCATATTTTTAATAACGTTAATGGCAGTCTTGCCTGAAAACGTGAAAGGGGAATTCTTTGAATACAGAATTATCTTTCAAATTATGTATTTGGATTTAGATACGCTACGTGCGTCCTTAAGATATGAAATAAATTACTCGACGAGACATATCTATCGATTTATCAATCAATGTATTACTTGAGTCTCCAGTCTGCCTTGAGCACAGCTATTAAGTTGAACTGTAGGACTGTAGGTAAACTGTGTCTAAAGTTCTAAACTTGGCTTAATGAGTTTCTCGGAAACTTTTAAGAGGTTGGTAGCAACTACGATTTTATAAAAAGCAAGACCGTATATATAAACAACCATCTAATCCCGAAAGAAAGCAACTTCATTTGATTTAAAAAATGTATGCCCCTCGGTGATCCGCCCGAGTTCAACGCAAAATACCCTTACAAAATATAATACACTATTGTGCCGCTAGATGTCGCCTCAATCCCTAGAGTGTAACGAACTCCGCAAACTTTTCCCTTGGAAGCCATATTGGATTTGCAAAACGCGCGAAATGAAATTATTAGTGGGATTATGTCGGAAAAATAAAACAAACACGATCTATTTGAGGTTTTAATGGATATCAATTTGGTTTTATTGGTAATTTGCTTTGCAAATACGCCTTTGGACGTAGTCATTTCATATTTAAACATATTTAGACGTTTAATTAAATACAGACATCGAAAACTTTTGCATTTACAAAGCGTGTTTACCTTTACAGAAAATATCTTGAAATCTAAGTAAGTAAAGGGCCTGAATTTGAATAAAAATGAAACACAAATTATATTATGGTTTACACACACGCCAACGCAAATAACATGACTAACAAAAAATTTGATAGAAAATGTTTGTTTGAGCTAAGACCTCATACGGCAGTCTTTTGTTGGTAAAAGTAAAATAATATTTCAGGACAATGGACCTCCGAATTTATTTTTGAGCCCATTATTATATCAAAGGAAAACCTACTCTACCGTGTCATTGTTTTCCATATTTTTAAAGGAGAAAAAATTCTCTCACTTTTTTTATTTTTCGTACTAAGAAACAGCTCGTGAACCTTCAGGCTGACACTCTGGTAGCCTTTCCAGAAAATCTGCACCTACTTACCTAATGCTTTGAGGTTGTGCCCATTTAAAAAGAAGTAAGTAGGTATAATATCTTTGTTGCTTTTCCAAAAAACAAGGTAGGTACTTACCTAATAAATTAAAAGTTTAGACTTTGTTTTAAACTTATCCTTAAATTATAAATAGTGGTTCGGCTATTACACCCCACCAGCACGTGTTACAATAAAATTGGATTTTCATTGCACTTTGTTGGTACTTATAACCTTTTACCGCCTTTTCCTTTGTAAGCCCTAATAGCTTAGCCTTAGCGCTTAAAGCGGTTTAGGACACAGTTAGAAGTTGTCGGTCTAATAGAGAAAACTGCTGCAGCGCTGCAAGATACCGGCCTGGATCGATCGGGCTGGTTGCGCGCGCATATTATGACGTCACAGCCGTTGAGCGGGCCAACGAAATAATTTTGAAAGCTAAACGTAATACAATCTTATTGCTTGATTATACAATATCAACATACATTATTATTTTGTATTAAAGATTCATGTAGGTACCTACGGTTAATTATATTCAGTGAATGGTTAAACGGCCGCCGTCGGTCTATTATCATCCTCGTTTTCGTGAGGAGGTAGGTAGATAGCTAGGTAATTAGATTTGTGAAAATTATAAATTGAAATGAAGTAATGAAGTGCAACGCTTTGACCTTGTGAATTATTTGGGCCACACTGTCCCTCTCCCTAGTTAGCTAGTTCCGCTAGTTCTCAACATAATTATTGTATGATAAGGTACAAACCTATAGATATATACTGAGTAGCTCGGGAGTTCTGTTTGTAAGGGCAAGGCCGGTAGACTTGCTTGCTTCGATCGCGTGGAGTGTCATAAGTATTATAAGCAGGCACTTAAGTATCGTCTCCGTGTAAAAGAAAACATTGCAGAATTAAGCAGTTTGCAAAAGAGCAAGAAAGAGTAAACCCTTGTGAAAAACTTCTGAACATAATTTCCACTGAGTTATGTTGTTGAAAAGCCGAAAATTTGCAAATTGCCCGCACAAAACCTGCGCAAAAAATAAAAGCATTTATTTACGCGGCAATATTTGCCCTCCAATCCTCCATTCCTTTTAACGTTGCAAAAAATCGCAGAATTGGGCTGCCTAAAGCTCGCTATAAACGGGTCGATTTTACGATTTTTTTATTCCTCTCGGAAGAATAAACGCGAGACAGTGATGAGCAAAAAATTTTGCTTGTTGTTTTGACGAATAGTTATGACTTTTCTTGTGAGCAGTAGAAGAATACCCACTAATATAAATTATTGTGCTCATTTTGACCGTGCAAAAAAAAACTTTTATACGATTTTACTTCCTGGCTCTCATTTTTTTTAGTTTAAACCTGTGCCTGTGTGTGCTTCAAAGAGGCCGAAAGTTAATTCTTAATTACCCTGTACTAAGGAATTTTACTTGACTCACAACATAATGCGGCAAGTTTGTGCGCACCTACAAAAGATAAGAATAATCTGTCCGTATTTACCTAAGAAACTAAATTACGAAAACAATGCGGCAAAAATTATCATTATCAACTTATCTAGAATACTACCTAACAGAAAATGTGCGTCAAAACGCACCACGTGCGTCAGAAGTCAGAAGATACAACATAAGTAATTTATTTTTATCTATAAAGTTGTTTTCAATATCCTGGATTAGTAGCTAGATAACGTTTGTTAATCAATTTCAATTAATATTTTAGAAGTTAATGATATAATATTTCTTTTGAATATGGGTAATTATAGCGATTTATGCTAAGGTAGGGTTCACAATTCTAAAAAAAAGTTTGCCGGTATAAATCTATGTTATTTTCGTTTTATTAAAGACTGTGTTTCACTATTCTCATTTTTTTAAACGCCGGACGTTTTAAAATTCCCCCCACATTCGGGACACTGCGCTAAAATTCCAGACATGTCCAGAAAATTCCGGACGTATGGCAACCCTACTAAAGTAAATAGATTAAGTAGGTGCCATGGACCTGTAGGTATATATAATATAGTATATTTATTCAGAAATAGGTACAGACAACTACGGCCATTTTTTAACAAACAGGTCGGGTTAGGTTTTTCGGTAAATTTCTCTGAAGACAGATCAGAGCAAGGCATACAAGACAAGGCATAATTAGAAACAAAAGGGAAGCCTTAGGTAACAGTTTTTTTTTTTTTTGCAAAAAAAAAAAAACGCCAATCACTGTAAGTAATGAAATCGTACACCTGTCAGGTGAACTGATACGATTGATCAATACCTAAATATAGTGAGGTATATAAAACCGTTGGATAGACAGATTGACTCTGCTTTGTTTAGTCTCTGACTCTCTGTATTGTTTGAACTTTGCTATTTTAGTTGTGCGCCGATTTCGTCGGATAAAGTTTATAATACATAGAACGAAGCGATTAAATTTCAGTTACCTTTCCTGCACCGACAAGACTGGTGCTCTTCTTCAATATTTTGCAAGAAAATCCTGAAAAAATATGAACGAACTCAATGCGCATGCAAATAAAGCAGCAAAGCAGCAACTTCAGAATTTAAATTTGTACTCTTTTTTTCTAAATAAAAAGAATAATAAGGAGAAAAAAGTAGTGAGGAAAATGTTGTTCCTGGTATGAATGTAGACGGAAATAAGAGTAGAAGAAGACCAAAAAAACTATGGATGGACTGTGTCTGTATGAACGATGATATGACTAGAAAGGAGGTGACTGCTGAGATGACGAGAAATAGAGAAGTATGGGAGAAGAAGACATGATATGGATGGATAGATAAAGGCAGGAGAATGATGACTCTACTTTCTAAATAAATATGGCGAGAGGATTAGTTGATATGGCATAAAATTAGGTTGATTTACTCATTCGAGTACCTAATGGTGATTTTATTATGTGTGAACACACAGACACGTCAGAAAATCGAAATAAAACTAGATGAAAGAGGTTTATGATCGGTCATCTAAAATCTATTTATCAATGGATATTTTGGCTTCGTTCTAAATCTTATCTCAATCTATATTTTTAGTAGTGATTTATATATAAAAGAAATTATTGCCTATTGCTATCAAAATGATAGCATTTTTGGACGCTATCTGAATGGCCTTTCGCTATCGCTATCACTAAGGAGAGGACTTTTAAGGACACTGAGACCTAGTATTGCAGCCAGCTTGGGAACCATCAAAACTCTATTTACTTTTTTCTAGGCTGGGCCTGCTGCAAAAGAGTTTCCTGCCATTACACTGACAAAAAAAGCCTCGTCATGTTTCTGTACTAGTTTTACCATTCACGAATGTTATTTATGACATTCCATAAATTCCACCTCGTACGTCGCTCGTGTATCAAACGTCTCGAATAGTTTTCCGAATAACCCAACAAATGAGCAGTATCTTTCATAACGTTGTAACAGCCGTCACTTGTCTCTGCTCCCGAACATTCTTTCATCAAAAGAATACGGCCCGGCTAAATTAAATTGCGTACACCTCGCTAACGCCGCGTCGCTCTGTAATAGAATAGTGTTGCTGCTAAGGTCGAAGCCGAAGCCGAAATTTGTTTTTAATGACTTACAGACTGAATCAGAGCCAAAGCTTGATTCTTTCTTTCTGTCAGCCGTCCTTTTGCTACCAAAACTGTTGAATCTATAAGATATTGATCCAATGCGTCTGGCAGGCAAATCTCAGTCCATGATACCGGGCTGGTAGAATCTTGAATCTTCACTAGAATTTCCTCGTCAATTCTGTGAGTCCAGATACAGCTGATGACTCATTGTAAGAGCTGAAATACTAATCACAAACTCTAGTTAAATATTTTTATTGATGATGATGATTGAGCACCACACCCAGCCAGGAGCAAGCCTGACCCGGACAATCCAGATACACCAGGGGGCACGAATTTGTGAGCAAAGACATGCTCTAAGTTGTGAGAGGAAGCCCGACCAACCGCAGCCAGTCGGGCACAATCAGCCGACTATGCAGCCTAGTGCCAATAAACTCTAGGTTAAATATTCTTATTGATACTAAATTAATTAAGTAGGTATTTCGTTTTTGGTGTTTGTTTGGCCGAAACCTCCTTCTGCCGAAGCCGAATCCGAATCCAAAACGATATTCGAACACTGTATCGTTAGTCCCTACGATCAGACAATGAAATAATCACCCGTCTTTTTATGTTTAGCGTTTATTTTCGGATACATCAACATTTACCTAAGGCCTTGCTGTTTTCTATCCGATGTTCGCCTTGAGCAGTTCGATTGTCTTCCTATTGATCATAAATCATGCATCTTCAGTCGTTTCTGTACACAAACTATTTGACATTTATCGTCAAAATAAAAATAAAAGTGGGATTATTTATACCTGGGAAATGTATGTAAATAAAGAGAAAACTTGTTGGGTTATGTATGTACTAAAAATTTATAAACAAGACATTGATGTAAGTAATATTTTTCGGTTTTCGTATAACCGAAGTCAGACACCCACACATACATACATAAGCTCACGCCTTTTCCTCATGGGAGTGGGCAGAAACCTCAGAACGCCATCTGCTACGATCCTTACATAAGCAAAAGGACCGCAAGGACCGATGCCTGCCGTGGTTGCGGGACGGTTCGAGAGAGATACCGTGGCCCCGGAACACAAAGGGCGATGAAGAAACATGGATGGGTTTTAGTCAGTAAAAGTCTGACACTCCCTCCTGCTCTGCCTAGAGCGGGAGAAGTCATTCAAATTTGATGATTTCCCATCAGAAAAAAAAGTACTCCTTTTGCTTCGTTCACGTTTATACATCTGATCATAGGTACTAGGTACACATACGTCGGTTGCAAGGTTGTGTAAATTATAAAAAAGTGAAGGCATAAAATATAGCCTATTCGCCTGGACCGAAATAACGAATCGTTTGTCACCTCATTCATCAAAATCGGATAGTAGTTCAGGAGCAAAGGTGGAAAATAAAAATCTTACACACATACATACCTACTTAAACTGCTAAAATCATAACCCCTCCTTTTGGCTTTGCTGTAGTCGGGCAAAAAAACGTCGCCTACCGCAATATTTAAGCAGTAGAGTGTGTTCTGACTTTATCTATACAAACAAGTATTTGAATCCACAGCATTATTATTTACCTACCTGTGCGTATTTACAATTTATTGAAAAACAGATAAATAACTACCTGTACAAGGCAATTATGAGATAAAAATGTATATCTTACATTACCTACATTTTGATCATTTTTGATTAAAAAAAACCGGCCAGGAGCGTGTCGGGCCACGCTCAGTGTGTAGGGTTCCGTAGTTTCCCGTCCGTCACAATAAGTGTTCCCACTTATGAGTTTAAAGGTGGGTATCCATTATGTAAAAATGCTTGCATATACGAATATACTACAAACTTAGTCCAGAAATTATTTTGTACAACTTTTTGTCTTTTTTGTACAAAAACTGTTGTTTCCATCAAGTTCAAAATGATTTTCCAAGAAAGTCCTTATAAAGTTCTACTTTTCAGATTTTTTTCATATTTTCTAAACTTATGGTTCAAAAGTTAGAGGGGGGGGGACACATTGTTTTTTACTTTTGGAGCGATTATTTCCAAAATTATTGACATAATCAAAAAATGGTTTTAGGAAACCCCTATTCATTTTTAACTACCTTTCCAACAATATATCACACGTTAGGGTTGAAATTTTAAAAAAAATCACTTCCCACTTTACATATAGGGGGGCTACCCTAATAAAACATTTTTTTCCAATTTTTATTTTACCACTTTGTCGGCGTGATTGATATACATATTGGTACCAAATTTCAGCTTTCTAGTGCTAACGGTCACAGAGATTAAGCGAGGACGGACAGACGGACGGACGGACAGACATGGCGAAACTATAAGGGTTCCTAGTTGACTACGGAACCCTAAAAAAGAATGATTACAAAACTCATTAGTACAGTTGACAAAATAATGTGATTTTATGGAACTGCAGTAGAATACCTTTATTTTACTGCAGTTCCAAATTCCTCTTCTTCTTCTAACCTTCTGATAAGGATCAGGTCAGAAGTTTTTCAATAGAAGAGGTATCTATACACAGGATCCAAAGGTATCAATGTTCATGCCTCAGTGTAGTCGATAGTAGTCCGATATATCCCTCCCCTCCTTTTCCCAGCATGCAGACACTACATAGCATAAGCATAATCACTCCATAATGTTCCTACTGCTGGAACACAGGCCTCCTCTTTCGAGAGGGAATGTGCTGTACCTTATCCACTACGTAGGCCCAGTGCGCCAGGAAGACTGGAATAAATTCATTTTCATGATTTATTTTCAGTCTAATGGTACGGGTAGTCGGTGGCCCGAAAGTCTGACAACCAGTCTTACCGAGGGATTTCTTATTACCCAGTACCAACCAACTGTTGCGGGTTGCGGAGGTCAGGTAGGTGAGATAATCAGTCGCTCCATGTTAAATACTGGTATTCAGCTGCACCCGGTTAATCTGGAATCCGACCCACACAGTTGGGAAAAGTATAGGCAGATGATAATAGTTCATGAATTTGCTATGGCATGTAGCAACTCAGCACTTGCGTAGAAAGAAACACTTAATCATATCTTATCGTGTCGAAAACTAAAATATTTTAATTATCAGACTATAAGAATTTAGGCTAAAAATGTTTAAGCTGAAAATAAAATTGCAAACATTCAGACAGATTTATTAAACACAATATCTAAAATATCCACACAATATTTTTATTAAAATTATTGGAAACCATGATGGCTGCACGGCTTTGCGATAGCGATTATTGCAGTCTGGCTGTTTAAGGCTGATGCTCCAGGGTAGCCCGCGAAATTCTGAAAAGGTCGAGAAACGATTTTTTCAAGGTCAAAGTCATTGCTAGACCTTTATGAACTTGGAGGGTTGTATTGATGGTTTTGATGATTATAATTCTGTAACTACATACGTCTTACAATCGCGTCCAATATTTTAATCAACATACAACCTTGCACTGGCTTGCAATTTGCCAAAAACGTAAGAAAATTTGAATTTCGCGGGCTGGTCGAAGCATTCACCTTAAATTTTAACATCAGAACGTCGCCTATATACATTTATTCAAATTAAACTGTTAATCAGCAATTTTTGAACGTCGAAGCAAGAGACAGTCCCCCAAAACGGCCGCCCTTCATCACTTCGTAGTGTTTAAGCTTTAGCTGGGAAGAAGTGGCGAAACAAAGTCCCCAGCAACACATCTGTCTGTTAGGTTAGAAGAACCAGATCAGATTCTATAGTTGGTGCCAGTTAAGATGAGAATAGCGGTCATATCCCTTTCAATATCTCTTCGTACGAACCAAAACCAAATAAACCATGTATCGTTTTCCATTACAAAAAATGTTGAAGATCACGATAGATGACGATTCCAGACTTGAACAGGCTTATTTTTAGTTTTCAAAGTTACGAAGGTGCAATGACCGCTATTCTCATCTTACTGGCACCAACTTTATACAATAGTGTAAGTACCTACATAAAAGATTGTTTAAGATAACGGCTGATCATGCGATAAGTCGTGGTCGTGCGTGGCCGCGTAGTACGCTAGGTCCCTAACATGAGGTCTTGGGCTAGTGCTGGTATGTCCCTCGGCGAAAAAAGCAACAGCAAGTTTTTCAGTGGAGTCAAAATCGCAATCTAGCCTTATCATATTGTTGTAAAGCGTATAGCAACAATACTCTCTGCTTATCCCTACATGAAAGAGCATAGTTCAATCATCATCTGCCGAGCCTTTCTCCCAACTACGTTGGGGCCGGCTTTTATGCTAACCGGATGCAACTGAATACTAATATTTTACATGGAGCGACTGCCTATCTGACCTCCACAACCCAGTTAGTAGGTACTGGGTAAGAGCATAGTTCATTTTTTTTTAAATGAATGCCATACCTATCTGCTTTTAAAAATAAGCTCGGACATTCGATTTCTAACTACAGTCTAGTATCATAAGATCATAACGTACGTAAACAATATTTTTAATCGTTTTTCTTAGACGGCTTCAATATTATTTTTCAGTGTTTCAGCTTACCATGGCGTGCCGCGGTTTGCCTCTGTGCGTATACAGTGTAACATCTACTACGGTTGTAACTATACCAAATATAAAAGTAAGTTAAGTGAGCTGCTCGCTCAAGAAACCACATTTCTTTTGAAATCGATCGGTTAACCGAACCGATACAAGCGCAGGGCTTGTCATTCACTGACGTCGTACCCGCCGCGGCCCGACTGACGCATGCGCGTCTGGCTAACGTCTATCCCGTACGGATATAGATGAGTGTTGGCTTGTACATATTTTCGTAGTGCGCTGAGATCTTTTCATCGTGGCCGCATTACTTTATTGCCAGAATACACGTTCGAACGGTTATCTCATTTTGTCGCATCGTAATATAGATAACGTTGACGTTGGTATAATATTTTATCAATTATGTGATAGCGGTACAGCTACTATTCATATTATATAAATGAAAATTAAATTGCGACACAAGCATGTAGCGTTTAGCCGAATGTCGTGTAGTGTATGGGGCGCATGGATAGCGTGAAGTGAAGGATCGTGTGTAGACTGTGGTGCCCTCAGTCAGTAGAGCGGACTCGGATCGCGCGGACGCGCGGCGTGTCGGTGCTTGTAGTTTTTTAGTTTGACAGTTGGCGCGTTTTTCGTTTTGGTTCAACTTGATATTTCTTGTGGAAATCATAGATTTTAAGTTAGTGTAATCTGTGTATTTTCTGTTGATTCTAAGTGTACAACTGTTCATTTGTGAATTTTCCACGCCGGCTGTGAATTGAGTGGTTGCACGCCCTGTGTACCTGCGCTCGTCGTGTTGTGCAGAATTTTTGTGATTTCTCTTTCGGAAATTGTTTTGTGGACGAGTTGCATCCGCTGCCGGGAACGACTAAGGTGAGTGACACACTTTACCAGTACATTGTGCAGTTATAAACTTTCTAGTCGAGTGAACTAAGCGATTTCAGGCTCAGGTATTGCAATTTAGGGCGGACAAATTCTCTGTGGACCCGACAAACGGGTTCCAAATATCAATACAATAATCAGGTAATAATATAATAATCAGGTTTATTCCGAGCCCATAAACGTTTGAATAGGTAGTTAGATGTTTATAGGTTGTTGGAATTAGTGATTTTTCCTTGGTGGCCGGGCTGAGACGATCCAGACAGCTGAGAGTGCGTAACGGGTAAAAATAAATACACGGGCATTATCGGCCGGTAGACAAATCGGCTTTACTGAGGACAACGCGATATTATTAGTGCATATTATACAATACCGAGGTAGGTGAGGTTATGTTCGAGGAGGTTCAAGGCTGTAAAAAGTACAGTTGCATTATAGCCCCCTTCACGAAGTAGTTTACACGTGACGAGCAAATAGCCATTAGTGATAAGAATTAAATTGGTAGGTACCTACAATAACATCTTTGCTTACTGAGATAATAAGTAGGTAATTGTAGTGAATATTCCAACTTCTAAATTCTACTGAGATTAACTTTTAATCCAGCGGTATTAAAAGTCAATTAATAGCATAAGTTAACATTACAAAACAAGTGTATATTCCATGCCTGTATCCTTATGATAACGTCTCACCCAATAAGAATTCTTCGCCTCATATTGTTGGTAACATTAACTCTGAAATAGGACTGAAGTATCAACTAGGTGTTTAAATACACAAGATTTCCTGTTATAAAGTCTAAACCATCATACCCACATATTATCGACCAACTTCATAATGTAAAAACTATAGCTTGTCACAGTCCGTCTTAGAGTTTAGGTCATAAAGGTCTTTAGCTAGACAAAACTGTAACAATAAACTGTAATAAGCTTGTACTATCTGTACCAAATAAGTACTTAGTACAAGTTAGTAATCTAATCTATTTATTGATTTCCCGAATTTGTGTTACACTTTGCTCATAACTTTATTACTACAGCTGATTATATTGTGTACAAAACCTAATAAATTCTTATTCAATCAAATGTATGAGTTCGGAAATGGCTGATTTATTTGAGGCTCAAAATAGAGTACAATTTCAAACAATCAATTTTGTGTCAGTGGGTTTGAGGAACTAAATTGTTCTGATTCACCAAATCTTTTAATATGACATCACACAATATTTGTATGATTTAAAATAATTAAATCGTACCTGGATCTAAAGAGACTAAAATCATCTTGTAAGTGCATCGCCTTGCCTCCTTAACTTTCACATAAGATATCCTCAAAATAAAGTATGAATTCCATGCAAAATCATCCATGCATACATGTTGTTTTGTAAACTTATATTGTCACTTACGGGATATCTTCCATGATTATTAAGTTTAGTTTTAAACCGTGATCGCTTAAAACAGTGTATGTTGTATTGTATTTCTTGTCTCAATATTGAAATTTTTCAACAGATCTATTCAAGATTATTATTTTCTAAGATGTAAACCTTTTTACAACTTTGCAACGTATTGGAACATATAACCAGTTCGTAAACTCTATTATAACTCTTAGTACTATTTTCCACGCTGAGATTGACATTAATTTCTCCTTCCATATGTGCAATAAACAAAACTGAAAAGTTACAGTGATCTGTTCTTTTTATTTGAAAATAAAACCCGTTGATGTACCGTGCCTCAGTTTTGTAACATTTGGTAAATACCGAGTCTGACATTTATTAGTTTTGCTGATGTGCTAATTTTATAACTTTGTTGGGAATTGTTTTCTACTGTATGTAATTTATAAATGAGATTGAACCCTGTAAAACAGCAACCTGTAAACAACATCAGTTGTCAGTCAAAATTAAAGAACTAAAATGTTAAGAACACAGCCTATTTTTTATTTGGTCTAAAATCTTTTGTGAATTAAAATAATAAATAATTAAAATTTATTCAAAAATATATAAGGTAAACTTTACAGTTTTTTCTGTAATGTATGTCAAGTTCACCCATGTTTTGAGCCTGAACTAGGTAATCCTGTGTTTCAGGCGATTTAAATAAATTTTGCCAATTATGTTAAATTGCTTGAAAAAGTAAATCCTTCTTGTAAACTTGCATGACAACAGTTTTATCATTCAAATTTTGAATGCTTTTAAAGCATAAATTAAGTATTCTAAATGTTGTACTTTGCAGCAGCCAAATAAGACAGAGAATCTAATTAATGTAAATACTATTAAATAATGACTTAGACTTAATGAAATAAATTAAAGTCTATTTTAAGAATGCTAAAATTAAGTGCCTACACCTTTAAAACTGGGCTCTCCAGACAAACACAACAACTTTATAATTTATTTTAAACATACAAAGTACAATAAGCTAGAAATGTTAATTGTTCAAACATTTTATTTCATATAATGTGTTACACTATCTACTCATTAACTAAAAGTGAAAACAATGAATTTAGAACACTGTAATTAAGCATACTTAGTCATGAAAGTAAAAATATTATTCCACATTAATTTATTTATGATAAATCAGGGAAATTAATTGTTTCTTGAATTGACTACCAAATTATAATGCCCTCTGGGGGTCTAAAATGGCCGCTTTAGCAGAATCGTGTTAAGAATCACGTTAAAAAAGGTAATTCCTAAAATGTTATGTTCATTATGTCCAGCGATATTTATTTATTTATTTATTTTATTTATTTATAATTATAAAGTCCATTTTAAGAATTTTAATTTTTTAACGCTAATGCGGCCATTTTAGACCCTCCGTAAAGTCAAATCACAACTTTGTTTGTGTGTGTATTGGCTTTAATGTGGCAAATTTATGTTGTGTGTCCAATTTGATAAGTACCTAATTAATTTCTCTGACTGTACTGTGTAAACACACAGTACAGTCAGAGAAATTAATTACTAGTCTTGAAAAATGTAGGATAATATAATATTTTAACTTTTCATGTGTAAGTAGGTTCCAAAAAATAGTGTAACTTGGTGCTACTAAAATTTCTAAACACACCCAAGTCATTATTTTCAGGATTCGACATTATAACAAATGACTACAAGCTGTAGAATGTATTTACTGTAAAGGCATAACAAACGACATTTATTTATTACAGGCACGAGACATTCAATAGTTCGCGTTTCGAGGCTACATATTTTATTCCTATATGTAATTTGTATTGATATTTTGCTTGGCCATATGCCAAAATGTAATATGGAATCTGAACTTGTAGTCGGAATTAAGTATTCATTCATTGCAATAAATCTTTTCTATCTTATTCATTAACGACTGGGGTTGGGTACCTACGGTATGGCCTCATTTCTCGTGGAGAGAGAGGTACATGCCGCGAACGGGTAGGGTAACCATGGCGCGACGGCCGCTCGGACAAAGTCCTACTTACGATTGTAGAAACTGTATGACAGGAATGTCATAAAGTTTGCCATGTGGCTACAACTTGCCGTAAACTTTAGTAACAACTAATGATTAGATTTGTAATAGTTATTTCTTTTAGTTTTATTGCGAAGTAGTTCAATACTTAATCAGTATTTCTGATTTTTCATTGTGAGAATTCTCAGATGATTTGCTGTAGGTAGTAAATTGTTTCAACTATGAGTTATAGGTAGCTATTATAAACGTTTTGCGAAAGATATATTGTTGATCTCTAAATAAAACGAATAATAGTGAAACACAAAAATAGTTCGACATAAAATACAAATCCATCAATTTAGATGACGGTTACACACGTCATGTAAACAGGAAAACATTAGCACAATACTAAAATGTAATTTTAGATTTGTCCTGCTAATTTACACCTCAATACGAGTTTCTGATAAACGCTTCAAGAGGGTGTCTAATTCCATAAAAATTATGGCAACTCTATAAATTAAAAGGATTCAATAGGTGGTAATAGTATTCTATCAAGCAATGGGGTGGGCAACTGTGGAACTAATGGCGCTAGCATCGCATGAACCAAACATCGTCATTGGTTGAAAATCTGTCAATGTCATTTTATATTTCAAAATAGTTTGACCTCATTGGTCAGATTTGGTCTAAACTATGGACGCGCCATCTACAATCAGCTTTGACCAGCCTTCCCCATTTGGCAGTGCAGCGCTGCCTGAAGTGGCCAGGCTGAAAATTAAGTGAAAGAGGGGGGAGGAGGGGTTTAGAGGGGGAGAAGGGGGCTATGCGACGGTGATTTCAGTTGAAATATGGCTACAAGACGGCCGTTACCCCGCGGTGACGCTGTTCCAGATGCCTTTAATTACGCGACCGATTGCGGTTGGGGGGGTGAAGCGGTGTATTTAAAGCGTATGCGCGGGCCACTCGCCGCGGAGCGTCATCGGCGCGTGCGTCACTTCTAAACGCGAATAGAAAACTGGTGACCCTCGGATTGGATGACGCCACCCGCTATGCGTGACGGACGGCTCACGTTACTAGACTGTAGTGAAAGTGTCGTGACATATCCCCGGGATGTTACGGGAACGTTGACGAATGTTACGTAGACGCTACACAAACAATGTAATGCGAATGTCAAACAACACATGCTAATTTAAAGCTTCGACTAAGTGACACTAAATATTCTTCCAAACTCGAACTGAACTATCCTAACTCGTGATAAGAAGTCCAATTTTCCCTCGTAGGTAGGTATTAAAAGTGTGCCAAGTTTGCAATGAAATACTGTCAGAACAATTTAATCCCAAAAGTATTCTTTACTGCCGTCGAATTCCATAGCGCGCTCCCATTTGGTTTTATTACCTCAAACTATCTTCAGAGATAAAGCGTCCTTGGTGGAAACTCTTAGATGGACGAAAATATATGAGGGTAGCTAGCCGGGTGTAGGATGCTCCCTCCATCAGACCGGACTATGACAAATGACGTCTTCCGAGAACGTATAAAAACTGTGTAGGATCAGAATTTACCATTTATCACGTTTGAGTCTTTTACAGTGTTATTTTTTTCAATTCGCAGACGATGTTTGTCGCAATCGTATACTAAATAAAGCAGAAATCTATCCGGGTTTCGTCCCTTAGCAATTCAATCCATACTAAATTCGAAGCTGCCAATCAATGCCGAGTTTACTCTTCGCTTCCTCGTAGTTTTATTTCTTGCGGAATCCCGAAAAAGAATCGAAGAGCTTCCGAGGGTAACCGATCGCCGAAACGTTATACTGATACTTGATTGTACAGTTCCCAAGAGAGAAGAAATAAAAAGCTCTAAATATGGACCAAACAAAAGTTGAAATAAATTCTGTCATCGATGTTGGTTTTCCATCAAATCGATTGATCAAAACAACCTTCCGGCGTTTACTCGTCCTTGTCCAATCATATTTCACAGTTGTCACTCATGTGGAATGACTGAATTTGTTGTTGCCGACATTGTTTGTTTATCGATTTTTAGTTTATTGACATATCTGTATGACTGGTCGACATACAAGCAAGCATTTTAGCGCTTGCTGCATTGAGCGGCAGATATGAGGGTCATCGTATAGCTACAAAATATGTTCTAATTATCAGAAACACGATAAATGAGCCGAGTTATTTCAAGAGTTGTATCATTCTTATCGCTTCAATGACTCAGTTGCCATGAGGTCAGGGGCCAAAGTCATGGTGACATCATCATAAGACCCATCACAGGTGGGTGTTGGCCTTTCAATTAGGAGGTTGCTGACCGCTTTGTGGCTCTTGTTCTAATACTTCGACCTTCAAGGTATGGACGATTATGTAAGGTGACATGTAAGGCAATTTGTGATAAGTCACCTTAACACTTAAAAGTTGTTTTGGGCTACTTTGATTTGATCCAGTGCATTGAACACTCATAGAATGGGTTAATTTCAAAACGAACTTTAAATTGGCTTCAACACGCAAAGGACAAACAGTTTTTACGCTCCAAAGTTGCGGAATAATTTAAAACAATGTAATTAAGAGTTCGCGTTTAATTTAACAGCTAATGAAACTTCAGGACCTCGGATTTTGTTGACACTCGATTGCATAGCGAAGTTGCTGATATTACCAATTTAATCAATTAAAACTAAACTAGTCCAAGCAGCCAATTAATTCACTAATGCGATAAGATATTAAAATTATAACAATCCAGTTCTGACTGAAATGGAAGGACGTAGACGCAGACAAATTGATCTCGTTTAAAAGCGATATCGATTGCTAATTGTACAATGAAGTCTACTGTAATGAATTGGTTCTTAATCACTTGTTACAGTGTGGAGTAATGAACTATCTCACACAGTAGTCCGTATAGTCTTTGATGAGTGTCTAAGGTCGAGATTCCAACATAAAGACCGTCACTGACACGTGCTTTGACTTAAACATGTTCCTGTCTCTATCTTACAGCTGCAGTTTGTCAGTAGTGCGATAGTGAAGCGAATAGGCTTAATCAAAATGCGTGCTTAGTAACGTTAATTCTCGGCTCTAATCATCATCATCTGCATAGCTTTTTCCCAACTATGTTGCGAACAGCTTCCAGTCTCACTGGATGCAGCTGAATACTAGCATTTACTATGGAGCTACTGTCAGTCCAAAACATCATCATTATTTTCTTGCTCTTATCCTAATTTATTTGTGGTCGGAGCAGCATGTCTTCTTCTTCCATACTTCTCTATTACTCGTTAGACAACTTTTCTAGCCTTACCATTCTCCACACAGTCCATCCATCGTTTCTTTCATCTTCCTCACTCTTATAGCCATCAACATTCTTACTCATAACTTTCCTCACGACGTTTTTCGACTGCCAGGCTAAAAAATCGTGTTTAAGGAAACCCACACTGGCTCCGCATGTTGGATTGCTCATTCCCTTTCACAGAACAGCAGTGGGAACATTATTAGCTGATTATGTTTGACTACCAGTCCAGTGTCACAGAATGTCAGGAATGTGGTTGTATAAAGACCAAATATCTTTAGATACTTCACGTTGCTTTCAAGGCCAAAGAAGGCGTAATTATAATCATTTTCAAACAGTCGTAGCTGGCGTTAAACTGTACAAGGTAAATACCTATTTAAACATGTTTTAGTATTGAGCAAGACTACGTTTTTATAACCCGTCAACTAATCTAACCACAACAATTGACGCCAACATTAGCCTAAAAATACTAGAACGTTCTACAATTGTTTCTCTTTAGTATTTATTATCATTTTATTGTTTGTAGCAGTTCTAAGCTACATAATGACAATGGCAGAGCAGTGGATGGCCTGGTCATTACACATGTATGTGCTCTTACATATTCCACAGGACATATCCATTGTTCCCGTCTTCCATTCTGACGTCACAGGGGCGGTTTAATTAAATTTCTGGCTAACTAATTGTAATTAGAGGCGTTTAGAGATAGTGGGGGGAGATTACTTAGCTAGAAAGCTGGGTACAGAACTACAGATTGGTCGCTCGAAATTGTATAATATGAAAATGACAGGCAATCATTTAAAATCCTGGATCATCTTTCTACATTGTCTAGGTGACTGGCAGATATAAATTAAGTAAAGTAGAAAAAATAAGTGAAAATATGACGCTTGAAATAACAAATCAGTGAAACGATAAAATGACGATTACGAGATGAAAACAGTCTACCTTTCAGGGTTATGTTGAAAACAGTTTAAAAATGTATAGAGTCATATTCAATTTTATTCAGCCATCGATAAGATTATTGTCTTCCAAGTTGTTAAACTTCAAATATCCGTACTTCGATACCAAGAAACAGTCAACGCACCTAATTTCATATTGAGAGAACACCTACGGCATAAATTAATATTAATATGGACAAAGGATAACAATACAAAACTGGGGTACGAGGAAAAGGGATGAAAGATGACAGGCACCTTGTTTATTGGCGTAACCCAACCGAATCACGGAGCGTCAGTATGTATTTGTGTGTATAAATTTTGATGTACTGTTTCAACCGCCCGGTGTCTGGCAACTTCGGTTCGGTGTGCGTAGGAGTGCTCGTTCGAATGATGACTCACAGTCCAAGATGGCGGACCAACAATATGTAATTATCAGCAACAGACCAGATCCGAGTTTATGCAACACGCTTGTTATCTGTTTCATAAATAAAAATAAAAACCGGTTTCTGATAATAATTTTCCGATTGGACATGCTGGGCACGTAGTGATGCAAAAAGCGCATCTGAAGTTTTAAATTAACGGTCTTTACGTTGCTAGACTTAATGTTGGTAGTTTAGCGGCATATTGTATGTGCTTGTGAGTGAAATTACTACTTAATTTAACTTTAAATTGCTGCCAAAATATTCGTTCAAAAATAGATCTTTTGAACTTGGTATTGGCGATAGTGAAGCCTTTTGTTGTAGCATATTGGATGACACGTGTATGGCATAGTGGTCTTATGATTGTATGTCTGTTTCGTCCCACGTGTCTCTGTTGTATGGCTAGAGGCCCGCAACCGGTCGAGGTCACCGCTCAGAATTACATCACTGCAAATTTTTTTACGGACCCACTCGTCTTTACGAGTGTTCGCTGGAACGTTTATTCATTTTGAATAAAAAACTTCCACTTACCTTTAAAAACGTTCTATACAGCCAGAACGTATTTTTTCCTACATCCGTTCTACCATTCGTGGAAATTCTTTAGGTACGTAGTTTCTTTACAATTTCAATATCAAGTTTTCTCTTATGACATAAAAAATACGTTTCCAAATCGCATCTGGCAATAGAAAGAAACTTTTTATGTATCTCATCCACAGGGGTGTTGTAAATCAGGTTTTATTTGGACACTTTGATTGCGAGTCTTCCAATTCGGTTTCAATGTATTTCCCCTTTTGTAATCAAAGGAAAATAGAAAATTCATGAAAGCCAAGGAGCCTAGCAAGTTATTAACTTATACAAAAGACGACTCTAAATCAATGATGAATTAGTTACAAACTTAAAGTCTGGTATAATGTGCCTCAAAAGGTCATTGAATGACGAATTCTGTCAAACTTCGCCAACGCTAATAAAAACCAGTTTGACTAGAGCGTCCTGACAACTCCTAAATTTGCATAGGTATATTTTGACGGATATTATAAAATTTGCTCGCCGCACAATCCGTTAATCGATAGTTACGTCATGCACCAAGGTTGCTACCAAAATGGCACTCTTATCTTTCAGAGCTAATTAAGGAAACCGTCGTCGCTCCAAAATCTCTTTACACTTGGTCGATAGTAGATGTCCTTGCATTTACTAATATTTCATACGACCTCACCTCAATATCGCCCGTCTGTGTTCAGACTTGAGATGCAACGAAAGTGTGTCATCTTATCTTCATTTGCAAGTCGAGAGACCGAAGGTTCGGCTTTACTGAACTGTCAACTTTGACGTAGCGTCGCCGGTTTATGGTGATCGTCGTAAACTTCAAGAGAATCACCGCTTTGGTTAAAGCAATACTCTCTCAGTAGCGGATAAAAGATTGAATGGTGCCTCGGAAACGTTTTTAACTATAAATCCACTTCGGCTTTTAGGATTGGCCGTTCATCGAATGTGTGTCAGCGTTCTGACGTGAACGTCGCCCCGCAGTTTGTTCGATTTCTCGCTGTTCCATTTTGTTAGCGCTCTCTAAACAAATAAACCCCGCTTTGCCGGTCCGATTGTTCCCAAGCGTTGGCTTCGTTTTGTGCCGACCGATATCGGGTCGTTCCGTAGCTTTTGGATTTTGAATATTGAAATTTTGGCTTTGTATTCGCGTCGCGTCTTGCGTCAGCCGTGTGGTCCTTGATGTTTCGTGTGTTGTTGCTACGCACATCAAAAGGTTCCTAGTTTTACTGAGAAACTTGATTTTACCAGGATTAAGTTGATTTGAATTCTATTGTAGATATTGCAATGCCTCTTCATGGGTTCGTTCGTGATCGTTCGTCCAGGTTTTGTGATAAAAAAGAGGACTAATTAAAGCAAAGTAAGTTGTTTTGTCTATCGATAGCGATTCTTACGCCACTGTCTATTGTAAACTTCCCTTGAAATATTCTCCCAGGCGCAGTTATTTACTTTTTAGAAAACTAATTATTATTAATCAGCGTCGATTAAGCCGATAAATATTTACACAAACGCTTGAAGCTTCAACGTGATTAAGTAGGTGGTACCTACCTATTACAAAATTGTAACGGCCTACTGCATGTTTTTTCCTGTCCACCTTTTGGTGTGGTTCTTTTTTGTAAAAACGGTACCACGCACACTTCCTGTAGTTGATAAATATTAATTAAATTCTTATTTAAATCATCCATCATTATTCATTTAAATTTAAGCACCTCTATAAGTTATCAAAAATGTTTTCCTTAGAATTCTTTTACCTCCACTGTATGAATGTTTACCAAAACTGGTCGTATTTCCTGGCAAACGCCATACCTGTTAGCTTATACAATCAAAAACAGGATCTCAACTTAACCCGCCATCTTCAAGGTCAGTCAAATCTTTGTTGCTGAACGTTAATCCAGTGCTGCACGGTTTATTCATGTCGACGGCACGGTAGGCGCAATGGCTGAGCAATTGACTGTTGCGCTCCGTGTTACGGGCTCGATTCCTGCACGGAACAAATATTTGTAAGGCTTACACAGTTGGTTGTTTCGGGTCTGACTGTGTAGCTGAGTTTAAAAAAAAAAAAAAATTCAAGCTTTCAAGCCATTGCTGTGCCGTAGACCGAATCCATATCTTTCTACGAAGAAGAACTTTTAACACTATCAACATTTTCAGCACCACATATTCCTCTACAGTACATAGTCCTATTACACTCAGTCCTACAAAAGAACTTTCAAGCTTTGCAAGCCATTGCTACGTCTAACTAAGGGTAGACTATAGGTTTTCCGCCGTAGACCGAATCCATATCTTTCTACGAGGAAGAACTTTTAACACTATCAACATTTTTAGTACCACAGATTCCTCTACCTACAGTACATAGTCCTATTACACTCAGTCCTACAAAAGAACTAAAAATGACAGCACTGTTCGTCATTGTAACAAATTGGAAGTGTCACAATTCTATAAAAACCTCAGAAACACGCGAGAATCAACATCAAACCTCTTTAACGACAGGTGATTGACCTGGAGGCGTGATGACAAGTATTATCTTAATGCCATGCTCGAGGGGACACGGCAGTTAAAGTGGTGTGATTTAATGTGGATGATGAGGTTTTGAATGAGGTTTGTGGGAATGGAGAATTGAACATCATCTTGGTAACTGTAAAGACTGATGGATCACACTATTATCTTCGTCTAGAACTATATTTTGCTTCAAATAACCTTTTTGTCTTTGCGGTAGTCTTTTAACAAGTTGGTTGGTGATTTCTCAGAACGGCCAGAGGCTGGATACTATTGGCAATAGTATCGCCCCCTACTGGCAAATGTGGTATACACCTCTCCGAAGCCAGAAGCGTGACGATAGCGTCACGCCGGTAATGGAGAAGACAACTCAAGTATTTTATACTAACACAAAAAAAACTTGTTTCACAGATTCTGCAAAGGCCTTGAAAGCTACAGTTTACAAGTTGTATGAAATGCTAAGGCTTTCTAAATTTCAATGACGCTGTGTGGTTGTACACTTGGAAACTAGGATTGAATGTCTACGGATGACGTCATGGTAAACGTCTCGGGTTTCGGCTCGTATTACGTTGGACACTCATCTCAGAACGCGTTAGTGTCCATTAGGCTGGGATTAGCCTGGTCTGTTCTGCAGCGAAGCGTGCATGCTTTTTGTGGTTCTAATGTTTTAGGCATACCTACTACTGATTTTACTGAGGTTCAACCATTTTTCAACCTTATTGCTTAGAGCATAAGGGTGAAAAGAAACATACCAATGTTCACATTGCTTGGACACGGTCACGGACCCCCAGAGGTCCACGGGAGACTCGTCGGGGTCTGTATTGGCGAGAAAAAAAAAGGGTTCACAAGTTGTAAGTGGGGGTCCACTAAAATTTATCTGGTTTCGATACTAAAGACCAAAAATGTTGGCTTGGCTATAGTTTCAATGTAGGCAGATAATAGGCTACTCGGAAAAGTAAAAAAAAAAAAACAAATGTTCCGGTGATGACAGGTTGTATTTCGGTGAAAATGGTCGTATTGAGACTTTTAAAAAAGCATTTCGAAGCTATACGCACGGTAATAATATTACTGTGCTATAAGATTCTAATTTTCAGATATTTTGCTAAAAAAATCTTAGGGAGCTACGTTCCTCACCTCATGCAATCATAACAGATAGCGCGAAAAAATAATATTGCAAATTTCTTGCTTTTTTGTTTTTTGTTCCACGGAAAAAATGCAGCACCAGTCCACCGAGACCACAAAATTTTGTAAGTGGTCTACCAGAAAAATAAGTTTGGGAACCTCTGCTCTCGATGACAGGCAGCGGTCCGTTATCCGTTACGCAGACCCAATGCGGGTTGGTGGCTTTCAACAAGCATTCGACAAGAAATGGCTACAGTTATATTCTGCGCCAGATAAGTAGGAATAAAAGGTCATTGCTCTTTCCTTAATTTCTCTGCATAGGTACTATCGAGGACACTCCCGCCTGACCACCGCTAAGCTCATTTTTGCTTGCACTCGCAACATAAAAACGCTCTCTAGCCACGCCCCGTTGACTTTGTGTAGAAAAAATGAATGAAAAGATACCGAATCGGCCGAGCGCACTGACGACGCACGCCAATCAAGAGTTATTGTTATTTTGCGCGCCAAAGTTGACGCTTTCCTAATAGGCCCAAACTTTAAGGAGGCGCGGCTCGGCGCCTCCGCATGATTTAAGCGAAAAAAAATTAAAATGGTCAGGCGGAAAAGACCCATAGTACCCCGACACTACATTATGTATCTTTTTTTATTACTAGAAAAAGTCAAGCATCACGATAAAATGTCATTATTTCTGTTTTCGGAATTATGTATTTGAATAATTGTATGCGGGTTAATGACCTTTAATTCCTACTTATCCGGCGCAGACTATAGATGAGACTGGTTCGAATGGTACGATCAAAGAGATGCTACTAGAGGCACAAATATTTCAGCAACTTATCCTTTTCGCTCGGAATATTCTCAAAATCCATATTCCTTGATAAATTATGAATTGCGAACAAGTTTGTAAAACCTTCCTTAACTTTTGGGTTCGATCATGTAATTCTTGTTAAACCGCGACTGATCCCCATCCTTTGTTTGCATATTTTTGTAATGCTTAAATGTCTCCTTTATCCTTCGATTGTCATTCATGGAAGCCAAGTTGGACCAACAAAAAAAAAATATGGTTCTGTTTAGTCCGTCAGTTAGATTATAGAAAAATATAGAATATTACGTGTTTTTTGTTTTTATCAAATTAATAAAAAAATACGAAGATATAAAGCGTCAAAGATGAGTGGTCCGGCAAAAAATGTACTCAACGTGTAATGTGACGTCACACGAGTTCGACGCACTGGTTTACGTGAAAAAATAAAAAATTCGTGTCCAATATTTTTTGGAAATCTATCTGACGGGCTAGTTAGATTTTTTTTATCGTCTACCCTCTTCTTGCAATATTTTTGAACACATTAAACAATACATTTCCTATCATTACTGACAATTTTCCAACTCCGACACCACATGAAACCACGCGGAAACTATGCGAAACTTTAATCATAAGAAGAACCGCAGTTTGGCAGTGTCTCCCCATGTTTCCGTCGAACTTACGCTCCAACAGTTTACTGCATACAATTGTAAGAGAAACTTCTAGAAACTGTTAATGACGTCGTTGTAATATCTATAAGTTTATTTTCTGGGCCCGCTCGGAAAAGTGGCGTATCACCCGATGCTGGCTGAAAAAGTTGTAGAAATGGGTTGTGGTTGTGGCCAGATAAACTCTTTCTTATGCATTGGCATTGGTTTTAATATGAGCCAGTTACTGTGGTATGTCGGGTTTTTAGGGTTCCGTACCCAAAGGGTAAAAACGGAACCCTATTACTAAGACTTCGCTGTCTGTCCGTCTGTCTGTCACCAGGCTGTATCTCATGAACCGTGACAGCTAGACAGTTGGAATTTTCACAGATGATGAATTTCTGTTGCCGCTATAACAACAAATACTAAAAACAGACTAAAATTATTATTTAAGGGGGGCTCCCATACAACAAACGTGATTTTTAGGGTTCCGTACACAAAGGGTAAAAACGGAACCCTATTACTAAGACTTCGCTGTCTGTCCGTCTGTCCGTCCGTCTGTCACCAGGCTGTATCTCATGAACCGTGACAGCTAGACAGTTGAAATTTTCACAGATGATGTATTTCTGTTGCCGCTATAACAACAAATACTAAATATAGTCAATGGTACGGAACCCTTCGTGCGCGAGTCCGACTCGCACTTGGCCGGTTTTTTTTTTCTACTGTTGTATTCACTTCTATGGTTATTTAATCCGGTTTAATATTAAATGTAATTTGGAGTCAGTCGTCGAGCAATAGGCTCGCCCCCCTATTACATGGGACTCAAACATAATTGGCGAAATGTGGGTGTCCTATTAGGTACACCTCTGCTTAAACCCTTCGGGGATTACAGGCTTGATGTTATGTTGAATGAAAAGGATGAGTAGATCGGGTCTAAAGCCTTCAATAGACATCAGATTTGACTGGGATACCTCAGTTTCGACTTCATAATAGTACATTGTTCACCGAGAGGAGAAAGTGACCGATTACCGTCGAGTTAAAACACCCGAGATCGGGAATCGCACTTTCTCTCGAGTGATACATAGTGCTTTATACTACACCTACGAGGAAAATAAAAAACGAAATCTTTACTAATTGAAATTTATATTGAAATTGTTGAATTGGAAATGGCGCCAATGGCGTCTGCAATTTTCACGTCATGTTCTTTTTTCAAATTGTTTATCCTGCCGCCGCAGGGTCGCACTGCCAGCCCGACATCATCCAACACACAGCTAGTGGCCAGTGTCATTTTGCGAACTTGGAGATAAAAACTCACTGTAAAAACTTTTTGGCTTTTGATATAAATTTAGGTTACCGGCGCATAGTCTTACCCAAAATTAAAAAAGAAAAACCACGTAAGAAATGGATTTTCATACACTTTTCTCTCCCGCTCAGATGCGTTTTCTCCCCGCATATTTGTTCGATATGCAATGACGTACTTTCTACCTTAAATTTGATAAAGTATCAAGGTACTTTCCAAGCAGGTGTAGTATAAAGATATTTTTCTGCTTATTATGACACTTAAATCAGAACAAATAATTTTAGTTCAGAAGTTTATTAACCTACCACCTAAATAGGTAGGTACTACTTGCAACACTAAGCAGCCATCAGAATACATTAGATTTAAGCCATTAAATGCTAAGTAATTGTGAGTGGCTGCCAGACCGTCGCGCGTCGCCTACGCCAGTAAAAACTTGAATGATCTAAGTCTTACATAATCAAAATGTCTGCTTCGTGTTGTAGCCGACCTAAGATAAATGTAGGCAAACCTAGATTACTGTATCATATTCAGAATCCCCAAAGAAATTAAGATCTTCTTGTGAGGTAATAAGATTTTGTCTTGAACTAACGCTTACATGATTTCATTATCATAATTTTATTAAACGATACTCATGATAGTACCTATATTAATGTAAAATGTTCTTATCAACTGTCTAGGTGTAAAAGTCAAGTAAGATAACCCACTTAGCACCTAAGGTTAGGTCAATCCCATAATGCGTCATGCAGTACTCACGTCTGATTGGCTAACGCAGCTCTATTGAGGCTTTCTGATTTGATCGCAGCCTGTTTGCTGACTTTGGATTGGCTGACGACCTCCTGCGACTACTAATTTCTCTGTTTTGGGTTGATTGTATGGGTAGGTTAAACAAGGCGAAGGCAGTTACTTAAGGCGACTACAGGAGCTAAATTAGCAACTCTGTGGTGGTTCAAACTTCGTTTGAAATACTGTTCGAATAAAGTTCTAATCAGCTTGCACTACACAGTGGTTGTTGCGTCAGTCACTGCGGGCCGAATAGTGCGAAATGAGTGGTTTTTTGCGATTTACAAAAAAAATCTATTGATTGGACTAAAAAAATAAATAACATAATACCTGCTTTATAGTTTGTTCAATTAGTATAAAAAGTTTCATGATCTAATTTGAAGTACTTTATGATTGCCAGCGGTTTATTGTTCAGTTTAGAGGTAACTTTGGGATTTTTTTTCTATCGAGAAAATTTTATGGAATCGTGTTTTCGCCAACCATGAGACTTTGCATTAATCTTCAACTTTACCATATATTTATTTCAAAATTAATGCTGCAGTATTTTAGGCGTAACGGAGGATCATGCTAAGCCATTTGAGGTAGTATAGGCTCTTAAGGCGACTACAGGAGCTAAATTAGCTAAATTATTATCTATTTGTGGTGGTTCAAACTTCGTTTGAAATACTGTTAGAATAAAGTTCTAATCAGCTTGCACTACACAGTGGTTGTTACGTCAGTCACTGCGGGCCGAATAGTGCGAAATGAGTGGTTTTTTGCGATTTACAAAAAAAATCTATTGATTGGACCAAAAAAGTAAAACACTATGATGTTAATATGTTGCTTGTAGAATTATTTGCCAAAAAATCAGAATGGTCGCATGTGTTTTAGTATGGTTTTTGTTTTTACTCGTTAAAAGAATTTTTGAGAGATAAGTTAGTGTTTTTTTTTTCGAATATAATTTGTTGTAAGATTTTCAAAACACTATCGTACTAGCATATATCCTGAAGAATATCATACATTTTTCTGGTTTTGTTTATTGCAGTGAATCATATGCATTCTGAACAACATAACTGAAGGTTTTGTTAACTAGGCAAAGAGCTAGCTCATTCGCTCGACCTTGTGAACAGCAAGATTAATCGTTCCTTGCATACACATTGACATATCCATTCATATTACTACTTCATATAGGAGGTTGACATACATAAGACTCCTAAATATTGTAATAAAAACACTTGGCAACTAAATCTAGAGAATAATCGTTATTATTTCGCCGACGTCTGACTCAGAATGAGTGAATCGACCATTACAGTTTATATTTTTTTCTTTCAATAATACACATTTCAATGACGCAGAGCCTTTCGTAAGACATTGATTAGGCAAGGAGACGGGAGTCTTTCAGTCACATTTAGAAAATTCTGATTGGTCTAGGTTAGTATTTTGTTGATTTTGTAATACCGCTGAATTTAGTGATGGGAATAGGCTGGGTATCGTTGGTGTTATCTTAAATCCTGCTTCATGCAGACATGTATAAATAATGTTCCGACTCAATTCACGAGTTAAAAAAACTAAAAATACTTAATTAATCTATAATTGTGCCGATACAGTAAAGTTAAACAATTTACATGACTTTGCTGAATGTTAAACATTAATCAACTCGAAACAACAATACAATTTGAGATAACACGACTCTCATGTCCTCGAATCTCGTCACCAAAACTGTGTGAGACCTCGAAAAACTTAATGATGTGACGAAGTTAATAGCTGCCCGGAGACGACAGCTTATTCCGATTCCGACACTGTCGTTTCTCACAAACTATTACAAGCTATTTTATTTTCGTCCGTGACTACAATCTCGTCTTGTCTTAGCACTACTTGGACCTGATCCCAGCTTCATCAGCAATCTTCTTTAAGTACACAATTTTACGTGTTTTCACAAACACATCTCGTGAATCACGATGTAACTAAGTATGTTAACAGCGGGCTACCTGCATCTCCGTTTACACTAAGCGTTTATTATTAACGACGATCCACAAACAATGACGTAATACTTCCCCATCAGCCAACTGAAATATCGACTTTATCCCAACTCAAACGAACGACTTTTATTTCCTCAAATTACAACTCAAATACTCCTGTCCTTGGTGTGTATTTGCACTTTTTGCCAGGTTTTAATTTCAACTGCCGCGTTCATTTCCTCTCAAGGTTGTTCATTGTTAGCCGAATTCGTAGCAGCTGCTTTGGATTAATTGATTCTACGATCGCAGCTAATATTTGAATGAAAATAGCAGCTAAACATTTGAACAGATGATCGGAACTGGTGGGCTTTGGAAACGATTAGAATTTTCGATTTATCGATACATCTCTGTGAGAAAAATCCGTCGGTTGATTCACCTCACTATACCCCGATGCAAAAAGCGTAAACATTTCAAAAGCGTTCGCGCTTTACATCAGTCCGCTTGTCCAAACAGTACCGTTAGGTAAAACAAGTTCGTTCCGCGCCAACAAATTTTCAGTCGGTTTATCTGAGTTATAAAATGTCGTAATCTTTCGTGCGTGGGCTCTAATGAAAGGCTCGATTTACGCAGGAACTCTCCTCGAGAAACGTTAGGGACTAATCACTTTGATTAGTGCGCGTAATTACAGTTAGTTATTTCAGCAATTCACCATAATGCTCTAGCAATTAGTCTTTTCTATCCTGGTTTTCTGAACTAGCGTTATAACATCCGAGAAGTTTTTCATATAGAATTGGTCGTCTATAAATCAGGCGAAAATGGCCTTTACTATGCTCAAAAGACAAATGACTTGATTAAATTACTAGGAGCTGTAGAATGACTATAAAAAATCGTCTGTGATCCATTATGAGCTTATTAAAAGTTGAAGAGATATCGCAGACTCAGTAGTGTTGGGTGACGTTATATAAAAAGCGCCAAGTGTGCCTGTAGTCCAGTTATTTTGAGCTGATCCGAGTCTGGCTCGCTGAATTAGAAATTCGAAACTTGTCACTTGAATATTCTGAGTGCGATACGATTAATAAAATGTTCATTTCAGTGCTGAAACTCCTGATATACACCTACGTGGTTTTAGAACGGCTTTTCGTGGGAAATGTAGGTCTACCTACTCTCACATCAAGTAATCCGATTATCCATGTAAGACTTGCGAGTTCTGATTTGAATTAGACTTACCGGATGACTGATGGATACATTTATCAGACCGTAGGGAAATGTACACAGTAATTTATAGTTAATGATCATAGTTTCCTTCGCTGGTTTAATGGATAAACTAACTAACAGGAGCAGGGATTGGGAAAATTATTTGCAGTCGGAGCAGCGTGTTTTCTTTTATTTTACCTCATTAGTTTTGGCCGTCATCTCACAATATTTTATACTAGCGGACGTCACGTGGTTTCACCCTCGTAGTTCCCGTTCCCGTGGGAATACGGGGATAAAATATGGCCTATGACACTCAGGGTGAATGTAGCTTTCTAATGGTGAAAGAATTTTTGAAATCGGCGCAGTAATTTTTGAGTTTATTCTTTACAAACATCACACAAAAATACAAAAACTTTCCTCTGTATCATATTTATTTTACACAACCTGGCTATAGTCATCTATAAAAAAAAACTCCTTTAGTATGAAAAAAAAAACGTAGCTGTCTGCTTACTAAACCTGTTGTTATATCCTCATGCTGGTCAACGAACTCTTAATATTATTCAACACATAATTACGATGCCGCTGCTATGTGAACCATGTCGTTTCTTACAATATCAGCAATAATACGCACCGTTTAACATAATAAAACCATTTCCTCTTCTGTAAAAACGTCACCAGTAACTCCATGAAAATGCTTTTAATTTTACTCAACGACAAAATTCTGTTGTCACCTTGTCGTGAACATTTTCGTTCAAAAAGTTCTAAAAGGCGCAACTATCAGTAGAACTGAAACTAAAAATTGCATAATTACTCTAACAACGTTATCGTAAAACAAAATGGAGGTTCCTCATGTTATTCCGTAAACACGTCTCAGCTATAATCGGTTCCATTTTATGAAGGATGATAATTTATGCAGCTAGAAGGTCACAATACTACAATTACGTCATGCCATGTAATATTACGATTGGCAACACTTGGTGGTATAGAAACTGTTTAGTGCATTCAATCTGTTTTTAAATTCGTTCCGGTAATCAAGAGATGTTCGGAATAACTTCTGACTCCGCTGATGTTGATCTCAAAATGTTGACCATCCCGTCGGAAATCTGCAAGGTTTGGGATACGGGCTGTGAAACCTTTTACCTGTAAAAAGAATTTTATTCGTATTCAGTGATGCATAAAGGCTGTTTTTGTCAACTAATGATTGAAAAGACCTATTGTCGTTGAGTAGAATTTGCGGTTTGCAACCGCAACCAAAGAAACGAATAATAACGATAACGTAAGAAAACGATATTATTACAGTCATACCTGTACACTACAAATTCAATATAGTTTTGTATAGAAAACTAAGAGCTTATCCTAATCAATCCTGGAAGAAAATTGCTACGTTAACCTCCAACTAATTGGAAAAGTGAATGGTTTGATCTAAAGGGAGTAATGATACGGTAATGAAGACTGACAGTTAAAGACACTTAAAGATTCGATTAGCCTCGATCTCAAATGGATTAAGAAGGAATGCTCTATTATTGTCAATTATGGTTTGGTTGGAACTTTGGAAGAGTTAAAAGGTCAGAAGTGAAAAATTTTGGGACTCCGGAAAAGTGTGCTAGCGAAAAATTTTGGTCAGCCCAGAGAAGATCATAGGCAAAAAATTTTAAGTAGTCCAGAAAAAGGCAGAAGTCAAAAATTTACGGTAGAAAAGTGTCGTAGAAGCAAAACAAATTAAGTAGCCCATAAATATGCTTTGGCCAATTATAATTCTGTCACCCAAGTAACTGCACATTTGCAACGCAAATTGGTAGCCAAATCCTTCAAAGTTTCGTCAAGTGAATTGTTGTATCTGAGTCATAAATATAGCATATCCGGATACCGTACGACATCTCAACAGTAATATTTATCCAATCCAGATCAATCTTCCTATTGCGAGTCCATTGTGCTCTCCCCAGCTAACTGAATGAAGTGTTCACGTTCATTGATTTGTTTGACACGCAAACCTGGCTAGGGTAATAGGTACCTCGCAACACACTTACAGTCGTCTACTGGAGAAACGATTTGTTTTATTTAGTTGCTTCAATGTTTGATGCCTTTTTAATTAACCTTTGATCAAGTTTGGTGCTAATAGAGTGAGTGTATAGCGTGTTTTTCGCTTTCGCGTATATAGTGTGTATCGCTTGCTAAGTTCTTGATATCATTTTACTTTTCTATCTGTTCATCCTTCATCATCATCATTTCAGCTGAAAGACGTCCACTGCTGGACATAAGCGTCCCCCAAGTGTCGCCACATTGACCGGTCCCATGCGACTCGCATCCAGCGGATCCTCGCAACCTTCACCAGGTCATCGGTCCTATCTGTCGGTTCGGTTCTATCAGTTACTTGAATACTAATGCATGTTCCATATCTGTCTGTGTGTACTATTCCACTGACACTAGACCCTCTTTCTAGCCAAAAGAACTCCTCTAAATTCGCAGGCCTTCCGAATTTGCTATAAGTCCTCTCGGTTTGAGTATCTGTACCACAAATTAGAGCTATCGCTTCGATCGTTTCCAAGACCAATTCTGCGACACCTATCATTATTAGCGTGACATTGTAATTGATTTTTCTGGATAAACTGCTATTAGCAACCAATTATAGTGGTGGACAATTACAACACACATTAACACGATTTTCCACACACTTGCTTTTGAGCTGAAATTTCCTAAGTATATTAGACAGGACGAAGGCAGTCAACTGTGTATTAGACAAGATATTTCCTGAACCATGTAGCGATATTGTGTTGAGGAGCTTGTGGCTAAATAATAACAGCCGCTCGGGTCGATCTTTAGGTTAAGCCGTGCTTGCCTTGGTTGGTCTGTGGATGGGTGACCCATTACATACCGGGTTTCCTCCGTGCCTCGGAAAGCACGTTAAGCCGTTGGTCCCGGCTGTCATTTGCAAATCTTTGACAGTCGTTACAGGTAGTCAATGACCCAAAAAGTCTGACAACCCGTTTTACCAAGGTCCAAGGGGTATCGTATTACCCAGTACTAACTGGGTTGTGGAGGTCAGATAGGCAGTCGCTCCATGTAAAATACAGGTATTCAGCTGCATCCGGTGAGACTGGAAGCCGACCCCAACATAGTTGGGAAAAGGCTAGGCAGATGATGATGTTGTAACGATATTGTATGGTACAAATTGCTGCGAATAGTGCTATAAGGTTATGCTCTAGGCAGCTTATGGTTGATATGGTTTTGGACTCACAAACTGACACTGATACTATTAGCCTGCGTCATTAGGCTGCTTGGCAAAGGCCTCTCTCCCCATGACTTCCAGAAGTTTTTATCCAAGGCTAATGGCTAATTGTGGACCACAGTCGTTGGTTTTGTCCCTAACTGAAACAAACAAAAATTCAATTGTCACTCTCGCAGTGAGAAATTTGAAAGTACCTACATAAAAAAACCGACCAGAGCTTCCTACCAAGATTCATCTCACGAGTGCTCTCGACTATAATTCCGTGATCCAAACTGGAGTATTATTCTGCTGTAATTAAATAAACAATGTCTGTCAGTTGCTCTCGTGCCCGAACTTTTGACGTGATACCGTAGAGATTCGTCTCGTTAATCATATTTTTGTGAGGTCTCTATAGATAATGTGCTGGTAATTGACGTTATTTGCTCATTCTTAATGGTTTTTCGTGAGATATTATGGATTTCTTGTGAAGGTTTTTCGTGAGATATGGATTTCTTGTGAATGAATACGGTTTTGTATCTAGGTCTCTATTAGGTCGGGAAACTTCCAGATTCTTATACCTAATTGTTAATGTCTGAAAGATAGTCAAGTAAGAAATAAAAGTCGATATCTTTTCGCGTGAGTAAAAAAATCTTTAGAAGGCTTTGAAATAGGTACTTACTTTATTATACCTTTTTGCGGATATTAACTGCCTTTCACGAACAAAAACGCCAATATTCCATGAAAATCACTGAATAGATATTCATAACTTAAAAATATGGGGAGAAAAGTTGTTGATTTTCAACCCCCACCCTTCGTTTATTACAAAAAGGGAACTTAATTTAAGGGCCTATTGAACAATAACCTATATTAAACTTATTTCCATTTCGGAGATCGGTGTTCAATAAAACTGTGCCAGTAATTTTATTAATCAATTAATTATTATTTATAGTTTTATCTTTCAAGGCGGTCTTGACAATAATTATCCTCATGAATATAATATCTTACTTACCTAGATAGATATTACAATATCTACAGGTTTATCTACATTGTGTAGGTTTACAATGGCGTGATTGTTTTTAATCTGATTTAAAAACAAGTGATAAACTCGTACTTTAATAGGAAATATCATCGTCAAGGTGATTGTGGCAAGTGTGTATCAAATCATCATCCTATTAATGTTCCCACTGCTGGGACACAGGCCTCCTCTATGAGAGGGTGTATCAAATAATTACAACATACTGTTAGATAGCGTTATCAAGAACAGCAAACAGGTACTTAACCTAGTATTAATATCTGCCAGAACATTTTGCTGGAGAACAAAATCTCTGGGTTCATCGCCCACAAATGGGAATTGAAGACAGGCCAACACAGGCCATTACATGTACGCCATTACACATTCCTACTATGACTTACGAGCGCATATGACATTTAAGACTGCACATTTAAAATAAATTGCTATAATATGTCGTGCTATACATCCATTACCGAATTAACGACTCACATAAAACGAAACACAAAAGGGCTGAGTATATTACTAATAAAGACTATAGTACCAGTAAAACAATCAGATGAAACCATGCTGCCAACTCCTTGAGCATTGTATTGTATTGTATAGCGGGCTGGTGTCCGCAACTCCACTTCAAAGCGCGTATTTTGCGTACGGGTGGGAATTTTATTCGATCCACCCTAACTCCCCGAGAAAGGCACCAGCACCGCCTTGGTGTTGCTGACAATCCCGCGGAGAGTACCTGGGTTACCGAAGTACTTTGCCCTGTATGCTGCAACCACTGGGCAGTGCAGAAGCACGTGGGCTCTTCTTCACTTTCTCTACTCCTTGAGCATTAAGACTGGGGTATCTGCTAAATTAGCAACTCTATTTGTGGTGGTACAAACTTCGTTTGAAATACTGTTAGAATAAAGTTCTAATCAGCTTGCACTACAAAGTGGTTGTTACGTCTGTCACTGTGGGCCGAATAGTGCGAATTGAGTGGTTTTTATTTAAGGGCTATATATCCCTCAAATGGCTTAGCATGATCCTCCGTTACGCCTAAAATACTGCAGCATTCATTTTGAAATAAATGTATGCTACAGTTGAGGATTAATGCTAAGTCCTATATGTGACGAAAACACGATTCCATAAACTTTTTAGTTACCTCTAAATCGAACAATAAACCGCTGGTATTCAAAAAGTACTTCAAATTGGATCATGAAACTTTGCATACTAACTGAACTAACTATGAAGCAGGTCTTATGTGTTTTATTTTTTTAGTCCTATCAATAGATTTTTAATAAATCGCAAAAAACACTCATTTCGCACTATTCGGCCGCAGTGACTGACGTAACAACCGCTTTGTAGTGCAAGCTGATTAGAACTTTATTCTAACAGTATTTCAAACGAAGATAGAACCACCACAAATAAAGTTGCTAATTTTAAGGTTAGAAGGGTCTTATTTGTAGCCTAATAAATCATTAGATCAAAACGCCAATTGTATCACTTCGTGAAGATAAAAGTGACAAATATGTGTAAAAAAAAAAAAAACTTAATGCCGTTTATGAGTTGTTACAAATGAAAATTTCAAAGAAAAAATGCTTCACTTTGAATATTTTTTTCATATACTTAATAATAATAAAGTCAGAATTAATTCAAGTGTACCAATTAAAGTTTAGAGTCTAATAAGCAACATATTTTTTTTTCCACTTTTATATTCACTCATCAAAGAGGAGTTACATGGAGAATCCTCTCGTTAGCAGATACCACTCCCTTAAACTTTGCTAATATGTTTGGTGTTTTGTTACATAACCATGGACTATGTCCTATCCTACTATTTGTTTACGATACTGAAATCGTAAATAGTTTTGTAATAGAATAGTATTCGTGTACCTAGTTGTGAGTGACCTATTAGAGTACCCTATTACCCTATTCAAATTCAAATTCTTTATTTCAGACATGAGTCCATAGTGTTAGTAGCAACAAAATAACTGAAAATAACCCCTTATAGTTTGGGCCTATTAGGAAAGCGTCAACTTTGGCGCGCAAAATAATAATAATTCTCTTTTGGCATGCGTCGTCAGTGCGCTCGGCCGATTCGGTATCTTTTCATTCATTATTTCTTTACAAAGACAACGGGGCGGGGCTAGAGAGCGTTTTCTATGTTGCGAGTGCAAGCAAAAATTAGGTTAGTGGTGGTCAGGCGGGAGTCTCCTCGATAGTACCTAGTTGCGCATTTAAGAAAATCGAAGTCTTTCATATCAATCCTTTGAACTGTCAGTCTTAGACTTATTTAATAGTAAACCTTTTCGGTAAGAGTGAAGACCTGAATTTCGAAGCACGAGTTTCTAGTCAGTTGAAGTGTAAACTAGTGCGCGTCTACTTACAGTTTAGTTTGATATAAAATCTTGAACTTTTACAGTTTGACACGCTAACTTCACGCCGGCTAAACGAAGTTAAGTAAATACTTGTTTAAGCGAAGGAAGCTTCCAGAAGTCTACAATGTTTAACGAATCAGTTTCTGATTGCTAATGATTGAAATGTAAGCTATGTTATGAGGCATTATGGTAATTGATGCCGTGATTTTTCATCAGCATCATTACTGAGATAGAACTTTTCCTGCATTTTGAGCCATGTTTCCTTGGTCTCAGAATTTTTAATTCTGTTCCATTTTTAGGGTTCCTTTATTCCGTACCTCAAAAGGTAAAAAAAGGAACCTTTATAAGATCACTTTCTTGTCCGTCTGTCCGTCCATCTGTCACCACCGATTTTCTCAGGAGCAGGTGGACCTCGCAAGTTGAAAGTTATACCAGATACTGAGGTTTATAGGCCCTATTAGGTGTATAAAAATCATTTTTTTTTTTTGATATTATATATTGATTTGATATCTTATTATCGCCTTTCTTACAAATGACAGCAAAGAATTCAACTATCTCCTCAGCTATTCAAAAGATGATTTTAAAAAGCTAACGGGTCACTAAAATCTAGCATGGCATGCACCAAGCATATCATTTGAACACAAAAACTAAATGCAATACCGTAAAATGTTTACGATGGTGTGCACGCCAAACGAGCGAACACGCCAGGTGGGTCAAGGTGTGCGATTGTGACCCACCGGTAAGCCCCACCCTTCATTGCAAGCTCATTCGCTTCAGGACCGGTTCCGAAAATCCGTGGGGCGGAATATGGGTCGATGCGAATATTGTTGGTGTTAGTCAGTCTACTTGTGGCTAAGGTGTTGGGTTGGGCTTGATATATTGGCAATTTATGGTAAAAAATTCGACGTGGTTTGCAATGCATTTATAAACTTGGGTGAGGATTAGGTGCAAGTTGGCAGCGGGCGACACGAAGCCGCCGTAGACGACGTGTCACGACACGTCGCCACCTCATGTCGCTGCAGTCATGATTTCGAACCCGACTACAGACGAGAGCTGCAGATGGAATCCAGTTCAGAATCCAGTGAAAAAAATAACTCGCTCGACGACCTGTCGTTGCTCCCCTGCGTCAGCGACACTACTGGTCTGCGGTCGGGCGACACTTGCGTCTGCCGCTCGACGACGCGGCGCTAGCTTCATGTCGCTTGCTTCGGAGGGAATTTCATAGAAATACATAGAAACCAGTAGTGTCGCTACGACACGTCGTCTGCGGCGGCTTCGTGTCGCCCGCTGCCAACTTACACCTACACCACGCATTTATAACTAGACGTTTATGTCTGGATGGATTGTGTTAGGAATGATCTAAAAGAAAAAGGAGTAAATGATAGCGTGACGGTTGACAGAGGAAGAATGAAGAAGAAGAATGAAGAAGAAGAATGAAGAGGAAGAATGAAGAGGAAGAATGGAAGAAAAAAAGTGTTGCGCCAACCCCGAGCAACATTAGACAAGGGCAGGAAGATAATGGTTATGATGATGGTGTTTATGTGAATGACATTAGTGCTGAGCTGCTTTGTTGTTTTGGTAAACGAAGGGCTTTTTCTGAAGAATCGATTGTAGTAGGATTGCTGCTTATGATTTTATTATCAAATTGTTTGTGCCCACTGGCTGAGCAATGATGCTCCCCAAAGTTTTCTATTTCCTTTATGCCATCACCAACTACACTGGCCTGCAGAAATAAGTATCACACTTTTTAAATTGCAATAACTTTAAAAGTTATTGCAATTTACACACACGAACACACACGATACACACACACACACACACGAGAGAGAGGAGTGAGTGTACACGAGATATACTTTCGAAACAAAAAGGACTCGAAAAAGAGTTTAATTTTGCACATAAAAACTAGTAAAACTGATAAAAATTGCTATAAAACGTTTTTTTTTTTTTTAAATCTCTAACTATATCCAAGACCTTGACATACTTATATATATATTTTCTAAACTATATAATCTACTAGCTGACGTCCCGTGGTTTCACCCGCGTAGTTCCCGTTCCCGCGGGAGTACGGGAATAAAATATAGCCTATAGCACTCACGAATAATGTAGCTTTCTACCAGTGAAACAATTTTTAAAATTGGTTCATTACTTCCGGAGATTACCCCCTACATACAAACTTACAAACATACAAACTTACAAACAATCGTTACCTCTTTATAATATTAGTATAGATATAGTTTAGAAAATAATGTCATTTTAGAAGTGTCGTACTTAGTTTTGCAGGCCAGTGTAGTCGACCACAAACGACTCCAACAGTTCACTCTAGTTGTGAGTATATCGATACTCACAACTAGAGTGAACTGTTGGAGTCGTTTGTGGTCGACTACACTGGAAATACTGTGTGGTTATCGAACCACACAGTATTTTTTATAAAATGTCGTTATCCCACTTCTGATCAAAGGCCTTCATAAATTCTCCCAGGTATCCTTTTCTTGAGAGGTAGGTTAATAGTACAAAAAAGCTACCACTCCTCAACATTATCTTTGACTTAACAACACTTGTGGGATGGCTCAGCAAAATACCAGCTTGCTGCACTTGACTCGCTGGAACGCAGAGCTAAAAGGCTTATATGCGACGAGACGTTGGCAGCTTCGCTTCATAGCCTAGCTAATCGGCGTAATGTTGCCTGCCTGTCGGTCTTCAACAGACTGTACTTCGGTGAGTGTGCGCAGGAGCTCCACGACCTGATCCCACCATCACCCTTTTACCACCGGACTAGCAGACGTACTGCGGCGTACCATCCGCACTTGGTTGACATCCCGATGTGTCGTACTAAGCGCTTCTCCTCCACTTTTATTATGCGCACAGCCGAAGTCTGGAATTCTCTGCCTGCGTCTGTGTTCCCACCCACATTTAACCCGCCTGCCTTCAAAGCAAGAGTGAAAGGCATCTTCTGGGCACGCTCGTTCCATCATAGATCTCATCCATCGCTTTCCATCAGGCGTGATCGAGGTCAAGAGCAGGCCCATATTGTAATAAAAAAAAAATCTTCTAGGAACTTGAAAACCAACCATGGAAACTTTTCATAATGAAGCATTAGCATTTCCCTCAAAGCTTTTATACTAACAACTAAATATAAACCCCGTTCAATACACGTGGAGACTTCCAGCCTGTTATTCAAAGTATTTTCCAACTAATCTAACTTCAGCTTGAATGGGAAAAGATACAGCTGCATATCAATTTTTTCGACTGAATAACTCAGTTTTGAAATACAGCTTTATATTAGCCGTCAAATGCTAGATCATGCGTCAAGGTCTTGGAATTTTTCAGCACGTTTTGTATGTGCTAGAACAATAGATTTATTTTCTCGATTTCTCTAACACAACGCGGTGTCTAAATGTAGTGCATTAACATTGAGATGTGATAGCCGTGTGGTATCCGGCAGAGTAGAATAGAACCAACCCATTACACTCACGGGTGTCGTATAAGGCGACTAATGTCTGAGGCAGAACACCTTGCGCCTCCGTAGACCAGAGAATGGGCAGCAGCGTTTTCTGTTAGTCTTTCATCACTGTGATCTCCAATCCGCCTGCCAAGCGTGGAGATTACGGCAAATTCCTCCCATCATGGGAGAGGCTTATGTCCAGCAGTGGACGTTATGAGCTGTTGTAGTAGTAGTAGTAAACATTGAGATTACCAATGTGTAAAGCTTTGGCAACTCTTATCATCATCTGCCTAGCCTTTTCCCAACTATGTTGGGGTTGGCTTCCAGTTTAACCGGATGCAGCTGAATACCAATATTTTACATGGAGCGACTGTCTATCTGACCTCCACAATCCAGTTAATACTGGGTAGTACGATACCCCTCGATTAGACTGGTTGTCAGACTTTCGGGCCACTACGTACGAGCATCGGTAGGACTGGAAGCCGACCCCAAAAGTTGGGAAAAGGTTTAGCAGATGATGACGTTGTTTCCAGTATAACCAAAACTGTAGAATCTGAAACGTCAATATAAGCTCAGCCAATCGTAGTCCACTGCTGGAGTATTGGACATAGGCCTCTCCTAAATCCTCCTAACTTGCCTTACAACACCTAGTTCTCTGCCTTTCGTATTTTTGATGTCTTTAATCCATCTAAATCCCATCTCCATCATCTTGAGCAGCGGTACTGGCCCCGACTTACGAACAGTAAGTCGTGGGTTCGAAATGTTCGAACCCAGATAGGCGCATTACTTTGTGTAATTTATTTCATCACCACTGCTCTCAAAACAGTGCAGGAAAACGTCGTGAGGAAACCGGCATTTCCTAGAACCAAAAATTCGAAGACATGTGACATCTACCAATCCGCACTGGGGCCGCGTGGTGGATTATAGCCTATTCTCTCTCATTGAGAGGAGGCTTGTGTCCCAGCAGTGGGAACATTAATAGGCTGATGATGACTCCATCTGAACTATTTAAGTTTCAAACAGTATCTCTGCAAAGCCTGGAAGTTAATATTTTTTCTCTGTTCTTCTCCAACAAAGAAGGTTGACTCCAATTTTTACCAATTTGCTTTGGGGAATGACCTCGCAAGTCAAAAAACTCGAGAAATTCTTTGATTATTTTTATGTGGGTAAAAGTAATTTAATTTTAAAAGAATAACGCTGCCCGCAGGTAATTTAATTATGAATTTACTTGTTTCTTACAGTAAATGCTTTGTTTTTGTATGAAATATTGTATCATGTTTATTTTTAGCCTGTTCTTATGTGCCGATGAAGTTACTAAGGAAAATTGTACAATAAAAATCGTCTTGTGTTCTAAATATACCGTGCCATTATATTGTAATTAAAGTTGCTATAATTATGCATCTGATTACGAGTAATGTTTCTGTAAATACATATAACGTCATCGTTGGATCAATGACAAATCGAATCTTTAACAATTACAAAATCCGGTGGATCTAAAGCCGTTAAAACTACTTATCTTAGTATTATTTGTCAAAATTAGTCTTGATTTAATACTACACTGGCCTGCAAAAATAAGTATCACATTTTTAAAATTGCAATAACTTTTTAAGTACACAAGATATACTTTCGAAACAGACAGGACTCCAAAAAGAGTTTAATTTTGCACATAAAAACTAATAAAGCTGATAAAAATTGCCATAAAAAGTTTTTTATTTTAAATCTCTAACTTTTATAGAGTTTAGAAAAACTTGAAATTTGAAAAGTGTGATACTTATTTTTGCAGGCCAGTGTATTTCATGAAAAGAAATCATCGTCATCAGAGAGCTTTGTCCAGCAGTGGGATAAGGCAGGCTAAACAGTGTCGTCATCATCATAATTTTTATCAAAAACTTCGTATGTGACACAAGCCTCGTTGCTTAGTGTGGCACTAGATGGCGCTGTGTGTAATGTGCAGCGATATTTATTTTATTTATGTAGACACAGGCTGTACTACAAAATTAGCTACTTACAACTAAGTAAACAGTTTTGACTTTTTTGACTCGATCTCCAAATCAAATCAAACCCTTATTTGCTTGAATATGTGTTAGAAAGAAAGAAAAATAATTAGCCCGCACAGGACAAAACATAAATTAAAATGCTTAAATTAACAGTACAACTAATAAAAAAAATTAAACAAAGAAAAATAAAAAAAAACATGAAATGAAATTGGTCCTGTACGAGGCCAAAAGGCCCCTATCGCAGCATGGTGCTCTAACATTAAAAAAAAAAAACGTCACAGCGCTGGTGTAGATACATGAGGTCCCAATTAAACACATAAAACAATCTTAAATATTACCTGGGTTCAGTTTTTAATCCATCCCAAGCCATAATTGAGTTTTCTGACACCACAACTCACACACACACTTACATACGCCCGGCAACACAACACATGCAAATTGTATTGATAACAACATCCTATTAATAAAAACATGACGTTGGCAACAAATAGCAATTCTGAACGCCACTTAATATTGTTATAAGAAAGGAAACACCTTTTATGTGAAGCACGTGATCCTATAATTTATTTTTATACCATTAGCGTAATATCGGTTAGTTTGACGTGGCGTATTATTATCATGAGAGCTCTACACACGAATCGGGTCGGCACATTCGATTTTGACACCCTATAACCTACCGTGGAACGAGTGTAGTAGAACAAGTGGAAATGATCCAAACGAAAACCAGACATTCAGTTTTCATCCGACTCATGCCGATCGTCAAACACAAAGTAAATCTTGACTCGGCTCGGCACAATCACTACATATTATAAAACAAAGTCCCCCGCCGCGTTTGTCTGTCCCTATGTATGCTTAGATCTTTAAAACTACGGAACAGATTTTGATTCGGGTTTTTTTTAATAGAGTGATTCAAGAGGAAGGTTTTTAGTAAGTATATATTTTTTCAAGCGGGCGCGGCATCAGCTAGTTTGATATAAGCCGAGCGGCTTTTCTCGATTGTATTGATTTTATCGTTCGGCTGTGCCGACCCGAACTTGTGTGTAGCTTCCTTATTAAAATAAATAACGAAAATAGTTGACGCTTTAGTATTTGTATAGGATTAGAGTGTAATATACAAAAATGATCATGGGGTACTCTAGACTACATGTTACCTATGTTTATTTAACTTGTTACTTACACGCGAGTAAATCAAGTTCAACTAGGTAAATTAGGTCAAAAACAGGTGTTACTATATTGTATTTTGAAATTGCTTTCAGCCGACATTCAATCCAGCACCCCAATTGCGTAACACGCTTTCTATGACTATGCGAAGTATTTTGAAAGAAATTCCTAATCCATTGCTTCATATTGTTTGAAAAACTCGTTTTCTCGACAGCGGAAAACGCAATGAATGTTGTTGAACTGTCAAAATGAAAGGTATTGCCATTGAGTGTTACGCAAGCCTTAATTTTGGAAAGGCTCCACTTATAAAAGGTCTTAAATCAACCAAGTCTTACTTCAAGAACAACCCTTGAAATCTTAGCAGTAAGATAGCAAGTTCAGTCTATTAAGGCTGATGCTCCAGGATAGCCCGCGAAATTCAAATTTTCTTACGTTTTTGGCAAATTGCAGGCCAGTGCTAGGTTGTATGTTGATTAAAATATTGGACGCGATTGTAAGACGTATGTAGTTACAGAATTATAATCATCAATACAACCCTCCAAGTTCATAAAGGTCGAGAAACGATTTTTTCAAGGTCAAAGTCATTGCTAGACCTTTATGAACTTGGAGGGTTGTATTGATGGTTTTGATGATTATAATTCTGTAACTACATACGTCTTACAATCGCGTCCAATATTTTAATCAACATACAACCTTGCACTGGCTTGCAATTTGCCAAAAACGTAAGAATATTTGAATTTCGCGGGCTGGTCGAAGCATTCACCTTAACTGTACCCGGTTCCCACAAACTCGTACCGCCTACCTTTATTACTAAATGCTCTACAGTCTACACACCCAAAACCCCACGTACACGATAAAGCCGTAAAGAAGACTCCTATTACATAACGTTTACTGCCATACAAGTTGCTTTATGTTCTCCTAGTACCTCATGGTTTATCAACCAGCACGCTTGTGGAAAACTACTTAAAAACTATGTTACTAATTATCCTTAAACCGCTGGTTACGTAATACCGCGTGGTTTGTAAATTCGTGCGGCGATATTGTGCTGGCAACACTCAAGCTCGCACTTGACCGTTATTTTTTTCATCCAATCATCACAAACCCTTTCCGTCGGGATTTAATTAAATATGAAAGGTCCTATGTCGGGTGTCGTAACTTCACGTCGATTATTCTTTCAGCTCTCCTCTCTCTCGCGAACGGTTACGTCCTTTTCTGGCAACCTATATTGTTTCCGTGCCAAGTCTGTATATCGAACCGTACAACCTAGCCAGCTTTATAGATTTTACATGAGATTCTTGTAGTACAGTGACAAAAATGTTATAGAAGTAATGGTAGTGTGGTTGGCAAGTGGTGGGAGCTGTGTAAGTGGCACAGGAAGTGCACGAGTAGTAAGGACGTGGGGGTAACCTTGGTGCTGCAGCTGAGCCGCCTCCCGCCGCGTCTGCCCGGGCCGACGTTCGATTTTCACTTGGAACATCAGCGCGCCCGTGTCTCGCCCGGGTGGGCGTGGTCTGCGGGCCGGTCAATAGCACGGTCTCGTCCCTCTCGCTCGCTCGCGCCGTGCGCCTCTAGCCCCGTCCCATTCCCCCCGGGGATGATTGAAACGTCTGATGCCGCAGGCGCCCCGCGCGCCCCCTCGCCAAGGACGTTCAGTGAATCCGTCCCTCTCTGCCGCGAGAGCACGTGTCCCCGTTACTATTTCATAATATAATGTGTGCCCCCTTGGTACCGCGCGAAAATTCACAACCAATTATGAGTCAAGTGCCTGATAAATTAGGTGACAAATTTGATGCCTGAAAGGAATTCCGGAGTCGCTTTTAGCGATGTGCGAGGAAGTCAGCGATCGAGAACTATGAGGTGCCCGTGTGAAGTGATATGGAGATAAGAAGTTGTTCTGGGAACGCCACCTCTTCGTGTTTTCCGTCCTGTGCACTCTCTTGCCTTGATACTGCACTCGTGATATTTTCAGGTATGTGTTTTAGAAAGTTCGATATTCGATTGTTCCCGATTACCATATCGATGCGGCGAATCGGCGGCGTTGCTCGGTTAACCTCATTTTCGTTGAAATCTTGGATGTGTCCTAATAAAATATAGTTACTGGCGTCGTAATATTTCCATAGTCGCCTAACCGTCGGTCGCCGGTAGTCTAGACACATAATAATTATACAACGAGCCAACAAGGGCGGTTCTGGAGATGTGACTCACCCGAATTCGTCTCCGGCATCGATCGCATCTCATGTATTTGCTGAGGAGGTCCTACAGCCATCGAAAAGGGACCTATTGTTGAAAATATCATAGTACAAACACCATTCAGCATGTTTTAATCTGCTTAGTTATACTAATAAATGGCCTAGATGTGAGTCAGAAGAAGTCATGGAATCTTAATTAAATTGTTGTAAATGTAATAGCGATGACGGCGGTATCGAGCTGTCCCATCCAGTGACGTCATGGGTATGACATCACCGGCTGCAAGCGAGGTTGCTGCCATACTCCGACACCGGTTAGCATTGATGCGATGTGATCATCGGTTGAGTACACGGCCGGTTTACGCAACCGTCATACGGTCAACCGCAAGTCAGTACCTAATAGTAACACTCGAACTGCAAAAACCGACCTTCGCTTCTTCGAAATACAGGCGCTTTCAAAGTCATACTGTTACCATGGACGTGCGGTTGGTTTTTAGCTTGCAAAGGAGATAAAAACGCCCACGGTTTAAAACAGATATGTTTTTGGGGATATCCGCATTTTATCCTATTCGAATTATAACATTAGTGGTTTACAATGATAGCGATTATCTCATCAATTTATGACCACAAATTTTATGTTTTTTCATGGTGGTTTATGGGAAAATTCATCAGGATTCTGCTCGGAAAATTTAGGACAGCAGCAATTACAGAAAAACGCTTTCATTAAAAACCTTTTTGCAGTTACATGTATTCCATTCAATGTATGGTTGTTTAAAGTATTTACTAAGAATGTAGGTGAACGCTCCTTGCCAGTATTTACCTACTTCAAGATTTTATCTGCATTCCGCTTAAATTTCTTAACCTGCTGGGTTAGTACTGAGAGTGCTTAGTAGGTTGGTAATTAAGTTTAACACTTACATACTAGGTACTTACCTAGATTTATTGATATTTTTCTGTGACCACAATATGTTAAGGCTCATAAATCACTAAAAGCACTTTACTCTAAATGTAAGTATTTAAACAATATTCTGTCACTGCCATCTATAAACTATTGACAGAAATAAAACTATGTTTTAAATTGGTTCAGCGTCAAAAAATGTGAGCATCACAAAATCTATACTAATATTATAAAGAGGTAACATTTGTTTGTAAGTTTGTATGTTTGTAAGTTTGTATGTAGGGGGTAATCTCCGGAAGTAATGAACCGATTTCAAATTCTTTCACCATTAGAAAGCTACATTCGCCCTGAGTAACATAGGCTATATTTTATCACCGTACTCTCACGGGAACGGGAACTACGCGTGTGAAACCGCGGGACGTCCGCTAGTTTCTAATATTTGCCATCGGTCCAACATTGAATTTAATACACAAATACGTAGATATATTATTACGTATTTTGGTTAATTATTTGGTCTTCAGGTACGTATTTAAAACCACAAAAATATCCGTCAATTCTTCGTAGGCATAATTCATGATGCATATAAACATTATGTTAAAGCATAATTATTTCTGTTTTGTTAGCCCACGTTAGAGGAAAAATGACGATATTATTTTACGCAAATAAGTCAACTGAGCGTCATACATGGAATTAATACATTCAGCAGAGCTATTACGTCAATGGTAATTAGCGGTTTAAGGCTATTTTTCCTGTAGGTAAGATTAGTAATGAAATTTTACGGTTATTTTCATAACAGTGTGCTGTTCCAAACAAGGCCTAATGCTACATTTTCTTTAAAACAACATATCCCTAAATCAAGAACCTTTTCTTAATTAACGTGATGGCGAGTGTGTCAAAAATTGGCCTTTTCATTGTCAGCTCATTTTTTAATGACTAATTTTGCAACCACGAACTGGAGATCCAAGAACATGTATTTTCTACGCATACTCATTTATTCAAGATAATAAAATAATTTAAATATTACCTATATACATAATATAAATATGTTATGAATCATTCGCAAAGGAAATAGTAGTCATATCATACTGTATAGCTTCGTGGTTTGCGGCGTCAACTGTGCGTTAAACCCTCGGTTAGTATTACTAAGCTACTATTTATAGTTATTAGCTGTATCAAGTTTTCATTATTATTCCTCTATAATACAGGGTGTAAAAGATCTCATCACGAAGCCGTCAACCAAGCATTCTGTACATCAAACTAGTAACTTTACGCAAAAATTGTTGCTGGGAAACTATTTTTTTTGGGGTGAAAAATCATGTTTTGTGATAGAACTCAATGTAACGCACTCAAAACATTGTGCTGATTGATGGATTGAATAGTACGAGGGTCGTGGAGGTGTTTACAGTAAAAATATTACATTAAACACTTGAATTAAAAAAAAAAAACTTGTCTAAAAATGGAACTTTGAACTTGAACCCCAATATCTCCGTAACTAAAAGGTTCCCAGGTATGGTGTAGAACAAAAAAATGATCGCAATGACGGGGAGAACAAGTGCCTTTCGGCTTCGTTAAGAGGTGTTTTACACCCTGTATAGTAGATTAATCAGCCTAAAATGTTCCCACTGCTGGGACACAGCCATGCGAGAGTAGAGATATTCCCACCACGTGGCCCTGTGCGGGTTTCAGTCATGTCTTCGAAGTATATGGATTTGGTTTCATCGTGATATTTTCTTCAACCGTTTTGAAATTTATCGTAGTATTCAAATTTAATTGAGTGTAACGGAATGGATTTAAAACTATGGAGAGGAACCGTGAGACACAATTGATTAACACTCGACTTAAGGCGACTACAGGAGCTAAACGCGAGTTTTATAATGCAAAAAGGCATATGATTCACTGCAATAAACAAAACCAGAAAAATATATGATATTCTTCAGGATATATGTTAGTACGATAGTGTTTTGAAAACATATTACAACTAAATTTATTCGAGAAAAAAAATCACGAACTTTCCTCTAATTTCTTTTAATGAGTAAAAACAATACTAAAATACATGCGATCATTCTGATTTTTTGAAAAATAATTCTACAAGCAACATATTAGCATCATGGTGTTTTACTTTTTTGGTCCAATCAATAGATTTTTTGTAAATGGCAAAGAACCACTTATTTCGCACTATTCGGCCCGCAGTGACTGACGTAACAACCACTTTGTAGTGCAAGCTGATTAGAACTTTATCTAACAGCATTTAAAACGAAGTTTGAACCACCACAAATAGAGTTGCTAATTTAGCTCCTGTAATCGTCTTAACACCGACTAAAATACCATGCATGGTTAGTGAGATTAAAAATTAGCAACTGAACACATCTGACATCACTCTTTATAATCTAGCTGTTGACCGCGGCTTCGCTTGCATGGAGGTTAGAAATTATCCCCCGGGGACGTACTACCGGTATAAAAAGTATCCTGTCCTAACTACACTACAACAGCCCATAACGTCCACTGCTGGACATAAGCCTCTCCCATGATTGGGAGGAATTTGCCGTAATCTCCACGCTTGGCGGGCGGATTGGAGATCGCCACTGCGATCTTTCATCACTATGAAAGTCTAACAGAAAACGCTGCTGCACATTCTCTGGTCTACGGAGGCGCAAGGTGTTCTGCCTCAGACATTAGTCCATTAGTCCTTAACTCCTTGCAAAGGTCATAGGTTTACCACAAACAGAAATCCATTCTTGTTTAAGGGCGTGGAAAGTTAACACACAGACAGAATTACTTTATTTATTTATTAGATCTCCAACAGAAACTACACAATTATATGCAAGTATACATAGATCAGGGACAAATACAAGTGTGCGCTTCCAATTATAGGAGATCACATCATTCACTTATAATCTAGGTAGGTTAGGTATACAATAAATTTGGTAAGGTTAAAAATCTAAACAAATCAAAATACATTATACAAAAAAATATACAAAAGAAACAAGATGAATTACATAAAAGATTAACAGCTATACTAACAACAGAAATGAACAATTAGAAAAAATATAATAATAATAATACAAGAACAACAAAATTTCACATTAGTAGATGGATGGATGAACAAACATGACAGACTTATGTATACATATCGATTCCAAATCCATGTGGACCGACTCCTAATTCAAAAATGAATGAATATACTATAAACATTAAACTAATAATCTGCCTCCTACACGAGTTATAAATGTCAAATGTAAAAAATTGGCTACCAACTGTTCTCGACATCAAAAGAAACCGATACAGTATGTTTTATAGGGTTCCGTAGTCAACTAGGAACCCTTATAGTTTCGCCATGTCTGTCCGTCCGTCCGTCTGTCCGTCCTCGCTTAATCTCTGTGACCGTTAGCACTAGAAAGCTGAAATTTGGTACCAATATGTATATCAATCACGCCGACAGAGTGAATAAAAATTGGAAAAAAATGTTTTATTAGGGTAGCCCCCCTATATGTAAAGTGGGAAGTGATTTTTTTTTTAATTTCAACCCTAACGTGTGATATATTGTTGGAAAGGTATTTAAAAATGAATAGGGGTTTCCTAAAATCATTTTATGATAATGTCAATAATTTCGGAAATAATCGCTCCAAAAGTAAAAAACAATGTGTCCCGGCCCTCTAACTTTTGAACCATAAGTTTAGAAAATATGAAAAAAATCTGAAAAGTATAACTTTATAAGGACTTTCTAGGAAAATTATTTTGAACTTGATGGAAACAACAGTTTTTTGTACAAAAAAGACAAAAAGTTGAACAAAATAATTTCTGGACTAAGTTTGTAGTATATTCGTATATGCAAGCATTTTTACATAATGGATACCCACCTTTAAACTCATAAGTGGGAACACTTATTGTGACGGACGGGAAACTACGGAACCCTACACTGAGCGTGGCCCGACACGCTCTTGGCCGGTTTTTAGTATCAACTAAAACTCTGAATCAGCAACTAAACTGGCTGGGGAAATATCTTAATGATTACACTATGTACTTAGATATTTTATTTGGGCATACAATTGACGAACCACCAAATTTAGCAAAATGTAACGGCAAAAAAAAAACACTTTTGATTGCTAAAATTAGTAAATGATCACCAAAATGAATCTCCCATTTTATCATATAACAATTTTTTTTTGTTAATGACCACCAGAAATTGAGCTGTTATGCTCTTGCATCCGAGTCTAGACCCGGTCGTATTCTAACCTAATCTATCCGTGTCCGGGGTGCCCCAAGTCGGCCTAGGCAAAACAAGTTTGTCATCAACCACCTCATTAAAATTTGGTGCTCAATTTACTAAATTTGGTGATCAATTGATATTTTAGGTGATAGATGTTAGTGATCACAAAGTTCTTTTTGGTGGTCATTATATTTTCCCCCTTTTATTTGTTCTGTTATTCATTAACTTTCTGTTACACCAACTCGCAAAAGAACAAAACGAATTCACTCGTTTTGCCTAAGTTTTCCAGAATGATGGTAATGATCTTTGTAATTAATAAATATTTTCAGTCTGATATGTCCTAGTCGAAATAATATCCAAGGTCCTGGTAGCAACGTCACCGCTTGTGTGAGAAGATTTGCTTTGCTGACATACGGTTCCGTATCATATCAAAGGCAGTTATGCCCTTTTTTGTAATAGTCTGGACATAGCAATAGCTTAGCTTCGGGGTTTTGGCTTTGAATATTAAGATGTCCAGACTATTACAAAAAAGGGCATAACTGCCTTTGATATGATACGGAACCGTATGTCAGCAAAGCAAATCTTCTCACACAAGCGGTGACGTTGCTACCAGGACCTTGGATATTATTTCGACTAGGACATATCAGACTGGAGATATTTATTAATTCTATAAACACACATGTGAATAAAGAAAAGGGTTTTCAAGTCAAACGTCAGTTAGCAAATATTATGACAAGGTTATACGGTAATCCTTAATTAAAACACACGTATTTGTCACCCGTTCTTCTGATAGCTACCAGGAAGACTGTCATTCCTTTAATTACTTTAATTTAACATATACAGTACAGTACGCGCAAACATAGAATACCGCAATATTTGTACAATAAACAGCTTTATCTAACGTCAAGAGCAACAAACGTGTTTGATGTCACATCTGCACAAAATGTAGAACAAATAATGGTGTGTTTGTCGGTCTGTGTGTTTTAGTTTTTATACGGAACTTGAGAAATGTTTTCACGTGAATCTGTTGGATAGACCAGTACTCTTCACGTGGGTGTCTGACAATGTCAATAAGGTCTTTAAGCGGAGGTAGCAGTTTTCACCCTTGTGTTAAACAATGTTGTAAATAGAGTTACAAATGTTTTCTGTGTCGCATAGAAACACAAACGAGACCAAATGAAATCACCGGTACAATCTTACAACCTTATCATAATTAATATATTTTTTTATCTAGACTTTAAATAATAAACAAACTCTCCTTGATCTAAATATTTTGTAAATTACATTTGTAACACATTTTTATAATAATTTTATGTTTGCAATGATTTAAAATTCTTATGTACCTACTTGGGTAATACTTCAACTTCAGTGTGATAGTAACCTAAAAAATAATAAACAAAAGTAAATAGAATCTTAAACATGTGTCATTTAGACGTTACGTGAGACTATATGTGTTACAGTTATTTGCTTGAAAAGATAAGAAACATAAGTGTTTTATACTGAGGGAATTAGCGCCAATCTCTTTTAATTATTTTATTTCATACACAGTAATGAAGACGGAAAGCCAGACTATAAAATGATAAAATCTAAGTAAAGTATTTGTGGAGTTTCTTACCGGCTTCTAAAAACTTTTTTGAATCGTCTAAATAAGCACCACTTCGTAAGTGCATGTAAGTAATGTGCATTTGATTATAGTTATAGTCTTCGTAACATTTGTCTAATTTCAAGTATTATTCAAAAATCATCTGCCTAGCCTTTTTCCAACTTTGGGGTCGTCTTTCAGTCTAACAGTATTTTAAATGGTGCGACTGCCTATCTGACCTCCACAACCCAGTTAGTACTGGGTAATACGATACCCTTTGGTAAGGCTAGTTGTCAGATTCTCGGGCCACTGACTGCCTATAACGACTGTCAAAGATTTACAAATGACAGCCGTGACCAACGGTTTAATGTGATATCCGCGGCACGGAGGAAGCTCGATATGTAATGTGTGGTCACCCATACACGGACAAATCTAGCAAGCTAAACTTAAAGATCGACTTGAGCGCATTGAGCTATTACTACTACGTATAGAGAACACAGCACAAACAACTGTGGCCGGCTGACCGCAGTTGAACGGAGCACAGATTTTATTCGCGCTTCTTTCTCTACAACAAGAACAACAACAACCCATAACGTCCACTGCTGGACATAAGCCTCTCCCATGATGGGAGGAATTTGCCGTAATCTCCACGCTTGGCAGGCGGATTGGAGATCGCAGTGATGAAAGACTAACAGAAAACGCTGCTGCCCATTCTCAGGTCTACGGATGCGCAAGGTGTTCTGCCACAGACATTAGTCGCCTTATACGACACCCGTGAGTGTAATGGGTTGGTTCTATTCGATAGTTCTATAGTTCTCTATACGTAGTAGTAATAGCTCAATGCTTGAGCGGCTATTATTATTTAGCCACGAGCTCCTCCGAGTATTATTCAGAACATAAGAGCGAATTCATCTTTCATACAATAAGTTTGAGATGACAACCAACAGCCAACCACACCCAATCCACAATCCTTTCCTCTAATCAAACAATTAAAATCTACTACACATGAATGATTCGCAAGCGCAGCTAAATTCCAATCATCCGATAAAATAACGTCCGAAAACAAATAAAATTTGTTTTGCCAGACGTAATGCGTCACCATACGACACTTGACAAATATTAGCACATTTGCTTACCCCCCGGCCCCGCCTTGCGACCTTATCGTTGTTTGAACTAGCTCTTACACGCGGCCCCTCTTGTATCCACCCCTGATATTGAGCTCTTAAGGATGTTAAGATAAAATCTTCTTAAGCATTTTGTCTTAATTTTTTCGAGGTCGGATGTCTGACGGTCGGCCAAGCCGTTGCGGGGATAAAATTTCTACTGAGACTTTTCGATTATATTTTTCTGAAATTCTTATCCACTTCGGCGATTTGACTACACCGTTATGTCATATCATCATCCACAGCCTGACTTCACCCACTGCTGGGTATTAGGCTTTGCCAATCTCCACGTACCTATGCCAGCCTCATCCTGGTTTTTACCGCAATCACAACAATGTTGTCTGCGTCTGTCAAGGTAATATCACAAAAAAGTTAAAACCCTGTATTCCCATCAATTTAAACTATTAAAAGCAAACACACAACTATTCAAAACCTTTAATAAAATATGTTGATAAAGCAATAACGAACAGGTTATAAATTAACGGAGGCATTCAACTATCAAGGCGTAATTATTCGAGTCGGCTGTGGTATCGAAAATCAATTCTCTATTGAAAAGGACCTGCGTGGAGGTATTTGAGTAATCTAACATCGATCGGTGGTTTATACATATTTATAATAGGTTAGACGTCTACTACGGCACTTAACTACTTACTCACAGAAAGGTACATACAACGTAGTCTTTAAACAAGCTACCTTGGTACATGATTACTTACACTTGTGACGATATTGTGTTGTCTGTTTTGATTATGACACATTGTCAGCATAGACTAACACATTATCAATACTTCTATAGATACAAAAACAGCAATTTCCAACAAAACCAGAGACTCAAAGAATATCTTCAGCGTAAATCTGAAGTTTCGATTAACTAACTAGAAATCCACGTGAGTTCGATTTGTTTCACTCCCGAGGGAAGCTGTCTAGTTGGAATGAAATAAATGGGGCTGTAAGCTCCCTCTGTGCAAAGTTGGACTCCGCCAAGGCTTTGGGGCTGTGTCGCAATAAATCAGTGTAAAAAACAGGCAATTACAGTAATTAATTTCCTCTAGAGTCCGTATTTAAATGGAAAACATGGAATAAAGTCACCGATCTCGAAGAAAACAAGGCTTCGAGGATTAATGCCGCAAATAAGCGCCTCTGTCAACAGAAATTATAATATTCAAACTAGCAAAACTTTGAAGCAACGCAAACGTTTCAGCCCAATTGTGCTCCGAATCACACTCCATAACTTGCACGAAGTTATTTGCTCAATGTTATCCCGTAAACCCCTAATCTGAACTCGCAACACCAAGTTTAGTGTAAACTCTAATACCCTGAAGGTATTCCAGCTCTACAATATAATTAATTCTCCACTGAAGCCAATAGGACTCGGCTTTAAATACATGCACTGAGATTCTGGCCTAGACAAAGGCAGGCTCCACATTGCCTACTGTGCTGGCTGGATTTGCAAGCAAATCTATTGTGATGTATGTTCTCGGGTCGGTGCTTGTGTAGTGAACAATATCATTCATATTTTCTATCAGACTGCTTCGTCGGGAAAAAGCTCAACGTTAATTGTAACTTGGCAGTTGAATTCACAAGTCTCTTCTTCTGTAGCAAAAAAATTGCAGTCGAGATCCTTTCGGGCATACAGAACGTTTTTACTGTAAACGCAAGACGAGCATGCTTCTTCAAACTTTATTTCACAGTAATATGCTCTTTTGGATTTATTTGTTTCTAAACCAATATCTCTGATGTCACGGTTGTCAGTTTTCCTCAGTAACTTCAAGAACAAACGATTTAATAGCTCTTACTGTTCCTACATTGTAGAACAATGAAATAAAAGATCGTATCTCCAACATTAATATCTTTATGTGCATAAATATTAAGGTCGTGACCAACATTTTGTTCAAACATGGAACATGAAACATGGATGCAGAATATTTTGTCTTTTAAAAGCATTCGGTCACAAATGAAAATAGAGGAGTGATTCCCTCTTTTGAAAGCTGTTTTTGCACCGTTAATTGGCAAAAAATATGTTCAGCAAACAGTTTTAAAAGTTTCATTTTCTCGCTTGAATTTTTTTTACCGCGTTTGGCTTTATTAATTCCTGTTTCGTTAAACATTTTTTCTCTTTGAATGTGGTGTTAACCTACTATAATAAATTGAAGACCTAATCGAAAACCTTAATTGGTCTACCAGCAGTCAAATTTATAGCTTCCCCGAAACTCGAAAAGGGATCCTTCGTATCAGTTACAGAAAACCACCCAACGCTTACCATGAACAGCTACCGTTCAACAAAATCGCACGAACGTATTACGGCCATCTCTAACTGAGCATATCGCGGTACCACGAACAGTATCCGGCACAATTCTGAGCTACAGCTTCGCAATTAGTCACTCGGTCCACTAATGCTTGCGTCTGAACACGGAAACGCAGCTGGAATCCACTCTCTAAATATAAAACGGCCTGGTTGCAAGCGGTAATGGTTTGACGGTAAATGGGCTTGTCTTGTTCGGGAGTCTTGGCGAAAATAGATCGGATCTTGAGATGTGGCTCGTTTAGGGTTGGGCCTCAATCGCATTTTTCCATGCTCCTTATTCTTTTGATGAGGCGTAACCCTTAATATTGACATACTCATCTATAGGTTTTATTACTCCACTTACTTATCTTGAATAGCAAAAAATACAGAACAGGGTTTAATAAAAAAAAAGTCTAATTAGTCCATCAGATAAATATCCAAAAAATATTGGACACATATTTTTTCTTTTTTCACGTAAACAAAAAATGAAGATGATACAGTGCGTCGAAAACTCGTGTGACGTCACAAGCCCCCACTCATTCATAATCTCTTGACGCGACTCATGATCATTGTGTTTTTTTTTAATTTGATAAAACAAAGAACACATATACAATATTTTTCGATAATCTAATTGACGGACTAAACATCATAATCATCATCTTAAACATATTATTCTTATTTTTTTAGTTAGGAATCATCCCTATTGTAGGTTTCAGTTCGACATCTTGAAATCAAACAAACTAGACGAGTCTAAATATACTTCAGTTTGTGGCAAAGTCATTTCCATGGAACACGTAGAATTAACCCTAACTTTGAGTCTTTCATCACTAATTGATGCTAAGTACGACTTTTCTCTCTCTCTTTGTACTCAAATCAGACTAGGACAGCTAGACTATGCTAATGAATGCGCATAATATGGAAGTTAAACTAGCATAGTTCACCCGCTAATTTCTAATAAAGAAGTGGTTTAGATGTTTCAAGTACCACTAGCGTAAGTGAGGATGCAAATATAAGTGAAGACGTTGAATAAAAAAGGTATAATATTCACATAGTCTTGGTTTTCGCACAACTAAGCAACCTTCACCTCGGTATACAAGCGCCTAATTGACAATTAACAACAGACATCTTCAGTTTTTCTGAGATTATACGTACAGAACACAATGATGTTACCAAGAAAAACTTAGCACAAAATGTCAACAGTGGCTTGAAGAAACATGTGATATATTTCAGAATCCTTAACTTGGCCGACGTGTTCGATCCACTTCTGTTTGTTTGCTCCAGTTCTAGAGGAACATTGTGACGAATGTTTTTCCTGTTCGATTCAATAAATCTGTTGTTTCCTTGTTTCAGTTCGCACCCTGCAGCATAATAGGGAGCCATACGCCGCGGCGGAAAGACGGGTGCGACACGCACTCGTGGTACGTATTATCTTTATTACTTTTTAATGGTTGTAAGCAACCATTAAATTCCATTCAACCTTGTCAATTGTGTCGACACTTTCCGCACAGAATTCCCCGAAGGTAAAAAACATGATAAGAAAAAACAGCCCGTATAAGAATCTGGTGGTCATTTGTGTGATCCAAAAAAATCACTGACCAACAAAACAAGCATACTAAAGTTTTTTTTAAGAGTTTTTCCAACGAGAACTTAAGCTAAATTAAGTTCTCGTTGGAAAAACTCTTCAAAAACATTCCAAATATATTCTACGAAAAATTTAATTCATCTCACAAAACAGGTATGCTGAAATATGATAATTTTTCCAAATTATGAAGTCACTTTTGGAATATAAATTAACCACATAATTTTCCGAGTTCCACTCTGGTCTAAAATTTCATTTTAAGTCGAACTAGAATATTCTTTCTTTTTCGCTGACATAATATTTACCAGCAATTCTTAATTTTTATTACCCACACATTATTAACTTAGCAAACCTTGTTTATTCCCCACAATTCCACTAGGACTTCTCTGTTCCCATTATGTTGGAACACTCCAACAGCATTATCTGCGAGCAGTTCCGATTCGTGTCCAATGTTTACAATAAGCGATGTCTCCTCTTCAACTGCAATACACTATCTACCCTGTCCGTTATGCACGCCTCTCCTCTGTCCCACTCTGCCACAGATACTCACTTAACGTTGATACGTTCACCATTCCTATTTTAACTGTCGATACGTCAATTCTTTTTGTGCCTACCGTCAGACTCAACGAACGACACGTTTCCAATCCAAATTCAATTTCTCTTCCGTATCGATTTATACATTCGAGGTCACTCCATTTCGCTACAAACCGTCTGATTTCTACAAATTAACTTTTAATTAGAATAAGTCTTCCTTTTTGGTTCCCGGTTTTCTAATTTCCTTTTGCAATTCATTTTCTTGAGATTTAAACTCATTTAATTTCTCAGGTACTGCATAAACTTAATTGTTTCAATCAATTTGCGCTCGCAGTTGTTTGTCTTTGGCTACTTTATGAAGCGTCTGTAATACTTCAACTATACAGAACTTGAGATCTTTGAAATGGAAATTAATTGTAGCATTACGGCGATCCCTCTGTAATAGATTCAAGTATAAAGTGAGACCTTTGTTCATGCATATCACGTCCACGGTCAGAACTGTGCCGAGGTTCCCGCAAATCGAATTAAGCCCGTCTCTACTCAGTGAAGGTATAGAGGAGCTTCCATTTAGATTGCACTAACAATGCACGGAGGGTATGTTCGATTAGACGAATATCGATTACAATATGTCGACTGCACGTTGTAATTCTCCGCTCCTATCTCGTTTGCAGACATAGGAGTGCGCTGGGTTAAAATGTAAGATAAATTGAACCCATCTGCAGTAACTTGGGCATCTCGCCGGCCATTATTCTAGATAGGATTCGGATGAAGATTTGTTTGGCAGTAATAAAGATTTAAATTGCGGAAATTGCGTAAGATCACCATTCTGGGGCTTTTATTGTATGAGAAGAATACGTTAATGACATTATAAAACAGAGCTGTGTTTCTATAGCAGCGGCTTTACAATAAGGCACCATGATTAATTACTTTGGAGAACCTACGTAGTGTATGGAATCCTACACAAAATGAATATTTGAAAAATTAAAACTAGCTGAATAGCATTTATTTAACGCTAAGCACTTCAGTAAAAATAATCCCATAAATTCTATGCAAAGAAATTCCAAGTTTTTCTACTTTACTGACTTGGACTGGCGCCGCAGCGTCGCCGGGTCTTTCTCAAAGCAATTTATATTTGCTCAGAATCTAGAGATCGTAGAATTCGTTCCCAACCACACCATCCAATTAAATTTCATCATCATCAATCTAGTGGAGCTGACTGCACATCACAACATAAAGCAGACTGAAAACCAAATTCAATTACAAGAACGATCCGTTCAACTCAAAACACGTCCAATTTCATCAGTCTCCATGAAGTTTCTCGAATATGATTTCTATTACGGTATCAAATGGACTTCTATCAAAGGCTGATCTTTAAGACTCGGAAATGGAATCGATATCTTTAAAAGGCTCGCAGTGATATGTCACTCGTTCTTGGGAATGCCTTGAAATGCAGAATTTATGTTCGGATGCAGTGGAGGAAGCTTTTCGGATAGTAAATAATATATTGCAGTGAATTTCTAAAGGCTTTTGATGATTAAAATGGGAAGAAACTTTCTTTTAGTTGGATTTTTTAGTATCATGCTCTTCATAATAAAAATCCGTATGATTTAAAACAATAAGGCTTATATATAAAAAGACTTCTCCCCGTCCATTGTTATCAAACTTAATCCTAGACAATCCTAGAGAGCTTTGTCTGAATGGATTAGCGTAATTAATTAAAAAAGACAGTCCAATTCAACAGCTGTAAGGAATTGTTTAAAGTAACAAACATTTAGCGGATCCTCACACGCCCCGGTATCGGGACTGCAATCAATTATGGGTGTACCATTCCAATAACTAGTTTCTAGTGTACAACTAGAAACTAGTTATTGGAATGGTGCTACTGTATGTAATATAGAGAGGCCTCGTGTGCTACCCTGCGTGACTACGTCACTGCGGGTTAGTTTGGCTTAGTTCCGACTCTGTGAGTAAGACAATGGCTGACACTATTAATGTTGGCTGACTGAATAGTGACGCTATAGAAAACTCGAGTTCTCTCGCTTTGACGGCGATGGTTTTATCGAATGCGCTGCATCTTTTGATGATTAAGTTGGAGAGTTACAGCTGTTTTATGGCCTTATATAAGAGCTTCTTGCTTTAGATGTTCGTTGTTTTCGAAAGTATCTTCTTTATCTTAATTGATAATTTTACTGTTAGCTTTTGCTTTAACCGATTCCTTTTCTTTTATGGCCCTAATATTTCAGCCAATAAATCAATTATTCTCCAAAAAACAACATCAAATAACTTTTACTTCAAAACTTTCCGTAGCATTGTTGTTTCCAACCACAATTATTTTTGTACTGTCACCATGGGGATTATAAATAATGTCGACGAACTCCAAAGTGTTGAAACGAGCTTTCTTGGGAAATATCTTCAGTAAAAACCCTACAATTTATATTTTTAACTGTATATGCGTCACGGTCTACTAGGTCTCGAGAAAGTTCTATGAACCCATGTTTTTTGGTTTTGTAGGGAGATTCATTGTATTCGATTCGTCGTGTACTTTTGTGGCGTCTTCTTTGCTTGGTATAAAATGCCTTGTTTGTATCTAAATCAGTTAGTTTATTTTGGTTAATGAAAGATTCTAATTGTTGCTTTCCGACTTGGTTAATGGTCATTGTTAGACGTGCTTCTTTACCAAGGATTTTGTTAAAATGCCTTGTCTTGTGAATCCTATTGCATAATTGACTTCAACTGATGTTTTAATCTTACTGACAAAAACTACTTCCTTGACATATCTTATTTGTTATGGTTAACAAATACAACACACTTAACAAACGTTCTAAATGAAATACACCACACCATAGTACAAATATGTTATCCAATGTCTGTCACAGCCGTGCGACTGCGGGCGTGTGCTATGCATAATTTACTTAGACAAACTAACAATTATCTAGATCGATATTCTACCCTATTATTATCAACTTAACCCTATTTAACTTCGAGGTGAAAATTGCCTTTATACTCCATATTACCTTAAGTATTAGACACTTGTCTAATGCTTTTTGTTCGTTGCTTGATCAATCAAACTTTGCTGGTTTGAGTTCAGAAGTGTTTAGTATGAGCTTCACGATCGTAGATTACTTAATAGGTACTTAGTAAACATGATCGACACAGCTTTTAGCGTTTTGCCTACAAATCACAGTTTCGCCATTGACATGACGAATTGCCTAAAATAGATTTTCAATGGTGTAGACTTTTAATATGGTCATGGTTTAGAAGGTTCTTTACTTGCATTGCCATGAACTATCAAAGCTACATTCGAAGTAATCTCATTTTTCTTTCCTCAATATTCCCCCGGCTATATTTCCCCCATTAAAACCCTTTGAGGTGATTTAGTATAAAAATTACCGATTCCCGAGCAGTTAACGCCAGCGAACCGACCCCACGTAACCCACTTAACGCAATTTATATGGGACTTTAATATAATTAAAACGCACCCGTTTTTGTGTCGAACCTAGGTTAATTAACCGGCCGATCTGCCCTTAACGGATTTAACTTTTTCATATTGTTCAGCTCAACTAAAAACAGAATGTCGATCGTTCAACTTTTAATGAAGCTTGCCGTCTTATAACAGCCAGAAGTAGCTTTAAAGAGGAACGTTATCTCAGTTTATTTTTGGGATAATAGATTAAGAAAACTGTTCCATAAAATGAAGAGATTCCGAGCCGGAGAGTCAACGTGAGGGACACGTTTTTAAGAGCAAGCTGACAGAAAAGGGTCTTTACTAAACGACTTTCTTCGCGTCTTTCGTTCTAGTCCGAAGTGCATAATGGCGGCGTTCTCTTTTAATTTTTCGAAATGTCATTCCATATTCCTCTGAATTTCTTCAGAACAGAACTCCCTAAGTATTCCTGTTCCAAATGATTTACTACTAGCACTTTGCAATGCCTAAACTATTCACAGCTCGAAGAGGGTTTTCGCAATCAGTAAACATTCGATACAGTTTATCAACACAAATATAAAATCCTAACCCAATACCCATTCACGGCCTAATCGCTACACCCAACAGTAATGACACCTATCAAATAGACCCACAAACAAATAGGACGTAGTTCATTTTGCATTTATATTAAGTTTCCAACGCTGACAAAGTAATGTAATCAAAAACTTGGTTCTGGTCAAGCGTGCCCCCGTGGTGTGAGTCCTGATTAGTTCGGCTCGGTTTAACTGAACCGGAACGTGCCGCGAATGTGTTCGGCACACGTGCTGGCCGTTAGCCCATATTGATCCCCGTGTCTATGATCAAGTAATTTGATATAAGCCTCGAGAAAAATGTGGGAAAAGTTCGTACATTGTTTTACTTCGAAAGATATGGAAACTGGGTATTATCAAATTGAAATGCAGCTAACTGTTCTGTGTATCTGTTTACCTTGACAATTGTGTGTTGTTGTAATTCATAGAACAAAATTGCAAACTATTTTAATAGTGTCCTATCTAAAAGTCCCACAGATAAAATCATAAACTATTCCCTAAATTTATTTATCAGGTCCACGTTAAACCTTTCCGAATTACATCAAAAGGTTTTGTGTGCCGTTTATCGTGTTTTCTGGTTATCGGTTTTCATCCCCGATTTTCCCATTACGGGCGTACACATTGAGGCCGGTATGCCGCAGGGCGGTAGAGCTGGCAGTCAAAAGATATACTGATTAGCGGTGACACGGTCTGGCTGCGGCAGGCGTGCGTTGAATACACTAGTGATCTCCTTTTAGTTCTATTCTCCTGGTACATCAATGCGATATTCGATTGCTGCTGAATTTCCGAATTCGAGTCTATTATTTGTACGGAATTAGGATTTAGTGTCGTATTTAGGTTTAACTTTGAACTGTCTACTTCCTAATTAGAATTTAAAGATAATTGATAAAATTTCCTGTATCAAACGACTGTAAATAATTTTCATTTAAAATTATCCGCTATTTTTGGAAAACTGTCGTTCATTATTAAATTTTTGTCAATAAATTATTTTCGTCTGTAGCTTTCGACTCCAATTAAAATTTCCGATAACCTTTTGGAAACACCCGATTCATTAGTTCAAAATACGATTCTGCTGTTACACGCCTCGTCTGTCAGCAAACAGAGTTGCCATTTAAATATCTGTGTCAATGTAGTATTTCGACAGAGAATTTTTGCTTTTGTTGTTCTCGTAAATTCACAGTTCGAATTTAAAAGTCGATAGGTGATTGCGTTCTGGCATTGTGTTGAATTTTAACGTGAGAGAAGCCAATTCTGCTGCTGCATTTTCTTTATACTTCAGACATGCAGCGATTTCTCAAATGTTTGGAATAGTTTACGGATTCATCCGGTTTATAGACTTTGATTGTTGAAGACCAGGCAAGGATAGATGCAATCAGCTGTCATGTTTAACATGATTTGCTTGTATAGATGCCAAGAGTAGGAATCTGCATCACTATTTGCCCTAATACTTCAGCTGGATAAATCGTTAACCGACATTGACATAAAAGAGAGATGACTTACGGAATTGCCCTCATAAATAAAACATGTCAGACGAAATCAAATTGAGACAGTCAATAAAGATTTCAGCAAATAAATTGAAACACACTCATTCATTTTTAATCCTGCCGAATATCAGGAGGATATAAACTGCTATATATATCGTTTTACACACACATATTCCCAGATAAAGGTGTCGCACGGTGTACGTGGTGTACATAATAAGTACATTGTGGCTTTCCTCTCACGTTCTCCAGGGTACCGTATGAATCGGACATGACACCATGAATAAAGATAAATCATAGCTTAGAAAATTGTATTTTGGTTCTGTAGTTGTATTATTTTTGGTTTCTTTATGTCTTACAAGCAAGTTGCAAGTTGGGAAATGTGATAGTGTAATTTCTTTGAATGCATTTTTATTATTTTCCTTAAAAAAAAACTATTTATGGTGTCATTCTATTATATAAATCTTGATATATTCGTTGAACTAACGATAACCGGTCGACCAAGTACATTCTCCCACTAATTATAACAAACTTAAGTTCTTTAAAAGATGCTTGAACACGAGTTTCCCCGTTGTCACTATCAGAAACTTAGACACTTCTTTCGAACTTCACTTTAAACTTCGTTCCCCTATTTCCTATTCAGGGCCGACCGCTTCCCGGACGTGACGTCATCTTTCCGTGTCGATATTGGCCGTAAGCCTTTTAAGGCTTATGAACACGCGATTGTTCTTGCATGGAAACAACACGAAACAGCAGTTAGTAATCGTAATTGGAGTTTTAGCGATAACAACAATACTATTACTTAGATGCAGTAGGTAGATTCATGAGACATGGAAATAAAAACTGGTTATGCAACAGAAAAAGATAATGGTATAGATAGGTTCATAGGGCAAGAACCTGAAAATGTAAAAGCAGAACCCAAAACAAATGCCAGTCACGACCTTTATAACGAAAATGGATATAAAGCTAGAAAGAACATACATTTAAACGATCTTACCGCAACACAGTGTACACAAGGAAAAAATTAAATGCACCCAAGTGCTTACACTCAAGCGAATGAAGATTGGATTGAAAAATTGGAGTAAACTGGAATAGAAGTAACCTTTTAACAGTGGCATCGAATCTTGTAGAGCGTGCGCTTTGGATCTTTACTTAAGACTTTCAATATTAAACAACCGAAGTGAAAAAAGCTATGGCAGGAGAAAAATTGCTGTGAAACCTCTTCGGATAAAAGTAAAAGTGTATTTTGTATTCTGGAGCAAGTTCATATTTGATGTTATCAAGGCAATCAGTATTTCGCAGCTGGAATTTACATTTAAAGTTCATAACTTAGGAGTTCTACTAGATTCTAATAAGATAGACTAACTAATGTCTACTTAGCTACTTTATTGGACCTGTAATTGCTAAAATCGCTCGGCAAATCGACGAGCCCACATTTAATAAATAACTTGCCAAATTCTAGGTGTGGCCATGATAAAACCCAACGAAACACGCGATGTGACCGTACATCAGAACTATTGAATTCTGGTATAAATTATATAGAGGTGTTAGTTAACCTTCGCTTAGTAAAAGCTCCGGTGTTTCTTTTTCTTTACGAAAACCATTTGCGCATCGAGTGATTTGTGGTTTTCGAATTTATCGATGTGCTCGATTTATTGGTTTACAGTTAACGTTGGAATTGTTTCGGGTTTAAATAGAACCAGCGTTCTTTTGATGGTGAACCAGTGTTTCTTGTCAATGGTTTCGTGATTTTTATGGTGGAACATGGCTTGTAAGTGATGACTGACAGTTACAAGGTATTTTATGATGTGAAATTGTTGCTTCTTTTTTAAATAATCGCTGTAGATTATGTAATTTTTATGCAATGATGGCTAGAGTGAACAACTACATTTTCTGCACGGATCTCTTCAGAATCTTGCCAACCGAAAAATAATAATTCTTTAACAGGACTGTCCAAAACATTGTTACAAGATTTTTCATGTGTAGCATTTACAATGTGCACGTTCCAATTTCCGAGACAATTTCACATTTTATATGCCAGCTTCATCCTTGTTATTTATAGTCGGGGAAACATTTGAGTCGCGTCACGATGTTTTGCTTTGATGTCGAGAGGTTAGCAGTCGTGGTTAAACCGAATTTAAAGTGAGGTTTGGTGAGGTAACCCCTCCATTATGCCCTCTTATGTCAGAACTGGGGTTGAAAGCTTTGGAAGATTTTCTGAGAGTGTAGTTTGTGTCAATGTGTCACTGAAGACATGACTCTAAATTCGGCAGTATTCAACTGCCATCTGGAACAGCCAAAGAGTGATTGAATATGTGTTCGGTAGGCTCAATAAAACAACACACAAAACCAAGCTAAACCAAGATTAACAACAACCGTAAACCTCCAATAACTGTCTAACGCTGACGAATATAATTACAAAATCCAACGCCACCTAATATATCACATCATTTCAGTCATTAATCATGAACCGAAGCAGGCAACGGTTAGGCTCGTTCGATTTATCCCGTTCAGTGTAAGCGATTAGGGGCACTTTCAATCAAGATTGTTTGCCTGGTTGTGCCAAGTTTGCTGAGAAACGCGATGATTGACCCACTTAATGGTACTGGTATATTGTCGTCGGCAACCTCGTCCGTCGGGTCCTTTTAATTGCTTTCTAAACATCGTATGTACTTCTGGGGGATTAGCGCGTGTGTGCGAAAATGGACTTAAAGATCCTTCCCTTAAAGTTGTATTTTATAGATTTGAATAAAGCTCTTGGTGTTTCTGGAAAGCTCAAAGGCGTCACAAGGTGATATGATAGAGCTGTCTGATTTAATCGTCAATAGTTGAATTTATTTATCTTTGTCAGTGCAGTTTGTAAGGGCAGAACAGTCCCAAACGTTTTTGGTCTTCAAAAGGAGACGTAACATTTTTGTATGGGACTCCGGCCATAACCTGTACCTTTTAGGAAAGCTGGGAAACTAACCCCTGAATAGAATAAAGTACTTAATATTTTTTCCTTATTATAAAGTGCTCTCTAAGCACACAATAAAAATTAAAAATGTTTGAAGTTCATCGTGACAGTTATGACAGGTTGTAGATATGACGTTTACCTAACCTAGAAATTGTCTAACCTATTTTTTTAGCGATTAAATCTTCACACTTGCTTATAATTAGTCGAAAAGATGTTTATGTGAATAATAAAAAATATTTATTAATAGTACAAGAACACTTATCTTTCACATTTAACGTCTACGTTATTTATGCTTTGATGTGACATAATTTCAGAACGAAATCGAAACACAAACTATGAGACGCCATGTTGAATAGAATATGGCAATAATTTAAAAAATATTATTTTGCGAGCACAAGAAATCAGTCTTAGATTCACGAAAGAATATTTTTCCTCAATTCGTGGGACTTTTTCCTCTTTTTTGATATACGTACATCTCATGGCCGAAAATGAAACATCTCCTTTGAACTTTGTATGTTGTACGGTTGAAGCCCGGGTCCTTGGATTATTTGCAATATTTTTTAACAGTAGTTCCATAATATCAATTGTCTGTTATTGATACGCTGCCCTTTTTCGTTTTTCGTCCAAAGTACAGCTTTCAGACAAAAACAAATAGAAGCTAACGTTAAATCGACTGTAGTATTTGCACAACCAAACCAGTTATTTAGCGTAGTAAAATAGTAATCAAATAGTTTTATATTCGCGTTTGCTGTTTACTATTAACTAATAAAACTATTGCTGTTTGTACTCGGTTGTGTACTCGCAATCAATAAATAATACCGGATGAATTGACTGGAATACCCGGTTGTTAATATATGAAACAATTGTGGTGTTTGGTTGTTCCATTAAATTCCGTTTCAAGGTATTACTAATTTTAGGTAAAGCTGTTAATTAATTTATCCATTCGTCGGTCCAAGTAAAATGCCCCAATTTTAGCTTGAATCAAATCGAAAGAAATTTAAGTTGGCGTTTACTAGATGAGACAAATATTGCAAGCTGGATAATTTGAACAGAAATTGGTCGCAAAAATGCATACTTGAATGTCAGGGATAGGCACTGAGTCTGATAATTTTATAAAATAAAATGGCGAGACCAATCCCAACGAATACTCACCAGCTTTAACTGCAGACACGACAGCCGGCATAGACCCAACACAAATCATAACCAAGCAACGCATAGAGCTAAGCCAACAAGTTATTTATAGACCAATAAAAAGCCAATAAACATGTTGAACAAGCCAAAGATTCAAAGATTCTCGGGGCGTCTTAGAGGCGCGTCTGAGACGGCGATGTCGACCTAATTGTTGGCCGTTCAACGACACTCAACCCGGATGCTGTTGGCAGCCTTCGCAGGGTGGCTCTCAGGCTCTTCTTCGCCCCCCCTCACTCTTCACCCCTCCTCACCAGCCTGCTTTACTGAGGGATAATAGTATGTACTCGAAATATTGTGGGGCTAGTGACGCGAACTAACAATTGAATCAGTTTTTGTCTCTTGGTTTTTGACCGATTACTTCCCCTGCGAGTGTGTTCTGTGATTTCGTAAATGGTGCTTCTGACTGCGATCATACCCTGGATAATGTTATAGTGCATTGTGTTTTAAGAATTTATTGGCGAATCGTTGGTATTTTTATACTTTCAGTTTACAATGATACTATTCTTCATGGATAGCTTTACTACCTCGTATATTCCTTTTAATTCACAAGCTCTTATCTGAATGCAAGCTTTGGATTCACTTGAATCTGAACTTGCATCTTCGGAGATTTTGGTAATCAAAAAACATTTTATAACTGCTAACGCTTTGCGATCACCTAATATTTCCATATTATTTTTAATCTGAATTGATTTACAAAAAACTGTCTCCGTATAACCAACTTTGACAATTGTTTTATTTTACCATCAAGCTTTAAACTTATTTCAATTGTATAATTAAACAAGGGGAAATTAAAATGTCATGCATCCCTCCCTATCCAAGTAATACTTGGAAGTAATTAGTAAAACATGTTTTATCACTAAGTGGATTAGATGAGTCATATTGTTTACCCCTGCGAGTATTTCGGCCTTGTTTTTGTTTATTGCCCTATAGGTCTTTGGTTAATCAGTGAGTAATTATCAAGCGGAAATAGGCGTGTAATCAACAAGGTCACATGTGAAATTCATATCTGTAACTAACCTAGTCATTTTAGTAACAGAAACATATTGGGGTTTAGCCATAAAGGCTTCTTAATGTTAAGTCTTGATTAACGACTGTTTAACCATACATTATTGACGTTGAAGGTGAATGCTCCATCCAGCCCGCGAAATTCAAATTTTGCGGGCTACCCTGGAGCATCAGCCTAAAAGTCATCTCATTACTTGAATAAGCGTAACTCTAAAAATTGATTATTTTCTTTACAGTCTTTCATTGAAGGCCTGTGTTCATATATTAGTAACCTAGTGGAAATACGTTTCGTTTCTGACTTATCGTCATTATCATCAACAGTGTTCTCTGATTTTGAATAAAATGAAACAAGACGATCATTTTAATCTACAGCCTCTTTCGTTTTGCATAACTACAGGGGGCTCCAAAATAACGACACACAATTTGCAATCATCTTAACTTAACACGTCTCTCATAACTTCCGCTCGAGTTGGTTTTGCGTATATAAAACACGAGGATACGCAGTACGCACCCCCAACTCCTGACACACCCTCTATTGTGTATTCAGTACGGTTTATGGAGCACTTAACCCTCTCTTTTTCGCAAGGCCCGCCCGGCAACCATGTTTCTAAGCGGCAATTGTAGTGATCACGTGTATTTTAAAAGCTTAGGCCCACCTTGCTTGGACCTGTCGTAAAATATCAAACGTATGCTTAATTCTCCTTCGTTAAAGCAGAACCTCCTATTTAAGTTTACTTTGTAGGCTCAGCTGTCTGGTTTACGATGTTTTTATTGTTTAATTAAGCAGATGAGGGCTTTAGTTCTTCTGAATCATTTCTGTTTCCTGTTGTTTCTGAATCACCTTTTGGTTTATGTGTTTGAAGTATTCCGTCATCAGTAAATTCATAAGCATCTTGGAGAGCTTTCATAAATTTTCTATTTAGCTTATACATCCCCTCTTTTGTAATTCTACCACGATCCTTCCAAAATTCAATATAGATTTTACTTAGCCTGATACTGATACTATTAGCCTGCGTTATCCCTCAAAGGCAAAGGCCTCTCCCATGACTTCCAGTTGTTTCTATCCAGGTTTGATGTGGACCACTGTTCGTTGGTTTTGTCCTCGTCCTGCCATCTTCCATCTGCTGTGCTAGGGCTCCAGAAAGTTACTGAACCGACGTTTATTCAGCTGCACCTAACTTATTTCAGAAATTACTCATATCACTGTTGATATTTTTAAAGTCGTCATAAACTGTAAAATTAACTGTTTACTTTGTGTCACAAATTCTGAAAACAAGAACATTCATGACATGTCTTTTTATATCATTCACGACGTATCTTCATGATACTTCTAAATTATGTACGACAGTGTAATAAACCATCTGATGTCTTTATAGCGCTGTAAAAGGAATGTAATAGCTTTGCAGGTGTGTAATGCAGCTGACCCTCTCTGAAATGATCGATTAAGGCTTCGGGTGATGAATGAGGAGGCTTTGTTAGTAGGGGCGAAAATGATAGGAATCTTGCGATATAATTAGTTTTTGTGTTAAAATTGATATTGGTGTACTCTTCGTGTAAGCCTCTATTTCTTTGCTTGGTTAGTTTTAGTATCGAAAAGATCATAGTTTCACATATTCTACTATTTATTCTAAGCTACGCTGTCACATATCACGCCTGTAATCCCCATAGGGTTAGGCAGAGGTGTAATAGTACAACCAGATTTCGCCAGTTATTGTAATAAAGGGCGACCCTATTGCCATCAACCGCGCACAAATCCAGACACCTGCGCTAAGCTGTCATTAATTTATAATCCTACCTTCTGTCCGGTCTTTCTCTAATCTTACCAAATACATAATAATATAATGTTCAATTTACTATTCTCAAACTTTGATAAGCTCCCTAAGTTCTATTAAATTAAATCCTTAAAACCTGAACAAAAATAATGATATTCAATATCCTTACCTTTACAAGCAATTATGTGGGACGAGCTCACGCCCCTACAGAGTAGGTGCGAAGATCCCCCCTTGTTTAATTATGCACCGTTCAGCGCTAAAGTGCACCCGACGGGAAGTTTTATAGTGCCGTAAATAGCGTCCAGGTTTCTACATATACAATGAGAATAACGCAGAAATATTAATACACTGAATCCTTTTGCTGTATTAGATTCTGATTTTCAATCAAACGATTTTCTACTTTATAACATTTACTTAGATGCTGATTCGTCACCGTCTTCCGGAACTCGTTACATTCATATCGTAAACTTCTACGAAATACTACGGTCTTAATGTAATGCAACAAATGTCAGGAATTCTCCGAAAGTGTAATTTTATTTACAAACACATTCGCATTGTCAATTCGCAGATATTTCGTGAACGTCATTCGTTTCTTTGACGCAGGTGCGTTCTTCGGAATTCTGAATTTAACCAACTTTTTGTATAAACGGTTCAAAGGTTTCTTCCGCTATGTAATTGACTCCTGTTCATATATTAACAACAAGGTTTTTAACAATTCAGCTATCGAATCGCATGTGATAAAAAGAGTAATGCATATAAATGTTGATGGTTGAGGGAGTGGAAGACCAAGGAAACGATAGATGGATTGTGTGAGGAATGATATGAAAGAAAAAGGTGTAAATGAATGCGTGACGAGGGAGAATGGAAGAAAAAAACGTGATGCGTCGACCCCAAGTAACATAGGACACGGGTAAGGAGATGATGATAACAATTCAGCTGACCAAACATTTCAGTCTACAGTTATCCATAGCTTAGATTACGTACCTCTTTTAAAGGAAAGCAGGCATACAATTTACACCAATGATATTTTCATTACTATAAATAACATTCATTTAGCAATAACAAAATTACTCATGATATTCGATACATCAATTTGTGTTTATTAAATTATCATTCATTCGGATATACTCTGGAGCGTAACTTTAGTCTCTGTTGAACTGTATGTGCATCCACCCACGATGACTACGTAGGCGGAACTCCTCGTGGGTGTAGTAGAAAATCCTCTGCCCACATCGGTAGGGGATTGAAGATTTTATTTTTACGCTATAAAATTATTGTTATTCAGTCGGATCTAGAAAGATTGGAAATCAACTTGGTGCTTGACGAAAAGTCGAAAATTATCCATGAATATGATGGATTCATGCAGGTCGGTTATGCAGTCGCTGTATATTTAAATATAGTACTCAGTTGCATTTGGTTAGGAGGAGCTCGTGTCTTAATAACGGCCGCTCGGATCGATCTTCGGCTTAAGTCGCACTTGCCAAGGTTGGTCCGTAGATGGGTGACCCTGACCATACATTACATACCGAGTTTCCTCCGAGCCTTGGAAAGCACGTTAATTAAGCCTTTGGTCCCGACGATGATGACGGCGATAGACTGTGTAGTGTAGTTAAGGTTGAAGAGGCCTTCGTCCAGTAGAGGAGTTCTATATCTTAGGCAGATGATTTCGAAGATAAACTGTGTACTTGGAGGAATGTTGTATGATTTATTAATAGTAGTTTTTCTTGTTGCAGAGCTAGAGGGTTGTCGGGCGTGGTGCGGGCGGCGGCCGCGAGCCCGGCACCATGGCTACGGTGGAGGGGCGGCCGGCGCAATATGGCGTCACCCTACGGCAGCTGCGCGAGCTGATGGAGTCTCGCGGCGCCGAGGGTATGGCCAAGATCAACGCGCTCGGTGGTCCGCAAGATATATGCAAGAAGCTCTACACATCGCCCACAGATGGTTTGTACCTATTCTTTATTATGATCTTTTATAACATTACTTCTTAGAATAGCTGCACCAGAATCAATTACTGCCTTGGCGTCTTACTTATCCTATAGGCTTCATTCTGCATCAACAAAATTCAAAGCAATTCTCTGAACTCTCTTTACGTTTTCATTTGCTAAAATGATTGAGGTTGTTACTACTACTGGTTTTTTTAATTCCAGAACACAAATTCAGAGAACCAGAGGAGTTGAACTAAACTCCTATATGTACCGTACGACCAAACACTTTAGTAGCTTTCATTAGTAAATTCCACGTAGACCGCAGAATTTCATAAGCTCACAAGAGAAATTCTTCGCCCTTTGATGATTTGACAAGCTGATTCATAGCTGAAAATTAAATGGAAATTCTTCAAAAATATAACGCTGTTTCAATGTGCAAGGCAGTCGGTGATGTTTGTTTTATGAGTGACAAAACGGTTTATGCATATTGTAACAACTATTCTTGAAGTCAAATATTTACATGAACACACAAAGGGTTTGTCAATCAGTAGTTTACTGTTTACAGTGTGCCTTATTTAGTGTATTTCTTCATATTGGAACTGTCTAAATACTTCGTATACTGATTGTTCATTCAGACTACTCCTACTAGCCCTTGAAAGTCTCGCATTACTTTTTGACATATTTAATCAACCGCGACCTCAGCGTGACGACCTAGTTTCTTTTCCGTCCCAAAAATATGACACTTTTGTCATAACGTCAATCATGTCAACTTTGTTCTCTGTCATATTTGAACTACCGTTTAAACACGACAACAGCGTCCGTAATGCCCCATTCATCAATCTAATCCAAACAAACTTTTAGGAAATTGGAGCTTAACGAAAATGCTCAAATAAATGTCCAATTTTTTCCTGAACATCGAGTTTAATCTTGTTGAACTGTTGTCAAAACCGCTATCAGATCGATAGCTATCCGAACTTACCGAACAGGTGGGGTGCTAGTGGCTCCTTATCCTTTGCACCCTCGATAATGTCCCCGATAACAGTATCCTTAATAGCTTCTTCGCTTATACCTGAACCGCTGATAATAACTTGTTTAAGTAGGTCTCTAGATATTATATCGTTAGCTTCACTTCCTTGTGCTACCGTTATTTAATTAACTATTCATTTGATGTCGTTGTCCGTAAAGGAGACAATGCGGCAACAATGACCGTTGAATGTCCTTTTATAATGTCTAGCTAAAATTAATCTCCTGACTAATATTTTTGTGACTAGCAAAATTGGTTCAGCGAACTCCGATTTAGTTCGGGTTTTAATGTTAGATGAAAAGCTTTGTTCGTATCATCGTCTAATCTGAATTTAATGTAATTAAGAATATTTTAATAAACAAGTTGATTGATATTTACCAACATAAATACTATCTCTGTTTGAAGTTATTTGCAAAAATGTACACTCAATGTACGTAAAGCGATTTTTTATAGTGCATCAACCTTTATGGATAGAAGTTTACGAGTTTCAGTATCTTGGAGATATTTATAGTAGCTTTTAAATCTAAAAAGGGTTTTCACGCTTCTATCGATCTTCCGCTCCGTAAGCTACACAGACTATCTGAAAGTTTATTTTTGTCGCAAACATTTCTGTGTAAAAATACATTCTGTTATATCAGAGATTGTGTTTTCATAATAATTTACATTTATAAGAGTAAAGTGACAAAAACAGACCACAAAATGTGATTCAATTCTGCCAAGGGATTTTGTCAGTTTTGAAATTTACATTATCCAGTCTGGAAGTTTGTCAACACCGTACTTAACGAAGTTAAATTCAAAAGGGAGCAGATGTCGTAAATCTCGTCGTAACAATATAGAAGTTTACCTGTAATCTCAGGTTGAGTAACACTCGCAGTTTAGTTAACCACAATCGGTTCGGTGAAGGTAAATCTCCCGGGGACGCTGACTCTACGTGCTTCATAACCTAGGCTTGGACTGTGAACGTGCTCTCTTTATCTGCGTGCTCTCCATCTCTACCTAGATTTCCACCCTGAATTTACTTTCACAGTCATTTACTTTTAATGTAAGATAAAGAATATACGAAGTCTATTTTCGTTTCGCATTTCGCTCTTGTCTCCTGCAATTTTATTACCTACCTCTTGAAATATTTCTTATTTGACATCATTGTAAAACACTTGGAATACCTTGCCTTTAATCTCGCTCTTTTATGTATTTCTGTTTTTACTGGCGACTGTTTTACTGTATCTCGTTACAAAGTAACTCGAAATAGGCTATTTCACAAATACAAAACCTCGTATCTATTACAAAGTGTCCGGTATTTGGCATCGGCTCCCATCATAGCGACACTATCGGACTCGACTTATCGATATTGTTCGCAAAATGTCGCGATACGTATCAACTAACAGACAGGGTACATTTACTCCAACCCAACTGCCTTCAGCAGATCGGATAGTTTGATTCACTGCCAAAGGAATATTGTAGAAAAAAATATAAACTGACACGATCGCAATGTCAAAGTTGAAAGACCTAAAGTTGATGTTGACAAAACCTTTGTTGGGCGAGTAGCGAGGCGCCAGGCTGAAGCGTCTCTGGGAGTGGGAAAGGTCAGACTGAGTACCTACACGTTAAATGTCGACAAATGGCTTATTTGACCCCAAAGAGGACGTTTGCAGAAAATCTTTGATTTTCGAAATAGCCACAATGAAGGGGATCGTTAATTCGGTCATGTTGAAGGTCAATTAAGAAGCTCGAAATATTTATGGCAGAATTCTGGCTTCTGTTTTTTTAAGTGATTAGTCTTTCGAACAAATCTCGTTTAGCGAGAAAGCTACGGAACCATCAAAAGTGTTGTAACTCGAAATACAAATAGCCTTAATTGAGACGTCGCGTCGTAACAATCGGCGCTGATGTTGAATTAGCGTTTGAAAGTGATGTTAAAACCGACCGAGCTACCAAAAAGCTGCCAAAGTAAACAGTCGAAATTAAAGTTCTCTCCTCCAGTAAAAAAGTTTGGAGACAATTCCGCAATATCCTACGGCAAGAGCGCGATTAGCATTCTGTAAACCGGTTGTAACCGGTTTCAAAAATCCAGCTCCACCTTTAGTTTAGTAGGTACCTAGATTTAACGTAAGGTTCGCAGTCGCCGATTTAAACCAAGTTTACGAACTACCTGCGTAAGATGGTTTTGATTTAACCTTCAACGAAGACGTACTGGACAATATCTCATTCATTGTCCAATCATTAATTAGTACGCTTGGAATTTCGAATTTATTTCACGAGTAAATTAATGGTAATGAGCAAAGCAATTCGTCAAGATTATACATCGCTTGCGAACAGCCTTAATTGGGTAGAGTACTTTCAGAAAATGGAAGCAGTAATGTCTCCTTTGTTTAAAGCTGTACTTCCATCACACTTTGCACATTATGCTAACGAACGTTAGGTAAAAATAGAACGTTTTATGGAAAAGGAATGTGTCATGTCCTTTTAATGCATCTCGTAATCTTGTTACTCACACTTTGCTCATCAAAAAGTAATTAGCGCTTACAAAAATATGCTATGACTAAAGAGTGGCGCTGCACACCGCCTCGTCGACTTGGCGCGACAGAAAACGTCTAGAGGTGAATAACATCGCAGATTTTTTATACTTTTCATGAAAATAGAGTCAAAAATGGATAAATATAATGGAAGGGTGTTATACAAGGTGTCACAGAATAAGAGCAATGCCTCTTATTCGGTTTCTTAGAAAATGGTTCTAAAAAAAAATGTTTTTTGGACTTCCTTATTCTATTTTACCCTGATAAAAAAACAGCTCCTAAACAATGATTTTGATTACGACATAGACAAACGCGTAAAATAGTCCCAGGACACACATCAATATTTGCTTAATTACATTAAAAGGTCACGTCTGGAGCCGGCAATCCTCTCGGATGGTGTCATGGCGTCCTAATTAATAAATGTCTGCACCCACTCGATGGAGGCCTAATACGGGAATTTAGTAGGACTTTATGGTTCCATGCCGTTGTCGCTAATGAGGTTACGTGTTACTCAGCAGTTCAGCGCTGTTCGACCTATGCCTCCGTGCGAAATATCAACGTTAGCAACTTTATTATTTTCGTCCACGTTTTCTATATTTACTGCTTTGCTTCAGAAAACTTCCACACCAACATTTCTGTTCCAAAATTAAGCACCATTTTCTACCTCAACTGTGTCGCTTAAGAAATCTTTAACATCAAAATTTCTGTTCCCAAATTAAGAATTAACTCAGACAACCAAATTTTTTGCGCTTTAAGTCAGGTTTCCACTTAATTCTGGACGCCATCTATCCATGTCATGGCCCACGTCAATCGCAAAAAATCCTTTACTACCTTCATCATGAAAGGCCCCAATTTTATGTTCCCAAGTTAGGATCCCGCCTTGATGAGTCTGAGGAACTATTTTATATCTTCGGAAAGGAAACGGGCATTGCCGATGTAACTTGAAAGACGTTGTATCGACTTGACCTTTATTTAGAGTTCGATAGGCCTCGAGGGTCTAAGAATACGTAGAATAGCTATTGATATTGTTCGAGCAGAAGAATTTGCGCTAGATTCTTGGATTCAAAGCCTTTATAGTACGATTTCTGTCGTACCGCGCGCTCTGACGTAACACGCAAAGATGGCCGCTCCATAAGAAGGCTTGATGTTATGTTGTAATTCGCGTGACTTTTTGTTTGACTGTCTCGTTGGTCTAGTGGTCGCGACTAAGCTTGAGGCCCTGGGTTCGATTCCCAGGTCGGGCAAAGTGTTATTGGGTTTTTCTATCACGAATTTCTCAGTAGCAGCGACGGAGTCTGTATTAGCGCCCGGTTGATGGCAATAGGCTTGTTCCCTATTACATGGGACTTAATAAACATAACTAGCGAAATGTGGGTATACTATTAGATACACCTCTGCTTAACCCTTCGGGGATTAGAGGCGTGATTTTATGTGTTATATGGAGGTTTGAAAACCAAATATTAGTATGTCTTGCTTATAATTGATTCAAAACAAGCCGTTTTGACGAACCGACGCCAGAAGCCTTTAATGGTGCTTGGAAACATCTGGACACTGATACAATCATAGACTTACAGAGAGAGCTTTCAAACGTCTTCTCAGTTGAAATTCTATCTGGCAACACCGGTAACGAACCGCTCCAAGTCAGTTCGTTGACTCCAATTCGATTCGAAGAAAGATTCCTATTGAAATTGAGCTTCCTACTGCAATATCTAATGAAAATTTTATGCAGATACTGCTCAAATGACTTAGTTAATCTGTGTCACGACAACGTATCCTGAATTGTTTAAATCGTTTCGTCGTAATCATTTCGTTGAATGTGAATATGAAATTCGAAATACTACTACTATTCTGACTTAATAGACAGTTGAGTCGAAAGTTTCTGATTATTATACGGACGATGACAGTTTTATAGACTTCCGTTGTGTCTGGGAATGCTACAACAATACCACAAAGAATCCACGAAAAAAGTATCGCGTCTGTTTTAATGAAACTCGTATGCGTCGAATCCCTTTACGTCGACTCGTGAAACAAATGACATCTGTTTTAAAAAGTTTACGCTTGACCACGAGATTGGAAAGTACACATATAACAAAAAGTGATTTATTTGCAAAATTATTTTACACAAATTATACATTTAATATTTTAGGAGACAACAAGGCTATTCTAAATTAATTTATCTAATTAATATCTAATATGTATTGACTGAAATCTTCTTTTTGGCGACCAAAGTACTAGGCTTGCATACATTCAAGGGAGTCTACCTCATGTTCTGTGGTCTACCTACATTTACAATGTCTGCGTAGATCTTCCCCATACATCGGACAGTTTAAACTGCACAAATTACTCGTGCAAATAGCAACTGTCGCTACGCCTGATAGCGAGCGACTGTAATATTTCATTATGATGTATGCGACCGACGAAATTCCCTCGGACCAATCACGCGATTATAGACCTTAAGGGCCTATACTACCTCAAATGGCTTAGCATGATCCTCCGTTACGCCTAAAATACTGCAGCATTAATTTCGAAATAAATATATGGTAAAGTTGAGGATTAATGTTAGGTCTTATGTTTGGCGAAACACGATTTCATAAAATTTTCTCAAAAAAAGAGTTACCTCCAAATTGAACAATAAACCGCTGGTATTCAAAAAGTACTTCAAATTAGATCATGAAACTTTGCATACCAACTGAACTAACTATAAAGCAGGTCTTATGTTTTTTATTTTTTCCAAAAGACGAAAATTTGATTTTATAAAGAATAAAACCACTCATTTCGCACTGTTCGGCCGTAGTGACTGACGTAACAACCGCTTTGTAGTACAAGCTGATTAGAACGTTATTCTAATAGTTTTACAAACGAAGTTTGAACCACCACAAATAGAGTTGCTAATCTGAGGTAGTATAGGCTCTTAATGTAAAACATAATTTATACACTTTATCGACATGTCCGATACATTTTGGCAGACAATTAGTTACTTAATCACAATTTAGTAAAGGTTTATTACTATAATAAATATTAAACTATTCCTCAGATATAGGCGCCATTGTTGTTTATTAATAGAATGGTTATTTGGTTATCGTTGTTCTGTTGTCGATAAAAATTGTGGGTTTATCGTCAAATGTTGCTATCGGTTTGAATTCCTTTCCAAAATAATTGTGTTTACCGTCTACTGCACGAAAACATCAGTACTGAATGCCAATTCAAAATTCTCTGGTTACCATTTAGGTACCTGCGTAGGGTTATTTATTTGCAAATATTTGTGTACACATATCTGGTGAGTGAATATATGAGATTGGACCGGCGAACATAGCTTCAACTGCAAAATGCTCTCTACACGTAGATTTCAGGAATCCTCATGTTTATAGTCGAATATTTCGAATGAGCTTTTTTAAATAAAGGTTTATCCGCCCGACGAGCAACAGTATCCGTTTCGCAAAAACATGATAATATAAAAATTTACATTCCCGCCGATTCCAACGTATGAATTCACCTTTGTTCCAAAGGTTTTATTATAATATCAAACAGGCCGAGGCTACGGAAACCCGCAACCTCTTTAGACCGTGGTATTCCAAGAAATTCGAGGGTCGTTAACTACGGGCAATTTTGCTTCTTACAGCTTTAAATATAAAGTTGTTTTTCGGAGCGTAATTCTTCGCCTCTGATGGATCGACCCTGTCAACTGTTCAGCCAACAAATGCTAGCGAAAAATGATCCTCTTTGCTTCTAGAGCGGAATAACATCTTTATCCAGACTAAAACGGGTTATAACTCATCTTATGTGCTAGATTATAAGGTTTTAAGTTGAATACTATATTGAACTCTAGTTCAAATGTATGTATTATCGCGTGGATCAACGCCACAGTTGCGATAACATTGTTATGTTTATTTGAAACGGTACCGGATTGAAACGTACAGGTGGAAAGGAAAATTCACTGGAATTACAGGAGTATAATACGTGGCATTGGCTGCTAATTAATTGATTGAATGAGTTGGGCTGGCAATTACTCGTTTTCATTAATGAAATTCCATTACCACGATCTTTGTACTAGTTTTCCAATTGTGGTTACAAACAGTTTTTGCTAACCCGCATTTACTGCCAATCAGTACATTGTATAAATGGATATTGCAATCCAGAACAACACCTTTATAGACTGACGTCATACCTGTTTCAATACCACTTCCTGAATAAAAGAAGGGCATCACTTATACGGTCATCCCAACTTTCTTTCAACGAAACCTTTTAACTTTACAACGTCGTAAACTCAAGTATATTTCCCAAGCATCGGTCAGGCGATACGTGTAAATACTTGAATAATTCATGGCACACCCTAAGCTACCAATTTAGGGATCCACAAATCGTCCCGAGCGAATAAATTAGGTAGAAACGGTACGGAACCCATTATCCTGGCACGACCTTTTCGTATGTAATAAGTTTGTACTGTGATTGGATGGTACGGTACCTTCTTGTTCTATATTCTTTTATTAAATTTCTAATGAATATTCTTAATTTGATTTTTAATCATTCAAGAAACTAAAGAGTTCAGGCGTCATGGAAATTTCAGCTGACCTAAAAAGAACAATCATCATCTGCTTAGCCTTTAAACAATTATGATGGGGTCGGCTTCCACCTAAAAAGCATAATCTCTTCGAAAATACTCAATATCCTCTAGACGCTGTCCATCATCAAGAATGTAGTCGCTATTCTAGCCGTTATTTAGCTCGAATGCAATTCACCGCACCAATATTTATTCGAGTAACGAAGCTTGAATCGCCGGCAGTTCTCGGAAATGCGAAAGGCTGTCGGAATGTGCAAATTAACTGCAATGCCCATATGCCAACACCGACAAGCTTTAAGGTGACACATCACACGGGCTCGAACTCATTGGTGGGCGTGACCAAAAAGCACGCTGTCTCACCTGGCATCGTGCCCGACAGAGATAGTATCAGTGATGAGCAGTTAGACGCTAGGCGTTCCGAACCGTTCCGAACAAAAACGAAGTTATATAATACTTTCGTCTGACTTTTTATTTAAATGCGCTAAAAAGAATAAAATAAACTTTTTCTTTAAAACTTTTACTATCAACATATAACGTCATCGTCACTACACAATTCGCGAGATTAGTGGCAACAATAATATTGTACAACTATATTGTTTGTTATTGTTGGCCTGGGGTCACGATCTTCTGGACGCTTTCCGCCAGGTCTGCTAATCCCTCGAGAGAAATAAATGGCTGTGAAGCCAGCAGAGTCTGGACGTTGGTCGGCAGACGACTGCTTTATATTGTCATCGTGGTACTGTGGATTTCCTTGGCCTGATAAAGTTTAGGATTTCCTTTTCAGGGCCTGTCACGTCGGAGTCACCAATTTAGTGGTTGTTGTACACTAACTAAATTAAATTAAAAATGTTCATAATTCTATATAAATTTAGTCAACACAAGACAGAGAAGTGACAGATCAGAATAAAAGTAAAAATTATATCGTGAAGGTTTTATGTATATAAAGTTTCTAAATAAGTAGGTCGCTACACCATATTATAGGGTGTGCGTTTCGATGGCGCGACCACGGCGTTTTTTTTTTAACACTCTCACCGCCATACGGTCCGCCGGCGGGGCGTATCTTTTCGAGTAAGGTACCCCACCTACATGTTGCACTAAGCGAGATCAGCAGGCCGTACGGGCCGGCAGCGCACCGTATCTTGCGCGCCAAAATCGAACAAAATTTCCGTTATTAAAAACAAACAGTGAGTCCGGCCGGCGGCCCGTACGGCCTGCTTCACTCGTTACAGATTTTTCACCGCGGCCTGCACGGGTAGGCAAAGTTACGGCCGCCGGCAGACCGCATGGCCTGCTGCACTGAAAAATTCTATATATGGGTGGCGGTGAGAGTGTTAAATAACTATGCCATGATTTTGTAAAAATATGTATGTACGTGGTTCAAATTTCCCAAAACCTTAAATTTGTCGAAGTTATGGTTAAAAAGTTATAAGGGTTTGAACGTGGCCACGCCATCGAAACGCGGAGAACCGCGCGGCCACGGAAATCTTAAAAACTAAGCGTTGCAGAGACCTGAAATTTAGGTAAATAACAGATCGAATTTGTAAAAAAAATATAAAAAATTCTAGGTTTATATTTCAGGAGCATACGTACGGTATTGCTTATCACCTTCAAAATGTTCTGAATGTGAAATTTAAAATTGAAATTAATTAATTAATTAATTTAATTTTAAATTAATTTCTTTACAAAATCTTGCCATAGTTTAAAAAAAATAATGCCGTGGTCGCGCCATCGAAACGCACACATTATAGGAGTGCAATAAAAATGCACAGGCCCTTCAACTTCAGCGAAAAACAAATGACACGTCACTGACGTCATGCATGAAATGAAAAGGACAGAAATATAGGTCTTGTTCTTCCATCAAACGAAGGACATGTCAATATCGCGTGTCCCCCTCCCGCACCGCACCGGGGGAAACATTATTCAGTGAGATGCACGAAAATTCATAGTACAAGGCGCGCGTAAAAAAATATGAAAAGGCTTTTAGGAAATTGAATTTTATGAAAAAACCACTGCATAAATCATTATCAAATAAAATTTATTGAATTCTTCGATAATTGTGCTGTGTCGGTACCGACTTTGTTTTGGAAATTTGACACTTCTTTTATTACTAATTTACGCCCAAAGTTACGTTAAAATTGGCAATAAAAATGAATCTTTGGTAGCTCGTAACTTTTGAATGGCTTTTTATTTTACTATTCTGTTTCCGTACAGACACAATTAATAATGAGACAAAACGATACCATGTTTAACTTTAGTTGTACCATGACAAACAGTGGAGTAATAGCCCCCCGAAATTTGTATGGAAAATATGTTGCGCAGATCAACCTTAATGAGACAAATGCCGGCAAACATTGGTGGTACATTTAAAGCCAGTGTAGCGGTTGGACAGAGAAAAGCTTAAGTTAATCTGTCCATGCTCGAAGCTGATACTTTGTGGAACAGTAAAAGAGAGCACTGATTTAGTCACAGGTCAAAAAACTAATGCAAAAATTTACCAAGCAATGCTTGATCACTCTGCGCGGATTTTAAGGATTCAAGCTTCAATGACTCCAAATGTCTCTCCAAACCTTTGTCCATACACCGTCAAATATTGGCAACCAACACGCGTATCTTTTGCATTAATAAATTCAGTTGGATGCCGTCACGGCTTGAATTATGCGAACCTTGTACTACAATTGAAATAAGCATCAGTACGGATGAATGAAATTTAATCTTAGTACACCTAGGTAGTGCGGTCAATATTAATGTCGGGAGATTTATTGCATTTTCGAGGTCTTTGTGTGAATCAAATGTTTTTGCGATTAGTGATGTTAATGCTTTATAAACAAAATTAAAAGCATTTGCATGTACTCTAAGCATTTTTTGTCAAACAGCTGAATACAAATTGCTGGTTTTTCCGTGTACCCTACAATAATAACTTCTCTAGTCTCATTATTATCTTTATTTTCGTCCACCGCTAAGAATCTCGTAACAATGAGTTCTTTTCTAGAACCTCCTTAATTAAGATTGTTGCAGCGGCCACTTTCATGCAAAACTTTTAAATTCTTGAAATGTTCTTGAACTAAATATTTTTTCAAGCAACTCCTTCGTAATTAATCTACAGAGTTTTATAACTTCTGAAACTAACGAACACCGTTTTCTCTCAACAAACTGTAAACTAGCCCGAACTTCGATTCTTTCCAGGATTTTTGTTACTAAGTTTAAAAACGGTCTACAAAGTAACCTCAAAGTGAGAGTTTTATACAGTTTAGCACCATTTTCCTGAAGAACAACTTGTCTAAACTAGTTCGGATCAAGTAGCAAGGTAACACACACAAATCGCATTAGATGTAATCGAGGGTCGATGCAGTGCGGCTATTCGCGGCTGGCTGACGTCGATGAGCAAGGGTTATAGGAGTAGAAGGACATCTAACACCGGATCTAGATTATTCTGTTACTAATCCTTTTGATGAATATTTCAAATCAGTTTACGAACAATAAGGAAGACTGTATTCAAAACAATATTAACATGGTAATTTTAGCACTTGGGTAAAATTCTGATCACGCCCTACCTATAAAGGAAAATGATTAGAATGTTAATTCAAACACCTACGAATATGAAATACAACACATTTAAATTATACTCGGGTCGAATCGTTTTATCCTAAGTTCCTAACGACCTAACATCTCGACTTCATACATAACGTCCAGATTAATGTTCTGATTGTAACAAACAATTCACTCATCAAACGTGCATCTCGATCAGAGGCCGGCGGAATGGGACGGGGGAGCCGCGATCCTATGACGTCATACCGATGCTCTCGAGCCTACCCTCATATGTCTGCGTTTGACAGCTCGAACAAATGATGCTCGGTCACGTCGATCTCATGAACCAATCCCCCTTTGTTTTAGACCTTTCAACACATATTGCCTACCAAATCGATTTTCATATTGAACTTGGCGAGTACCATAAGAATATTGGTACGTATAGAAAAATCCGTAATCGTAGTCAAGGTCGCGCCTACACCATTAATTATGGGCATTAATTTGCTTCAGGGTTGGACGTAAACATGTGCTGTTCTTTAGGTGCTTGTGTTAAAGGTTTAATAATTCAGCTTAACCTTGCAACAACACTTTGTTTAGAGGAAGAATGTACTAATATTTAGACTTTGAGATCCGGCGAAGTCAATCATTTGATCGTGTAGATCGGACATGTTGTACAGAAGTCAGAATAAAAGAAGTACAGGAAAGAATAGATTTGTAGTAATAGTAACAAATTATGAAAAGTGTTTTAGTCCATAAAGCAACATCGATAAAGCCAGCCAAGGTCTATTAAAATGATTTGTACGAAACGGTTCGAGTGTAATGCATAGAGAGCAGCTATAAAATTAGAAATGATATCATTCATATTATTGTTTAAGATCTGCTGTGACTTGATACCTCACTTTGCAATGCTAAGTGACCATTTCAGACTGAGTCATATCAAGATTAGGGTCGTATTTTTAATGCCATAGAGTTGCAAATAAAATGGTGAATTTATTAAATACAAAAAAGGTGAATTTTTCCCCCATTTCTCTTCGTAATTGAACCCACAACTCGACTTTCTACCGGTCGTAATTTCGTTCGCGTGTATTCAAAATGGAGTTCAAATAATCGTCGCTCAAAGTCAATTGCATACTGTTTGGGAAGAACTAAATGTTCAATATTGTTGATTTATAAGCAGACAGACATTTTCCTTTTAAAAACTAGCAGTTTTATACGAAATCGATTTTTTTCAGGCAATGATATTGACATAAACAGTATTGTATTCAATATATAGTATTAGTAATGCAAGGTAGTGGTTATTGCACCCGGGATCGCGTGTACACGAATTGTTTACGCTATTCGGACCGAAAGCCGACTAAACTAATTTGTGTAATAGTTCTTGAAAGTAACACTGTGTTGAAACGATAATAGACTTGTTAGGTGTAAAGGATCTTGTACAAAAAGTTTGCTAATGCACTACTTAACTTTAAATTCACACCTTCATTTGTGGTTTTGTGTAAATTGTTTAAATTTTCTTCTATTTACTTTTTGCTAAGTGTTGTAACCAGTTGTTTTAGTGTTCCTTTTCTTACATTTACTATTTTATTTTAGTATATCAACTATCTGGTGTCTACGACACAAGCCTCGTTGCTTAGTGTGGCACTAGATGGCGCTGCATGTGAATAATGTCCAGCGATATTTATATTAATTTAGTCTAACTTCCCAAAATCTTTCATTAGCTTTTCAACTCTGCACTCAGACAGGCAATCTCTCCAGTCTTCTGTATTTCATCAATGACATCTAAAACTGCCCCTTTATCTTAAACTGTATGACGCCAATAGTGCCCAACCTTCCTTCTGCCACTCTCATCGAGCTTCATACCTTGAGGTGTCCATGAGCCAGTTGCACCCTTTTGCTCGGCTGAACGCTCTTAACGCGCCCTCTGCGCTGTAAAGGCCAACTGCGGTTAACACCACTTGTGAATCTTGTGATGTAACAGCTGTTCTTTTTGAATTAAGTATTCAGTTGTTGTTGTTGTTCAGTTGTTGTTGGTGTAGTTTTTTGCGTTGTTGTTTGTTTTTTTCAGTAAACCGATTAAAGCATTTTCAAAGACGACTGGTACATTATAATTATGTCTCATTCCTGTTGCATTCTTTCTGTATATTATTATATATCCAATATAAATTCGTGCTTCCTGCTGAACTCTTTGTCTTGAACTCTCATTCATTCAAATCTTTTCTCAATGATCAAGCACAATTCAACCTCAATTTATTTCTGTCAAAAAAATAATCATGTGAAGTAAAATACCATGTTAACAATAGTCATATTAAAATTATTATGACATCAGGTGACGGAAATGTTTAACGCCATGTCACAAATAGGTGCCACGTCATCAATGAGTAATAGTCAACTAGATAATGTTATAACTAGCGTGTTCTTGTGGACATTTTATTAACATTTGATTCCAATTCTCTTTAAAGGCTTTGATCCGGTTTTGACTAACATGGCTTTACGTTAAAAAAAAACAGCTCCTCGTCTTGGTAAGGTAGTCTCTTATAGACGTCATTGAAACCTAAAATGGCAGGTTCCATTTTTTTGGGGTTCTGACAATATCCTCGCATATATTTGGACGACATATTTTTTAAACCAAGTTGTAGCCGTAAGGTAAAAGATTTTCCTCATCAGTCAATCAATTTTCTGCTTTAAACAAAAGCGAATAGGCATTATATTATGCGTACACAAAGCTTGCTTTGCCGTCATTACTTGAGGATGTGGTCACCGCTGTGACCAGAATACTTTAATGACGTGTGCTGATGTCATAAGATGCGAAGTGATTAACACTGTCCCATTGTTTTATTGTGATCCACCCATTAGTCAAGCCAAGTAGGTTAAGTTAGTCAACCAATTGTTGGTGACGCAAAGGTGGTTAGGAGCTAATTACACAGAGTTAAAAAAGCTAAGGATATTGTTGATTATATTCAACCTATAACTAACCAATAAAATGTAGGTAACAGGCTTGATTAAGTAACCATGATTTTCGATCTAATAGACACAATAACTTTACAAGCTCGAAAATTCTTGATCAAAGCTTAACCGTAACTTGGCAGAAGCTTATAAAAGCACTTCGAGCAAAAGGCTTAAAATTAAACGCAAGTTAGAGTAGGGTTATTAAGCCAACGTGACTCAATTTAAATAGGCACTATGTAAAATCAGTAGATTTTAAATAAACCATTTTAAAATGAGTAAATTACGGATACGGGAGTTGTTTAGACAAAGGCAGTATGACTACACTTCTTGTAAACGTAAATTACAACCGCAGTGATAAATTCATGAATATTGTCAAATTGACAATTATACTAAAAGGAGGTACGATATTAAACCTATGAGTAGTAGCCATAATGACAATGACGCATTTTCAGAATTATTTCCATCACTAACAATGATAGAAAACATGAAATACACGGAAACTGCGTAATTAAGAACTAAAACAATAAATCTTCAAACAAACCTTCACTAAATTCCATTCCTGCTTAACATGAAGAAACAAATAGTCTCACAAAACATGTTACCTGAACAGAATATCATAATGACGTATGTATGATGTCATCGAATAAGACCGCTGATGAAATTGCCGCCATTGTCTTAGTAGAATATAAAAATATCTATGACATCAAATACGAGCCCCAAGGCAATACGGACGAAAGAATTTAGCATGTCCATTTGGAACAAAATAATAATCAAAATCGGATAGCAACAGCTACGTTTAAAAATATTTTTTGATAGAACAGAAATCGGAATTAGTAAAAGATGAGTTTATTTTAAAAACAAAGAGAGAAAGCAAGTCACGATTGTTTGAAACAGAGAAGGTGCTTGAACTCTTTCTTTAGAATAAATTGACGAACATGAAAGCCAAGAATTGGCTGATAAATCATTCAGTATTAACACCGTATCGATATCTATAAGTTCAATATGTTCTGTTTGTAATACTATGACTAATACATTTGTAGTAAAACTGATTACCTCACATGAAATCTTATAGTTGTACTGAGAACTTTAATAGTATGGGTTATCTGCATCTTGTGACTAATCAGTTTTGAGATCATTCAGATTATGACCAATTCTAATATTACTATTATATTACTATTATTACATGGATCACGTTCAGGATTTTCCATTTGTTGTGCGGTATTCTACTTTATTTAGACTTTCTAGTCAACGTTCCCAAATGTGTTTGCTTTTGCTTTAACGATCTCAATGTCGTTTTCAGATAAGTATAATCTACCCTTTGTGTTCCCTTGCGCATCGTTAAATGCCAGTGCTGAGACGGTATCTTCGTCGGCGAACATTTTAAATTCTAGAATGTCTGCCTTTTATACTGTCTGTAAGGAAGTCCATGTTCAGACAGTCTGAATTGATGAAACAACATACGAAGCTAATAAAATTGTAAATGATGACGCTTTGCAAGTTCAAGTTGCAATCCGCCTGATAATTCACATTAAAATACACGACATATTGTGTTCAGCAGTGTGTGCAATGGACACTATTATATGCTAATGTGACTCATTCCCAGATTGTTCGTAGAAAGACAATAGCTTTATAATATAATATCAATTTCGAGGAATACAGTTGCGGTGACAACAGTAATTACAGCAATAATGTATACGTGGATGTTCAATTATGCCGTGTACCGATTGCAGCATTTTGTATGGAATATCGGAAATTGTTGTTGCATTTTTGATGGGTGATGCCGTGTCAATATACAACATTATTGCCGTCGTTTTACGGTTTATTGGAACAGCTGCTGGTTTATTTTTAAAGTCTCATTAATCATTTTTGGATTTTCCAGTTTTGTTGTTGCCAGGTATAGCTTTGAACAAGGAAAGTAAGTGATCAGTACACTACCTACGTACTAGATATTGTTTTAAATTATGATTTCATGTATATATAGGTAAAGGTACATTCATTTTTGTAATAGTCATTGGTATTTTATGCATGAAGTATAAAGTCCAAACCTTATCATGAAATCCAAGCCTACGTTCATAGAAATGAACACGGAAAATGGTTTATGTAAACTAAATCATAGATGAGAAATAAAAGTAAACAAGCATTGTTACTACCATTACATTGTTCAAAATCTGTAAATCAAAGCTTTCAGAAGTGCAAGAAAACCATTTGTTTTCTCTGCAAACAGTGCGATTCATTCTTGTAAACTTTAAAGAAATAGAAGAACAGTATTTTTATATTTCCAATAACATTTGGAGCTCTATTTATAGTACGTTTCACTTCACGGGATATTTTAGTATCTGTAATTTTCGCGTGTACTGTGTGTACACTGAGCGTTGACCTCCCTTTTGCATTATTTTACACAACGAAGGCTAATTGGCTTTATCACCACGTCCGCTATGTTAAACTAGGTCCACAATCTACATTTTGTATTCGTCACGAAAACTAGAATTACTTAATTCGCCCTAATGTTTATTAACACAATTTTCAGTAACACAATCCGCAGTTTTGGTCCTCGTCTCGGTATCAAGGTCGCCGGTATTGATCTCCTCGAAGGCATTAGCCTAAATAGTAACATGATAAGCGATGCTCGTGTACATCCACAGCCATTACGTAAAATAAAAGACGGTGCCGTCCGACTTAACAAATAAACCACTAATTTACGTCTAGTCAAAGGACGCGGCGCCTTTGTTGCGGCCCCGTTTTTCGCCTCCAAATCAATTTCCATGATGACGTCACCCGCAGCCCCCTCGATCCCGACCCCCTCTTCACCCCCCGGACCGCGCCCGCCACTAGGAACAGGAATACGACTACTTCCGCTCCTTATGTAGCAATGTCTTTCCATTTTCCGTCGACTTACATACACATAAATGGTGATCTTTCCCCCCTGAATATGTTAGCGACACTTTCGGACATTTCCAGAGATATCTTATCAGAACTTATTGTTTTACGAGCTGATGATTTACGGTTGGTAGCTTTCAGTGGATAATTCCATTATGATACCACATTATTATTTTTTGGTGTACCACAAGGTAGCGCTGTGGCGCGCTCGGCGCTGCACAGTTTTAATTATGAATTCTTGTGTTAACTCTGGAATCCTGCACACACGATGATGAAGCACGCGCGATGGAACACGCACACATCCATTAGGCAACAACTGAGCTAACGGAAACATAAACCGTAAACTGTATACCTAAAACGAAACTCTAAATTCGTGCGCAACAGAAACAAACCAGGTACAAACGGTTTATGATTGAACGCTAGCAGGTATTTTCGTACATAATATTAATGCTGAGATTAAAATAAACCTTAGATTAACGAAAGACGGACGACCGGCTTACCTCCTAAAACAAATAAGCAGAATGTTCCTCAACACACGTTACACAAGCCCGTTATTGAGGTGCTACATCATTTTATTTACAGCTGTTGCAGGTTAATGTGGTACAGCAACACGAAACAATCGAGATATTTTTGATGCCATACCCCGCGCTGGATAGGAATGCTGTCGTGTCAATAACGGCTTTGCCGGCCACGTTACAACGTTGCATTACTGCATCGAATCCTTTGAAGTTCGCTCTATCAGCGGAAGCAAAATCAATACTATTGTTATTCACGTTCTTATTTCCACTGTGAAAACTTTCCATTATGAGTGAACGATCGATATGTTTACATCCAATTTGGCAAACGGCAATAATTTTAACTACAGTTGCATAACGACCTGTTGTCACCAAGGTAATAGCCCTGAATTCATTATCTTGTGTCATTCCATGTTGCTTAATAGCAATACCAAACGAGCTGAATGTTTTTATAGTGTACGAACACATCATAGCCGAAATGAAGCTGTAATTGTAAAAGCGGTTGTAGGACAATAGCGGATGCGACCCTACGTTACAATTAACACTGAACTGCTCCACATCCCACCTCAATCCTCACGTTTTTAGCTCGTGGATCATTAGTCACATGATTTCTGATGTTCCCAGACACATAGAAACGAATTCCGAGACATGTTTTGCGACGATCAGAAATAGAACGCAGCGGGTACTAAGCGTGTTCGCGCTGTGACGACGGGCGGTGTTCCTTTCCCGCTCCGCATCGCACCCAGCACGTAAGCGCGTCCCTTTCGTGCGCACTCACTTCATTGTTTCAGCGTGTAGCTCCGTTGGCCGGCGGACTGAAATAGGTCGGGAGCGTCCGAAACAGACGGTTCATGCTATCGAAAGCTATCGCGAGGTCACTGCCGGAGAATCACGACACGACCACGTTCAATTCCTGAAACTGTCATTTTTCCACATTACAATAGACAGTTACTCATCGTTGATTGCACAATCGTTATATTTATAAAGCGTAACATCGACGTTGCCTCGCAACTAATTATAGTACGGTATTACATACCGAAAATAGAGCAATAACACTCTCACAACGTTACGTATGTACTGCAGTAAGCAATCGGCGGATTGTTTCCATAACTGTTACGGGCATTACGTAACAAATTGTATTACTCGCAAACATTACCGGCCGGCGTACTATGCGGAACACGGCGTACTAATCGCGATTTAGTTGTGACCTCTACTTGTTCAGCGATCGCCATTCCTTTTGTAATCCTCCGGGTAATCTCATTGAGGCAGACAAATGGTTGTGTCTAATGTTTTCTAATCTTCGATCCCTTTTTGTTCAGGGTCGTGATTGATTTGCTCCAACAATAGTTTTGTTGGTATGGGTGAATATTTATAGACTTGCTGCTATGTATCATTATTATAACTTGTCCATTTCTATAACTTGAGTTACATTATTCGTTTCCCTATTATCAACATTAGTGACCAAGTCTACAATTTTATTTGTTTTGTTAATAACTGTGTGATTTTCACGGTCACATTATCCTTCAAATCAAATACAGAATCCTTGACATTCTCTTTAAACTCCAGGAAAGATTCCTCTCTAAAAAGGAACGAGTAGTTTACGCATTCTCTAATAAAAAACATCGGTATTTCTTTGGATGTTAGATAGCGTTGTTTCCCGACGTAATTTTTCTGCCGTCTCCGGAGAGAAGGATGAATACCAGCTAAACGGAGAACATTATTCTTAACAACCTTTGCGTGTATCAGGTGCCTTATTTATCTTACCTAAATTCGGGTTTAAGAATGTAGGATTGTCAGATGCATGTAAGGAAAGTTGTAGCAGGACAAAGATATGCTTGAAATGCCTCTGTAAATTTTGCACCAGTATCATCTTTGTCAATTCTTTCGTCAATTTAGTTAACATACTTAGTTTCCGCTGAAATGTTTTCTCATTGTTTATGGTCATTATCCTCTTGCCATACAACGTTCCATGTCTTTCGAACCTCGTCTACTTCGAAAAGTACAAGTATTCCACATGACAATCAATGTGTATCTTTCTTTAGTTCAAGGTTAAAAATCTCAACAAAATTCTCGACTTCGATTTTCTAGACATACACTCTAAATATAAAAGATCCTTAACAGACGCATTAGCATTCCTCAACGTCTATTACCATATCGTGCCATCTTTCTCATAAACTCTATAATATTTTATTTGTACTCACAGACTACAATGTTCTTGTGGTCTGTGACCTGCAGAGGTCGTGTTAAAACATTATAAACAGTTTCTTGTATTCATGCATTTATATGTTAACCAGATGTGTTAAATATTATTCCATATTTTTGTTTACATTTATGACTTATGATGAGTTTTGTACTTTTCTGACTCGCTGTTGGGTTTTTTTTTTTAGTTTTATTAATGATTCATCGTCCAAAACTGATAATGCTGATGCTAAAACCTCGAAAAGAATCAGGGAGAGACCTAAATCTAGCGTCGAATTGCAAAAATCCCGCTAACCAAAAATGTTAACTACCGCATTTCAAATCTAGTAGCCGTTCATAAAAAAACATGACGCATATACACTGGTGACTCCATGAATTTTGATGAGCGTTGACTACCAGTCACTCAGCAACGCCACACAGCCCTTTGATGGGGTCCGCCGACAATTTGTCATTGGCGGTTCCCTTCTATCGACTTCAAAAATGTGATGAGAATTTTTTTCGTCCAGTTTCGTATAACATGATGGATTTTATGGCAATTTCTGGGTCAATGTGACTTGCATATCACGCGAGATTACTACGGAAATTAATTAGTTTACGCTTTGATGGTGGCGGGGAAATGAGAATTATGTGTTTGAATATGTTAAAGTCAACACCCATAACTTCTGGGACTGAGTTCCCGTTTGGGATAGCAACCATTTTTATATCTTAAATGTTATGACAGATCTGAATAAAATATGACTTAAGCCTGGAATAGAATTGCCCCTGTAGGGTCGCAAAACTACCTACATATTCAAAGTGCAAATTCTGTGATCTCCCAGCCAGCCGGCAGTAGTCTATTTCCGGACAAAAGCCAGTTTGGTCGGATCGATCGTCACAGCGATGCTTGTTTATTCAACAACAGAAAATTAGGCACTGTCGACATTTTTCAAGTTCAAGACAATTACAATAAATCTACATTTGCTAATAAGGTCTTTAACCTCCCTCAGGTTCAAGGAGAAATAGGTCACTTAATAGATTAATAGCATTGAAGATAAGGAAAGGTTAACGACCTTATCTGCAGTTTTGTCTAAAGATTTTTGTCTTTTAGTTTGCCAGTTACTCTGGATTTTCGCCTTATAGCAACTGACAAGTGTACAGAAACTTCGTCTTATCATACACTACATAATTCACTTGTGATCATTTATCCTACATTATTTAAACTATTAATAAATTATTTACTTAGCAACCCTACACCCTCTGCCAGTTTCAATTAATGTTACTCCGAGTTTCTAACCGTACATATGTATACGAGGGAATTATTGTACTGAAATACCGTAGCTAGCTCTACTTCAACCTTAACATTTATGCGGTAAGGAAGAAATTGGTTTGGAGTATCAAAAGGAAATGTTTTCAGTACATTGACTGCCAGATTCGTAGCTGCTTGTTACACTTCTTCGATTTTGACAGGGGATGTAATTGTATTAAGACACGGTTATTTTCATACATATTCTTATTTATATTTTAGTTTCTTCTTCTTACTAGAAAACATTTCTCTATAAGCTCGTGCTGAGCCAAAAATAAATCAAGCTTTTCCATTGATGTATTTACATCAATGAGCTTTTCATATAATATGTCGTAAGAATTGTCTGTGTAAATTTTGTTCGTATTTCAGAAGGTAATTATGTTACCTTTTATATTTCTGTGTTTAAAAAAAACCGGCCAAGTGCGACTCGGACTCGCACACGAAGGGTTCCGTACCATTGACTATATTTAGTATTTGTTGTTATAGCGGCAACAGAAATACATCATCTGTGAAAATTTCAACTGTCTAGCTGTCACGGTTCATGAGATACAGCCTGGTGACGGACAGACGGACAGACAGCGAAGTCTTAGTAATAGGGTTCCGTTTTTACTCTTTGGGTACGGAACCCTAAAAATAATCAATTACCTTATCAAATACATCTAAAGGCCATGTTATTTAAATACACTTAGCTATAATCCAATTACTGAAACAAAAACCTCGACGCACCCCTACTATAATCTCATGATTGAGTTAACGGTAACGTACGCGTTAGCGTAAACGTAAATGCGTAACCTATCCGTAGTAGTAATCTAAATAGTCATGATCTCATATGGCAAAGACTGTCTACCATGAGCACAAATCGTCTCTAATAGGCACGACATGCTTGATTTAATCCCCTACTCGGGCGTTACAAGACTGCAATCGAGACCACACGATTATTCTTAATCCAATTAGTTAACGAAAAAGTTAAGTAGAAAGCACTGACATGGCAACCCATTGTTTCCTTGAAGACGTATATGGAAACCTGCTTCACCATATTAAAAGAACTGGTTACTCATGACCGCCCAAAAAGGATAGTAAAAATTACATCAGGACAGTCTGAACTCGATTTAAGATTTATAGCCGACATATCATCGATTAAAGCTCGAGGAGGAGCTCGTGGCTAAATAATAACAGCCGCTCGGGTCGATCTTTAGGTTAAGCCGTGCTTGCCTAGGTTGGTCTGTGGATGGGTGACCACCCATTACATACCGAGTTTCCTCCGTGCCTCGGAAAGCACGTTAAGCAGTTGGTCCCGGCCGTCATTTGTGATCTTTGACAGTCGTTACAGGTAGTCAGTGGCCCAAAAAAAGTCTGACAACCAGTCTTACCAAGGGGTATCGTATTACCCAGTACAAACTGGGTTGTGGAGGTCAGATAGGCAGTCGCTCCTCGTAAAATACTGGTATTCAGCTGCATCCGGTTAGACTGGAAGCCGACCCCAATAAACTTGGGAAAAGGCTAGGCAGATGATGATATCATCGATTAAAGAACATTTTTAAAAACTGAAAAGAGTTTCATCATTATCATCAGCTTATTAATGTTCCCACTGCTGGGACAGAAGCCTCCTCTCTATGAGAGGGAATGGGCTATTATACACCACGCGGGCCCAGTGCAGATTGGTAGATGTCACATATCTTGGAATTTTTTGATTCTAGGACATGCCGGTTTCCTCACGATGTTTTCCTATACCGTTTTGAGAGCAGCGGTGATGAAATAAATTACACAAAGTAATGAGCCTGCCTGGGTTCGAACCTACGACTTACTGTTCGTAAGTCGAGGCCGCCACCACTGCGTTGCTCTCAAAAGAGAAAGAAAAGAGTGAGCAACAGTAAAAACAAGAGCATAAAAATCGCTTCACATCAAGCTAGTTGCGGCCAAACACAAGTTTATTTAGTATTTTAAAAAAAAACGAAATCATTGGACAACTTGAAACGAAACTCATACGAATAGATGAAAATACAATTCAAAGAAAAGAAACTATTACAAAACTTGAAATATTCCCAGAGACGCCAGTCCAGATCCCATCAATACTAGAAGTACAAAAAAATACCATATATATAACACACGGAACTGAGTATTAGTAAAGTAAAACGGTGAACAGGGACCGGTGCCACCGCCGCGGCCCATTACAGTTACGGTGACGTTAATCAGGTCGAGTACACCAAGTACAGCGAGTACACCTACACGCGAACTCGACGCTCGCGTGCTGGTGACGTTAACGACGGAACAACTGGTAAATCTTTAGCGAGTGTACTTAGTCCTTTATGGAAGTGGTCCTCCCGTACATTTTTTTTTTAATTTTTCGAGAGGTTTTGGGAGTTGATAAGAAAGGCAGCGGATGCAAGGCCGAATGCTTTATGCAAGTAAGAAACTTAACATATTTTCCTCGTCCTTGCTAATCCATCGATAAATGCAATCAGATACAAACTAATCACTTTGATATCAACGAAATTCCAACAACATAATCATCAAGGAACAAGTATGCACCTTAATCTCACTCCAACAAGACCACGTAGAGATAACCAGCCAATTTATCACACCATCAAAAATGATCGCCGCCATCAAATATTAACAGTGTACGCGAACACTCGTAAACAACAGTAATCACCCCATCTACGTGGAATTTAAAAATAAAAATTTCGCCATCGTATCACCCTTTTGAGTTATTGAGCAATAGAAAATTCCATGATTATTTATTCTAGGAGCAGAGGTAACATAAAATCAGCTGTTTGTTTTCTGGAATCGTGAGTCAGCTGACGGAAATGTGGCATTATTGGGATCGTTACCAATGGGAAAACGTTATTTCGATACATATGACTGGTTCCTTCAGAAACATTTTTCTAGGCAGTCTAGTAACAAGAACCAAGTAACAAACATTTCTAAGGAAAAAAATGTAGGTCTTGGCTGTTACATAAATTCTCTGTGCAGAATTGGAACTTTGCCCAAAATTGGTCCTATCTCACTAGAGCCTATCGGCTAATACCGACATCGACATTGTCTAACGTAGATACTACATACACGCTTTTCAGCAGATAGAAGATTTGGATTTTTTGATATTTGACTTCACATGACCTTATTAGAAAAGTACATATTTGAGAGATGTAATTTTTAGTGCCAGAAGTGAAAATCTAGTGACGATTCAGATAGCATCAGCCAATCCCATGTCTAATGACGCGACGTCAAACGACGTTTCGCGGACGTCAATGCGGTTGATGACGTTGGAGACCAGCTTCATGTTTACTCGAGCAATAACTATTGAAATTCACGTGTCATGACCATGACGTGCAAGCCAGACAGCTAAATAAAGAACGCTCACATTCCTGATATTACTGGAAAGTTTGACACTGTTGAAACTTTAATGTGGTCTGGCTATGCTATGAAAAGTTTTTCAATGGTTTCTGATGAATTAATAGAAACTGTGAGAATCAACACTGTATTTGTTATCAAAAGAGAGGTTAAGGATGAAACACATAGAAGAGACACTAAATCTCTTAAAGCTTAGGCAGCAGTATTATTTGTTAAAGAAAACAGTACAGCCAGTCATAAAACCTTGTCAAAAGAAAAAGTAGAGATCGTCGCTCGTGTCATGATTTATTTCAAGATGAAAGAAAAGAGTGCAGCTTATGACACCGTACAAGTTTCTCACTGAAGGAAAAAACACAACGGATTACTTACGCACTATTGAACTTAAGACTCCTAACAATATAGTAGTCTACAGTCTAGATACAGAATGCAACGTCAGCCATGCTAAAATGAATACTGAAGCGAAAGAATAAAGCTCAAAAAGTTTTGAAGAGATTACCTTGAACAAGCTCACATCCCTTTTATTACAGACGTTACAGTCACCGTGCCAACAAATAAATCGTTACCGCTCGAAATCCCTCACTTCATGAACAAGTACAAGCTAAAACATTTTAACTCATATCAGCAGATGCGTTCACTTAAAGATCTGCCGATATTAACAGACGAGAATAGGTAAAATCTCCATATGAATTGTTAGCATTTGGACGTTCGCCCGCGCAGGTCATGTTAGGTAACTGATGTACGTCATCGACGCCCTAATATCTGAGTTCTGATACTTCATTACAAATGTAATCTCTAGGCGATCGCGTAGGCGGGGCTTGCCTCGGATAATTCAAATGTGAATTGCAATACACAATTGTGTTAGTAATGTCTGTTTGAATTTTGATTAGATTAATCTTGTTTCATCTTTATGGCACATGTGGTTTGTAATATTTGTCCACATTTTCATGTAACTGGGAGCGGTCAAGATCCTTTATAACCATCAATGTACCAAGTTCTTATCTATGAGCAAGTTTAGCTCCTTCAATGTTCAATTTAAGAGGGAGCTTATCTTACAGTCCGCCGGCTTGCGTTTGATCAAGCACTAACATTTCACCTCCAAAGATTAGACAAGTTATGTTCTGTTGAAGATCATGAGCATGTATTTTAGAAACAGCTAAGTGAAATTAAGCTTCCAACATATTCTATCAAGTGGAAATCGTTTCGATATTAATATCGCCTCGCAAATATTTACGTGTTCTTTCGACACCTTTATTCGTGGCTATTTCAACTGAAATGAGTCCTGAAGACGTTCGTGCTATCATAATCATTGCTATCACGTCAAATGTACTGAGTCTGGGAGATTTTATTATCTGAACATGTGTGAATAGGATCTTTCATCAAAGCTAACGCCGCGGAAGCAATTTCGTTCCGTAACCCTTTGCATGATATTGTGCTTATACGTGTATCCTCCGGTGTACCTTTCAGATTTAGTAACGTGTTGGGACGCACCCAATGACGTCACTGTTCCGTTTTCGCTTAGGCAACGTTGCGATACGATATTCAGGCAGTTTGCAAACGTTTTCGTGAGTCTTTCGTTGGTTATTTAGAGAAAATCTTGATTCCGTTCAAGGTAACTTTTTGTTATACCTTACAGTCGAATTCTAGAGACGTAACAGGATTTATATAAGGTCGCCAACAACGATCAGATTTCATTGAATACGATTTCCAATGAAGAAATTAAATTATGAAATAAATCACGTCATTGAAGGACGTCATAGTTTGCAACATCTGTACTTTCACAAGCCCTTTCTACGTAGTTAACTTCAAATTACCCTTTTTGCTAACGTTACTTTAGCAGATAGCTGCATGTCACAATGATTGATTGAAATACAAAAATATACTCAATATTCGCAGCAGTAAGCGACAGCTAATTAAGAACTCACATGTGTTTTATTTGTGCCACTGTAAATTGTTCTAAATAATCCCCTAGTTTCTTCTAAACCAGCTAAAGAAAAATCGACTCTATGATTTTGCATCTAAGTTCATATTCAATTGTCGGTTGTGAAAGGATCGCGGAAGCTAAGCCGTCGTCTAAATATAATAAATATATTTTCGGACTTACATCTCTCGCGTAATGGTAGTATGTAAGTTCTGTAGTTCTGTAGTTCTGTTGTATTATGTACGTCATTTACGTCGTCTCTGGCCTCGTCCTTACTTTTTTTACTATTAGTAGGATCAGCGTCTCTATCTACAGTGATTTCGCTAAGTTGTTTGTCACAAATATTTTGTCTCAGACTATATTTATCGCTTTTTCTATTCAAGATACAGACTGAATATAGGCATAAAGCAGCTGACACTATGTTTTTACGACAAAGGACACTTTCAGAAAATTACTTGTCTTTGTTAAGAGCACCGAGATATGTAAATATACTCTTTTGAGATTTCTGGAGTATTTTTCAGTCTTTGATAAAAGGCACAAAGGTTGCGAATACAAAGTAAGTGCAGCTGAAAAAGAATAAAAGCAAAGTAATATAGAATACCAGTCTCCTAAACAAAGAGCTATACAAAAGGCCGACGGACGTTATGCAAACGAGATTTTGATCACCAATAAATGCGCCGGTTTTATATTCGGGTAACTTCCTGACCACACGGAGCCCTATCGCTGCATTTAGCAGCCGTTGTAACTCCAAACGTATGGTTATTGGTTACGCACCGGTCCCGGGTTCGACGCTCGGCTAATCCCACTTGGCCCAACACTTACCTATTTTACTGCCTTTGCAAATTGGTCGTGGAAACTGTCGGGGCATTTCGACTGGACTCAGAACGTATTTTGTTTTCTGGGGCATTTTTAACACCCACGTTACTGTGGCCGTCTAAAAATAGTTTCTTTTCGCTAATGAGTTGTTCAGCTACATTCAATGTCTTGTTTTATGACTTTCTCCTGAAAATATTACCCACAACTTTCATTGGAAATAAACTAGAATTGCAATTTACAATATTGCTACACAAAAAAATCCCACCCAGATGGACCTCTTCATCGAACACTTGAAACTTGTGAGATCATTTCCCAGACAATTTTTATGAGACCAATAAAACCGGACGTTTGGACGTAAGAATATCTCAATCTTAATTCGATACGAATCGTCGATTTTCACTGTTCATAAAACTGACGACAGACCACGGCTGAAGCACGGCGGAATCGAGCTGTCTTTCAGAAACGTCAAAATGATTTTAATTGAGGTGAAAGACAAGTTTGACTATTTTTCTGAACTCGACAACAAAGTGAACGTTTTGTGTTCAACATTATTGACATTGCAGAGAAAGGAGGAAACTTGTTTGTTTAGGATTCTCGTAAAAGGCATATCCGGTGTATATGAACACTTTACCACCGGATAGTTCAAGCGACTTGCATAGACCAAAACATGACCCGAGGGACACTGATCAAATATTATCTGTATGAAATGACTTCTGATAGCGGGTTACCCAAATGTTAAAGCTACGTTTTTATCCACAAGTATTTCTAGTCTATCTGATATTATTTCAGTACCTTTCCTGACAGTAAAGACCGTAACTTATTCTTGCTAACTACTATCATTCCGCGTCCCACATTTCTTCTGCCCAACACTGTCATTGTAATCAAGTATATTGTAAGCCCCTATCTATAAAGTAATCTTTATGTCGAGAGGTTCGCGCTGACCATTATCTCGCATGTCGAGCGAAGCTGGATCGTTTTTCACGCCAATTGTAAGGACGCCTGGGGTCCGGACGCTGGGACCCTTTTGCGAGATTCTCTCCAAGATAGCCTAATGCGTTATACCTCTATTTATTACTTTGTGAATGTTACTGCTGAAGATTGGAAAATACTAGCAGTTTTATTATTCTGGTCGGAATGGTTCTGTGTTTAAAGGCCTATGGTATTTGATAATGCTCCAAGTGGAATGCATGAAATATGAAGATGCAATGATGAGCATGAGTCTAATGAGAAAAGCCAACCATTTATTAGAGACCTTATAGAAAATACTTAAGTTGGAACAGTGTTAAAGTGACTTGTAGGTGTGCCATCTAAGGTATTCTGGCACCTTAATCAAGCGTGTCTAAAACTAGACCAACTACATCCAAGTCTAGCAATGGCCATAAATTTATTAAACGATTTGAGGTGTGGTGCTTTATTGATAGCTGTCGAACTTATCGATATTAATGATCTCCATTGGTTTCGATTATACCTTATGTATTACATATCTGGAGATTAAATTGTTTCCGACATTCATGCACACGTTTTTCGCCGAAATAGAATACAGTAATTTTAGGAGCGTTAGAAACTCATTTGTTTTAATGAAGACCACCTTCCGTTGACGTCTGTGTTTATAATTGTTGGTATCCTGTTGTCTAATTGTTAAGCATATTCACCAAATATGTACTATTAATTTACAAACAAAAACAATTTTCATCTGTTATAAAAAAACCCGCGCAAAAAATGGACAACAAAAATGTTCACACACAATCTGTTAAACCGATAACTCTTCAATGTCTAAAACTCTAGTTATATGGTTCTGATTCATAGACAAAATGTCAGATCCTTATATTTATTTTACACGGGGAAAATTTATACCGGGATTGGTATTTTATTTTTACAATTTATCATTCCGGTCGGTAACTTTTCCCTACGGGATGGCGCGTGTGAAGTGGGGCATCCCACCATACATTTTTGTGTCGAAGATATTTCAGATAAAACGTAAACATGTATTTATGTTGCTTTGTGTACTCCCATTGTATGTACTTTGATGTTTTGCACTGATGTTACTTTTATAAACATTTGTAGTAAATTAAATTTGGGTAATTTTCTTTTACTTTATTACTATTGAATATCATACACAGCAATTTGTTTAGTATTCCAAATGGGATCGTTCGGCAATAATCAGATTGAATTTAATTTTTTATGTTATCACTACAGCAACCTTCACAGAATCGATTGCTTTCAGTTCACTGCCACCCATTAATTTTCCATTCATGAATACAATTTTCTTCATGCATATTTTACCATAAGCTTCTATAAACAAACTTTGTAATTTAGTTAGATAAACTGTTGAAAATTGGAGTAAGTCGTCTCCTTGGGCAGTGGCGCTCAGGTCGGGCGGTATCGACATTCTATTTCCGTCGATACACGGTCAGACAGCTGTGCCGATGTGACGGTCCATCAGTTATTCAGAAATCACCCATTGTACTCCACGTGACTGAAAGACCTTGGATACCGGTCCAACAGCTCCATGGACTATACAATACCTCTATATGGGAATTTCAAATTGATTGCTTTACTTTCGAAGAGTATATTGGAGCATCATGGCCGCCTTGCTTTTTAAAGTCTTCTTACAAATAATTCTTATGTTTCAGCTCTCATTGAAAGCAAATTTATCACAGCACACTTAACGACAAAATCTAGTTAAGAAACTACGCTTTAATACTGTCAACATTAAATTGTCAAATGAGCATAGTGCTCCATGATACAAACGGGAATGTCATGTTCAACAATAATATGAAAGAAACGGCACAGTTTTTGCAGTAAATCTGTACTTACCAAACACTGGAGGACTCTTAATATCATCATTGACTTCGATTCTACCCTCTTGAGCAATCCTCTGTGCTCTCGTAAAATTCTATTTGATTTTAAATTTCTCAGGTAAGAACTCAAGTATTCTTCTTGAAATAAGATTAAAAACTTTTCCTTGTTCTAATCGTTGTTGATGTTCTGAAACACTACATCATTCTTGCTGACAGCGTCTTCTGTAAGCATTACATTGTTTTCTGTTTAATTCGTTTGAGGTGCAAACGTGTTGGCAGCTACTTCAAATGTAAGTTTAACCTGTGCTTCCTGAAATTTAGTGTTGATTTTAAACAGAACGATGTCAATTTATTTTAAACCACCGCTACTTTTATTGTTTGCAATAACACCTGGCTTCTCGTCTTTGACTAAAAGAAGATCTTCTTCTGAATTGGTTTTTGTGTGTTTTCACACATATTTCTTTCGATGTATCACAAGGCCGATTATTTTTACTATGTTCGAGTTCTATTTCCTGAAAACAGTTAAAAATTTATACAATCCGTTAAAACTCTAAGCAATTAAACAATAATTACGAAACTTTATTATAAACGACTAATTGTGTACAAATTAATACATACGTGTCCACGAATGGAGGTTCATGTAATTTTGATAATTCGTTCGATAGCGTTTACTGTTTCGACCTCCTGTTTGTTTGCACGAAGGTCGTTATGTTTGGTTCAAGGACACTTCCTATTGGTCAATATTTTACGAGCTTTGGGAACGTTAAAAGCCCGCAGTACATAGAAGAATATAAATAACTTGGAACTTTCATCAAAATATTAGTTTATGTCGAAGATGTAAATCCAAAGCATTGTAGTCGTATACAAGAGCATAAAAAGATCTTTATCTTGAAGTTGTAGCTCGTGTAGTTTATTACCACGATGATATATTTCTGATTCTGCTTCACCATTTTAATTAAGTATTTGACTTGTCAAACTAAGAGTCTCTTCCTGTACTGCCTCTCCATAAAATCCTCATCACAAATACAGGGACGTGCGCGAACAAACATCGAGTCTAGGGCTCTCGAATCAAGTGATGTACATCCAGAGGTACAGCTGTTGATTAATTATTTATTCGTCACACATTGGCGCCAACCGCCGCTGCGTTGGCGCCAACTCTGGCTCGTATTTCGCAGCGCACGCTCTGTGTATTTTGATTTTATTACGCGAGTCATTTTATCACAGGTATGTGTGTATGTGTAGATGTTTGTACCGTCGCGAGAGGCCTCATTTATCCGTGACTATAACAGTCGTTCACTCGATTTATCGCCAATAAACCGTTTTTCGTACTCGTTTCATGCGATGGAGTGTACGCAAATATAAAATTCGCTTACGATTTTTAATCGATTATCAAAATAACGTTTCATTACTCGCTTGTGTAGGTGTAAAGCGAAGTAAACGACTATTAAACTGACAAGAACAGATCTGAATTGTTTATTTTGTGGGATGTAGGCGCTTGTAGTAACAATGCTTTATCAAACGTTCCTTTGGCTATTTTTTCGTGGAAATCGATACGATATTTCGATCTCAAAACAGTATAGGAATATTTGCAATGATAAATTATGCAATATCAGAACTAGGTCACTCTGAATTGACAGTTTATATGGAAAAAATATTATTTTTATCTACTCCACTCTGTACTCCACATTATTTATACTGATAATATATTTTTTATCATAATTAAAATTATCGATGGCTTCCAATTTTTTTTATCTACAATTAGAAAAGATTGGCGCCTTTATATCTTTACTAGTAATCGACCTAAATAGATTTATACTATTGAAAGATTATCAAATTAGATCTAAAGATAATTACACGCTTCAAACTATGATGGATGATATCAATTACCAAAATCAAGATAAATCATTGTTACTAGCTGTAGATCATGATTTATTTTTAGAACCATTTAGAAGACTGTATCCGTTGTATTATGGAAAATACAAAATTAGACGATATTAATGACCTGTCACCTGAATATGATGTCAAAGTCGACACTGACGCCAAAATACTTGAAACTAAAGCATTTACAAACTCTCTATTGAAATCCAACAATGAAGATTGAAAGCTAGTCAGAGACATGGAACAAAAATTACCCTAAAGCTAAGTAAATTCCACTTCCTAGACGTTGATCGGTTAACACGGAAATTACCATAATAATCAACAAACCACGTATAATAAAACAGAGGGGAAGCAGCACTCATTATCGAGATGTTAATCTACTATTACCTCGTAACAGTTGTAGTAAAGCCCCCTTGTTAATGTTTGGGGGTCTTTGTATCCTGTGGGTGAATTAGGGATATGTGATGATGTTATAGCATTAATATAGTCATATAGGAATAAAAGAAACAGGAGTATTGATGCTGTTAATTATATTCCTGCTATTAACAGGTCATCGGTTTGCATCTAGAGTAGAGAGTTTATCACTAACTTGAAGGTTAATCTTAAGGATGGCCAATGAAAAGATTGATGGATAGTATAAAAGATGATATAGAAAGAAAGAAAAGAAAGAAAAAGTCTTTATTTATCGCAGGGACATGACATGATATGGCAAGGAAGACAATGAAGGCCAAAATTAAGACTTGATGAAAATGAGAGCTCATGATGATGACGAAGAAGAAAAGACGAAATTATGAAGCTTACAGAAATAACTAAAAGAATTTGCAATGAGATAAATGTAGTATAGAAAGATTGAGGTGATAATTGGTTAATTCTACCATCTCTGGCCTTTACCATCACACATACTACGCATTTAGCCATTATTACGCTCAAATATGCTTCACTCAAAGAAAAGCAAACATCCAAAATCAATAAGGACGACATTTTAACGTGCCGAGCATACGTAACATTAACATCAGCTCAGTAACTCGGTACATTGACTCCACTTCAATATTTTACGATTATCGACAGCCGTTCCGGCTTTCCGCTTCAGCATGCAGCTGTTCATTTATGAACATACCTACTTATATTTCATGGGTTTTTTGTCGATGAATCTAGGAATCGCGAAAGCCCGAGGCTGCTTCAACTAAAGTATCTTTTGCTTGCTGATCTACGATATCAGCCATTATATTTTATCAGTTGATCTTCGATATCACCTAAAGTGTCTTGTACCTGCTTATGATCTTCAGCATCGTTTATAATCATCAACAGTAAACATTGCTGTAGGAATGTTGGCATATCTACGTCTAGTAAACAGTTCAGTGATAGCTGAATTGTTTTCAGCTCAAGGAAGGATGCTGCCTATCTTCTTGTCAAACTTGACTTTGAAATGCAGATCTATCAGAATCGCTGCTACATGATGCCTTATGATTATTATTATACGTACCATTATCTGTTAAGCTAACTTCAGCCTGTTTGATAAATGTTTACATAATCGAGCCATTACGAATTTGCTTCCAAATGTCAGTGGTGCGATTGACATTAGCAAACATTTTGACCACAACGCGTTCCCTCGAGTCGCTCATAGACGAAGTACGTCTATGAGAGACTCATATCGTATAGATCAGTTTACCTGCTGTTTAAGGCTATAGCTCGGAATCATTGGCAGTATTTATTTCCAGTATTAAAATAATTTGACGCTCTGAAACATGGAAAACAGCAGGAAGATGATTTTGAAGATGACATTAATCTCAGACAAGTCTTATTCCATCACAAAACGGTGAAGGCGCCTCTCAATTTCCGCAAATGTCCTCTGATACAAGCCCTCCCTGTTTTCCTCTTCCAAGATTAGCAGGCTATAAAGTACCTGTGTTCATTGTCTGTACATCACTGTTTCTGGGACAGTTTACACAAGAACCTCTAAAATAAGAGTAACGACGTGATTAAATAGTATGTCCAAACAATTTGATGCAGGTCATGACACTTTATGGGATAAAAGGAAAACAGAAGCTGGTGCTTGTGTTACAGTGCCAGTGGCGTGTTTTATGGAGCTTGTTGTTAAATCTAATGATGATATAGCCAGGGATATAATAAACAAAACGCGTTCTTCGTGTATCGATGACAAAATGTGTTTGGTCCTAAATTCAGCAACGTGAACTCTGCTTACTGACGCAGTCATCAAGGTGACAGCATGTAGAACAAAATGGAAAATGGGAAATTCTCTAAAAGAAGACGCTGCAGACGCACTTGAGATGTAACCGTTCTATTATATATTGCTGTACGCCTTTGCTCATACGAAGCGACATCAACAAGATGAAAATAAAAAAGGCTTTATGTTAAAAGAGAATCTAATAATAAAGGCAACAAAAACAAAAGATAAAACACTCTCATTAATTATGTCACCAGTAATTTCACTAGTGAGTCACAAAGATGCCTCTAAGAGCCATAGTAAAGATATATCACTCACTTGACAGGCTTTTCATAAGACAAACGTGTCATGGCAAACAATTCGCCTAGAAAATTAATATTCATCACACATGCACAAATATTACATCATCACTAAATTATGGTGTTTGTTTGTATATGTAGAACATTAAGTAAGGTTTGAACAACGTAAAAACATATGCCCCTCCTCCTTTCTTGCCCATCCTGCACAGCCACCTGCACCTTCCAGGATTTAAACGAAGCCAATGACAGAGCTCTGCAAGTGGCTACATACTGGTCGGGTATTATTTGAGTAATCGACACGCAAAGAAGAAGAACGTAAAAACATGGGCAAGAGAAGTCAAATCTTCGGTACTCCCTTATATCTCCTAAAAATTTTTGTCCGAAAATCGTTATCCATAAAACGTTTGCTATAAACTTCAGTTACCATAATGTTCAAAATCCCGAAATTTTGTTTTACATAATTATCTTTATTTCTAAAACTGTTCTGTCATAATATCAAATACTATAATAATTGAATCTTCTAATTGTATATGCCATAAAGTCAAATATCCTAAGTATTATATTATATAATGTGTATTATTCCTAATGTCCATATAAGTGTAATAAATGTTTTGGTCCTAAAACATTTGCTAAAAATTAGGTTTTAGTGACAGAAACGAATCGCTGTAAATCCGACCCCACGTAGTCTTGTCTGCCCTACCCCGAGAGTGTAATTTAAAATCGCGTAGGCGCGGAGGGGCGAGGCGGCCCGCGAGTTGAGGAGCAGGTGGTTGTAACACTCGCCGCCGCTGCTGAGGCTGGCCGGCGAAGCCGGCCAGCAAGCCGAAGCTGCGGTGGTGAGCGTTAAACACATCTGCGACGATAAGCTCGCGTGGGACCGCCGGAGCTCCGCAGCGCCGGAGCCGTGACAGAAATTATGCCTGCTGCATGTTGCTTGCTCGCTTGCATGCTGCATGCTTGCTTGCATACTGTATGCGTGCTTGCATGGTTGCTGCAAGCTTGTTGCATGCTTGCTGCATGCTGCTTGCTCGCTTGCATGGTTGCTTGCATACTGTATGCGTGCTTGCATGGTTGCTGCAAGCTTGTTGCATGCTTGCTGCATGCTTGCTGAATGCTTGCTGCATGTTTGTTTGCATGTTTGCATACTTATTACAGGGAAAAATAAAATCCACATAATTATGTTCACACTCAAGTGTTTTATAATGACTGACCGTTTGATTGATTTATTTTCTGCCTTTTAGTGACTACTTATATTAAATGTATGCCAAAACAAAAGAAGATTCTAACTATGAACTTTCTGCGATATGATTGATGGTTCTACTTTTTAATTCTTACAAATTTCATAAGAGCAATATTGTATAAAAATGTGTTGTGTTGAGAGAAGTTCATAGCATAGCAAAAGCTAAGTAATACTTACTTTACTGTAGGTACCCGTAATTACAGACACAATTAAAATAACAATGTTCTGTTCCCTTTTGGGAACGTCTGGGAACATACCGGTTTGTTTTAAAAATATTATTAAGATCTAAACATTTTTTTTTTATTTAGGATTTATAACTATTATTGAAAACGATTTTAAGTGTTTTGTATATTATTGATTGTAATATTTATGACAAACGGGTTTAGAGCATATTGTATTTAGGGATTTCAATTTTATGGCATGTGATATTATGTGATATTAAGTTCGGGTAAGTTATCATTCGGACAAATGATGATTAGGACAAAAAAAGTTATGGCACTTTAAATTATGTGTAAAAAAGTTAGGTAATACAATAGAGAACCCAAATCTTCATTTACTTCAAAATCAAAATCAAAGCATTTATTTCAAGTAGGCCAGTTACAGGCACTTTTGAATTGTCGAAACAAAGATGAAAATTAAATGTAGCTACAGTCCCAGTCACAAGACATAAAACCTGTGAAAGTACTGTAGTTGCCCATTCCCTAGCGTAGATCTCTTTGGAGAAGAACGGGCAAGACACTTCCTTTGCATTCGTTAGTGATAACTAGTGAAATGTGGGTGTACTATATTAGGTACACCTCTGCCTAACCCTTTGGGGATTAAAGGCGTGACGTTTGTATCTAGTAATAAACATTTCAAGAAAACTTGAAATATGTAAGATTTGGAACCTATAGTACAATATCCTTCGAAATCTATAATACCTGACAGTGGTGTCGATTCTGTTGTGCACATACTAAACTTAATTTAGGCAATTGCTATCTTTTACTAAAAGGCAGTGCGAGAAAAGGACGGCTATAGCTATAAACTAAGTTAGAGATATCAAACTAGTTTATGCCTGGCGCTTCACGGTGTTTTTAGTCCACGTTTTTACGTGCACCCTTCATTTGTATGGAAATATTAGTTCCAATTAAATTTGACAGCTCTAAATTACGTCCGTCTCTTTCTCGTTTTATTAGAGAGTAAAAGATAGCAATAGCCTAAATTAAGTTTAGTTTGTGTACAACAGAATCGACACCAAAATATGGCCTATATGTCAATATACACATGAGTTTTTCAGATAGCTTCATTCACTGCAGACTTAGTTACTAGGCGATATTTTCTCGAGTTTCATTCATTGTACTGCATATTCTGAATGAATTTTAAAGACTTTTTTTGAATGTGCCTCTTATCACTCTTTTGCTGTTTCATTTAACACAATATTATCATAAATTTGAATTTGTCTGAAACTTTCTAAATTGAACACGTGTATATTATGTCTATCTTTATGTGGTTTAATTCTGACAAAAGTGTGTTAATTGACGTCTACGTATCTCTCTGTATTGATAAACTTGATACTTCTCATGATTGTTTCTACCCACAATGGTATTCCTTTTTATAATAAAAATATCTAAGCTACACTATTTTGCAGAAATTTCTGAGACATTTCACTGGCGTGTCGTGTCTAGAAGGCTTTTAAACCCAACATGCACATGAAATGCAACACCTTCATTAGTTATTCTAAAAATAACTAAGTCATATTACAGTTTAAAAGAATTTCCATTGATAACTAGGAAGTAAGTGGCTTGAACAAAATATATAAATGGTTTCAAACTATACAAAAGATACACAAGGACTGTATTTAGACAACTTTGCTCAATTTTCGGAACACAAATTCCGTTTATAACTAAAAGTACATAAGTATTTTAAATACCCTACTATTGTTCTAAAGAAGACGTAGATGTAGAAGAGGGTACTCAGTAGATCCTCATTATCGTCCAAACAAGAAATGCTATTACAGAATAAATAAATTAAAAACTTACCAATTCATTTCTAAACACAAAGTCCTAAAAAACGTCACATCAATTGTGGAAAAAATAGCTTAAAAACGGACGTCCCAACCAGAACAGTCGCAGCCTCCGCTATCCCTAACTTTCCTAAGTAATGTTCCGAAAAAACAAACAAATTTTGTTTTTATGCCGTCGCTTGAAGCAACGTTTTTATTTGGGAAATTACGAGAAACAATTCAGTGAACAATTTGAAAAGGGGAGGCTCATGTTTATCTTTGAATGTAGTAACGATTGTTTCGCTGCCATATGTTTGCTTATCAGTACAGTGAACACACTTTCGACAGTTGCTACGTGGGTAATTAGTGTTTTGTTAATTAGAAAGTTTGATGAACAATTATTGTTTGTTGCTGTTTTTGATTTTTGGTGGTGAAGCTAGTCATTGGTGTCGATTCGGTTGTGCACGAACTAAACTTAATTTAGGCTATTGATATCTATCTTTTACTAAAAGGCAGAGCGAGAAAAGGACGGCTATAGCTTTGAACTAAGTTAGGGATGTCAAAAGTAGTCTATGCCTTGCGCTTCACTGTGTTTTTGTCGACATGTTTTTACACGTGCACCCTTCATTTGTATGGAAATGTTAGTTCCAACTAAATTTGACAGCTCTAAATTACGTCCGTCTCTTTCTCGTTTTATTATAGAGAAAAAGATAGCAATAGCCTAAATTAAGTTTATTTTGTGCACAACAGAATCGACACCATTGGCGGGTAAAACCTTTCATCATAGTTTGGTTATGTTCTACGCAAGTTCAAAGGAAAAAATGACGTTTTTATTGCCTAGCAACTTACCTATTACTGTGATTCAAACTATGACCTTCGTCTCAGTCAATCAACTTGTAAATATCTACCCAAATAATTCATGAATCTTCCTACACTTGATAACATAAAAGGGAATCAATAATTCAACCGAATCCCTTAACAATTGCCCTAATCCCATCCCATTCCAAATTGCTTAATAAGTAATAAGAAAAAGTCTTCAAAAACCCATACTCGAGCTTTAGCAAAATTAAAATTACCATCTCTCAATCCTCTAAGACGATCCCTTAGGACTCCAATGATAAATATTCATAGAACGGCGGAACCCACGTTGTCATAATAATAAGCTAAGCCAACAACAAATATTGTAACTGTAGGTACGCGTATATTTACTACTTAGATATAACTAGTTTGTAGACGTCTTGGGTTTACCTGTTAAGTTTACAAATGTTTAATAATAAATAAATATGTTAATATGTTAATATGTCAGCGGGTATTTCGTAAGGAACCCAACCTAATAAATTCACAAGTTTTAGCAGATAAGGAAGTAGGTTACAGGATTGAAAAATGTTCTCGTAAAATATACGGATTACGAGCCTTATCATGGACTGAGAGGATGTTTGATAGCAATGTTATGTCTGGATGATCCAGATTTAGCATATAAAAATATTGTTCGTAAATTCGATCGATTCGAGAAGTCGATTCTCCCCGCTGCCATATGCCACTGAAAACCTCTTAAGCATAAACAAAATATTTATTTATTTATACAACACATCTCATAGAGTTCATCGTAAAAAGTGATAAGTAGTTCCGTCGTAGTAACATCGTTCGTTAGTATATTTATGTAGTACGTCAATGTAACTGAGGTCGATGCTCCACCCGAAACTAATACACAATCAATCAATCGTATTGATGCGTACACGCATATGATTGATATGATTGACAGACAGCAGCACTAGCAACAAAACTAACCAAAGAAAGCAAAGAAATTCATTAAGGATGTTACTTAAAAACATCGAAATATTAAAAACGTAGTTCAAAAACTTGCTTTTTGCTTAGACTCGGTTTATTTGCTTGAAACAACACGAAGTGAACTAAATGAATGGAACCACTGACTTCGCAAAAGCTTGTTGACTTAACAAAAATGAAGAAAGCTTTGAGAGCTCTCATATTTTAGCTTGAGACTACATTTTCTATCCGGCTATATGAATATTTAGCAACTATGCAATCTTCGGAGAAGTTTTGCGATGAAGATATCAAATTAGTTTCAGCTTTTTTGCAAGAAGCGAGGAGCGTATTTACTTCATTAACATGTAATCCTACCGGATTGTTTCGTTTTCTTTTTTGTTAATGAATGCTAACTCTATTGCTTTTTTGTTTCTTCACGAGGCTACATAATGATGGCTAGCTTCCTTTCAGCCGACTTGGAGCTTCCGTTTGTTTATTTATTTTCAAGCAACATTCTAACTAGAATTTATCTGCTATTTATTTTTATTAGGTACAACGGAATTTCGTTGATGTTATTTATTGAGTGTTAATGGTTAAAATGAGTCACTTTGATAAAGGGTATTTCAATGTAAATTAGGTTTGATGAAGTTTAATTGCAAATTTTCATATCATGAAGAACTAATAATCTATTTGGTTTCGTTTTAAACTTTCCCTAGCCCCCCAGACAAAGTCACTGCGTTCGTCAAGATATCTGGTATGAGAATATTCCAAAATTGAATTGCCTGAGATTTCATTGGATGTTCGTCGCACAAACGCACTCAGTGACTTTGTACAAGCGTTCTTTGTAAAACTTCCGTTGCTGAAACTGAAACCGTCCAAAGATAATACAGAATCTCGTTTCCCCAATCAACAGTTTCATTGTACCAGTATAAATTTTATTACGAGCGTAGCGTGGGTAGTTCTTGCGTTATCGCATGCTCGTTCATCCTCATTCAATATGAATGGCAAGGAACCGTTGCTTTTATAACGCCATTCCAAACTTTTCGCATCAACTTTACGATTATATTTTTTACTTACACAAAAATAGGTCTTACGTAAACGGTTTAGGGCTTAAATCTTGTTTCATTATGATTGCGTATTATAGTCGGCCAACAGTAAAAGTTTTAACTTTTTTATTTATTCGAATACAATAAGACTCGATGCACGTTAAAATTCGTTTATACCAGGATGTACATAATTATATTGTAACTGTCTCACCAAGGAGTATCGTATTACCCAGTACCAACTGGGTTGTGGAAGCCAGATATATAGGCAGTCGTTTCATGTAAAATACTGGTATTCAGCAGCATACGGTTAGACTGGAAGTCGAACCCAACATAGTTGGGAAAAGACTAGCCAGATGATGATGTATGTAACTGTTGTCAATAAATTCAGGCATATTTTCGATAGTATCGATTTTAGACTGATCGAGTGAGCTCTTATCGATACATGAATCGAAACAAAATACTCAAAGAGCTTCAGACGTAGTAGCGGAGGAACTTCAAACGTATTTGAAGATCTTTTAAGAGTTTGTTTATCTAATTAAAGAAACAGACGTTTTTGTTCGACATGTTTTATTAAGGTTCGGCCATGTTTTGTCGTAGTTTTTTACGTATTTCTAACAGCCATTCAGCTTGTTATAAAAACTAAAGACGTTCTTGAAGATAAATGAAATTAAAATTAACCTTTGTAGATTTTTCAAGTTGGTTTCTGAATAGAAAACTGTATGTCCTGGGTATTTCAAAGTTATTGTAAATTGCTCTGTGAATCAGTAGAATACAATAAACATGATGAAAATGCTAAGGTTATCTGATAGTCAACGATTACCCTTAAAATTAATAGGTATCTCGAGTGAGCTGTGTGAAAAACATTGAAGAAAAGACATCATCATTGTCAACATTTTTCTAGTCTTTTGATCTTTTCCCAACTCAACTTCAGTGACGGCTCTTACACACGGTTTATATGTGACTAGCGGACGTCCCGCGGTTTCACCCGCGTAGTTCCCGTTCCCGTGGGAGTACGGGGATAAAATATAGCCTATGTTACTCAGGGTGAATGTAGCTTTCTAATGGTGAAATAATTTTTGAAATTTGCGCAGTAGTTTTTGAGTTTATTCAATACAAACATACACACACAAATACAAATCTTTCCTCTTTATAATATTAGTGTAGATGTAGATGACTGCGTTCAATTTCATCGTTGAAATTTGCCCTTAATTGAACACAATATAAATGTTCTAGACGTTTGATGTTTTTGATGTGTGTGCCTTGCAGAGCTTCAGTTGTCATTGGTGAGGCCCCTGGTTTAAGACAATGCTTACTGTAATTGGCAATATTCTCTAAATTCTGAATATAAGCTTTGTGCACAATCGAAGAAAACTGCCCAGTAAAGGAATAATAAAACTATGCGGTGGTTGAAATTCAGTCTAGCCGAATGCAGCTGAACTGTTTAACATCCAGCGACTGCCTACCTGCCCTCTTCGACTAGGTAGCACGAATTTGTATAAAGTGTTATTTATCTTTTTCTAACCTTCCATTTTCTTTGTCTCCAGGTCTTAGCGGTTCGAAAGCCGACCTGCAGCACAGGCGCGAAGTGTTCGGCTCGAACTTAATCCCACCAAAGCCCCCCAAGACGTTCCTTACGTTAGTCTGGGAGGCCCTGCAAGACGTGACCCTCATCATTCTGGAGGTGGCAGCCGTAGTCTCCTTAGGGTTGAGTTTCTACAAACCGTCAGATGACCCTTCAGATGTTGGTAAGTTTAATGCACCTTTTAGTAAGCAAGATGTTAAAGTAGGAGATTTGAAAATTCAATCAGATCTGAGTGCAGTCATGGAAAAGTTCCAGAAATTGATGTTAAACAAAAGAAACGTGCTATAGTTTGCCTTTTCACTCATAGAAAAAAAGGTGTAAAATCACGTATGTTTATAAGTCCCCAAATTCAGGGAAGCAATTGAGCTTTAAACAGTTGCAGTGAAAGGTCAATTCCATTTGAATTCATCATGTCCAATTCTGTAACATATCCACAATTCTCATTGTCCCGCAAACTCATTCCCGTAACTGTCACCATAAGATACGAAGAAAAGGTTACGATCGATCGCGAACCCATGTGCTCAATGTGAATAATTCAAGCGGAGTTTTTGCCCGTTCTAACGCATGGGCCACATGCAAACTCTATAGGGCCATTTTTACCAAAGAAAGTGTACGCGATCAGGTCATGTTAACTGAGTTCAAGAGCTGTTAGAGTTAATGTCATCATTGACTATAAAATATTGAAATTGACGGCTCATAAACACGGTTTATATTGTGATGACCGCGTTCAATTTCATCGGTGAAATTTGCCCTTAGTTGAACACAATATAAATGTTCTAGACGTTTGATGTTTCGATGTGTGTATATAGCCTTGCAGAGCTTCAGTTAGCATTGGTGAGGTCCACTGGTTTAGGACAATGCTTACTGTAATTGGCAATGTTCTCTCAATTCTGAATATAAGCTTTGTAGGAGCACAATCGAAGAAAACTGCTCAGTAAAGGAATAGTCAAGTTGAATTGGATTTAAAAATTCACTTTTTTCCTTGTTTTTTTTACCATGGTTTTGTTCAACTCAAATCGGCATGAAATAAAAACGAAAACTGGACGCCGCAGGATCAGGATGTAAGAACCCCGATTAAATTATTAAAGTATCCACTACATAATTAGAGTATTTCTTACCTATAAGTATTTTAGAAAACCTTAGCCTAAGGTAATGTATATTAATTGATGTATTTTTTCTTTTCAATAACAATATGGAAACATTAGACGATCCTGGTAAGAAAATGTGATTAGAAGTAACACGGTTGTTCGTTGTTAGAGCTATGTAGGTACTCGAGTACAATTGGCGATAGAATAGATCACTACTTATACTGGGTACACACTGGACCAACGAAAGGCGAAACGCTTTCCTTCCGAGCCTCCGTCGAATTCGCGAAAGCATTTCTACGGAGTCACGGAAGGAGAAAGTACTTTCTAGGCTTTCGCTGGTTTGTCTGCACCCAGCCTTACAACAAAATTCCTTTACACGACACCACTTGCAACTAAATCGATACTTCGTTGTTTTACTAAATGCCTGTGTTCGGGAAATTATATGTCTGTTTCTATACCATGGTTTGCTGTCACATGAGTGAAACGTAGTGCTGATATCGATATGAAATTGCTTCAATAAAAAATTGTGTTTTGTTATAATACTAATGTACATTGGAATTCTAAATAAGAAATGTTGAATCAATATCGTATCGGAGACGACTTAATATCAGCACTACACCGTGAATTGGCACAAAACACCACGACTTTTGCATCTCAATCAAAAGACCGGATCTAAAATTAAAATGCTGCATTTACTAGTCGAAATTCTCCACGGAAACACAGAACTATTGAATAAAGCGAACTGTTAAACCACTAATTGAAAGCGGTTAATAAAAAATGTTTTCCGCTAGATTCGACCAAGAAATGCAGTTTTTCTACGACTTACGACCTTATGTGGTCATGAATAGAGACCATGGTAATGGGGCATGTTATATTGATTTAGTTGCGCACATATCTTGAGTACCACATTGTAGAATGCACCCTGTAACCCTGTCCGACCCTGTAGGTTTGTCTGTCCGCTTGCTGTTACTAATTGTAACCACTATATTGTCTACAATTTGCTGAACTTTAGCATTTGAACAAGTAGCAATATCTTCAAAAATAAATATCTTGTCAAATATTATTCTTACTTTACCTGACTAAAACTTTTCAACAAAATAAATTTTACATTCGGTTTTAATTCTATCAAAACGAATGATACCAACGTTACAACGACATTGGACGTTCGATATTGTAGAGGCATACCTGAATTCAATGAACTGAAATGAATCTACATAATCGCACCGCGAGGCATGGCTGCCAACCAATTGAAATACGATCACATATTTTTCAACAAAATATGTGTGAAATTCAGTTCTACATCGATTTCTTTGATGAGGTTTTCGTGAATAATATTAAAATCATATAAAGCACCAAATGTAACATCTCTTTTATCTTTTATTTCCTTTGAATGTCGCGTCTCTTGGCTGAGGTTTTTAATGTCACCTGTTACAATCATGACATGCTAATCCTCTGCTATAAAGGATTTTATTATGTGTCTGCCTCACACTTAAATGTTCATATTCGTGAAGGTTATATTTGTGTTAAGCTTTTCAAAATTTACGAGTGCAAATTAGAACATTTATAAATACAATATCATGATCTGTTGTATTAGTATCATCAGTTTGTCTCATATCAATAGTATTGCTAGTTAAGACTAGATCTTCACATGTTCCAGCATCCGTAGCGTCTACAAGATTCTCATCTTACTAGAAATTAATACAGCCACAACCAAAAGTGGTCTCAGTCAGTCAGTGGTATTACCATCCCATCTATTAGTCCAATGAAAATTAGAGCTACTATTAAATTGAATGCCACACCGTTATTGAATCTGTGTTCCACCTGATACGGTTTATTATATCTTCCTTCTCTTTCCTTCTATACCTTTTATCTATATCTATCTCTTTCTAGTAGTGTGATTGTATTACCGTTGTAGTGATGTTCGTCAATGATGTTTGTTTAAATGGCGTATTTGAGGGTATCTCGTTTTATGTTTAGTGAATGGTAATTAATGTATATAGGTGTTGTTATAGTTAATTTTATATCGTCAACTCTTCTGTTAAATAAATTGTACTAATTTAAAATCTTTTTTAAATTGTTAATGAAATGATTGCTGAAATTAAAAATGTTGTCTGAACTGTACTGCTTCGCTAAATGTCCTGCTATGCCTTTAATTATAAAAATATACACTTATAAGTATACTTTAACCAAGCAACAACTACACTGTGCCTAATACTTCAATGCTGAACAGCAAATAAGCACCTGTATTATTGTATGCCTACTCAAGATAACCTGCTTTTAGTATTGCTTCACAACCACTGAAAAAAAAGTATCTGTATATATTATGCCTTCAACGTCTGCTTCATGAACACCTAATTTAAAAAATACATTATGTATCTAAATTAAATTTACTATATCCATGCTCAGTCATTCTTCACAAAGCTTCGTAAGAAAGGTTGATGCTTTAAGAGTTAGTACTGCTTCAAATATGATGACTGAGCCTACAGGAGACTTACCTTCGAAGGAGACTTCTACTGGCTAAACTATTTCAGGGGACCTAAGATAGCAACCTAAGCAGAAACATAATATGATAATAAACACGTTAAAATTCTTAAAATTATCACAGACACAGTTAAGTTTAGCTATTTTGTGACTATTTTACGAATTGTAACGTAATTCATATCATGATTCTGCTAAAGGAGCCATTTAGGCCCACAGGTCTTTGGTGTTTCAATATACCACATCACCATAAAGACCAATAGAAACAAGTTTAGCCAAAAAACGAAGGAGTATTTAACTAAATAAACCCTACGCAAGTTCAAATTAGTCGATAGTCGGCCGGATACTGACTATCGTGGTCCGTTCATTTGATATTCATTGAGCGCTCAGACCGTTAATGAATTTAACACTCCTTATCGAGACCTTGGCGCTTCCTGCTTAGATGATAGGTTAAGCAGATTTGAATTTGGAATACAAATTTGGAAACTTGTATATCCGCTGCATTGTTAGTAATTGGTACTAGTGAAAGATGAGTGTAACAAAACATTAAAAAAGTGATTGAAATTTAAAAAAATGCACTTTTAAAATATAAAATTCTAATTAAATCTTTTTTACACAAGGCGACACATCTAGCTATTCTAGTATCACATGGCCTCGCTTTGTATAGATTTCCCGTACGATGAGAGATCCGCTTAAACTGGTTTTGTATAAAACACTGTTTTAAGCTTTCACGGCTCATAACTATACTTAAAATGTCACTTACGGGATCGCTCAGTAAACCCGCGATCATGGCGCTTGCGGCAACAGCGTCGAAATATCGGGAGCTCAAAAATAATCAATAATCACGGAAGATATCCCGTAAGTAACATTTTAAGTATGGTTTTGTATAGCTCGATTGGTCGCCGTGCGTACTTTTCATAAATATCTAAATTAGTAGAAACTAAATTGGTGTTGCTATGTTAAAAACAGACTTAAATGTACCTTATTTAAAAATTTAATTTATTTGTATACCTACCTATTATGTATCTACCCCTACCATGCATCTGTATGTAACCCTAAACCCTGTCCTTTTAGAATAGAACCCTTAGTGATTGTACTGAATATTTCTCAAATATATATTTACTCGACTGCAGCGAAGCCCAAAAGGAGGGTAATAGTTTTTTGAATATTATACATAACTGTTATTTAATACGTTTTTCAGCTCATCTTGACGAAGAGGAAGGTCACTATCAATGGATCGAAGGTCTGGCGATCTTAATATCAGTCATAGTCGTCGTTATAGTTACTGCGTTCAACGATTATACGAAAGAACGGCAATTCAGGTACGTGGGAAACATTTTTAAGTATTTTTAAGAAGAAATCGGCTGATCGTGCCCGACTGGCTGCGGTTGGTCGGGCTTCCTCTCCCATCCCAGAGCATGTCTAGGGCTTGTAATTCGAATATTCGAATATTCGAATAATGCGAATATTCGTTCATTTTCGCTATTCGAATATTGACTGATGTTAAATTCGAATATTCGAATAATTTTTAGTTATGGAAAGTTTGAAAATACAAACTAAGTCTGTCTTACAAGTTGTTACCTATAGACCGCGTTACCGGTACCGGCATTATACGATAGAGGTGGATCGAGACAAATACACTTAAATTAAGTGTATGAGTTTCTGATGTCAATACCGCCCTCGAGCGTTGAATGTGAGAGGGTATTTTCATCCTCAAAATATATTATTAATCTGAGAAGCGCCTTACAGCACAACTCTATAGGCGCCCTAAGTTTTCTTAGATCGCATTATTACATTTTACGTCAATCCCACGAATGATTATTGTGATTGCGTGATTTTATGATCTTTCATTTACTTTTATTATAAAACTTATTATTGCTTTTGAGTAGGTTACTTCAATGTGACTAATTATAGGAGTAATTAGATTAAAATATTACGCAAAGCCGATTTGATCTCTAGAATTTCCAAGTGCTTAAGAGTCCTATTACATTTTTTACGCAAATTCATGATTTTTGACGCAGTAATTTTCAGCAGCTGTAAGATATTTTAATTATTTGCTTATGGATAACGATAGTGCCATTCTCTTTCTTGTAAGTTGGAGTTACACATTTTCATTTTTCTTTTCGTGTAAATTACTATAAATATTTTACGAACTCAGTTTGCAAGAAAAACCGTCGGTGATGAAACTTTGACGCTCAAATTCACATTGTTACATTCAATTCTTATAAAAACTAAAATTACTAAAAGATAAGTTGAATGTTTTACTTGCTTATTGGAGTTCTAAAATTTCTTAAAATTCCTTGAGTTTTCACGGAAAAAATCGTAAAGAAAGCGTAATTTAAGCCGTAAATGTCTTGATTCAGCGTCCATTGTATTCCAAATAAACTCAATTTCATCAAATAAATTAATATGATTTAAAACTTCGATCTACAATGAAAACGTTTCATTAGTTTTCGTTTGTCAATATAATAAGACAAAATTACAATAAATCAAATTAAAGTAGTATAATTCTGCGTCAATACAGCTCGCACCTCAGTTTCATGTCAGTCTGGTCTCTAATTTTCGTCGATAACAATTGAAAATCGTCCGGAGATCGCTATTATTATCGACTCGTGTACGCCGATCGAAATAATTTGATCCAGGAAGTAAAAATCAAAAATTTGCGAAAAAAATGTAATAGGAGTCTTAAGAACTTAAAACTTAAGTTTTGTTATGTTTACTGATTTACTCACTCAGTGGGTGTAAATTTTTATTAAAAATATTTTTGTTTTGTTTTTTTTTTTCATTATGATGACAAACTATGTTGCTGAAAGGTGATTCAATTTTATGTAATAAAAATACTCAACTCTAACTTGTTTATTAATTTTTTAAGCGTGTTCTTTCAAGGTTTTAATTTGGTTTCAAAGGAAAAAGCTAGTATTCGAATAATATTCGAATAATTCGAATACTGTCTGTAAAAACATCGAATATTCGAATATCTAAAAACTTCGAATATTTACAAGCCCTAAGCATGTCTCCTTACAAAATGGTGCCCCCTGGTGTATCCGGCTTGTCCGGGTCAGGCTTACTCCTGGCTGGGTGTGGTGATCAATCATCATGAAGAAATCGATCAAATCAGTTTATCACACTCCACTGCTGGACACATATCCCAAACTGCGCCACAACTTCCTGTTCTCCACTTCCTGCATTCAGTCTGAATGTTTCAAGGTCGTCAGTCCACACGCCTCTGCTCGTCTCCAAATCAGATAAATAAATAAAATCGAAGTGTCTGTTTGTAATTTAAAAAATAAATAATAGCATTTTACTGAATGAAAGAGAACAGCGGTAGCCCAGTGTGGCGGCCCCGACATACGAGCAGTAAGTCGTGGGTTCGAACCGAGACAGGCGCATTACTTTGTGTAATTTATTTCAACACTACTGCTCTCAAAACGGTGAAGGAAAACATCGTGAGGAAAACGGCATGTTCTAGAACCAAAAAATTCGAAGATGTGACACCTACCAATCCGCACTGGGCCCGCGTGGTGGATTATTGCCCATTCCCTCTCATAGAGAGGAGGCCTGTGTCCCAGCAGTGGGAACATTAATAGGCTGATGATTGAATGCATAGCCTTTTTCAAATGTTTGTCTCTTTTTAGGGTTCCGTACCTCAAAAGGTAAAAAAGGAACCCTTATAAGATCACTCTCTTGTCCGTCTGTCCGTCCCCGTCCGTCTGTTACCACCGATTTTCTCAGGAACGGCAAATTTAGCTAATTGAAATTTATACCAGATACTGAGGTCTATAGTCATATTAGGTGTATAAAAATCAAGGTCCTGAGTCAACATGATAAAAAGATATGGGCAAATTTATATTTTCGCGAAAACTTGTACCATTTATCTTAATTTTTGTCTTTGTTCCGGATAGTCTCCGAAACGACTGGACCGATTTTGACGGGACTTTTACTGGCAGATAGCTGATGTTATAAGGACACTTTTATTTTAGAAAAAGGATTAGGGTTCTGTGCAAAAAAAGTAGAACCATGAAATTGTTAACAAAATACGATTCAAATAGGGTAGTAAAATTTTATAATAACTAGGAGCGGACGAAGGATGCGCACAATAGCTAGTAATTAATAAATATAGGGACTGCCCAGATTAACTAACTCTTGATTAAAAGGCAACCCACGCGACAGTGATGACCCATCCGTAACTATTTCATTTTGAAAGACTAGCAATGTTTTTCCAACATGATATTGTCAGTTCAATCACCTTTCATTTGAATGTTATTCCCCATGCATATGCGCGCTTAAATGATATACAATATTATCAACAAATGGAAAGCTTTTAACCCTAAGTCAAAGTTGTAGTATGCTGTCCTAGCGATCAATACTTTTTGACATGAGCACACCACCATGACACCCATGTGGCCTACAATGACGTCTTAAAGCAGAACAGTTTTAATCTTATTCCAGAGTGAGAAAGAGATGGCGCTAGACGTCCTCTATAGCTCCGTTACTTTCTCACACTGGAGTGACATTAAAACAATCCTGCTTTAAGACGTCATGGTAACGCCCCAGGCCTGCGGTGACACTATTCTTACTAACATGCTATTCTCCGCATTTCTAGTATTGTTTCAGTCATAACTAAGTATATCATAACCAATGTTTTAGATTCCTTACCAATAGGTATGAATATTTTTTTTTTCGATACGGAATGTTAAAGTACTATAAAAATAATGACAAAAACCGAAAACAAGACATAAATCGGCCAAACAACACAAAAGTTATAACCACTTAAACTTTTGTTTCTATCTCTTTCTAGATAAACGGAATGTAGTATGGATTTTGTATGTCGATGTAGCGAATCACGTCATTCGCTGTATCGGATCTCTCAGTCTAATCAGCCGTTTCAAATGCTTAAAACTTAGTATTTTTATAGATATTAAAAAAATAATTTCACTTTGCTATTTCTGATGTTAATACGCTTTGTTTATAGTGATAAAAAAAGATCATGCATATACCCTATTAAGTGCCTTTAAATCGTTAAATTGAAATCATGACTTTGAGTTTTTACATCTAGTAGATTCCAACGGCTTTCAAAAGGTCATCAGTCCTTGTAGAGTAACATTCACTAATCTTATTCCATTTCCGATATTCCAGAGGGCTCCAATCCCGGATAGAAGGCGAGCACAAGTTCGCCGTGATCCGGGCTAACGAGGTGAAACAAGTTCCGATCAGCGAGATAGTCTGCGGGGACATATGTCAGATCAAGTATGGTGATCTGCTGCCCGCTGACGGTATCCTGATACAGAGCAATGACTTGAAGGTATGGACACAGAACACTTACCATTATCCTGATCTTACTGTTAACCAGTGTCATCCCACTGTTGTTTCTTGCCCGTTCTTCTCCATAGAGATCTACGCTAGGGAATGGGCAACTACAGTACTTTTACAGTTTTTATGTCTTGTGACTGGGACTGTAGCTATCTTTGTTTCGACAATTCAAAAGTGCCTGTAACTGGTCTACTTGAAATAAATGCTTTGATTTTGACCGCTGGGCACAGCCCTCTGCCCCATGACCTCCAAATTCTTCGATCCAGGGCCAATTTCTACCACTGGTTGTTGGTTTAGTCCCGCCATCTCCTGCGAGGTCTACCGCGTCGCCTTCTGGCTGTATCAGGGCTCCACATCTTGGTTATTTTGGTCCACAGCTCGTCGGGCATACGGCAGACATGGCCAGCCCAGTTACAATTTAGCTTAGCGGCTTTTTGAGCAACGTCAGTGATTTGGAGTGTTTTGGAGCGCAGTGTGGTGTTGTGTACATGGTCGGTAAAGGCTGCTTTACACCGGGGCAACACTGTGCGGCATTGCTGCATGCTACATATTGTGACGTGCGTCATCTTGTGGTATGGTACAAATAACCAACATATGCGGCAGACTATTTTACGCCGAGGCAACATCGTGGTTAGATAATTTTCAAAGCATCTTAAAACATAACCTATAAACTGTATGACGCACCAAAAATGTACTAAGCGATTGTCTGCCACATGACGCAAGTTGTTGCCATGCACGATTATTACCACAGTGTGCAACATTTTAAAGTATTGTAGCAAGGGGTCTTGTGGCATGCCGCAAGGACGCACAGAGTTTCCCCGGCGTAAAACAGCCTTAAGTTTGACGCCTAGGATGCTGCGCTTCCGTAATTTATTTTAGGTCGGTGCAGGATGTCTTCTTGCTTACATCTATTACTCATCATCTAAACACTGACCTCCTGTTCGGACACACAACTGTGAGAACTTATAATTAAAAGGTGTAATTGTTAGCGACTGACACTGATGTCACCTTTTCTTTAAGAACTATATATATTTTTATAATGACGTTTATACTTTTGGAACAGAAGAAATGTTTAGGATAAGGATCACTAACCCTATTGCCTTTACATAGTTTTGTCCCGTTATTGTTTTATTAAATAGCAATCACTCATACTTACAGTGTTTCCATCATCCTCCGATTCATTCAAAATACCTACAGTACATTTGCTCACCAACAGTAATAATAATTTCTCAGTAGCAGCCACGGAGTCTGTTAGTTCCCGTTTGATGGCAATAGGCTCGCCCTCTATTAGATGGGACTTAAACATGACTGGCGAAATGTGGGTGTACTATTAGGTACATCTGTGACTCACCCTTCGGGGATAACAGGCGTGATATGAAAAAGTATGTACAGTAACAGTCAGAAGTCGACTGCCAATCTCGCAACACAATGGCAAATCAATATTGGTGGTACTTATGACCTTCTTCTATAAGAACGTTTGACAACACTTACACATTAGCAACTTGTTGCCCGCTTAAGATTGTTATTACAAATTTCAATGAGTTGTGTAAGTGATACGGTGGCCAAATTGGTTGTTAGCGTTGGAACATCACTCACACGGATAAATATGCGTATGTGTGTATAGGCGCCGCCGCCCGTATAGCGCAAACGATAATGTGCATTGCGGTGGAAGTGGAATTTTGACCTTTGACTGTACATTTTGCGAGAGGTAATCTTTTTAAAAATAAATAAAATAAAATCTTTTTATTTCAGACATTAGTCCATACCTTTTAACAATATTACATTAGAAATTATTAGAAATACATTAAAATTAAAATTTACATTTAAAATTAAAAAGATTACATTTATGAGTTAAAAAAGTTAAAACCAGTTTGATAAACTATTATGGTCCCGTAACAAAATATACATAATAAAGTATAGCTAGGAACATATCTATAACTCCAACAACATTAACAAAAATACAGACTGATCATTATAAATAATAATAATAAATAAATATCGCTGGACGTTACACACAGCGCCATCTAGTGCCACACTAAGCAACGAGGCTTGTGTCGTGGACACCAGATAGTTGATATACTACATAGATACTTTTTGTTTGTAAATACATACTTATTATACATATAAACATCCATGACTCGGAAACAAATGTCCTTGCTCATCACACAAACATTTGCTCCTAACGGGATTCGAACCTCGGACCCTAAGAACGTAAAGCAGCCTCACTACCGCTGCACCTTTCGGGTCGTCGTTCAATGCACCTTTTTTTTTTTCGGATGGTACATCATCAAATGACTCCTCCCACTCTGGGCGGAGCAGAAGGGAGTGTCCGACTTTTACTGACTAAAACCCATCCATGTTCATTCATCGCCCTTTGTGTTCCGGGGTATCGATCATTGCACCTTGAAAGATGAATCACGCTAAACTATTCATTCACAAACATCATATAAGCTTCTTCAAACAGCAGCGGTTACTACAAATGTCAATACATATCTGTGCTAACACTAATAATCAGGTAGTTGTGTATCCTATCTGATTTGTACGAGTATTGATACCGCGTGCGTCAATTGATAACCGAGTGCCTTTCCCTTTGATAACATGTTATTGAGTTATCGGCTGTAAGTTGGTTACTTGTATAAAAATGTGGAAATATTTGTTGTTTAGTCTAGATTGATGTATGTAATCTGTCTGGGTTGCCGCTCAGTCTAAAGTAATGAAGGAAATTGTAACATAAGAAATTCAAGCTGGGACTTTGAACTCCAGATTTTGAGAGGAAACAATAAACCGTAAGGCCCAGCACACACCGCTGGAGGCGCAGCGGAGCGCATTTGAAGACAACAATTTGATATACGGTCAATATAAGAATAAATTCGCACGCGGTACTCGGAGCGCCCTCAAGCTACTACAAGAGCATGCGCGCGACCGTATATCAAAGTAGTTAAGGTTTATTTTAAATTGTTGTCTTCAAATGCGCTCCGCTGCGCCTCCAGCGGTGTGCTCTGGGCCTAATACACCACACGGCCCCAAATTCGGTCGAGACAAAAAAAATAAAAGTGTTCAATAGAGCTGCTATAATTTGATTCTAGATCGATTTGATAATGAAACTTACTAGGCTTTATTAAGTCATATTAGTCATATCACTGACTAGGTCGAAAGCGCGACTGCTGAGCATGAGGTCCTAGGTTCGATTCCCGGGTCGGGCAAAAGTGTTATTAGGTTTTTCTATCAGGAATTTCTCAGTAGCAGCCACGGTCTGGCTTTGTGTCCGATTGATGGAAATAGGCTCGCCCCCTATTACATGGGACTTAAACATAACTGGCGAAATGTGGGTGTACTATTAGATACAACTCTGCCTATCGATTAGGGGTTTACATGCGTGATGTTATGTTTTTAGTCACAGTCTGACGTAAAAGCCTAAATAGAGGTCGATTCCTACTCAAGTGCTAGATAAAAGGGGTGTGGCTGCATCCTTATCACAGAACCACGTATGACTTGTAATAAAGTCATTTTGGTCGGAAAAATAACTCTGTAGCTCCATATAAAATACTGGTATTCAGCTGCATCCGGTTAGACTGGAAGTCGACTCCTACATAGTTGGGAAAAGGCTAGGCAGATGATGATTTGTCTAAAAAACCGAGTGGTTACCAGAGTCATACCAAGCATGTGGAAATTGTGTCTTATTGAAGTGAAAACTTCTTTAGGCGCGTTGAGCACTTTTTGGGTGAAGGAAAAACATTCAACTCATTGTCACGTAATGTAACGTGCGGTCACGCTTCTTAGCCGTTCGTAGCACTCGTAGCATCCGCTATGGCGTAGCACCACATAGGCATGCGCAGGGCATCACCAGTGCTACGACTGGCGCGGGGCCTGTGTACTTTTTGTTTTCACTTCTATCGGCAGTCCCCAAAGACTGCTCCTATTTTTTTATTTATATTTATTTATTTAGTATAGTATTTAAAACCATTAACACTAAATTAAGTACCTAATCAGTTTACTCGGTCTTCTCGCAGAACCACAAACATGCCAACAATATCGTCTTCCATTCATCAGCAAACAAGTCCAATCCAGGGACTATGTAGATAGTGTGCTTTTTATGTACTCTATCACAATGTTGTCCTATTTGACTCAAAGGTTGACTGGTAGAGAATGCCTTGTGGCATTAAGTCCGCCTATGTACAGTCGGGGTCTTTTCCGCCTGACCATTTTAATTTTTTTTCGCTTAAAACATGCGGAGGCGCCGAGCTACGCCCCCTTAAAGTTTGGGCCTATTAGGAAAGCCTCAACTTTGGCGCGCAAAATAACAATAACTCTCGTTTGGCGTGCGTCGTTAGTGCGGTCGGCCGATTCGGTATCTTTTCATTAATTATTTCTATACAAAGTCAACGGGGCGGGGCTAGAGAGCGTTTCTATGTTGCGAGTGCAAGCAAAAATAAGCTTAGTGGTGGTCAGGCGGGAGTGTCATCGATAGTACCACTACATAAAGTTTAAATAAACAAGAACTTGCTACTAGCATCAATGATCGTTAATGTATGCAGTAGCATATTTCCTTGTAAGGAAAAAGTATTACCTAATTGCTAACGTTATCCAAACCCCACTATCAAGAATTACTGTCAAACGCGTTGCCTGCATGCCAAGATACACTTAATTGTACGATTTGCGTCATTACAAGTCATTAGCAAGCCTAGATTGATCCGATAAGCCCCCATTTCAAGATACCACTGAAGTTTTAGATAGCACATACTTTTTTTATCATTTATTTTTTTATTATATGTGTATGTTTGTCGAGTGCTGATTTAGCGAGAATTATGTAATCATGCGATTGTTTGATTATGAAATTCTTTTGTAATTATTGTCGTAGGTAACGTTGGTTTGATTTGCTGAAGATGTTATGTAACAGTCAACATGATATGTAACGAAGAGCCTTGGTAATACTTTTGGGGAACTGTATTTTTTTACGTTATTACATAAAGTTTACTGGGATGATAAATGCAAAAACACATTTCACACTACCACAAAGCACAACAGGAAAGCATATATTTCATTTTGGTAGGCAGTTGTGTCATCCCAAAGAGCGCCTTCATGGAGAAAGTGTGGTCTCTGAATAGGCCCCACTTGGTGATGGGGCCCGCCGGGAATGGCGGGCTGATACCATTTGGGGGTGTGCGTGAATGGACTTTTCTCTCCCCCGACACATGGCAGTAGTAGAAACAGTGAGTTTTTAGTCGGTTAGAGTCCGACATAACCCTCAGCTGGCCCCAAACGGAGGATATATGAAGATATTCCCACTCAAAAAAAAGGCACTTGTTTCATTGGTTAGTCAGAATCATGAAGATAGTTCTTCATTCAAAGGCAAGGAAAAGACTTGGAAAAGGGATTTTTTACTAAATTGTTTTTAACAAAGATCATGTAGGTATGGCATGTCCATTTAAACTGTAAAAATATAAGCAGAAATCTATAGAAGTTTCATTGAATGTTTCAGGTTGATGAATCGTCGTTGACTGGCGAATCTGACCATGTCAAAAAGGGTGAATCATTTGATCCTATGGTGCTATCCGGTACACACGTTATGGAAGGTATGTTGATCTCTATTGGAAGGAATAAATCCCTACTGTGTACTTGATTTCTTCTTAGCGTATCGATAGCAGAACATTCAAGAATGTGTGGTACAAAATTCAGCTACGTGAATTCCACTCACTGATCCAATCATATAATAGGCATGACGACAGTATCAAAAAATTGCAAATCTATTTAGTCCGTCAGTTAGAGTATTGGAAAATAATGCACATATTTTTTGTTTTTGTAAATCAATGAATATTGACAAAGATAAAACGCATCAAAACTCGACAGTCCGCTCGTGACGTCAGAACTAGCTAAAAATTATACCAAGGCGTGACGTATTGAGAATTGTAAAGTCATATCTTCGTTAATTTTGGTTTACGTAATAAAAGATAAAATGTGTCTAATATTTTTTTGGAAATCTATCTAACGGAATAAATAGATTTTTTTGTCGTCTCGCCTATTGACTAAGGTACAGAAAAATAGTTCTAGCATCCACACTATTGATTCAAATTCAAATAAATATGCATAAATCATAAATATGTTCAAATATAATGTATAAATAATGTATTTTGGATCATAGGTTCATAAGATGTTGTGTTAAATACAGGTAAGTCTACTATGTCCCGCCATTGAGGCATACAAAAAATGCCCCTCTATGGTATTGCTGTACACATATCTGCCAAAAAACGCCCCTTTAACATAGCACGAGTTCCTTATTATTTTGTTAATACTGGACATGATCTTACAATGTTTGGCAAATGAAGTGAAAACAGTACTATGTCAATATGGTTTTGGACAGACAGTCAGACGCTATTCAATTGAGATAATTCCTTAGTTCACTATAATGTCTTTCGTGATCATTTACATATTTAGTACAGAATTTTCTATATAAGCTGTCTCGTAGAGTAAGGCAGACTTCTTTTACGAGATGGAGCAATATGAATACAAGCGTTTTATCTCAGTCGGCAAGCGTAAGGGCCTGTCCACATCTACACGTCACCGCGTCGTCAACGTGGAGCGGTACGGTATCGTGCCACGTTACGGTGCCACGTCGTGCTAGTGCACGGTACGGCAACGTCGCCGTGGGACGGCGCGTCACGTCGGGCGACGTGGCTCGATTCGATGCGAATTCTGAAATAACTGTGAAATTCGTGGTCGCATGTTTTCAACGACTCGTATTTTCTAGTGAAATGATTCCCATCACTATTCATAATTGAAAGATATGGGTGCACCCAGTATTGTCTTTTCACATCTTTTTTCTTCAACCTCTCTCTCTGTCTTTTTAACAATAGCAGAAGCAGAATACGTCTTGTGCGGTCCATATTTAGAACGAGACTGACGTACGTTAGTGAAGAATGTAGCAGAATTTTACAAGGCATGGCGACGTGAAACGTTGCTGCGTCGTGACGTGCATTTTTACGTTACGTTAACGTAAATTTGCACGTTATATTAACGTACCGTGCTACGTTACTCCACCGTTCCACGTTGCCGACGTGGAGATGTGGAGAGGCCCTACGGTGGGACGCCGTCAGGCTCGGTGAAGCGACGACCTTCGCAGGGTAGCTGTTAGCAACTGGAAGAGAGTTGCTGAGAATCGAGTTGAGTGGCCTACGATTGAGGAGGCCTATGTCCAGCTGTGGACTGCTGTAAGCTGATGATGATGACCTCAGGTATTCTCATTGCCATCCGAACATTCCAGGCTCCGGCAAAATGCTGGTAACAGCGGTCGGCGTGAACTCCCAAGCTGGTATCATCTTCACTCTACTGGGCGCAGCCGTAGAGAAGGAAGTCAAAGAAATCAAGCAGTTGAAGAAAGGTCAGTGCCCCTGTGTTTGCCCGCTAAAGTAGCATAGTGAACTGTCCCTAGACATGTACCGCCTTTCTGATGACTAGGTGATGGCCATGTCGTGACTTTGTTTGTGATTTTGTCTGTGATTGTTTAAACTGGGGAGTTTTTTGTAGTGAACCGTAGTGAAAGTCGTCATCAGGAAGGTTGTCCTATAGCAAGAACCCTGCAAGATAGTTTAGCTGTTACTTTGCTCATTTAGATAACGCTTGAAACATGCTTCGACAAAAATGTGCCTTATGGCTTAAGGTGAAAGCGTCAGGGTAGCCCGCGAAATTCAAATTTTCTTAATTTTTTTTTGCAATATGCAGGCCAGTGCTAGGTTGTATGTTGATAAAAATATGACTTTGTCCTTGAAAAGTCTTACTTTATGAACTTGAAGGGTTGTATTGATGATTTTGATGATTATAATTCTGTAACTACATACGTCTTACAGTCGCGAACAATATTATAATCAACATACAACCTAGCAGTGGCCTGCAAATTGCAAAAAACGTAATAAAATTTGAATTTCGCGGGCTACCCTGGAGCATCCACCTTAAATCAAATCGATACAAGCTTAAACGAGCCTTAAGTCAAAGCGATAAAGTATAATCTAGCTTGCCCAAATGAGCATAGTACGCCCCGATGCTTGGTGCATACATTAGTGTAACCAGTGACGTATGACCCCCCCTCCCCCTTGTTACCCCGCACTCCCCTCTCCTGTTGAGAGGTGGAAAAACATAACGAAATTGGTAAAATATCGAGTTTACACTTTTGGCCACGAAAAAGGTACCAACATAAAAATTAGTGTTCTATTTTCAAAGAGTTTTTTTACCAATTTCGTTCCCTAAAGTGAGATTATTTTATTTATTGATGACTGAATGATACGAATGTCATTACGTTTTTTTTTTGTCTTGAGTTTATTGTCTTTATCCATAAAGTCTTGTTGAACGTTGTCTGTCTATGTTATATGTTTTAACTAATAGCCTGAAATGTTTTGTGAGAGCATGACATATTTTCAAGTGAATATTTTTCCATATATTCTGTGTACGTTCGATGTTGTTAAATACATAAATTATTGTTCTGTCTCAATAAAAGAAATAATCTCTTATCAAGAATCATAAAATTATAATTAAAAATGATCCTAAAAGCATACATTTGTAAATGCAATTTTAGTCGCTATGTTTGAGCAGTTGAGGCAGTGAAAATATACTCAATTTTATTTCAAGTCAAGAGACAGATAAAAAAAAAATCAATTTAAATGAGTTCTTGTGTATATTGGTTTCTCAAATGCTTAAACAGTCTAAGACATGAAACCCTTTAGATTTAGTGCCACAACCAAACATAGTGTGATCCGTACAATGACATCCGACTTTTTTTTCTCCACCCCCGACCCCGGCCTGCCGCACGCACCTCCATGTCGCCGATCAACAAAAAAAAACATGATTAAAAAAACAAAATTAAAAACTAAATAAAAAAAAACATACACATCGAAATGCATCGTGTATCTGTCTTGTGGACTGCATGATGTTTAATCGAAATATATTTCAATCGTTGTCATAAATGTGTATGCTTGTCTGATTTATATTGGATAAAATATATCGATGGATATTGGAAAAAATTGACGCGAGTAGAAGCTAAAAAGCAGCGCAAGTCAACGCAACGCAAGAGTTTGTCTGGTAAGTAACCTCCTTTGCTATGCCCCGCTTTACGAACTACCCTCCGTACACTCAGGGCCAGAAAATATACGCCTTATGTTCTATTTTTACGTATATACAGGGTGGTGGTGCTTAGTTTTGTGGCTTCGGCTTACCTGTGGGACTGGGTAGATAAATCTGTCCTTAAGTGTACTCTTAATGACATACTACTTCTAAGGCACAATCTTAATAGTAATATTTACAGTAGTATGTTCCTAGTTAATACAGTAATAGAACTGTAGTTAAACAAAGTAATTTTACTAATTTTCTCGGCGGTAAAACGTAGGTTCTTAAATAATACTAAATAAATTATTATAAAATAATATAAATACCATATTTCATTTTCACATAACAGCATCTTAGTGCATTCTTCTGTAGTAACACTAACTGTAGTGTTCCTCTTAACCTGTAATAGTGTATATTTAAGCATCTTGATCTTCTCTTAATATTAACTGAAAGCAAATGTAGATAGAATTATATACAAAAAGAGAACACCCTGTTGCACCTTCTGTGAAAGTCCAAAATTCAAGTGATATTTATTTTCAAGTACTTTTCGTATTGACACTGAATAGTTATTTTTTCTAAATTTTGTTTACAATTTGACAGCCTTTGATCAAACGTATTTAAACAATAACTTTTAACATAAAACTATTTCTTGGTTAACAATTTTTCGTTTAATTTCAGGCTGTGTTACAGTAAAATCTATTGGCATTGAGTAACTTAGTAAGATTCTATTAAATTCAGAGCTTTTAAATTTTGAAAAAGAAAAGGACAAAAGCGACAATAACTCAATTAATTAAGCGTTACTGGCAATCAAGAAACTGATTCCACTTTCAGGCGGAATTAATTGTTTGTCAAATTGACAAACCATGTCAATTACCCGTGTTTTAATTTGGATGTACGATGTACGGGTAATTAGAGTTGGCAGTCAATTTTATAAACAATTCATTTTTCTTGATTGTACTAATCATGTTGTTTTTTGTATTATTGTGAACTCATTTTAACACACAGACCAATCGTTTCTGTGATTGAAAATGCGTTCATTATAATAACATTATGACCTCTTGATCGTCAGTTTCGTGTAAATAAAAAGATTATGATACTATACAGATGTTCAACTTATTAAATTCGTCGTTTTATGCACATGTTTAGTCATGGAAAAAAATACTGACTGATTTCCACAAACGTGCATTATTACATAAGAGTGTATTGATGACGAATATAAGCTGAGGTCTAATTTCACGAATGAAACTGAACTCGTTCAAGAGCAGTAAACTGCGTTCAAGAGCTGTCAATATCAATATTGATAGTGACAGATCTAGTGGCCCTAAAATAGCTACTTTAGCAGAATCTTAATAGGACAATCATATGAATTACGTTACAATTCGTAAAATGTCCACAAAGTGATAAGTCATTTGCGTCTGTGACCATTTTAAGAATTTTAAACCTGATTCATTTTATTATCCTATTATGACTCTTCTAAAGCGACCATTTTAGGCCCCCAAAACTCAGTTTAAATATGCTGAACACGTTCAGTTTGAAAGACAAAACTCGCCCTAAATATCTGTATAGCAACATAACTTTATCTTTGAGCTATTGTCGCTTCCAAACCCCTCACGGCCAACCAACTGACAGTTAACCGTGAAGCAGGTGATGAGGAAGTAACCCTGCCCGCGTCGGGCAACAGCCACGGCGCCAACCATGCGCGGCCGGACGACAACCACGTGGCCCCTCCGCCCAGCGACAAGCCTCCCGCGGAGACCTCGCATAAGAAGGAAAAGTCGGTGCTCCAGGCTAAGCTTACCAAGTTGGCTATACAAGTAAGTTATTTCTTGTTATATTGGTAGTTTTTTTTTTTTTTCAACAAAGTACAGATACCGGCACGGTTCTTGAGCGCTCGGCGGAAGAGTGGGGATCGCTTTGCGCATCGTGCACCTATACGCGTCTCACTTCATACCACCAAAGGGACCCAATAAGTCACTTTTGCGCAGGTGAAGGTCAGCGAATCGTGCCGATGATTGTATCTACTATCGAGGACACTCCCGCCTGACCACCACTAAGCTAATTTTTGCTTGCACTCGTAACATAGAAACGCTCTCTAGCCCCGCCCCGTTGACTTTGTATAGAAATAATGAATGAAAAGATACCGAATCGACCGAGCGCACTGACGACGCACGCCAAACGAGAGTTATTGTTATTTTGCGCGCCAAAGTTGAGGCTTTCCTAATAGGCCCAAACTTTAAGGGGGCGTGGCTCGGCGCCTCCGCATGTTTTAAGCGAAAAAAAATTAAAATGGTCAGGCGGAAAAGACCCCGACTGTACTTTTTATTCAGCTTATGGCCGTAGAAAACAACAATTTTGTATGAGACGCGTACGCGTCGCGCGCGCTGAACGGATGCGTACGCGTCTCATACCAAATCGTTGTTTTCTAGGGCATAAGCTGAATAAGTGTCAGTAGTCTCTAAGAAGGAAGAGTCTGTGCTTCAGACTAAGCTTACTAAGTTGGCTATACAACTTAGTAAGCTTAGTTATTTGTCGTTATATTGGTGGATTTTTAGTACGTTATACTTTTGCCAGTATACTTTGAGTTTTTGAACGGTATTCTTGGTAGCCACGGAGTCTGGATTTGTGCCCGGTTGATGGCAATAGGCTCGGCCCCTATTACATGGGACTTAAACATAACTGGTGAAATGTGGGTGTACTATTAGGTACACCTCTGCCTAATCCTTCGGGGATTACGCGATGTTATGTATAATACGGAGGACGACAGTATCAAAAAAAAGCAAATCTATTTAGTCCGTCAGTTAGAGTATTGGAAAATAATGGACACGTATTTTTTGTTTTTGTAAATCAATGAATATTGACAAAGATAAAACGCATCAAAACTCGAGAATGGGGGCTCGTGACGTCAGAACGCACTACAAATAGGCATGACGACAGTGGTGCCGATTCCCTTGTTCACAAACTAAACTAAATTTAAGTTGAATGCATCTTTTTCTTTCTATTTCATTATGAAAAGGACAGAAGATAAATATTAGTTTAATCCTGTCAAATTAGTCAGCACCTGACGTAATTTGATGTAATTTTAGTAGTCAACTTTTTAATCGCGTCTAAAACTTGTATGGCGCTGATTAATTTGACAGAACATAACTAAAATTTATCTTCTGTCCTTTTCTTAATGAAATAGAAAGAAAAAGATGCACTGAACTTAAATTTGGTTTAGTTTGTAAACAAGGGAATCGGCACCAGTATCAAAAAATTGCCAATCTTTTTAGTCCGTCAGAGTATTGGAAAATAGGTAATAGACGCGTATTTTTGTTTTTGTTAATCAATGAATATTGACAAAGTTAAAACGCATCTAAACTCGGGAGTGGGTGACGTCAGAACGCACTAAAAAGTATACCACGGCGTGACGTATTGAGAATTTTAAAAGCGTCGTATATTCGTCAATTTAGGTTTACGTAACAAAAGAAAAAATACGTGTCCAATATTTTTTGGAAATCTATCAGACGGACTAATTAGATTTTTTTTGTCGTCTCGCCTATTATACCACGGCGTGACGTATTGAGAATTTTAAAAGCGTCGTATCTTCGTCAATTTCGGTTTAGGTAACAAAAGAAAAAATACGTGTCCAATATTTTTTGGAAATCTATCTAACGGACTAATTAGATTTTGTTGTCGTCCACCCTATTCTCTGATCACCACCTCTCCACCAGATCGGTTACGCCGGCTCCACAATCGCCGTGCTCACCGTCATCATCCTGGTGATCAACTTCTGCGTGCACACGTTCGTGATCGAGCAGAAGCCGTGGAAGGCGACGTATGTGAACAACCTGGTGAAGCATCTCATCATCGGTGTCACCGTGCTCGTGGTCGCTGTTCCGGAAGGATTGCCGCTCGCTGTTACACTGTCACTTGCTTATTCTGTCAAGGTGAGGAATATTTCTATCTTTATTTAATTTTGAAGATATCAACGGTGAAGGAAAAAATCGTGAGGAAACCGGCATGTCCTAGAACCATAAATTCGAAGACATGTGACATCTACCAATCCGCACTGGGTCCGCGTGGTGGATTATAGCCCATTCCCTCTCATAGAAGGGAGGCCTGTGTCCCAGCAGTGGGAACATTAATAGGCTGATGATGATGATGATGATGAACGAAGATATAAGAGATGGATGGATTGTGTAAAGGATGATATAAAGCCGAAAGGGACTTGTTCTTCCCGTCATTGCGATCATTTTTTTGTTCTACACCATACCTGGGAACCTTCTAGTTACGGAGATATTGGGGGTCAAAGTTCCAACTTTTTCACAAGTTTTTTTTGAAGATTTTTACTTTAAACACCTCCACGACCTCCTACTATTCAATCCATCCATCAGCACAATGTTTTGAGTGCGCTACATTGAGTTTTACCGTAAAACGTGATTTTTAACCCAAAAAAAAAGTCGTTTCCGGGCAATAGTTTTTGCGTAAAGGTTGTTGTACAGAATGCTACGTGATGAGGTTGTTTACACCCTGTAGAAAAGGCATTTGGAAAGTCTCCAAATACTTTTTTCTCATCTAAAACTGATTATTGGTTGTTACGATATTAATTATTGCATTTCATAATCATATTTTAGATAGTTAGCCATATTTCTTATTTCCATACAGTATTGTAGTAGGCATTTTAGCAGTTAGTAGTTGGCAATATTGCGCAATTAATTAAAACAGGTAAATATTTGACAGATATTTGCGAGTGTGTCATTTGTAGATCTTTGACAGTCGTTCGTTTGGTAGTCAGTGACCCAAAAAGTCTGACCACCATTCTTACCAAGGGGTATCGTATTACCTAGTACTAACTGGGTTGTGGAGGTCAGATAGGCAGTCGCTCCATATAAAATACTGGTATTCAGCTTCATCCGGTTAGACTGGAAGCCGACCCCAACATAGTTGGGAAAAGGCCAATCAGATGATGTATCAATATTCTAGATAGTTAGCCATATTTTTTCCATCCAGTAATATTGCGAAATTAATTAAAACAGGTAAATATTAGACAGATATTTGCGAGGTTGCCAACTTTTTGAATGCGCCCTCTTAAAACTTAAACAAACTCATTTCGACGACCCGAATGGCGCAGCGGTAGCGAGGCTGCCTTACATTCTTAGACTCCCGGGTTCGAATCCCGGTAGGCACAAATGTTTGTGTGATGAGCATGGATTTGTTCACGAGTCATAGATGTTTATATGTATAATAAATAAGTATATATTTACAAACAAAAAGTATACACAAGCCTCGTTGCTTAGTGTGGCACTAGATAGCGCTGTATGTAATGTTCAGCGATATTTATTTTTATTTCGTACACAGAAAATGATGAAAGACAACAACTTGGTCCGTCACTTGGACGCGTGCGAGACCATGGGTAACGCGACGGCCATCTGCTCCGACAAGACCGGCACGCTCACCACGAACCGGATGACGGTGGTGCAGTCCTACATCTGCGAGAAGCTCTGCAAGGTGACGCCCAACTTCCGCGACATACCGCCCGACGTCGGCGAGGCTCTCATTGAAGCCGTCTCTGTTAATGCTGCTTTTACGTCTAGGATTATGGTGAGTTTACTTTTGTATTAGTCTATGGGTTTTAACTTGTATCTTTAAATAAAGAAACCTCAAAAATTCAATATAAAGTTTGAAATTACGACAACATCAGTGCCCTTGGATAAAAAACCATTAATTTCATTATGATCTGCTGCATTCAAATCACAGCAATAAACTTACCAGCAAATGAAGGAAAACTGCATGTCTTAAAACCAGCGTGGTGGATTATAGCCCATACCTTCTCATAGAGAGGAGGCCTGTGTCCCAGCAGTGGGAACATTAGAGCCTGATCAAAAAAAAAATACTTTTTCTCAAACATGCTTGGAAAATTGAGCATTATTTTGATAACCTTCTTTGAGATAAATCGAAATTTATGTACTAGCCAGATACATGCGACCTGCGGCAGGCAAAAGTTGTATGAAAATCCATATCTGTCGTGTTTAGCGGCCAAATAAATTACATAGTAGTGGTAGTAGTGTTATTTAAAAATGGAACGATCTTTTACTCTGAAACATGGCAACCAAGGAGGTAATTTATTGAAGGTTTTATTTAAATTTCCAATTAGCTTGCAAATAGAAAGCGATTTATTGAAAAAAAAAAACAAATCAACTCTAACGCAAGAGTTTTAATTTCCTTGCATTATTTGAGAAAAGTACTAAACAAGCCTTGGCCACAACTAGGCATTGATTGACTTACGTATGTGTGCCTCGGCGAGGCAGCTGCAGTAATGTACTATATTACTTTATTCGTTTTGATGAACCCATACTACAACATGTAATTTTTGTCCCGCAGCCCAATCTAGACCCGACGGGTCCCCCGATGCAGGTGGGCAACAAGACGGAGTGCGCGCTGCTCGGGTTCGTGGTGAACCTCGGGCAGAGCTACGAGGCCGTGCGCGAGCGCAACCCGGAGGAGTCCTTCACTCGGGTGTACACCTTCAACTCCGTGCGCAAGAGCATGTCCACCGTCATCCCCTACAAGGGAGGGTACCGCCTCTATACTAAGGGAGCTTCCGAGATTGTTTTGAAGAAGTTAGTATATTTATTGGTTTTATTAATGTTTTTTTTTTTATTGTTCTTGTAAGTTTGGTTCAGTTGCCATCTACTCAAGTCTTGTCAAATGTCGACAAAACTAGCAACGTCGTAAGTAAAACCCTTAAAATAATTAATTGAGAACGAAACGGAAACGGAAAACAACCATAATAGGGATGATGACTGATTAAAAAAATATGATTCTGTTTAGTCCGTCAGTTAAGATTATCGAAAAATATTGGATAATAATTGTTTTTTTGGTTTTATCAAATTAATAAAAAGTGACGAAAATAAAACGTGTCAAAGATCACGAGTGGGGGCTTGTGACGTCACATTTGAGTAAAAAAATTACTCAAATGTGACGTCACCTGAGTATTCGACGCACTGTATTATCGTCTTCATTTTTTGTATACGTGAAAAAAGGAAAAAAAAATGTCCAATATTTTTTTTGAAATCTATCTGACGGACTAATTAGATTTTTTTTGTCATTTACCCTATTATGTCTTTGCCAAATTAAGCTGCCTATTTGGATTAAGCATAAAATATGCACCTGTTTTCAATTTAATTTCTCGTCATATTACATTTCTAGATATTTGATTGGCTCTTATTTCTGTCAACAAATCAAAATGATTTCAGCTAACATGAGATCATACAGCAAGTTTTTGATAATAATTCTAATGAAAACTAATCTTTCTTACAAAAAACCTGATATTTATTTCCTAGTTATCAATCAAGTGAAGACTATTCTTCACTCATTCTCACTTCCAATACATTAATTCTCACCCTTTCTCGTCTCAGATGTGCATTCATCTACGGCCACGAAGGACGCTTGGAGAAGTTCACGCGGGACATGCAGGAGAGGTTGGTGCGACAGGTCATCGAGCCCATGGCTTGCGATGGGCTCAGGACCATCTCCGTCGCCTACAGGGACTTTGTGCCCGGCAAGGCTGAGATCAACCAGGTAAAGAACTAGAGTTGTTATGCTAGATACTGATTGGAAGAAGTCAAAACTTGGTGCTTCACACTTGTTCGGTCAACCAATAAGGTAAGGTATACAAAACCAGTATAAGCAGATGTCTCATTGTATGGGAAACCTATACAAAGTTAGGCCATGTTATGCTGGAAATGCAATGCATGCGATGTGTCGCCGTGTGTATTTCAAAAGTTTTTGATGAATAATTAAGCCGACCCAAATAAATTGCACATTTCGGTTTTCATTCGGATCGTGTCGAGGGTCGAGCTGCAAACTTAAGTTCGCGGTCTTCTATCGCTGAATCATATTCGGGTCGGCTCTTCACAACTCGCAAGATAAACCGAGCGCCTTTTTCCGGAATGTATATCTACATTGCATTAGATTTTGCCGCCCCGCTGTACTGAATCATGCCAAAAAATGTCTAGCAAGTTCTTGCTACGTGACGACTTTTATAGAGTTTGCCATAATACTGACAAGATTCAAGATTCTTAATTTGCCTGAAATATAGTATGGTACTATGGGGGTCTTTTCCGCCTGACCATTTTAAATTTTTTTCGCTTCAATCATGCGGAGGCGCCGAGCCACGCCCCCGTAAAGTTTGGGCTTATTAGGAAAGCCTCAACTTTGGCGCGCAAAATAACAATAACTCTCGTTTGGTGTGCGTCGTCAGTGCGCTCGGCCGATTCGGTATCTTTTCATTCATTTTTTCTACACAAAGTCAACGGGGCGGGGCTAGAGAGCGTTTTTATGTTGCGAGTGCAAGCAAACATGAGCTTAGTGGTGGTCAGGCGGGAGTGTCCTCGATAGTACATGAATATGAATGAATGTCTTAAGAATAAAAGGTTTCACTTGCACATGTCATGAGAGACTTAGTCTCTCCGCCTATTCTTAATAATCTATTGATTTCTATTTCTTACATATTAATGTTGTATTGATTTTGTTCAGGTACACATAGACCAAGAGCCCAACTGGGACGACGAGGACAACATCGTGAACAACCTGACCTGCTTGTGCGTTGTCGGCATTGAGGATCCTGTGCGACCAGAAGTACGTATACATAGCTTTATATGTGACATGACTTATCTTGGGATTATCAATGAGAGAAAGAACATAATCTAGACCTATAACATAATATTTCTTCGAATATAAAAGAACATTAATTGCTGATCTCTTGCACTAGATATACAAGAGATCAGCAATCAGCTTTATCTCCGAACTATTTTTAATTCATTTTTTTATTTAAACCATATCCGATCTCAAAACAAACAAGCTTTTAAATTAGCGAACGTTAAGTTACGTAAGTTTAATTTATTAAATTATCTCAACCTAACACAGTCAACGGCTAGACGTAGATCAATCGTAAGTTGAACCAGGCGTCGTTTTACGACTTTAATCTCTAGTCCCACTTTTTTAAGGTCGTTAGTCCATCAAGCCATGATCATTTCCTCTATTAATATATATTTCTGACCCACAGGTACCCGAAGCTATCAGGAAATGCCAGAAGGCTGGTATCACAGTCCGCATGGTGACTGGCGACAATGTGAACACTGCGCGCTCCATAGCCGTCAAGTGTGGCATCCTGAAGCCGACTGACGACTTCATCATTCTCGAGGGCAAGGAGTTCAATAAGAGGATCAGGGATGCTAACGGAGATGTGAGTTGTCATTAGGAAATGCCAAAAGACTGGTATCACACACCTCATGTTGACTTAAGGCCCATTTAACCCTAAAATTAGCAACTCTATTTGTGGTGGTTCAAACTTCGTTTGAAATACTGTTAGAATAAAGTTCTAATCAGCTTGCACTACAAAGCGGTTGTAACGTCAGTCACTGCGGCCGAATAGTGTGAATTGAGTGGTTTTATGCGATTTACAAAAAATCGATTGATTGGACTAAAATAATATTATGTTTTCGTCAAATTACGAGCGAAATTTTAAAATGCAAAATTTAAATGCATTTTTATGCCACTTAATGATTGAATAAAAATTTTGTAAATTTTTTAGTGGTTTATTAGCACTGAATCTAATTGAGACACTTTTCAAAAATGACACACCCACGAATTACACAATGAATTACACCCATTTTTGAAAACTGTCTCAATTAGATTTCTAATTAGATTTAAGCACAATAGTGCTTCAGCGGCGAAAATGACTTTTATTTGTTGCCATTCCTATATTCTTGAACCAATAAAATTTTAAGTGACTCATTTTGTTTCCCAGGTTCAACAACACCTGCTAGACAAAGTATGGCCGAAGCTCCGCGTGTTAGCTCGTTCGTCGCCCACAGACAAGTACACGCTGGTCAAAGGTATGATCGAGTCGAAGGCGTTCGATACCCGCGAGGTAGTCGCTGTGACCGGAGACGGAACCAACGACGGACCTGCCCTGAAGAAGGCTGATGTTGGATTTGCTATGGTAAGACATCTGCATAATATTTACGAATGTAGATAAGAGCAAATACGTACCTATTTTTCATCAATATTAATGTTACGTCGTACACGTACTTACCTACAATTACGGTAGTAGGTACCTACATGTAGGTAGGTAGGACGAGTCTCGAATGATGTAGGTTAAAAGACATCAGGAAGTTGTCATTGTAATTTCGACTGTACGCCGAGGGCATTAAGTACCTACTTCTTTTTTTTGTACAAGTTGTGGAAGGACAATGACCCACTATGGAATTGTTTAGAACAATTCGAGTAAGTCGTGGATAGGTCTCTCGAAGTATAGGTCGCCATATAAACCTACCTTGATATACGGTCAATATAAGAATAAATTCGCACGCGGTACTCGGAGCGCCCTCAAGCTACTACAAGAGAATTCGCGCGACCGTATATCAAGGTAATTAAGGTTTATATTAAATTGTTGTCTTCAAATGCGCGCCGCTGCGCCTCCAGCGGTGTGCGCTGGGCCTTATGCTCTTGACCCGGTCGACGGAGTCCCACAAGCGGGCCTCCTACTTCTGAATGGTTTATAAAAAATAACCTAATCTATCCGTGTAGGGGTGTCCCAAGTCGGCCTAGGCAAAACTAGTTTGTCATCAACCACCTCATTAAAATTTTGGTGCTCAATTTACTAAATTTGGTGATCAATTGATGTTTTAGGTGATAGATGTTAGTGGTCACAAAGTTATTTTTGGGTGTCATTATATTTTCCCCCATATCTAATCACCATTTCTTTTCCAAAGGGTATCGCCGGCACAGACGTAGCAAAAGAAGCGTCAGACATCATCCTAACGGACGACAACTTCTCGTCGATAGTGAAGGCCGTCATGTGGGGCCGTAACGTGTATGACTCCATCGCGAAGTTCTTGCAGTTCCAGTTGACTGTCAACATCGTGGCCGTTATTGTGGCCTTCATCGGCGCTTGTGCGATACAGGACAGTCCTCTAAAGGTAAGTTATACTATGAAACAATAAGAACATAACAAGGTGTCGCTTTGCATCCTGGTCAAATTCAAGGAGGTATATATGCTAAAGATTCGAGAAATCGGTAAGTGTAAATCACCCGTATTTAAACGCAGCCCGTCTGTTACTAGCCCTATAACCGTGCCTTCACACACACAGCGACATGTCGCGCTATGGGGATTCTGTTTATTTTTTCGTAATATTCTGAAATACTGTCAAAGTTTAACAATTAAAAAACAGCTTTATTAATTATTGACCAGATATCGTGATTTAAATTGATTATTTATGTATTTTGTGACAAGCTCCTGAATTTTGACTAGGATGCAAAACTACGTCTTGTATAATTAGGTTAAAATATATTAATTATTTTAGTTGACTTGCACTGAGACTTCGTTATGAATGTCATTTCTGAATGCAATTAGTATGTCAATCAGTGACACCATTTCCGTTAAGCAATGAGATTATTAAATTTTAATTGAATTAGATTATGACCTATGAAATATGAATAAATAAATAAATATCACTGGACATTACACACAGCGCCACCTAGTGCCACAGTAAGCAACGAGGCTTGTGTCGTGGACACCAGATAGTTGGTACACTACATAGATACTTATTATAATGATTCAATTCAATCTCCTCATTAACTTCATCAGCCTATAATGCTCCTGCTTACACAAGCTTCCTCTCACTTGGGTGAAAAATCACGATTTTCGCTAGAACTCAATGTAATTGTGCTGATGGATGTATTGAATAGTACGGGGGCCGTGGAGGTGTTTAAGGTAAAAACCTTACATTAAAACAAAGTATTAAAAAAAAAAAAAACTTTGAAAAAGTTGGAACTTTGGCCCCCAATATCTCCGTAACTAGAATAAATGTTTATTTATTTATTTTATTTGGCTCTTCAATAATAGGTACACTATTACATAGTATATAGTACAACATTTCAAACTTACGTCTAAGTGCCCCATTACTTATAGAAGAGCACTTCATGCACTTTATTATGCGCCTAATTATACATTAAACAGGGATACAAAAAAAAAATTTATAAAAGATAAGTTAACCAAACAGAGTGAAATTTAATTATTCTGAGAATTACATTTAAACATTTTTCTGATAGTAGGTACAGATGTATGACATAAGTCGATGTCTTCATCGTGTTCTTTGCATACAGCATACATGTTTGCTAGGTATAGTCTAGAACAAAAAACTGATCGTAATGACGGGGAGAACAAGTGCTTTTCGGCTTCGTGAAGAGTCTTTTTACACCTTTAATCTGAATATTGGTGTCGATTCTATTGTGCACAAAATAAAGTAAATTTAGGCTATCGCTATCTTTTACTGAAAAGCAGTGCGCGACAAGGACGGCTATAGCTATGAATTAAGTTAGAGATGTCAAACTAGTTTATGCCTTGCGCTTCACCGTGTTTTTAGTCGACATGTTTTTACGTGCACCCTTCGTTTGTATAGAAATATTAGTTCCAACAAAATTTGACAGCTCTAAATTACGTCCGTCTCTTTCTCGTTTCATTAGAGAGAAAAATATAGCAATAGCCTAAATTTAGTTTAGTTTGTGCACAACAGAATCGACACCAGTGTCTTACTAAACCTTTCCCCCCTTCACAGGCAGTACAAATGTTATGGGTGAACCTGATTATGGACACGCTGGCGTCGCTGGCGCTGGCCACGGAGATGCCGACGCCCGACCTGCTGCAGCGCAAGCCGTACGGCCGCACCAAGCCGCTCATCAGTCGCACCATGATGAAGAACATCCTGGGACAGGCCATCTATCAGCTCTTTGTTATATTCTCGCTGCTCTTTGTTGGTAAGTTTATTGGAACGTGGTTCTTTAACTGAGGAAGTAGTGCTGTATTTGAAAGTGAAGACCAGCCGGACTCTGAGGGTCGAAAGGTTGGAATCGCGCCACAACATCAACTTTAGGTCATTCGTGGTACGAGTTCCAACCCACCATCTACAGACCTGCATGAAGGAGGACTTTTGGCCGAAGGCTATATCGACGTTTCCGAGGACAGTTACGCGATACCACGCAGCGAAATACGACGCCGACAACGTTGCGTGTATAGTTATAGTCTCATAAGGTTTAAAATATGTATTAGTATATTAATGTTGTTAAATGTATTTGTGTATTTTATCTATGGGCCTTAGTTGCCTGATAATAAAATGATGATTATTATTATTAACACGGCTTACTAGGAGTGCAATTTAGTAGAAATCGTCACGTAAGAAAATGCCATTATGCCGTGTGTAGTACAGTACCCGGCACGTAAGTTGGCAAGGTTTTGGCGGAGTGGGGGCAAGTTCGCGCATCGTACACATAGTGGAACAACAAACGGGTCACTTAAATTTTATTGATTGTCATTTTTGGTTATTGCCATCATTTATTTTTAATCATGTAGTTAAACAAAGCAGAGGTGACTTTTATTAGGTGTTATAAATAAAACACATCGTATACCATTTTTCGGGCATGTCTGCGTAAAACGGTATTTGGTCCTGGCATTGTAAAAAACGTAACAAAAACTAAATTTAAAACGATAACAACAACTGGTAACAAAAACTAAATTTAAAACAACAACAATAACAATAACTCGTAACAAAAACTTAATTTAAAACTAAAACTGAACTCGTAACAAAAACAAAGGGTAATAGTGGTACTCCTGCACGCAAGTGTAATCGGGAGCGAACGGAATGTAGACGCGGTGCGGGAGGCAGGGGTCGACTGACGCGCCAATCGCGCGCTCGGATCGGCGCTATTTCATACCCCGCGTCCCGCTTGACCGCCAAAGAGACCTAAAAAACGACTTCTGCGCATCTAACGACTCTTGCCAAGTTACGTGCCGGGGACTGTAGTAGGAGCTATTACACAAGAAATGTATGGCCATAAATACCCTTCTTCATGGGTGTCGTTTTCGTAGTTTTTGGGGTTGATGATAATGAAAATGAGGTGAAATTGAAAATCAAAGATGGCGCCGACGAAAATTTACGGTTTTTCTTCATTGGTGTCGTTTTCGTGGTTTTTGGGGTCGCTTATAATGAAAATGAGTTCAAAATGAAAATCCAAAATAACGCCGATAATTATAAAATAATAATAATATTATTAATACTATTATATATATATTTATTATAAATAATAATAATATTATTAATACTATTATTATTATTCCTTACCGTTTATATTATTAATACTAATAATATAAACGGTAAGGAACTACGTTCCTTACGGGGGTCCCCCGACCGCACATTTTTTTATTTATTCATTTAGGATCTCCAGCCCGCGTAGCATGGCGACGTAGAAACGGGGAAGACTCGACAAATCTTTTGTTCATCTGTCATTTTGTCTATTTAATATCGACAAAATGACAGATGAACAAAAGATTTGTCGAGTCTTTCCCCGTTTCTACGTCGCCATACTACGCGGGCAACAAAGGATACACACAAACACATGAAATAAATTCGATGTCAAAAGTATCACGTAGGTGTACTCCTTCACTTACAGGAGACCACAGCATGCATAATAAAATGTATAATTATGCTAACAAAAAATAGAATCAGAATTAAAATCAAAACACATTCGATAAGAAAATTGAAAAAAATAGAATTAAATAAAAATAAAATTAACAATGTCAAAGCAGCTATTAGCAAATTTAAATCAAACAATAAAATTGGACACATAAAATTAATTTGATATTAAAACAGTAAAACAAATTTTTTGAGGCTTTTTTTTATAATTTGCAAGAGAATCACCGATATTTGTACCACTATCGCTGATTTGGAGAAACTGTGCCTCAGGAACTTTTCGATGTTTTTACAATGATCTACTGCCGCGTGTGCCAAATTGATACGAATGCTGCCATCTTGGTTTTGTTGGACCCAAAATGTTATTGTTGCACTGTACTTATATGTAATATCGAGGACACTCCCGCCTGAACACCACTAAGCTAATTTTTGCTTGCACTTACAACATAGAAACGCTCTTTAGCCTCGCCTCGTTGATTTTGTATAGAAATATTGAATGAAAGACAATACCGATCGGCCGAGCGCACTGACGACGCATGAAGGCAACCAAAGTTATAGTCATTTTGCGCGCCGAATTGATTATTTTCTAATAGGCCTCACTTTGAGGGGGGCTCGACGCCTCCGCATGATTTAATCAAAAAAATTTAACTGATCAGGCGGAACAGACCACGACTGTATATACAGGGTGGAATTTTGTAATGCCACCTGGAGGGAAAGTACTCTTAATACCGGAGATAGCAAATTTTACTCAAAGGAAACATTCCTTCATTTTTAAAAAGAAATTAATCTGCATTCAAAGATTTTGAAAATTCGCGTGCCACACTCGGGAATCAAACCGTCTAAATTCCAATAAAATAACATCCTGTACTTTTATGGCACCAATCGATAGGGTCAATCATAAGGATCAAATCCCTCTAACAAACATGATAAATTAAATGAAAGGAAAACCATGAAATCTTAAGTTATAATTCAATGGGATAAATTCAATAAGTACGATAAAGCACTTTAATAAAATGATGGACCTTTACAATTGAAGAGAATAAGATTGCAGAAGAAGATTGCAATTTGCATGTGTTTGTTTGTGCAAATTGCAATATTCCTATGTAAATAGTTCTTCGTCATTTTAATTAATAAATGTCGTCAAAAGAGAATTGTTTACTATGTTCGTAATTGAATGGACCTTTGACTAAAAGTGCTTTATCTTATCCCATTGAATTTATAAGTTAAGATAGTTAAGATTTCATAGTTTCCCTTTCATTTAATTTATCGTATTTATTAGAGGGATTTGATCCTTATGATTTACCCTATCGATTGGTGCCATAAAAGTACAGGGTGTTATTTTTTTGGAATTTAGACGGTTCGATTCCCGAGTGTGGCACGCGAATTTTCAAAATCTTTGAATGCAGATTAATTTCTTTTTAAAAATGAAGGAATGTTTCCTTTGAGTAAAATTTGCTATCTCCGATATTAAGAGTACTTTCCCTCCAGGTGGCATTACAAAATTCCACCCTGTATATAAGAGATTAATATTTACTATCTACAGAAAAATTAAGAATTTTTGAAAACTAGTGACTGCCTCGCTGTTTTTGTGGTCGGGCAAAGTGTTTTTCCATCAGGAATTTCTCAGAATCTGGATATGTGCCCGGTTAATGGCAATAGGGTCGCCCCTTATTGTCAGTACATGAAGTTTAAATAAATAACTATTTATTCTCCCCAGGCGACCGACTCCTGAACATCCCATCAGGTCGAGGCAATGCCCTCGGACAAGAACCGACCCAACATTTCACCATAATCTTCAACACCTTCGTCATGATGACGCTGTTCAACGAAATCAACGCGCGTAAGATCCACGGCCAGAGGAACGTGTTCCAGGGACTCTTCACCAACCCCATCTTCTACTCTATATGGATCGGGACGGCGGCTTCGCAGGTATGATGACGGATTGAAGGGTTGAAAGAAAGAATAAGAAATAATAGGCTAGTTTCCACCATCAATAAACTACAATTCTTTTTAGTCCACCAGTTAAGAGTATTGGAAAATAATGGACACGTATTTTTTGTTTTTGTAATTCAATCAACATTGACAAAGATAAAACGCATCAAAACTCGGGAGTTTTGATGCGATTTTTTAGTGCGTTTGCTCGTGACGTCAGAACGCACTAAAAATTATACCACAGCGTGACGTATTGAGAATTTTAAAAGCATCGTATCTTCGTCCATTTTGTTTGAAGTAACAAAAGAAAAAATACGGGTCAGATATTTTGTTATAATCTAACTGACAGACTAATTTTTTTTTTTCATTTCATTTCACCCTATTGGACTTGCACAGGACAAACAATAAAACTAAAAAAAAAATGCTGAGCATGATGCGTTCTATTTTCAAAATCTATTGTAGTTCAGGGTCGGCATGAAAATGTGTGTTATCATTATTTATATTTTCAGATATTTCATCCTTTTAAAATCTACTGCGACGTCGACTACTGTAAAATGTTTTATTTATTTTTTTTGTTAAATTAAATGTTAGTCGCCTCTTTGGTCTGGTTGCATACGCGACTGCTAAGCATGAGGTCCTGGGTTCGATTCCCAGGTCAGGCAAAGTGTTACTTAGATTTTCCATCAGTAATTTTTCAGTAGTAGCCACGGAGCCTGGATTTGAGACCGGTTGCTGGTAATAGGTTCGCCCCCTATTGCATGGGACATAAATGCACGGTTAATTTTACTCGGAACAATTGGGACTTTTTTTTTAATAAACATAAAACAATACACATAAATAACACTAAATAACATAAATGTAATTATTAGTATTATTATTATTATTTTTTCAAAAATTAATAAAAAGTAAATTTATAATTTTCCTTTTTTTTGTTATTCTATAAAACAAAATACTACCCATCGTTTTGAGTTCGATGATCGAGTTTACGGCTTTCGGCTCCAGAACGACCTAAAAATAATGGTGTATAACTGTCGAAATATGGAACCTCCTAACCCCTCTGAGATTACAGGCGTGATGTCACTCAAATGCACTGTCTAATGAACCTATTTATTTTATTTCAACACACTACACAAACTCCATCAAACATTCCAGGTTGTAATCATTCAATTCGGAGGCATGGCGTTCAGTACGTCAGGTCTGACGATAGACCAGTGGCTGTGGTGCCTGTTCCTCGGCGCCGGGACCCTCGTGTGGGGCCAGCTGGTCACCTCCGTGCCCACCAGGAAGATACCCAAGAGATTGTCGTGAGTACCACATGACATAACACACCCGTTAGGCATCAAGTCCCCACTACTGGGACGCAGACAGTAGGCTAGTTTCCACCATCAATAAATTGCAAATCTATTTAGTACGCCAGTTAGAGTATTGAAAAATAATGGACACGTATTTTTTGTTTTTGTAAATCAATGAATATTGACAAAGATAAAACGCATCAAAACTCGGCAGTCCGCTCGTGACGTCAGAACGCACTAAAAATGATACCACGGCGTGACGACGAAGATACGAATTGACGAAGATCAATCGTCAATTTATCTTCGTCAATTTTTGGTTTACGTAACAAAAGAAAAAATACGTTATAGCGGCAACAGAAATACATCATCTATGAAAATTTCAACTGTCCAGCTATCACGGTTCATGAGATACAGCCTGGTGACAGACAGACAGATGGACAGTGGAGTTGTAGTAATAGGACCCGTATATCTTGTCACTGTCGTAGGTTGTTACACCCCTTTTTTTTCTATTGGGATATCATCAAATCACTCCTCCGGCTCTGGGCGGAGCAGGAGGGAGTGTCAGACTTGTATTGACTAAAACCCATCCATGTTCCTTCATCGCCCTTTGTGTTCCGGGGCCACGGTATCTCTAGGCCGTTACACCCTGTATCCATCTTTGGATTATTGACACAAAAATGATTGCCCACCCAGATGGGGCCGAGGCCAGCCCGACCCTGAGTCGATCCAGCCGGGCCCCGACTACGACGCGGACCTGGACAAGAAGCCGCGCGCCGGCCAGATCCTCTGGATCCGAGGCCTCACGCGCCTCCAGACGCAGGTACGCACGCACCGGCGCACGCGCACACCACACATATGGACATTAGCCGACGGATGACATGTGCTTACACCATACAAATAGAAAATTATCAAAATTTCACGTCGCCACGAAATTGTTGGAACTAAAGTTTGGATATGAAGGAACTGACATGCCCCAAACGTCCCCAAAAACTGATAGTAAGGTACGAAAAAATTAAAGTAATTTGGTCAAAAGAAAATTATTCTTAAATTCAGACAAGCAGTTCAGTAATAATGTAAACTATCCAGTTTTATTGATAGATCTAAAAACGTGGCGAAAGTATCTATTATAACATATTTCGTACACAAAATTCGCGCTTCGGAGCTATTGTAAAACATTGTGCTAAGCGTCAACAAATGGCAGAAAAGACGCATTAACAACAGTAATGTGGATATTTATTCGTCAATGGAAATACATTAGAGAGTAACCAATTTACATAAAAACAACTCTAATGGCTATCGATAAGAAAAACATCTTTGCCAAAAACTTGAATCTCAAACAAAAGTATAAGTCATCCGTCAAACATTGCTATGTGGCATAATTCAGCGCTGCAAGGCCGCTGAATTATGTCGGGGCTTTAATAATTTCATATTAAAACAAATCACAGTTTTTCTATGAAATTATTGGGACACTAGGCACACTATACAAAATGGGATCTATGTTGGGGGTTTTGATGTATGTGTACATCATCATTATGGGGGAATTCTATGGTTGAATAAAATTTATTCATGCCTGAATAAATTTTTCGGGTTTGAATAAATTTTGGAACTGCAAACAATAGTCTGAATAACTTTTTAATTAAATTTAATTAACTTTGTGTGAAGTGCCTGACTATTATTTTCAGTTATTATTTTACTGGCGGCATTCTTAATAAAATAATGATTATTATTATTTGGAATTACTTATACAGTTTTATTAAATTCAATAGAGCAGAGTCGTATACATTTGAAGAAGCTGTCAGTAAATCCTCATGGTATATTTACATCATGAAATATTGGCTGTGAATAAAAGACTGATTTTAAAAAGACATGATGGTACTCCATGTTATTTTATAAAAATAATAATTGCTGTGCATTTTTACGGAAACACGAATAAGTGTGAACATGAGTAAACATGCCACAGTGATAATAAAAATACAAAAAAATCTAAATAATAATAAAAAAAAGATCATTAAAACAGTATTAGGACTCGCAGATTAAATGTTCGAGCAAAGAGGGATAAGTTTTCAGTTTACAGCTTTAATACATACAAATATATATACAGCAAAGTCAACAGGTGAACACTGCGGATACCTTGGGCATCCTAACGCTAAGTCTACGATATTATTGTCCTTATTATATATACTTTTACTATTTTTGCATACAAACGAATATAACCATCATTTTATTATGCATCCATATAGACTTTACCGTCTTAGAATCTATAGAGATTACGCTCAATCATCTTATATTACACATCCTTTGGTTTTCGTACAGTAAGCGGGAACTTTCACAGTACGAGTCGAAACAAATAATAAATATATATTTCATATCTCAAAAATAATAATACACAAATAATTTAATCCGTATAAAAAACCGAATTTCAAAAATAACTGTACGGTATTTTTTTGTTTTTTATTATTTCTTTCTTGGTTTTATTTTTCCTATTTTTATTTTTCTTATTATTTTATGTCTCGTATATTTCGTTTCATTCTCCTATACTTCTGTTGTTTTCGAGACATTTATTTTTATACCTACACAGAGAAACACTTTACAAAGTAATAAAATAGTAGTATACGCTATTATAATTTTTGGCCCATGATTAACTAACGTAGAAATTAATTCATTGTTCGGTCACTAATTTTGTTTGAAAAACCTTTCAATCTTCTAAAAAAAGCCTTCAAAATTGGCAACCGAACAATACAGAACTTTAGAAACTTTTATTTATCCAACAAAACTATTTTTCATTTTACTTCTTTAGTACCCGGTTTCATGACATGTATGTATTTGTTTATTTAACTTGATTTTATCTATTATCTGTATTTTCAGTCTTCAGATTCACATCCTGCTGTCTCCTGATCTAAATTCTTATTTGTCATGAAACTGGGACTCCCCCTAGAGTGTCACTAGATAGAATCGAAAGTAACCGCCATGCATGAACCGCAGTAAAAAAAATACAGTCTGACGCTTCCCGTTTTTATTTTATTTTTACTATATTTAATACCTGAGTTGACTACCGCCCCTTCACACTACCCATTGGCATGCTCTTTTAGGCTGTTACAATGTTACTTATCCCTCGTATTTACCTTCAAACAGTTACTATGACTACCCCGATAGATATATAAATATAATATTTACTCAACATAAACCACTTCGCGGTATGGATATGACTATCTCTCTCTTACTCTATCTTTTATTTAACTCTAGTCATACTGACTGTTTGATTTTTTTTTTTTGACTATTTTTGTTTTATTTTTGTCTGTTTTTTATTTTTTTATTTTGAAGAATAGTATTTTTTGCTTGTGATACGCCAACCCGAAACATCCTCGCTACTGATCCAAAGCAACCCAGCTCTGTAAAATACGCCGTTTCAAAGAACCTGATAGAGACAGGCCCGCACGGCGTACCGACTAACATGCGTTACCGATATCAAAGTAATTTCAGCAGTAACATGACTTGTTCACATTCATAATAATTTATCCACTTACATATTATTTTAATATTATTTTTGTACCAAGTTGTGTTCAGTTACTGCTGCTAAAATGAACGTTAATTTTTGAGTGTGGAGTGGATTTTTCTTGGGAAAAAAAACTAGTAAAATACACACGTAGCGAGAGCATGCCGAGTGTGCTCGAATACTAACACAAGTCTAACCGTTTTCGGTGGAACCTCTCTTTTCCTTTGCCGTTGTGTTGTTGTCAGTGTTTTATGTTTTGTTATTTTTTTCTGTTATTTTTTTTGTGTTTTTGTTTTGTTTTTGTTGTGAATGTTGTCCCCGTAGTGGCGTGTAATGTCGGGGTGTGTTCGGTCAGGTGGGTACAGCGTCACACTGGGCGGCGAGGGCCATCATACGTAGTTTTGCATTGCCTTGCCGTTGGAAAGTTGCCTTCTTTGTGTTATTTTGCGTAAGTCTTGTTAGGCTTGATGTAGTGTCCATTATTGTTAATGTATATAGCGGTGCTCTTATGCAGCGTTACAGGTAAGTATAGTATGTATGTAGAGACAAATAACCAGTAATTAAATTTATAAAAAAAAAAAAATAACCCAAAAAAAAGTGATTTTGTTTAGCTTTCTAACTTTTTTCGACGTTCTAAGATTGTGCAAATATCTAATTATTTTTTGTTTTCTTTAAAAAAAACAAAACTTTTTTTTGTTTTTCTTTTAAATTAATAGATATTTTCACAATAAAAAACCGTCAAAATACTAAAAAAACACGTAATATGTTCCTCCTTGGCTCCTAAATAGAGGTTTAACAAAAACTTGACGATAAACAAAATAGCATGGTAGTTGATATAGTATAAGTTGTCACAATTATATGCGGACAAGCGAGCCACCACCATAGAACGCATATGGAATTTGATATGAAACATAAATATAAATCAGTATAAACGTTACTGTATATTTGTTTTAAATAAATAAAGCCTGATGGCAGTTTAAAACTAGGTGTAACCCGATTAGTGCACCCTCGTTCCTCCTATCCAAGCATCTTCTTAGGTGTTCCCTGCGTTGTGTAGGTCTAGTTTAGACGACTGTCGATCTTCTGGGTAGCTAAGGCCTCGATTCGTACCCCCTATTATTTTTTCTCACGTTTTATTTTTATTTTTTCTCTATTTTATTTTCTCCTCCGTTGGCACTCTTCTTCGGGTCATATTCGTCACGCGACACTGGCCAGCTTTGGTCCATACACGCATCCAGTTTACACGAAACACATTATTCCATTTCGTTTTTATTTCCTGATTTTTGTTTTGTTTTAATAAAGGGTCTGTTTTTCCGTGTTGGCCTGTTTGCGGCTTGGACAGATATGGAACAGATGTTTAATGTCGTTGTAAAATTGTTTTTGTTTTGACCTCATCATCTCATTGCTCACTTTTTTTGTTTCTTGCTATTTAATTGCTGTACCTTTTAATAAATAAAACAATATTTCAAATAATATGTTTTTTATAAAAAAGCAGTACAAAAAAAAAATACTAATTAAAAATGTAGATAACATCTTAATTTTTAAATAAACACATTACCTAAGTTCAACAAGTGTGTTATGCACGGTGGAATAAACAAAGTTTAAAACAAAACTTAAAAAAAAACGAATTGGTCTGATACAACTAAAACCTACCATCTCACCAATACAACCGTCACCAGAATGCACTCCCTGTGATGCATGACTAAACTGTCCCACTGATGTGAACTATATCCACCACTGAGATGATGACGTCACTAAAACAAACAAAAAACACGGCGAATGACATCACTACCCTTGTCAATAACTGCATATAACTACGACGTCCTTGAAGAAATTAAGGCCCTGGTCGGTAAAAGCCACAATCTCCTTCAAAGAGGGTCTTAATTTAAGGCCGTTTAAGAAAACCACAACCTCCTTTGTACAGATTACATTACTAATTTAAAAAAAGGAACATAAAACTCCGTGCCATATCTGTCCGGCGGCAGTTGTAAAGCTAGGGCTGCGCACGTAGGACGGTGTCGAATGGGGCGTGGAGCCGCGCGTCGTAGAGAGATGTTGTTGGCAGCCCCGGCCGGTGCTGGAGACGGAGGTCTAGTGGCGGCCGCGGCGGCTACCGACGCGCTGCGTGCACAGGACGCTGACGGTACCGCACCCGCCCCCTAGCCGTCCCTAGCCGTCCTTAGCCCAAACACACGAAACAGATAGGAACTGACATGACCATTGATATGTGTACTCTTAGCAAACTGCAAAGCGACTTCCTCTTAAAGCACTCTTGGTGATGCAAACAGTGTCCTCAAGCTATCTTGCAATAGGTCATATCTGACGAATGCAATGATAGATATTGACGATTATTTTTTCTGAGTTTGTTATGTGTATACAAATAGATGCTCATGACTGAGCAGAAGGCCAACCTCATACAAAAAGAGAGAAGCACGCACGCACACATAGACGCATTAAAAACGTCCTGAAATTATGACAAATGCATGCATGTCTAAGTATGCGTGCGTATTCCCTCCAAGTATGGAGCAGGTCTTGTTTACCTATCTGTTTCGTGCCCTAACCCCTAGCGCGTAGCATTCCGGTGCCCTTTCACCTCCAAAACTTTCCTTGCAAAGGTTGCGGCGACACTCCGCTCAATAATTTCGCATTAGCACATTTGTGGACAGATCTGGCACGTTTGAGCACTTGTAGCTAAAGTGCACCTGTCGCTGATATTATGCTGAATTCACTTTGGTATTTTGAAAAATCTGCACAGTCGAATTTGCGCACTGTTGTGCCAGAATTTGGGCACTAAAGTTGGTGATAGGCACATTTGTGAGGCAACATATTGGTTGCATTTTGGCACGTTTTTTTTATGATTAGCGCAACTGAAATAATACCAGCTATAAAGCTTGTCGAAATTTTATGTCAAAATTTAATTGGATATGTTGCAGATTCTAAATTAAATGGGGATCAAAGGTTTAGTAAAAGTATTTCTGATTTGAATGTGCGAAAAACATAGATGTGTGTTGAATTATGTAGATAAAGAGCGAGTAGAGTGTCGTCGAGGAACCGTAAGCAATCAATAGCTCTGTTCTCTCGTCTGTTTGCATCTCCACGTCTACTCTGGCTGTAGATCTCGCCCTGTTCCTACTGAAGCACACAAACGGGCAGTTTGTGCGCTTGAGTGTTCGCTCCTTACTGGCACCGTCTCGTCCGCCCGACCCTGAATCAGCACCCTGTGACATCGACGCCTCCACCACATGTGACACCCATGTCGCCATGTCGCCCCGACGCGTCCCTCTCGTCCCGCTTTGTATCTCACTCTCTGTCTCCAGTCAGCCAGTCATCTAGTACAGTGTTTGTTTTAGCAGTTATCGCAGCACCTAGCTCTTTTGTTTTGTATTACTTAGCTGTGAGCATGGCGCCCACCGTTCTCCCCAGCACCGGACCCTCATCGGTCATCGTCACTTCGGTAGATCATATTATAGTTAGCAACGAGGTTCGACTAGTTGCATGTAGTAGACGTGCCATCGTTCCCTCCACAGACGTCCCCGAACTCTGAATACAGACAACTAGGTCGTAACAAAGAACATATCCACACCACACTCTAAGATGTCGGTAGCGGTTAGCGGTGGTCGGTATGTCGGTATCGCGGTAGGTCGGCACTCAGCAGCGAGGACTCGAGGGCAGGCGCACGCGGTGAGCGCTGGCTTGTTGCAGCTGCGCGTGGTGCGCGCCTTCAAGTCCACGCTGGAGGACATGGAGGAGCGACTGTCGGCGCACTCGGCCGCCGGGCTGCGCTCGCGCCTGCGCGCGGCCGCGGCCACTGACATCGCGTACATCGACGCCGAGGACGTCCCGGCCGCCGCCCGCACCGAGACCACCATATTCTGATCGCTCCGACCCGAACCGACCGACCACGAGACGCACTGACGACGCTTTGTTTTCCTTATATGCAAGTTTTTCGTTTGTCCCCGGCGGCTCGGCCGTCGATCGTACTTAACGCCGCAATCTCCCGCGTAATCTCATCGCCATCGCCGCGCCCCTATCTCGTTCTGTCTCGATCGCGTTTACGATTTTAAACGATTAATCGACTCTTAATTTTTAGTACGTTAAGATTTTTTATTAAGTGTTGAAATTTTTTAGTCCTAGGTAGTTGATAGAGCAATAAACTACTAGACGATGTTAGCGGCCCGATGTTAGGCTCCTAGACCGAATTGTGCCTGCCGCGCCGCGCGCCGCCCGTGCGCGAGCGCATACTGTACATTTTCAAATCATATTTGTAACCTGTTGATGTTTTCATAATGATGTTAACGTTTCAATAGAGAAGGGTTTGCATATTTTAAAGTTGACGAGTGAGCATACGTTAGTGTCGGGACCCTATATTTCTAATATGTAGGTTATACGACTCTTTCTACCGGTCATTATAAATGAACACTGCTATTTTAGAGATGAACATATTTGTACATAAGTTAGTGATCTTCAAACGTCTTTTTATGAATATCGGAGCAGTGATATTTTGTATAGGTAGCTATATGAAACTAAATGAAGTAACTCCAATTTAAATTGTAAACTTTTTAATAATCCTAGAACTTCGAAATTTTACGAAAAATATAAATGAATTAAAAAAAAAACTTTTTAAAGTTTTCAATTTCGTCACTTAGCTTTTTGTGTAAGTAGTTTGTTACGAGAAAATTTTATTATTATTATGAGATATTGAGGGTACTTGGCAGCTTGTGTGTTTTGTTTCATAGTAAATTTTGGGACCACTTTTAACCCCTATCTATCTTTGAGATCTATATCTTCATTATATATCGGTTATGAGACGGTAACTTGTCTATAAAAAAATCATTATAATTAATTAAAAAACTTATATAGATTCTTACGTATACGCCTAAAGTTTAGTATGAATGAGACACTTCACGCTTACGAAAAAGAACCGAAAGAGCTCTAAAATAAAGTGTATCTTTGAAAAACTTCTTGGTTTTTGCGAAATGTTACGAGAATATTTACATTGAAAAAAATAAAACTGTAAGCAAATTCCATAGCATTTTTTTTCGCCTGTCTTGTTCTGGTGGGGGTGGCCATTTAGCCCATACGCTCTATTTCAGATGTTGACGGTAAGTTTAGGTCTGACACATAGGGAGCGTACCGTAGTAAGTATCTCGACGGACCATGTAGGTACTCGTTGAACCAATAAGTTGATTAGAGCATGGATCGGTGGTGTCTGCACCTTGGCTGCCCAGCGTCTTCGGTCTCCTGGCTCCTTGAATCATAGCAATTGTTCATTCTTCGTTGGCAAATACTTCATAATATAACATGTACGACAACTTTTCAGCATAATCATATTTTTTAATAACTTTTAGCGAGTATATTCTCTATTTTAAATACAGTAAATGTTGTATTTGTTGTTACGATTTTTAAATCATTAATGCAAGACCAACAGTTTTAAATGTTTTTTATCCCAGTTTTTAATGACAATTGCATATCATTCAATAAGCCCTTATTACGTACACCATAAAGGTGAGACCGCTAGCGGCCATCTTGTGACGACGCGTCAACAAAATGGCCGCTGCGTTTAGATTGTAAGTACTGAGCATATAATGGAGCAAATGTATATTTTTTGGTACAAAATGTTGTTTCTTTGATTGTTTTTAATTTTTAATTATTTTTGCTTCGCATTTACAGTGTGATCATGCTTATTACAGTGTTTTGCATGTATACTGATGTCTGTGAGTATTGCACAATTTGTATTTTTTTCTTTAATTATTATTGATAGTAGTGTTTGTACAGAGTCTCTGATAATATATATTTTATTTGAATAACCTTTTCGTATTATCAGACTCTCAAGAAAGGTTTTATATCCGAATTTTTATTTTTTTATTACTGTAACAGCATTTAATAAAAATGGTTTTTATATACAACCACGATAACTTACTTACAAAACTTATAACACTGTAGTCGATAAGCTGATAAAATATATTATTTACATGAAAAATAAAATGAACGCATAAATTAATATTATCTCCACTATTACACCAAATTAGTAAACTAAGTGTTATTTTAAAAGTAATTAATACAAAACGGCTCTTACATTATCCACTTAATTTTTTTTCATTAACTCGGTTGTGTATGTACTTATGTAATAAGTTGATTTTCGTAATCTTTTATTTATTTTTGAGTTTTACTGTAATGATACGTTTAATTGTTAAAAAATACATACTTAACCGGCACTATAAACCACTATAGTAAATAAAAACTCATTACAATAAAAGTATTTATTTGACAAAATGTTGATATTTTATTTTTTTATACCTCAAACACCGAAGTAAAACCGAAGCAAACGATTCGCGGAGTAGCTCACATACCGGACGTTTTTCATTTATCTGAGTAGCAGTAGTTCCCACACGGTATTTAAACTATATTTTTTTATATTATAATTTTGTTTATATATTTAGTATTTTGCTACTGGATGCCCTCGACCCCGACCCAGCTAGTGAATGCCCCTTTCCTAGTTACAGTTAGGCACTTTACTAACGAAACTGCTTTCTAAAAATATTTCCATAGTTTTCTATAGCTACAACTCTTCACTATCAGTAGTTGTGGTGTTCTAAAGACAAATGACGTTTGCTGTCATTATATATATTTTTTAATTCGAAAAAAAAAGCCGTTTGATTTTGGAATGCCATCGGCTCGTTTCCACGTAATGTCTAGTGTTTTGGCGACAAAGCAGTTTGGTTACGGCTCAGCGGCTGTGGTAGATAGGACACTGCGCACATGCGCCTGCCGGACGCGTACTGACACGTCCGTCATGTTGTTTTGCAGCAAAAGGCGGACATATTGGCCGGTCGCAGGATATTTGTCAATAATTATTTGGCGGAGCACCGAAGGATCAGCGTGCAATCAGGCGGGAGCTCCCTGCCCGCTCTCAGCCCGGTATCGCATCAGAGCGATGATTAAAAACCCCAAAAATATTTATAAAAACGACACTAAAGTGAAAGTAACAAGTTAAATAAAGAAACACGGACTCAAACTACTGCCATTTAAAAACTAAAACTAAAATATTCCAAAACGAATATTCTAAAATTATGATAATTACAGTTTTTCGCTAAAATTTCTAAAAGTAAAATACCTTTTTTGGAATCTCTTAAAAAATGTAAATGCAGTAGATAGTTAAGAATTGTTTATTAAAATATAAGTAACATATTAGACGATTCGCAAAAATATATTGATTAGATTTATATGATAACTATGGTGCACCACTATTTAGATGGAGTATATTAGATTTTGAGCAAATTATTTTATAACCGGTATATATTATGACGAAATATTAAAAGTTTCTGAAAATATATTTTAAATTGATATCGTGTTAATTTTTCTGTAAATATATAAATCTTTAAACTCATCTTTTCTTGTAATTAATATGTTTAAAATAACTGTTGTGTGTTAAAAATAAAAGTATATAATACGGATAAAGTCATGTGCCATTTTTATAATATATTTAAAAAAAAAACGAAAATACACAATTTGTGCTACTCAAGTGCTTTTATAAACGTTTTTAATAATAAGATGATATTTAAATTTGCTTGTTATTTTTGTTTTGTTTATTTTATTGGAAGAATGCGATCTAGATGTGAAATATTTAGTATTAGATGATGTGTCTTTTTTCATAGAAGCTCGTTGTGTTTTGTCTATAAGTAGTTGGCGGATTTGGTGGGTCTGTATGTGTCGGCCACAACTACAAAACACAAACGCTATGCTCATATTTTTATAGACTATACATCGATTTAGCAAGACAGTAGAACTGTATGCATATTTGTTATATGGCACAATAATATAGTTTTATACATTTTGCATGAATCGGAGAGTTATAACTACTTTATTATAAAATCTGTCTTTTCTTTTTCTATTTATTGTGTATTTTGGTAATGATCTGCTCGATGATGTTTTTTGTTCTGCATTGTCATTACCAACGTACCCTTATTGTCTATCTCTACACTACACAACTGTCCACTATTATTTCCTCTTCCATATCATACTGTTTTATTTGTTTCCTCTTCACCAAGGTATCTCAAGCAAATTTAATTATCATTCCAATGTTTTGTGGTAAAGTTTAATATGTTTATATGTTAAGTATATACTAAATATTTAATAAAAACCTTTGTGTATTGAGTCTTAAAGTTTAATGCACTACAAGTAGAGACTAAATCATTGCCTGCTACATCAATATTAAGACTTAGAAGAGTATAGTATACAAAAATAACTATTATACTTAAATTATGGATGATTAATCGTGTCTTGGTGTACACCAAATGTTAGATGTAACAAATATGAAATACGTTTTTTCAAAAATTTAATAAATTTACGCTTGTAGTAGGTGCGAACACGCCGATAGTGATAAATCACGTAAAATATAAATAAACGAAACCATAGCAAAGCATGATTTCTCGCTATACATACCTATAGCTCGGTATAATAAACTGGTACTGTTGTTAATTCGTTATTCCTAACGCTTCTTGTCTCTTAAACTTTAGTAATAAAGTATCTATACTCCAAAGTACCTTTCATTTCACCTGCCACATTGTGGAGAGCTGCAAAAATAAGGTAAACTTGCAGTATTGGGAACATGTTGATGTGTCGATGTTGGTCCAATGTTTGTTGTTGGCGGCCCGTGGCCAACATGGGCCGTGTATGTCGTACGGTCTAGTCGGTGTTAGATCGCTTGGCGCTTTCACGCGGCCTTGTTAAGTAGCCTAGTACACACGACTGGCAATGGCATGGACTTAGTAAGTCTTTGCGTATATGATGCACATACAACAGACTGAGAAAACTGCAAATTTAACACCAAGGTAAACAATACTTTTCTTATTCGCACATACTGTAAGGCTTGCAGTCTCTTTAGTATATGTATTGTATTCACTTTGTATGTAACATATATGCATTGACAGTAAACAACTAACTAGAATAGATCGTGCTCAGCTTGAAATATAATCGCCACGCTAAACAAATATATGTAAATAGTAACACATAAAAAAAATAATCGACAACCCAAAAAATCACAGAAAGCAAAAATGTATAGGCATCATTGTTGTTAGTTTCACTTTATGTATTATATGTATGCTTCTGTATATAGATGTATATAGCTTTTTAGATTGTCCTATACCGGTATATAGGTAGTTTTATCCGGTATGTGAGCGACTACGTCGATCTAACGATATATATGTGTGTGCTTCACTAGAATAGATCGCATGATGACAAGAAAATACACACACAAGTGCCGATTGTAAACAAGAACACACACAAACACACAGATACACAAAACATGATTTATTTTGAACAAACCACGGAACCCGATCAACGAACCCTTAGTTTAAGTGTTCAATGTTAAATGTTATATTGTATTTTTCTTTTCTTTTAATTAGTTATTTTATTTTTTTGTTAATTGCGTTTTTTTATAAAGATGGATGTAACGGAGCCCTGGATGGAAAAAGATATAAAAATTCTAGTTTTTAAGTGCACACCCCATGAATGTGCTTTTTAAGGTACCTAATAGGATGTACCCCGCGTCTTATATACTTTTAGTTCTGTTTACTGTGTATCTATATATATACTTCTTCTACTACTGCTCATCGCTTCGCGGAGCACCCTGCTTCGTCTAGTCCCCCTCAGAAACTTTCTATACTTTCTGATATTACACTCTGTTAAAAGATCTATCACTGCTAAAGCGTCGGACGCGATTCTACCCGAAATCCTTCAGAAAACCTCCATTATTTTTTAAACCTGAACTAGTTTATGGTGTTAGTTTTATAATTTATATATTTTACTATGTATATATACAAGGTGTAACATAATAAACTTACAACCTTTCGTGTGGTAACTCCACCAACTCCACAACTTTTGTTTTATGACTTATGAAAATTCGTATATTTTTTTTAGTTTTGCCATATATTGATCAGCTGATCGCGTCAACTCCTTTAAAAAAGTCTTATTTTATTTAGCGAATGTCTAAAACTCTTAAAACAAAAGTTGTTCAGGTTCTTAGTCTAAAACACCACACGAAAGGTCGTGGAGTATTTATGTGACATCTTGTTTATTTTACTATGTACCTATATTCCAGTAGAATCACGTCAGACCCCCAGCACGCAGTATATATACCTATCTATCAATGTACCTTCCACGCGGCCGCTACACGGCGGTGCGCGCTTCTCTCTGTGTCGTACCTTTTACTTCATGTTCTCGTTTTTATTTTCTTTTCCATGAATACCCAATTGCACACGGAAGGTGATAGGTGGCGAGTTACAAGAACGATTGATACCCGTCCCCTACAGCAAGACTTCAACCGATCAAGCTGTAAGATTCACTTTTATGAAAGGAAACCCTGTTTCACTCACATTTCTGTTTTGTTTTGTTAACATTTTTTCGTTTTTTATATGTTTCGACAATGTTTTAATACTGTACTCTGTCTATTACCTACCTACAACTTGCCGTTCTATCTTATCCCACTCGCTTGTGTGTTGTAGAGACTGTGCACTTCCACACTTATATAATTACACTTTATATCTCCTTATATACGCTTTAACACTGCGTGAATCCTATAAGAGCGCTTTAAACCTGCACTGACGCTTTTTTTCTATAAATCCTAGAATGTACCTACACTACACTAGCCTCTGATGTATGTACAGGGTGTTTGAATAGGGATCACTGTGGAAGCTAAACTTTAGAGATAGAAAAGATTTCTAATTTTCAAGAATATCGTATTAGCCTGATAAAAATCATGTTTTAAAAAACCCCGACGGATAACGAAAATAAAAGTTTTCTATCTATAATGGCTAGAATAGCTGCCACAGTGACTCCTACCAAAAAAACACTGTAATAATATATGATGTTGTTGAAGTGCTCCGGTCAATGTCATCTGCATGGGTATCACAATCATTGGCATGTATCCTGACGCATGTGCTGTGTTATATATTTATTATATAATATATCCTCACTTGGGTTGATGTGGGTGTGTCGATGAAAAAATACATTTTATTCACTAATTGTGATTAGATTTATGTGGAACTGTGTTGTAAATTAATCGACTTCAATTATCAAATATTTGATCATAAATTTTCAGTTTTTTTATGCTGTAAATATTCAAATTCTCTTTTTTTTTTAAATACATCTTGAAGTCGATTTTCTAATTGTTGAATGCAATGTAAATAAGGGAATGATTGTATTTTCTTAACTATTGATGTGTAACAATTAACATTGGTTTTGATTGATGTGTTCATAGTTTAATTAATAATAATAACACAAATTTCGAACAATGGATTATTAAATTCATTTAGATAATATTTAGGATTCTAATAGGGTCTGATTGGTCAACATTTTTAATTATTGTAAATAGTCAATTTATGAACACAGGTACAACAGCTAGAAGTCCCTAAGTAGAATCAAGTGCTTTTATGTTATTTTGGCAACCATATTATCATGGCGTAGTGATTTTTGTTTTTATTTTTGCCTCATATAATGCACTAATGCCTGGTCCACACATCCGGTATCAGCATTAATCTGTCGTGAATCTCGAACTACCGTCCTTTACAATAGATTAATTTCTCCCCGATGTGTGACCACGGCAACGATTCGTCAATTCGTGGGGTCCTACTACAGTAGTGCCGTAAACCAGGGATTCGTCAATAGCTTTTAATTCACTTTAAAAACTAGACGCATCCAAGGTCATTTTTAAACTAAATAGCTTTTAGAAACACAAAATTTTTCTCTTATCTGTCATAGGCTAGTACAACGCTTTACGTCTACGTTTATGTATGTATAAGGAATCGAAGAACGTTGAGGGTATTTGTCAGCTTGCTTACAATATTTCGGATATAGGACGTTGTTGGGTAAAGCGATGTTGCTTCGTATCATGTGCAATGTATTGTGTAAGTAGGGCAAGAGCATTACCATAGAGCTTTCGCGCGTAGCTCACATAGTGGAGAGTAAATACAGTCACAGAGGTGCGGAGTGCATGATCACGGGAGACCTCCCATCCTCTCGGCCGCGGGTGTCTGTATTCAGAGGCGCGAGGTGGCCCCGGCCACTCACTGCATGGCATGGCTCGCCACCAAAAATATCCTGTGACTGGAATTTTAATACCTAACGCTTTCTTGCCTATTTTTTATGGTTCGGTGTGCTTCTATATGTTGAAATTGTACATTGATCTGGTCGTCCCTCCCGTTGGTCTCCCATACACAAGAGTGACGTGCAGACCAGCTGGTGGGATTAGCACCGGACACCGCGGCATACGTGGCGCTCTCGACGATTCTGTAACACTGACAACACGATTGGCATATGAATCTAAATCAATAATGTCTACAAAATTGTATTCTGTCAGTGGGAATCTTCGCACTGGTGCTTACGACTCGACTTTGTATTGGTATCACTGTAAGTAGCGCTGTGTCGAGTGGTAAGCGCCGGCGCGGGCTGTGGGCGCGACGCATGCGCCGCAGACTGTGTAGTAACCGCCGCTCGCGCCGCAGATCCGCGTGGTGAACGCGTTCCGGCAGGGGCTGGACTCGCGCGGCTCGCTGGCGGACGCGGCGCTGGCGGAGGCGCTGCGCAAGCAGACGGCGCTGTCCAAGCGGTTCTCGCACTCGTCCAGCATCGACTACGCCGACGCGGCGCGCGACTCGCTGGCGCCGCACGACATCGACGTGGAGCGCTTGTCGTCGCACTCGCACACCGAGACGGCCGTGTAGCCGCCGCCCGCGCCACACGTAGCGGTAGGATAGTGCGCAGCTCATCGATGCAATAATTTAGCGTTAATATCAGTATTATGGACGCCGCCGCCCCCACACCGACCGTGCCCGCGCACGATACGAACCGTTACGCTGCCATCGCTCTAATTATATTATTATACATACATGTAATAATAATGCTAAAACGATTGTGTATAAAATCATATTTTGAAAGGTAACGAGGATGATCAAGTTTGGTATTTGATTTTGAACACGTATGGTTGAGGGAGCCGGCCCGCCCGGCCCCCGCTTCGTCTCGCAGCCAGTGTACTTGTATACTTGTGTACTTGAGCATAAGTTATATTGTTAACTAGTGTGTTTAATTATTCGATTGTTTTGAAAATATTTTATTATTATACGCGCGCGTCGCGATGCGCGCGTCTGTTGAACAAATAAAAAAAATATTGTCTAATTATTAATTTTAGATTTAAGCGCAGTGATGAGCGAATGGACGTGTGTTTTTTGAAAAAAAAAATAAAGTTTTCGCATACCATCGTGTCATCTCTTACACGGAATGAAATGTTTTATATTGCTTTTGTCAAAGACATGTTGTGGGAGAGTGGGGGGGCGGGGGAGGGCGGGTTGAGCCTCATCTTTTGTATAAAGTTATTTCATTTGTAGCGCCGATCATCGTTTGTACGTACGCCGAGTGATATTATCGGCCGCGCACGCCCCCGCCCGCCCGAACTAAATATATATACTTAACTAAATTATTGAAGTATTAGTTAAGGTGTTTGTTATAAATTTCAATAACTTTTTGTTTTTACGACCTTTTCCCCCTAAATCTAAGTATATATTTAAGTCATATCTCGAAGCGTAGACGCATAAACTGAAAAGTTTCTATACAAGAACCGTACGCAAGCTGCATTCTTGTGTAAAAACCGACGTAGTCCACTTTGAACATCTTCAAAATGTTTAAAATAGAAATAAACATTAAAATTGTATAGCTGAAGGTATTTATTTGTAATGCTAGTCTCTTATGAAAACAAAATACTAATTATTCAATTATTATAATGTACTTATTGATTATTGATAAATACTTCAAGTTTATTAAACAAAGATATAGTCTACGGTGTAACGAATTGATTTCGGAATTTTTTGTCTATGAGCAATAGCGAGGCGCTCCACCTAGGCGACGTAGGATCGCAACAGTGGCATTTTGAACTTATAAAATAAGTAAGACATGTACTTAATCGAGTTAGTGACGAGTTGAACCGATCGCTCGCCGGCCACTTGTTATAGTATAAATATAATAATGAGAGTCAAAACGATCTAGCGAATCGGCAATGTTCAATTTTGTATAGAACGTTTCATAGTAGCGGTATTTGAGAGTTGTTACGTTTGATTTGAGTCCGTTGGCTCTCGTCACGGACTCGCCACGACACGGACTCGACGCGGCCCGCGACCGACCGACGGACGACGGACGAGTGGCGCGACAACTATTAAAACTATTAAACAATCTTGTAAGTAATTAAGTATTAGCTTCGAATCAATAAAGCCTTTTTAAAAAAAATTAGTTAAAAAAATGAAACTATTGAAACTTCACAATGTTTAAATAAAATAATATTAGTTATGATTTCAATGAATAGAGAGGTCATGGTATCGTTTTGTGTATTATATAATATTGTTTCGTTGATATTCGTTACCACGAGTTCCCCAATGAAAGACATAAATAATTAGGAGTACATGTGAGTAGAGATGCGTGCTACCGCGCCATCCTTAACTATCAATTTGTTTGACACGACAGTCTGCCACTAACCATTCTAGCTGATAAGTCCCATTGTTGTATTTTTCGTCTCACAATAAATGAAAATCTATTTTATTGTTTTTATATGTGTGTTTTATTTTTACTTGCCCCTTGCAATGCGTATAGAACTACTAGTACCTACTTGGGCGACTGAACTCTGCTCAATAAAAAAAAATAGGCAAAACAAGTTGTCCCAAATATGAGACCCAGCTAGACCGATTTTCGGCCTCCGTCGACCCCTTTATAGCAACTTTCATCGAAATCGCTAGAGACGTTTTCGAGAACATGATTACAAATCTGTATACAAGAATAAAGAAGTAAAAGCTGATTTAAAATTTGATTTTCCAAATAGCGCGTTTAATAGCCCTTTTTTTTCGGATGGGAAATCATCAAATGACTTCCCGCTCTGGGCGGAGCAGGAGGGAGTGTCAGACTTGTACTGACTAAAACCTATCCATGTTCCTTCATCGCCCTTTGTGTTCCGGGGCCACGGTATCTCTTTCGAACAGTCCCGCAGCCCCGGCAGGCATCGGCCCTTGTGGACCCCTTCGTTTTGCTGACTGACACGTTTGGGCTGACATTTATTACTATTTTCACTAAAATTAGGCAACATCTAAATGAATGCCTGAGTAAAAGACGATGACCCGATTGATTCTCCACGCCCCCCAGCTCTAACGCAGAGTTGAAATTACAAAAATGCAATAATATTTGAGCAATAATTACAAGCGTAACTGCTAAGCATGAGGTCCTAGTTCGGACAGTGTCATTGAATAATATCATCTAGGTCAATGAGTAATTTCTCAGTAGCAGTTACGGAGGAATTTGGGATTGTGCCTGGTTGATGACGATAGGCTCTCCTAATACATGGACGTAGCTGGTGTAATGTGGGTGTAGGGTCTAGGAGGTAGGTACACCTCTGCCTACCCCTTCGGGGGTTAGAGGCGTCATGTTACGTTCAGTGCAAGTCAGTCATTCGGTACTGAAATAAGATAATCATAGAGCATCATGTCCAGCATGGAATTTTTTCAATGAAGGGATACTCCTAAATACTGCAGATGGTAAATTTTACTCAAAGGAAACATTCCTTTATTTTTATACTAAAAGAAACAAATTGCATTCACAGATTTTCGAAAATTTGTTTGCCATACTCAGGAATCAAACCGACTAAAATTCGGAAAAATAACATGCTGTACCTACTTTTTGACATGAATTGATAGGGTCAATCATATGGATCGAATTTCTCTAACAAACATATTAAATTAAAGGAAATCCATAAATTTATCCCATTGAATTCATAACTATAGTAAATTATGAATTCAATGGGATAAATTTCATTCAAAAGATGGACCTATAATGAAGTAAGAAGATTGCAATTTGCACACACAATAATTGCATGAGAGTCAAGATGGCGGGTGTACCATAGCAAATCAAATTATACCAATTACCAAAAAAATGTACCTAAAATGTACTATTTAGTACCTAGCTCTAAAAAATCTGTACCTCCTTCAGAACGAAATTATTTCGAAATGTAAGGTACACCCGCTATATTGACGTCAAGATGGCGGGTGTACTATAGTATTTTATTATTTAACCTTTACTCATAAAATAGAATTACACCAAAAAATTGTACCTAAAAAGTACCTCAATTAAAAAAACACACTTGATCAGTGGGATATTTCTTGAGAAATAAAACAACTGCGTCTGGTATATGTTACAGTCAAAACTGTTAATCGGTCAAAACCACTTTTGACTGGTGTCAGTCAAAATCCTATGAAGTTAAAACGCGTTTTCTGTATTAAAAATATGTTGTTTTAGAACGCCTCGGTTGTAATTACCAGTCTTAGAATACATGATGTTTTTACAAAAAAAAAAAAAAAACCAAACAACCTAATAAGTTTCTAAGTTAATAATAATAAATAATAATAAATATTGCTGGACATTACACACAGCGCCATCAAGTGCCACACTAAGCAACGAGGCTTGTGTCGTGGACACCAGATAGTTGATATACTACATAGATAATTTTTGTTTTGTAAATACATACTTATTATACATACAAACATCCATGACTCGGAAACAAATGTCCATGCTCATCACACAAACATTTGCTCCGACCGGGATTCGAACCCGGGACCCTAAGAACGTAAGGCAGTCTCACTACCGCTGCGCCATTCGGGTCGTCGTATAGCAAGACTCAGTGTAAAAACTTTTTTTGGCTATAAGGAGCTGGTGTTCAATGCCTTTTAAAAATAAAATAGTGGCTAGTATATGTGTGTGGAAGCTATAATTGTTCTTTTCTTGCTTGCTTTTCAGTAACAAACGGACTGTGTTTTAATACGGGTGGTTTACACTTGCTGATTTCAGTAAATTAGAAAAAAAACCTAATCATTTTATTATTGATTCGGGACGAGAATCATTAGCGTAGATACTTCCTTGAATTTGACAAGGATGCACAGCGACACCTTATATAACTATATCAATATATCACGATAATAATCGTGTTTACATAAATATAATATGTCACAGTCAAAACTGTTACAGTCAACACTACTTTTGACCGGTCAAAACTATTTTGACAATAACTAACATGAACTTAGAAACTTATTAGGTTGTTAGGTTTTTATTTTTTTACCCTTTGAAAAACATCATGTAATTCTAAGACTGGTAGTTACAACCGAGGCGTTCTAAAACAACATGTTTTTAATGCAGAAAACGCATTTTAACTAAATAGGATTTTGACTGACACCAGTCAAAAATGGTTTTGACCGATTAACAGTTTTGACTGTAACATATACCAGACGCGGTTGTTTTATTTCTTAAGAACTATCCCACTGATCAAGTGTGTTTTTTTAACTGAGGTACTTTTTAGGTACAATTATTTGGTGTACTTCTATTTTATGAGTAATGGTTAAATAATAAAATATTATAGTACACCCGCCATCTTGACGTCAATATAGCGGGTGTACCTTACATTTCGAAATAATTTCGTTCTGAATGAGGTACAGATTTTTTAGAGCTAGGTACTAAATAGTACATTTTAGGTACATTTTTTTGGTAATTGGTATAATTTGATTCGCTATGGTACACCCGCCATCTTGACTCTCATATAATTGCAATCCTCCTATCTAAATAGTTCTTCGCCATTTTAAGTCGCAATGACGTCAAGGATATTGTTAGTTATAACTTATAACATACTAGCTGACGTCCCGCGGTTTCACCCGCGTAGTTCGCGTTCCCGTGGGAGTACGGGAATAAAATATAGGTAGGTAGCCTATAGCACTCACGAATAATGTGAGTCCGTTACCCCAGCCAGATGTTGTCGAAAATGGTCATTTGAATCTTATAGATAATTAGTTTTACAGCTTCTATAATTGTTGCGCACATTTTTAAATTTGTTGCGCTTATAGTTTTTTAATTATTTCACAAAAACATTTCCTGCTGGGGTAACGTTACCCCAGCCAGACCTTTTTCTTTCTAATGGGAATATTTAAATAAATACTAGCTATAAAATTAGTTGTCTAGATGAAGTAAATGTTGTGCCTTATTTTGTATTTGATCTTTCATCGGTTGCGAAGTTATTCGAGATTTTGCTGGGGTAACGTTTTTGGTTTTGCTAGATCTTTGAAATGGTTAAGCGGATTCTTATCATATTTTGTACATGACTTTTTAGGAATTAGTTTAAATTTATTCTGCAATAAAAAAAAAAAACAAAATAATGCATAGCTTAAAGGTTATTTCATTAAATAGAAAAACACTTCGATTGGTCCCAGCACTCTCAATAAGAAATCTAAAGACTTACTTTAAACGTTATTTTAAAGCTTGTAACTGCCTTCAAATGTATGTGAAGTTTCATTAGTATCCTGTAAGTATTTAACAAGTTATGATGATATTCAGTTCTTCACGAGCACGGTCTTGATGCGCGCGGTGTTATTTGGCCACTGGATTGGATATATGAACTGAATGTTATGTCAATTATTAGTTTTTTAGTTCAGTTGTATATCAGTAAAATTTCAGCGTAGTACATTGGATAATTAATGAGATAATACGATTAAAGTCATTAGGAAGTGAATGACCGTGGTAACCCGACCAAGTTTAGGTGATTACGAAAAAGCGAAAACGCAGAACATTATACTATCTTTTGAAATGTTTAGTATAATACACCTTACAATTTCGGTACAGACGCGTACACTGTTAAATACATAATAATATCTGTAATATGAAAACATTATTATTATCTTCCACTTGCACAAACTTATCAAAAATCACCGATATAACATGTCGTTCGGTGGGACGCGGGAGGGGTGGGGTGAAGGTACATTGTTTGCATAACGCACTAAACATGCTCCATAATCACATAATTCATCTTGTAGAGTGCGCTTCGGCAGTTCCGTTTCCTGTTTTTGCAAATATTTATCGAGTGCGTGAGAGCTATTATATAATAATAAGTGTGGTGAATTAGGTACTGCTAATGTGGAGTGCTTCTATTGATGATCATAATTATGGTGCGGGCTGCTTGATGAATTCACGAACAAGGTAAGCTTGCATAATGTAACTACAGAAATAGTAGCAAAATTATTATTAATATGTACATGTTGTTAGGTACTTATCTAAAACTGTATTTTTTAAGGCTTAAATATTTAAATTTGGGAACTTACTTATTATTTTCTTTTTTTAGCAAAATTACTATCTGTAATTTTAATCTGTGATTATTTTTAAGTATAAGTTTATTAATACTTTAAAAGTTCAATTGAAATGATTATTTTGTCAATAAAAATTCTTTAATAATCATGTAGTTTTTTTAAAACTTGTGTACATGTCTGTACTAAATTTGTAACACTATCCTACATATTTTAGAAGGTACCATAATGTTCTACGTTTTCGCTTTTTCGTAACCACCTAAACTTGGTCGGGTTACCACGGTCATTCACTTCCTAATGACTTTAATCGTATTATCTCATTAATTATCCAATGTACTGACCTGAAATTTTACTGATATACAACTAAACTAAAAAACTAATAATTGACATAACATTCAGTTCATATATCCAATCCAGTGGCCAAATAACACCGCGCGCATCAAGACCGTGCTCGTGAAGAACTGAATATCATCATAACTTGTTAAATACTTACAGGATACTAATTAAACTTCACATACATTTGAAGGCAGTTACAAGCTTCAAAATAATGTTTAAAGTAAGTCTTTAGACCTCTTATTGAGAGTGCTGGGACCAATTTAAGTGTTTTTCTATTTAATGAAATAACCTTTAAGCTATGCATTATTTTGGTGTTTTTATTGCAGAACTAATTTAAACTAATTCCTAAGAAGTCATGTACAAAATATGATAAGAATCCGCTTACCCATTTCAAAGATCTAGCAAAACCAAAAACGTTACCCCAGCAAAATCTCGAATAACTTCGCAACCGAAGAAAGAACAGATACAAAATAAGGCACAACATTTACTTCATCTATAAACAACTAATTTTATAGCTAGTATTTATTTAAATATTCCCATTAGAAAGAAAAAGGTCTGGCTGGGGTAACGTTACCCCAGCAGGAAATGTTTTTGTGAAATAATTAAAAAAATATAAGAGCAACAAATTTAAAATGTGCGCATCAATTACAGAAGCCGCAAAACTAATTATCTCTATGATTCAAATGACCATTTTCGATAACATCTGGCCTGGGTAACGGACACGTTAGAAGTGGCAAGCAAAGTAAGAGCACGGTAATATTATGATACAGTACTTTATAAATGCCTACAGCCGCGCGGTACGTAAACATGCGTTAGGGCTGCCCGTCTCCAGCATTTTAATTACATTTGCCTGCTTTCTGTTTCTATTTAGTTTTGTGATTGTATATCCTTTTTATTTAAATAAATGAAATACTTTGTATATTGAATAGGAAATGTTCAATAAAAATGCGTGTTGTTTTTTGATTGGTACTAACTAACAAAACACACATGCACCGAAGTTTTAACACAAGCGTAAGTAGGTTGTAGGTACCTACCGTATCATGATTCATTCAGAACCGCATATAACTACCTATTTCACTCGTCTCAATAACTTTCCGTTACTCTATTCGCTTTATTTATTAATCCAAACACCTTTTTTTTCGTGAGATAAAAGGAAATACTTATCCATTAAAAAGACACACATTATGTACTACCTACTTACTACCTACTAGTAAGTAGAATTATTTTATAGTCTTACCTTTCAGAGTTTCCGGGTAATTTAAAAAAACTTATGTCTGGATGCGTTATTGACGAATTCATACAACCAAAAACAGCACAATATTTCCTACTCGTCATATTAACTGATTTTTAGAGAAAAAATCGCGCGGTTATTGTTAAAAAAACCGGCCAGGTGCGAGTCGGACTCGCGCACGAAGGGTTCCGTCCGTACCATTATTATCAAAAAAGGGCAAAAAAATCACGTTTGTTGTATGGGAGCCCCCCTTAAATATTAATTTTATTCTGTTTTTAGTATTTGTTGTTATAGCGGCAACAGAAATACATCATCTGTGAAAATTTCAACTGTCTAGCTGTCACGGTTCATGAGATACAGCCTGGTGACAGACAGACGGACAGACAGCGAAGTCTTAGTAATAGGGTTCCGTTTTTACCCTTTGGGTACGGAACCCTAAAAACAACACACCGTCCGTTCGACACTGCGGTACAGCCGTGACTGTCTGCGCCCCAAGCGCACCCCAAGATCGAGGCGCGTAGGTATAGCTCGCGTTTCGTCCGTTTCTATGAAGTTGGAGTACTGTATCCATAATATTACTGTGGTAAGAGTTTCGAGTGAGATGAGTTGATGTAAACAAAACAAGACTTTGTAACACGTTTTAAAAGTTTTTTAAAGTTTATTAGATGTAGGTACCGATCACAAACTAAGTAAAAGAAGGTTAAAGTTGCTACCGCGATGTAGATAATTTTTAAAAACTACTTAATTAAAAATTGTAGGTAAACATTAATTTACATACCTAAATATAAAAGTAGATTGCTGCGCAGCCCGACACTGGTGTCTATTATGTTGTGCACAAACTTAACTTAATTTAGGCTATTGCTATCTTTTTCTCTCTAATAAAACGAGAAAGAGACGGACGTAATTTAGAGCTATCAAATTTAGTTGTGTGTAACTAATATTTCCATACAAATGAAGGGAGCACGTAAAAACATGTCGACTAAAAAACGGTGAAAGGCTTAAACTAGTTTGACATCTCTAACTTAGTTCATAGCAATAGCCGTCCTTTTCTCGCACTGCCTTTTAGTAAAAGATAGCAATAGCCTAAATTAAGTTAAGTTTGTGCACAACAGAATCCACACCGATGTTTACGTCACCCGTACGCCTAGGTCATCACTAATCACTATCACTATCACTAAATATTATGAAACAAAGTCCCCCGCCGCGTCTGTCTGTCCCTAAGTATGCTTAGATATTTAAAACTACGCAACGGATTTTGATGCGGGGTTTTTTAATAGATAGAGTGATTCAAGAGGAAGGTTTTAGTATATAATTTGTCAAGCGGGCGAAGCCGCGGGCATCAACTATTATAATTAGGTATGTACTACGCTGTGTGCGTAAATCGATCTATAGGTAGGTATAGTTAGAGACGGTATGTACCTCGTCTATAACAGCCTACATAATACAGGCAAGTTATACAGACTCGGGGCTGCTACTGAAAAGTCTCTATTTCAAAAAACCTGGAAAATCCATGATCAAATCTATCATGGCGATTTTTTTTTAAGTAAGTAGGTACTTTGTGTCAGGTGCAATATTTCGGGTTTTTTTATTGCCAGGGCCGCCGCTACGATCTTTTCACCCTGTATATTTAACCAAGTGTGCAAATCTTATCGCTTATGACCGGCCGGGTTAAGATGAAAGTTCAATGTAAACAACCGTTAATCAGGTTCTTCCCATTTCTTTACAAAGCGTCTTGCCTCAGGTTAAGTACCGCAGTTTCCTCAAGATGCCGTATAAATACTCGTTTTGATTTAACGGAGGCATCATTCGAAGACAAGCTATCGTAAACAACTCATCAACATGAGCAAGTTAATCTTAGTACTGTCAGTGCTAGCTGTGTTCTTGATCGCTGAATCGTCATGCGGCCGTTCGGATCTCAATACACCTACATACAAGCCTCCTCCTACACGGCCACCGACCTTCATCTTCAGATCTCGTCGAGGAGCTGACGATGAACCTCAGTCGCTGTGGCAAGGAGACGACTTCGCCCGCGCGCCGTCGACCGCAGACCATCCCTTCCTGCCATCAGTCATCGATGACATCAAGCTGGACCCGAACAGGAGAACTGCCAGAAGCCTGAGCACTCCCAGAGCGTCCCGTGGAGGTGGAAGCCGCTCGTCCTCGAGCCGGGACACTGGGCCCACTCACCCGGGGTACAACCGACGTAACGCGAGGTCGCTTCACCTCCCAGGCTCCAAGTTACCGCTACCAATGACACCTCCTTTCAACCCGCGTCCCAGATACCCCATCTACGTTAAGAATTAAGTAGCCAAGGTTGTGTGATTTGCTGTGATTCTTCAGTGTAGGTACTTAAATCGGTACCTACTTAACACCCAATATCTGACCAGCAAAGTAAAAGTGTCAATTTATTTTTGCTGTGTTGAGTTGTCCTTGTCAATCATTTTGTGACTTGGTTACTTTCCATATTGTATAATGTATAGTAACTTTTGTACCAAAGTATTTATATTTATATATTCTCTTACCTAATTATTAGGTTCATTAAACATAACAACTAAGGATGATTGCAGAGAGACCTGCATCTGCAGTTGTAGGAAGGCTTATCAGCCTGCATGTTGTCTAAGCAATTTTTCTGACTAACATAGTTTTAAGATAATGTTACTAACAAATTATGGACATTTTATTAGTCTGAATTAAATGTATTTTATTTTATTTATTTTTATTTATTAAACGACTGTCAAAACAATTTCCTGTGGTATGATTTTTGGGCCTCGGTGATAAAACCCCTCATGAACCTTCACCTACAATAATAACTAGGTAGGTACACATCTTATTCTTTGATCTGAGGGTACACATAATATTGTTCGTAAAAGACATAGGTACCTAATATCTGTGCTAATATTGTCACCGATGATCTGAAGGAGAACGAGGTTAATGAACGTGAACGCAGAGCGTTGGCGGTCCGGGGTAATCTACACTAATATTATAAAGAGGAAATATTTGTATTTTTGTGTGCGTGTATGTTTGTAATGAATAAACTCAAAAACTCCTGCGCCGATTTCAATAATTCATTCACCATTAGAAAGCTACATTCACCCTGAGTAACATAGCCAACCTAAGCTATATTTTATCCCCGTACTTCCACGGTAACGGGAACTACGCTGGTGAAACCGCGTGACGTCCGTTAGTCTACACTCATCGGTCGGCAACGCGCGGCCCGATATCTATCTCCTTGCGGCCCGCGACTGCTTTGTAAATGAAAGTTTAATTCTTATAGTTATATTTTATCAGCGTTCCTTAGGCCTGCCTCAGTGACGACGACAGTTTTCAGACTCCCAGTGTGTGACGATTCACAATTGGAAATGTGACCTGCCCAGTCCCATTTTAATCTCGCAGACTTATCGCCAACATCAGCGATGCCTGTCTTGGAGCGTATTTTGGTGTTTCGTATTCGATCGGTGATTTTGATATTTAAAATGCTACGCTCCATCGCTCTTCAGTAAACCTTGAGTTTGGACTTCTGGGCCTCCGTCAAAGTCAAGTCTGGGCGCCATAGGTTAGGAGTTAGGATAGACAGGTTATGGTATGTCACACAATTTTTTTATTTCATCATTGTTGATTTGTCCCAGAGGACAAAGGAACAATGAAAAAAAAAAAAAATTAATTATTAAATTTCTTTAATTTATTTTTTCTAGAACATTTATTGTTTTGGCATTATTTATTATTTATTATACCTACCTACCTACATTAATAGATAACTAGGTAGACACCTATTAGGTACCAAATTATTATGATGTGCGGCCCGCATTTATCAAATGTTTTCACTGTGTGGCCCTTGTCTGCCAAAAGGTTGCCGACCGCTGAAGAATTTTTGAAAAAAATCTACACTAATATCATATAAAGAGGATTTTTATTTTTGTGTGTATGTTTGAAATGATTAAACTCAAAAACTACTGCGCCGATTTCAAAAATTCTTTCACCATTAGAAAGCTACATTCACCTTGAGTAACATAGGTAGGCTATACTTTATCCCCGTAATCCCATGGGAACGGGAACTACGCGGGTGAAACCGCGTGACGTCCGCTAGCAGTCCCGGACTGGGACACGAAATCGGCCCGGGCATTTTAGAGACGGTCGGCCCTCGACTATCAAGAGAAAGGAAAACTACTAAATTTTGAATCGACCGAAGAAACCATCTTAAATAGAATAATAGGTTGAAATATTGAGCTGCGACTTTGATAAAGAAGAGACTCGAAACTTAAAAAAATAGCAACGCTGTCGAACTAGGGCGTAGCCAGCTTTTGAGCCATGAGTCGGTGTGGCGCGGAAAGGTACGAGTAAAAACGGATTTGTATGGGTTAAGTTTACTACATAGTTACAGATGCAGCTGAAGTTCTTTTATGAATCTAAACTTGATTAAATAGAAGTAGAAGTTAAAATTTTTGAAGTTATTTGAAAAGTCTAGGAACTAAAAAATCGACTTATGGAGACAATTTTTAAAACAAAAAGAAGTAAAGGAAATTTTAGCACCCTACCTTGGACAGACTAGAAATATTGTTTCGACCCTTTATACAAGAGTTACTTGGTAAGCCAAGATTCAAGAGGAAGTGGCCTGCATGAGCAAACGAAGCGAGCTCGAAATTTTTTAGACGCCTTGCGTTAGACAGGTTAGAATTGTTTGTTTGAGTTACTTTGTCGACTTTTAACAGAAATATGAAGATCCAAGAGAAAGTATTGTGGAGATGCTTGCGTGTATACTGTATGGTGGAGCAAGCGGCAAGGTTTCGGCGTTTATATGAAACAGCAAGAAGATTAAATGGTATTTAATGAGGATGAATTGCAGATGTTACAATGATGTAGAAACGATACAGATATTACATGCGCGAGAACAGAACCGATAGTGAAGCTAAGTTGTTAAATAGACAATAATGATTGATGAGAGAGTTTAGTAATAGCACGTGCGGCAGAGGCAAGGTAAGTTGTAGTACGTGCGTTCGCTAAGACCATTTCGATGCACTGGCGCGGCGCGGCGACGGTGTGGCGCGCTCTGCACCCGCTCCCTCGCCCCGCGCGGTCCCCCGCTGTACAGGGCTGTACTTAAGGGTCCGGACTCGGGATGAAGTGGATGCCACAGTATGTTGCAAGAGCGAGCGAAGTGAGCTCGAAAATGTCTACACCTTGCCTTAAATAAATTCAGATATTATTGTAATTTGAGGTCAAAATGTCCACATGCTCCATTTTTTGCAACCTTGTGTAGGCATAGGCATGCCAAAATTGCCTATTAGGGCCTCGGGGCAACGGGCTCCTAATTTATTTCACCCTCTGTCTATACCGGTCGATCATGCGAAAATACAATAGGAGTGCCAATCCAGAGGCAGAAAAAAGGCCGCCAATCGGCCACACCGGCCCATCGTGCATCCCGCCCATCAGGCATTTGCCCAATTTGCCTGTATGGCCAGTCCGGGCCTGTCCACTAGTATTAGATATGTTGGTTTACAAGTTTGCTCGTTGCTGAAGACATTCTGAAAATAACATATCTATAATAGTAAATATATCAGTGTCTTGTAAATGTTGTTATCTCAATTTTGTACTCAAAGTTAGATACTAACATAGGTAGTTTATAAGTTCCAATTATTTTTAACTATGTAATCTGAATAAATTAAAGTCAAATGGTAATGATAATGAATTTATCCTAAAACCAAATGTTCCTGCTGAAATAGGTATACCTCCAGCCGGGAAACCGGAATCATTCACCCGGGGTAGGTAAGTACATAGGTCTGTACAACATAACACGTTGGGCCCAGAAGTGGTCGGTTTTCTTCAATTTTAGTTTATTTTTTCAAAACTACATCATGGACATTTTTTTTATTTGGCGCACATTTACAGCAGATTACGTTCTAATTACTCGTAGAACTCATTTCAGTCTAGTAGAAATTTTCCTGCTGGGGTAACGCACTTACATGAAACTTAAACATAACATAACTGGTGTAATGTGATAATCCGATTGATACACCTCTGCCTAAACCTTCGGTAAAAGGAGGCGTGATGTAGGTACCTATATTACAATGCCAAAGCCGCCCAAAAAAATACATTATGTACTAATACTTACTACAAAAATACATGCTTAAGTGACGTATCAAAAACATTTATAGATAGCTAGTACTTTTTTATGAAAATACTAATTTAAAACGTAACACTTTATTAATACAAATTGGAACTGCAAACATAGACAAAACAAATATACCTACATTAAGACATTTGAATTACGCTACAATAACACTGTGTGAAAAGTCCCTATCGCTATTGCTCATTGGTTCAAGCTATGTTGCCAGCTGGCGTTCCAAGGTTCGAAACTGGATTAAAATATCATAAATGCTTAGGGTCCACTACACTATCGGTCCATTATAACCTGCAAATTTAGTGATGTATGACTCTCCTGAGATCTTCATTATAAGTACAGAGTTTTTAAACATTCAGCTGTGGATTAACATAACAAACTTTAGGCCTTTTTGCTAAAGTGGAAATCAAACACCTAACAGAGGTGTCTATAACGATCACACACATTTCACCACTATTTCATAGTTAAGTCCCATATCTAAGGGGCGGGCCTGTTGTAAATTAATCAGATACAAATCAAGTCCAGGTTGCTACTGAAAAGCTCCTATTCCAAAAACCTTAATTCTAGTACACTATGCCCTCACTGCACGATCTAGAAATTAAACAATCATGACTTTTGCGTAACACTATAATGAAGAAGATTTAGAAGGAAGTTCGTATCCCTTATATATCCTTCTCAAAATTGAGAAAAGTAATATTGTTCCCAGTAGTGGGGACATTAATAGGCTGATATCATCATCAGCCTCAGCATCAGATGAGGATTAAAGCAAAACTTATCGCTTGGGGTTAGAGGAAAGTTCAATGTAAACAACCGTTAGCAGGTTCTTCCCATTATCTCACAAAGCGTCTCGCCTCAGGTTAAGTACCGCAGTTTCCTCAACACGCCGAATAAATACTCGTTCTGAATTAACGCAGGCATCATTCGAAGACAAGCTATCGTAAACAACTCATCAACATGGGAAAGTCAATCTTAGTACTGTCAGTGCTAGCGGTGTTCTTGATCGCTGAATCGTCATGTGGCCCTTCGGATCTCAATACACCTACATACCGGCCTCCTCCTACACGGCCACCGACCTTCATCTTCAGATCTCGTCGAGGAGCTGACGACGAACCTCTATCGCTGTGGCAAGGAGACGACTTCGACCGCGCGCCGTCGACCGCAGACCATCCCTTCCTGCCGTCAATCATCGATGACATCAAGCTGGACTCGAACAGGAGAACTGCTAGGTCGCTGCACCTCCCAGGTTCCAAGCTGCCGCTGCCAATGACACCACCTTTCAACCCGCGTCCCAGATACCCCATCTACGTTAGGCATTAAGTAACAAAGGTTTCGTAATTTACTGTGATTCTTCAGTGCACTTAAATCGGTACTCATTACCCAATACTGAATCTGGCCACTTTTCAGTGTGTTGTGTTATCAACTTATCAATCATTTTAAGTTACTTATTTAACTTTCCATCTTGTAATGTGTTAATATTGGCAGTCAAAAATGGCGATACCAAGTCTACATCCGCGACTAACAAAACGACTGCTCAGCCTAAGTAGATAACCTCAGAATAATAATAGGGACTGTTGGCGCGTTTACGCCTTGTGCTCAGTTACAGGAGCAAAGAATAGAGTAGAAGAGAAATAAAAATACGTGGACTGTTTGATCTGGTGTAATCCAGGATACAAGATTTACAAGCAGTGTCTTCGTCGTGGTAAAATTTAGAAGTGAGCCGATGGTCGGCGCGCGCGCCCGCGCTCACGCTGCCGCCACCCGCGCGCCCCTCAGCCGCCGCCGACGCCCGATGCTGCTGCCGCAGCCCGCGCGCCCTCTCAGCCACCGCGCGCCTCCAGCCGGTCGTCGACATGCCATGCATAGACAGGACAATAACGGGCCATTGCCCCCTGAACAAAATTTCTTTAACATAGGCGCCACGGACAGCGGATTATTCCGATCTGTCACCCCGCTTTGTCCCCTTTGGGTGACAGATAGGAAAAAAAGTTAGATCTGTCCCCCTGTTAGCAATGAGAGGACCGTTCGAACTTTATTTACTCCATAACGGTTCCATCTGTCCCCCTATCAGTGATAACAGGGGTACAGATCTCACTTTTTTTTCCTATCTGTCACCCTAAGGGGACAAAGCGGGGTGACAGATCGGAATAATCCCGGACAGCCCACTCTGCAGACACTGAAGAATCAGCCGCCCACGTCATCCTGGAATGCGAGGCCGTGGCTACCCAACGCAAACAAACCCGCGGAACGGTGAAGCCTGTGAAGCTTCCAGGAAACTTCTGTATTTCTGGGCGGAGCTAGGCTGACTAACTTAGCCAGGACACCTACGCACAATGGACCGAATGAGAGTCTAGTACGGAAAATGGAGTCCCTACGCTACTCTACTTGACTCTACTCTGTATTATTATTTTTGTGCCAAATTCTCTGTAAATTATTATGTAAGTAGGTACTTAATTAATACAATATAAGACTGTCAACACAATTTTCTGTGTATGTTTTTTTTGCCTCGTGATAAAACCCCTGCGCACGATTACGCAAATTGAAAGGCACTTGTTGTCTCTGTCACTGCGATAACGAATGAGATGCCGATGGTTATTCCCAAGTATGGTCCAGAATCTGGACGATACCTGGGAATATAATTGGGAATCAAACGAGCTTACCTGTTAAGCGAAGTCTTGATTCTAATATTATGAGTGGCAATCTGAAAAATAATTATTATAACTTGGTAGTATTTCTAATCTACGTTAGTTTCACCGCGATTTTTAGAGAATTAAAAAAAGAATATTTTTTAAGAATTGCAACATTCGTATGCTGTCTGAATGTCAAGGCTGAATGTCAAGTCACGAACTGTCACTTATTTTAGAGATCTTATCATTGGAACAATCTCTGTTTTATGTACAGAGTAGTTCCAAATACCTACATTCACTATGTTTTCCTGAAAGGTTAAAATTGAATTAGGTAGACTAATTATTGCAGCTTTGGGGCTGTTAGTGTTAGCTATATTATAGTGGCGGGTGGGTAATTATTTTTCAGATTGCCACTCATAAAATTAGAATCAAGACTTCGCTTAACAGGTAAGCTCGTTTGATTCCCAATTTTACTTCGTGGCAGATTCGGCCACGGTGTTTGTTGGATAGCACGTGTGTTTAGAATTTTTTGCTGTTTGTAAGAGTTTTTCGGTATTTTAGTGACTTGTCGTTGTGTATTTGTGTTGTCCTTGTGTTCGTAAACAGGTTTGTATTGTGATTGTTTAGCTCTAAGTCTCTTTTTATCCTTTTCCTCCAAGATGGATAAAAATAAACCCCCTGATCCGGACCCACCCGATATTCGTTCTACTTGTTTTGAGACACAGAGCCCACTCAACCAACTATCGCAATTCGCGGATGTTGTTTGCAGTGCTGCAGCAATGGAGGTTTCACAAGTTTTAAAACCCCAGCAAAACTCACGTAAGCGTCCTGTTGTCGAGGAAGTCTCGTCTCCGTCCCTCCCAAGCAAGCAACAAAGAAGCCAAATTGGGCGCATTAAGTACTCGGTAATGGATAAGGCTCCTTATATTGTACATGTTTCACGTATTGAGTCTCAACCAAATGCTGGCACCACCCTTCACCCCGTTAACTTCGGAAAGTTCCTTATGAACAACAACATTGCAAACATTGTTCGTGGTGGTGTCAACAGAGTCGGCAGGAACCGTGTTTCAGTGGAGTTTGCCTCCCCTCAGGACGCTAACTCTTTCTTGGTCAACAGTCTGTTGTCCAAATTTTGTTATACTGCATCGATCCCCTCATTTAATATCACAAGGATGGGTGTTGTTACCGGAGTTCCTTCAGAACTTACGGAAGAGGAAGCCTTGACCTATTTGTCTGTGCCCTTGGGTTGTGGTCAAATATTGAAAGTCCGACGCATTAACCGGAAATCACAAAGAGATGGGGTTAATGAGTGGAAGCCCACTGAAACATGTGTTTTGACGTTTGATGGACAGGTATTACCTACCAGAATATTCTGCTGTTATACATCCCTCCCTGTTAAACAGTACATTTACCCAACAATTCAATGCCGCAAGTGTTGCAGATTTGGACACGTAGCAAACGTTTGCAGGTCTAAACCACGCTGTAACAAGTGTGGCCACGACCATCCAGGTGATGGCTGCAACATTTCTGTTGCTGAGGCCTTCTGCGTGCTTTGTTCGGGTAATCACTTTGCTGACAGCCAGTCATGCCCTGAGCACGGCAGGCAGAAGGCTATTAAGACCGTCATGGCAGAGAAAACCATTCCCTATGCTGAGGCATGTAAAATCATCCCAGCAGTTTCACGCAATTATGCCAACATAGTTAAAACCCCAATTTCCCAGTCCTATCGCAAAACTGTGACACTTAAACCCAAAACCCATGCCCCCCTTTCCCCATCATATGATAAAAATGCTCATCAGCAGATAGTTAGTTCTCCCCAACCATCACAGATTCACAGCCCAATGGCTGTGCTCTTAATAATAATCATGTCTCAGACAATACCGGTTATATTATTGAACTTCTTATTAAACTTCTACCTACTGTTATCTCTCATTCTTCTCCCAATTCCCAATCACCGTCCAACGTTGCCGATCAGCTTATTTCTCTACTTTTATTATTTAAAAATGGCGTCCCGCCTAGTATTTCTTCAGTGGAATGTGAGGAGCGTGTGGCATAAAAAGCACGACCTCATATTTCTCTTAAATAATTACAAGCCTTTGGCTTGTTCCATAGCTGAGACTTGGCTCACCCCAAGTCTTAGCTTCCGCATGCCACACTTCAACATTCTCAGATGTGACAGATCGGATGGCTATGGAGGCTCAGCCCTCCTTGTCAATAATCGGGTCCCACTTCTGTCTTACCCTTTGCCTTCACTCACAGGAGATATGAGTATTGTGGCAGGAAGGGTGGAAGGTATTACAGTGTTTTCAATTTATATTGCTCACCCTCGGCCTGAATTTTTGGATATTTTAAAAAACACTTTTTCAAATACTCAGGGACCAATTTTGGTCATGGGTGATTTTAACTGCCACCATTATAGATGGGGGTCTGAACGCTGCGATGCCTTTGGTGTGGCATTGGTCGAGATTTTGGATGATCTGGATCTCTGTATCCTTAACAATGGTTGCCCAACCCGCAGATCCCCTCCTGGACAACAAAAGAGTTGTGTTGATCTAACATTTTGTTCAGTTGAGGTGGCAGCTTCGACCCATTGGGAATGTACGTCCTTGTCGCATGGTAGTGACCACTACCCTATTGTAATATCTTTAGTTAATAAAACTTATTTAGAGAAAAGTTCTCCTCCACTTCTGAAATATAACTTGTCCAAACCGGATTGGGCAAAATTTGTATCATTATTGGAGGATAAAATTGATGTTCTGCCAAATTTAAATTCAAGTTTATTTGATGCTCCTGGTCACTACCATGCCAAGAGCTGTTATGACGGTTTTGTTACTGCCATCACCTCCAGTGCTGATTCCTGCTTTCCATTGAAAAACAGTGCCCGTAATAAAATCCCTTCACCCCCGTGGTGGGATCCAGAGTGCACTTCAGCAATCAGGGACAGGGACGAGGCCGAGGAGTGTTATAATGCAGATATGAGCACCGAAAATCTGTTGGCATACTGTCAGATTAATGCCAGAACCAAACGTCACCTTCGCAAGAAGAAACGTGCGGGTTGGGTTACATTCTGCACCTCTTTGTCTCCCTCTACACCTGTGTCGGCAGTTTGGAAAAGTATCAATAGGTTTAGACGTGGGTGCTCCCTATCAGTTTCTTCTCCAATCAGTAGGGTAACAGCTGAACTTTTTTATGATAAAATTGCTCCACCATACGTCCCGTTTTTTTCTGAATGCGTCAACATATCCCTTCAAAATGTATCAGAGGACCCTTTCGATGCGCCATTTACTTTGGAGGAATTGAAAGTGGTACTTAAACATGTACGGGACACTGCTCCTGGTATTGATGGCGTGCCATATTCTTTTATAACTCGTTCAGGCGAAAAGGCAAAAATCTACTTTTTAAATATTATAAATTTCTGTTATGTTAATGGTTGGGTTCCAGATCAATGGAAATTACAAATTATTATCCCGCTATTGAAACCAGGGAAACATGCAGATGATCCGAATGGCCTTAGGCCAATCGCTTTGTCCTCAGTCTTAGCGAAATTACTGGAGCATCTTATCAAAAACCATCTCGAGTGGATTGTTGAGTCGAGAGACTTACTGCCGAATTACCAATTTGGCTTTAGAAAAGGACTTGGTACTATGGACAGTGTTGGTATTTTGGTTGCGGATATCCGCTTAGCTTTCTCCAAAAATCAATCTGTTGTAGCTACCTTCCTGGACATCTCTTCTGCGTATGACAGTGTACTTCTTCCAGTACTCAGGCAAAAACTGCAACAGCTGAGTCTACCGGCTAAGATGATACGATGTATATGTGAGCTACTGATGTCCCGCTCACTGGTCCTGAGAGTCCAGGGAGAGGAGTTCGATGAGAGGCTGATATGGAGGGGACTCCCACAGGGCTCTCCCCTCAGTCCCCTTCTGTACAACCTGTATACGGCTGATATTGGGTCCTGCCTAAACAACAATTGTCAGATCTTACAATATGCCGATGACATTGCACTGTATGTGACAGATCTATAGTCGATGCTGCGTCATCCTTGTGTCCTCTCTGGATTCTTTGAATCAGTGGCTTTTAAGCCATGGCCTGTCTCTATCTGCGCCAAAAAGTTCGGCAGTAATCTTCTCTCGTAAAAGACGCACTCCTCATGTTGCAATTAACATTTTAGACCAAAACATTCCAATAGTAAATAAAGTAAAATTTTTAGGCGTCATTTTGGATACAAAATTAAGTAGCAAACATCATATAAATTACCTGATTCAAAGATGTGAAAGAATCATCTCAATTTTAAAAGTTCTTGCGGGTGTTTGGTGGGGTGCTCACCCCTACACCATGAAATTGGTCTACAATGCCTTAGTTCGTAGTGTTTTGGACTATGGAACGTATCTTCTGACCCCGTGCAACAAAGGTGCCCTGGCTGGGCTGAATAGGGTTCAGTCTAAGTGCCTTCGGATCATCTCAGGTTGTATGAAATCCTCCCCCATTAACGCATTGCAGGTCGAGTGTGCTGAACCTCCTCTGGCCCTAAGACGTCAATATCTGGCCTCCCGTTTTCTGTCTAGGCTTATATGTAGAACTTCGCATCCCCTCATAGAAAAATTGTACGAGTTCGATGCCTTATGCGGAAGTTCCAACTACTGGAAAAATAAAGAAACGCCCCTAATTCTGAAATCTTTTCGACAAATTTTAAATTTAGAATGCTCAATTGTTCAGTTCCCCAGATTACCCCTTTTTAATTTTGCGTATGAAGTTTTAAGTTATGTTCCGAAAATTGACTTTAACATTGGTATATCCAAAAAATCCCCGTCAGCAAACTTGGCATTCAATGCGGTGGTGGGCGAGCGTTGGAATGGTTTCCAATTATTTTTTACTGATGCCTCGAAATTAACAGACCTCAACCACACTGGAGCTGCGGTCTATTACCAGAGCTCTAGGATAATTTTGCAGTTTAAGTGTCCTAAGGAGTCTTCAGTATTCACTGGCGAGTGTGTGGCTATATTGGAAGCTTGTCTTTTTATAGAGTCACACCATAACATACACAAAGCCGTAATCTTCACAGACTCTCTTAGTTGTCTCCAAGCCTTAAGATCATTTTAATCAATCAAATTCATCATTTTAATCAATCAATCATTTTAAGTTACATAGTTAACTTTCCATCTTGTAATGTATTAATATTGGCAGTCAAAAATGGCGATACCAAGTCTACATCCGCGACTAACAAAACGACTGCTCAGCCTGAGTAGATAACCTCAGAATAATAATAGGGACTGTTGGCGCGTTTACGCCTTGTGCTCAGTTACAGGAGCAAAGAATAGAGTAGAAGAGAAATAAAAATACGTGGACTGTTTGATCTGGTGTAATCCAGGATACAAGATTTACAAGCAGTGTCTTCGTCGTGGTAAAATTTAGAAGTGAGGCGATGGTCGGCGCGCGCGCCCGCGCTCACGCTGCCGCCACCCGCGCGCCCCTCAGCCGCCGCCGACGCCCGATGCTGCTGCCGCAGCCCGCGCGCCCTCTCAGCCACCGCGCGCCTCCAGCCGGTCGTCGACATGCCATGCATAGACAGGACAATAACGGGCCATTGCCCCCTGAACAAAATTTCTTTAACATAGGCGCCACGGACAGCGGATTATTCCGATCCGTCACCCCGCTTTGTCCCCTTTGGGTGACAGATAGGAAAAAAAGTTAGATATGTCCCCCTGTTAGCAATGAGAGGACCGTTCGAACTTTATTTACTCCATAACGGTTCCATCTGTCCCCCTATCAGTGATAACAGGGGTACAGATCTCACTTTTTTTTCCTATCTGTCACCCTAAGGGGACAAAGCGGGGTGACAGATCGGAATAATCCCGGACAGCCCACTCTGCAGACACTGAAGAATCAGCCGCCCACGTCATCCTGGAATGCGAGGCCGTGGCTACCCAACGCAAACAAACCCGCGGAACGGTGAAGCCTGTGAAGCTTCCAGGAAACTTCTGTATTTCTGGGCGGAGCTAGGCTGACTAACTTAGCCAGGACACCTACGCACAACGGACCGAATGAGAGTCTAGTACGGAAAATGGAGTCCCTACGCTACTCTACTTGACTCTACTCTGTATTATTATTTTTGTGCCAAATTCTCTGTAAATTATTATGTAAGTAGGTACTTAATTAATACAATATAAGACTGTCAACACAATTTTCTGTGTATGTTTTTTTTGCCTCGTGATAAAACCCCTGCGCACGATTACGCAAATTGAAAGGCACTTGTTGTCTCTGTCACTGCGATAACGAATGAGATGCCGATGGTTATTCCCAAGTATGGTCCAGAATCTGGACGATACCTGGGAATATAATTGGGAATCAAACGAGCTTACCTGTTAAGCGAAGTCTTGATTCTAATATTATGAGTGGCAATCTGAAAAATAATTATTATAACTTGGTAGTATTTCTAATCTACGTTAGTTTCACCGCGATTTTTAGAGAATTAAAAAAAGAATATTTTTTAAGAATTGCAACATTCGTATGCTGTCTGAATGTCAAGGCTGAATGTCAAGTCACGAACTGTCACTTATTTTAGAGATCTTATCATTGGAACAATCTCTGTTTTATGTACAGAGTAGTTCCAAATACCTACATTCACTATGTTTTCCTGAAAGGTTAAAATTGAATTAGGTAGACTAATTATTGCAGCTTTGGGGCTGTTAGTGTTAGCTATATTATAGTGGCGGGTGGGTAATTATTTTTCAGATTGCCACTCATAAAATTAGAATCAAGACTTCGCTTAACAGGTAAGCTCGTTTGATTCCCAATTTTACTTCGTGGCAGATTCGGCCACGGTGTTTGTTGGATAGCACGTGTGTTTAGAATTTTTTGCTGTTTGTAAGAGTTTTTCGGTATTTTAGTGACTTGTCGTTGTGTATTTGTGTTGTCCTTGTGTTCGTAAACAGGTTTGTATTGTGATTGTTTAGCTCTAAGTCTCTTTTTATCCTTTTCCTCCAAGATGGATAAAAATAAACCCCCTGATCCGGACCCACCCGATATTCGTTCTACTTGTTTTGAGACACAGAGCCCACTCAACCAACTATCGCAGTTCGCGGATGTTGTTTGCAGTGCTGCAGCAATGGAGGTTTCACAAGTTTTACAACCCCAGCAAAACTCACGTAAGCGTCCTGTTGTCGAGGAAGTCTCGTCTCCGTCCCTCCCAAGCAAGCAACAAAGAAGCCAAATTGGGCGCATTAAGTACTCGGTAATGGATAAGGCTCCTTATATTGTACATGTTTCACGTATTGAGTCTCAACCAAATGCTGGCACCACCCTTCACCCCGTTAACTTCGGAAAGTTCCTTATGAACAACAACATTGCAAACATTGTTCGTGGTGGTGTCAACAGAGTCGGCAGGAACCGTGTTTCAGTGGAGTTTGCCTCCCCTCAGGACGCTAACTCTTTCTTGGTCAACAGTCTGTTGTCCAAATTTTGTTATACTGCATCGATCCCCTCATTTAATATCACAAGGATGGGTGTTGTTACCGGAGTTCCTTCAGAACTTACGGAAGAGGAAGCCTTGACCTATTTGTCTGTGCCCTTGGGTTGTGGTCAAATATTGAAAGTCCGACGCATTAACCGGAAATCACAAAGAGATGGGGTTAATGAGTGGAAGCCCACTGAAACATGTGTTTTGACGTTTGATGGACAGGTATTACCTACCAGAATATTCTGCTGTTATACATCCCTCCCTGTTAAACAGTACATTTACCCAACAATTCAATGCCGCAAGTGTTGCAGATTTGGACACGTAGCAAACGTTTGCAGGTCTAAACCACGCTGTAACAAGTGTGGCCACGACCATCCAGGTGATGGCTGCAACATTTCTGTTGCTGAGGCCTTCTGCGTGCTTTGTTCGGGTAATCACTTTGCTGACAGCCAGTCATGCCCTGAGCACGGCAGGCAGAAGGCTATTAAGACCGTCATGGCAGAGAAAACCATTCCCTATGCTGAGGCATGTAAAATCATCCCAGCAGTTTCACGCAATTATGCCAACATAGTTAAAACCCCAATTTCCCAGTCCTATCGCAAAACTGTGACACTTAAACCCAAAACCCATGCCCCCCTTTCCCCATCATATGATAAAAATGCTCATCAGCAGATAGTTAGTTCTCCCCAACCATCACAGATTCACAGCCCAATGGCTGTGCTCTTAATAATAATCATGTCTCAGACAATACCGGTTATATTATTGAACTTCTTATTAAACTTCTACCTACTGTTATCTCTCATTCTTCTCCCAATTCCCAATCACCGTCCAACGTTGCCGATCAGCTTATTTCTCTACTTTTATTAATTAAAAATGGCGTCCCGCCTAGTATTTCTTCAGTGGAATGTGAGGAGCGTGTGGCATAAAAAGCACGACCTCATATTTCTCTTAAATAATTACAAGCCTTTGGCTTGTTCCATAGCTGAGACTTGGCTCACCCCAAGTCTTAGCTTCCGCATGCCACACTTCAACATTCTCAGATGTGACAGATCGGATGGCTATGGAGGCTCAGCCCTCCTTGTCAATAATCGGGTCCCACTTCTGTCTTACCCTTTGCCTTCACTCACAGGAGATATGAGTATTGTGGCAGGAAGGGTGGAAGGTATTACAGTGTTTTCAATTTATATTGCTCACCCTCGGCCTGAATTTTTGGATATTTTAAAAAACACTTTTTCAAATACTCAGGGACCAATTTTGGTCATGGGTGATTTTAACTGCCACCATTATAGATGGGGGTCTGAACGCTGCGATGCCTTTGGTGTGGCATTGGTCGAGATTTTGGATGATCTGGATCTCTGTATCCTTAACAATGGTTGCCCAACCCGCAGATCCCCTCCTGGACAACAAAAGAGTTGTGTTGATCTAACATTTTGTTCAGTTGAGGTGGCAGCTTCGACCCATTGGGAATGTACGTCCTTGTCGCATGGTAGTGACCACTACCCTATTGTAATATCTTTAGTTAATAAAACTTATTTAGAGAAAAGTTCTCCTCCACTTCTGAAATATAACTTGTCCAAACCGGATTGGGCAAAATTTGTATCATTATTGGAGGATAAAATTGATGTTCTGCCAAATTTAAATTCAAGTTTATTTGATGCTCCTGGTCACTACCATGCCAAGAGCTGTTATGACGGTTTTGTTACTGCCATCACCTCCAGTGCTGATTCCTGCTTTCCATTGAAAAACAGTGCCCGTAATAAAATCCCTTCACCCCCGTGGTGGGATCCAGCGTGCACTTCAGCAATCAGGGACAGGGACGAGGCCGAGGAGTGTTATAATGCAGATATGAGCACCGAAAATCTGTTGGCATACTGTCAGATTAATGCCAGAACCAAACGTCACCTTCGCAAGAAGAAACGTGCGGGTTCGGTTACATTCTGCACCTCTTTGTCTCCCTCTACACCTGTGTCGGCAGTTTGGAAAATTATCAATAGGTTTAGACGTGGGTGCTCCCTATCAGTTTCTTCTCCAATCAGTAGGGTAACAGCTGAACTTTTTTATGATAAAATTGCTCCACCATACGTCCTGTTTTTTTCTGAATGCGTCAACATATCCCTTCAAAATGTATCAGAGGACCCTTTCGATGCGCCATTTACTTTGGAGGAATTGAAAGTGGTACTTAAACATGTACGGGACACTGCTCCTGGTATTGATGGCGTGCCATATTCTTTTATAACTCGTTCAGGCGAAAAGGCAAAAATCTACTTTTTAAATATTATAAATTTCTGTTATGTTAATGGTTGGGTTCCAGATCAATGGAAATTACAAATTATTATCCCGCTATTGAAACCAGGGAAACATGCAGATGATCCGAATGGCCTTAGGCCAATCGCTTTGTCCTCAGTCTTAGCGAAATTACTGGAGCATCTTATCAAAAACCATCTCGAGTGGATTGTTGAGTCGAGAGACTTACTGCCGAATTACCAATTTGGCTTTAGAAAAGGACTTGGTACTATGGACAGTGTTGGTATTTTGGTTGCGGATATCCGCTTAGCTTTCTCCAAAAATCAATCTGTTGTAGCTACCTTCCTGGACATCTCTTCTGCGTATGACAGTGTACTTCTTCCAGTACTCAGGCAAAAACTGCAACAGCTGAGTCTACCGGCTAAGATGATACGATGTATATGTGAGCTACTGATGTCCCGCTCACTGGTCCTGAGAGTCCAGGGAGAGGAGTTCGATGAGAGGCTGATATGGAGGGGACTCCCACAGGGCTCTCCCCTCAGTCCCCTTCTGTACAACCTGTATACGGCTGATATTGGGTCCTGCCTAAACAACAATTGTCAGATCTTACAATATGCCGATGACATTGCACTGTATGTGACAGATTCTTCTATAGTCGATGCTGCGTCATCCTTGTGTCCTCTCTGGATTCTTTGAATCAGTGGCTTTTAAGCCATGGCCTGTCTCTATCTGCGCCAAAAAGTTCGGCAGTAATCTTCTCTCGTAAAAGACGCACTCCTCATGTTGCAATTAACATTTTAGACCAAAACATTCCAATAGTAAATAAAGTAAAATTTTTAGGCGTCATTTTGGATACAAAATTAAGTAGCAAACATCATATAAATTACCTGATTCAAAGATGTGAAAGAATCATCTCAATTTTAAAAGTTCTTGCGGGTGTTTGGTGGGGTGCTCACCCCTACACCATGAAATTGGTCTACAATGCCTTAGTTCGTAGTGTTTTGGACTATGGAACGTATCTTCTGACCCCGTGCAACAAAGGTACCCTGGCTGGGCTGAATAGGGTTCAGTCTAAGTGCCTTCGGATCATCTCAGGTTGTATGAAATCCTCCCCCATTAACGCATTGCAGGTCGAGTGTGCTGAACCTCCTCTGGCCCTAAGACGTCAATATCTGGCCTCCCGTTTTCTGTCTAGGCTTATATGTAGAACTTCGCATCCCCTCATAGAAAAATTGTACGAGTTCGATGCCTTATGCGGAAGTTCCAACTACTGGAAAAATAAAGAAACGCCCCTAATTCTGAAATCTTTTCGACAAATTTTAAATTTAGAATGCTCAATTGTTCAGTTCCCCAGATTACCCCTTTTTAATTTTGCGTATGAAGTTTTAAGTTATGTTCCGAAAATTGACTTTAACATTGGTATATCCAAAAAATCCCCGTCAGCAAACTTGGCATTCAATGCGGTGGTGGGCGAGCGTTGGAATGGTTTCCAATTATTTTTTACTGATGCCTCGAAATTAACAGACCTCAACCACACTGGAGCTGCGGTCTATTACCAGAGCTCTAGGATAATTTTGCAGTTTAAGTGTCCTAAGGAGTCTTCAGTATTCACTGGCGAGTGTGTGGCTATATTGGAAGCTTGTCTTTTTATAGAGTCACACCATAACATACACAAAGCCGTAATCTTCACAGACTCTCTTAGTTGTCTCCAAGCCTTAAGATCATTTTAATCAATCAAATTCATCATTTTAATCAATCAATCATTTTAAGTTACATAGTTAACTTTCCATCTTGTAATGTATTAATATTGGCAGTCAAAAATGGCGATACCAAGTCTACATCCGCGACTAACAAAACGACTGCTCAGCCTAAGTAGATAACCTCAGAATAATAATAGGGACAATAACGGGCCATTCCCCCCTGAACAAAATTTCTTTAACATAGGCGCCACGGACAGCGGATTATTCCGATCTGTCACCCCGCTTTGTCCCCTTTGGGTGACAGATAGGAAAAAAAGTTAGATCTGTCCCCCTGTTAGCAATGAGAGGACCGTTCGAACTTTATTTACTCCATAACGGTGCCATCTGTCCCCCTATCAGTGATAACAGGGGGACAGATCTCACTTTTTTTTCCTATCTGTCACCCTAAGGGGACAAAGCGGGGTGACAGATCGGAATAATCCCGGACAGCCCACTCTGCAGACACTGAAGAATCAGCCGCCCACGTCATCCTGGAATGCGAGGCCGTGGCTACCCAACGCAAACAAACCCGCGGAACGGTGAAGCCTGTGAAGCTTCCAGGAAACTTTTGTATTTCTGGGCGGAGCTAGGCTGACTAACTTAGCCAGGACACCTACGCACAACGGACCGAATGAGAGTGTAGTACGGAAAACGGGAGTCCCGACGCTACTCTACTTGACTCTACTCTGTATTATTATTTTTGTGCCAAATTCTCTGTAAATTATTATGTAAGTAGGTACTTAATTATTAGTACAATATAAGACTGTCAACACAATTTTCTGTGTATGTTTTTTTTTGCCTCGTGATAAAACCCCTGCGTACGATTACGCCAATTGAAAGGCACTTTAAGGTTGCAAATTGAAAGGCACTTTAAGGTTGCAAATTGAAAGGCACTTTAAGGGTGCAAGGCACACTAAAGGTTGTCTCTGTCACTGCGATAACGAATGAGATGCCGATGGTTATTCCCAAGTATGGTCCAGAATCTGGACGATACCTGGGAATATAATATATATCAAATTGCTCTGCAGTTTGGCAGATGTATTAAAGTAAAACTATAGTATTTATGGATTAATTTAAAAAAAAAACATCTAGTTCCGGAGATATGGACGGTTGAAGTTTTAACTTTTTCACGAAAATTTTAATATTCATAATTTTTTTAAACTTTACATCAAATACTTCTCTTCACAGCACAATGTTTTGAGTGCGGTACTCATGTAATGAGGTTTATAAAAAAAAAACAGGGCATACGTGGGGACTGTTTATTGTGGTTTATACCTTGTAGGTATAAGCATTATTTCTCTCTCCGCTCATCCGTAATACAATGTTCCTGCTGGAACAACCAGCAGGTTTAGTTTTTGAACGCATGGGAATGGGACTACACTACTTACACGTCCATCATAACCTACAAGTTTATTGATGGATGACTATCTTCTTCGTCTGCACATAGTTTTAAAACAATCGGCTGTGGATTAACACAACAAACGTCAGGCCTTTTTTCTGCGAAGTGGAAATTAAACTGCAACAGTGTTTTTCACGTCCACCCACATCACTACTAATTAATGGTTAAGTCCCTCCCTGTGGAGAGGCCTTTTTGCTGAGGATGAAATCAAACACCTAACAGAAGTTGTCTATATAATAATGTCCACACACATTTCACCACTATTTCATAGTTAAGTCCCATATTTATGGGGAGAGCCTGTTGTAAATTAATCAGATACAAATCCAAAATCGAGGTTGCTACTGTATTTAAAGTTCCTATTCCAAAAACCATAACCCTAGATAGCACTGCACGATCTCATTATTAAACGATCATCCCTTTTGCGTAACATAGGAACTTTAATTTATGGTGGCCCAGTGGTGGCGACTCCGACTTACGAATAGTAGTCGTGGGTTTGAACCCAGGCAGGCGCATTACTTTGTGTAATTTATTTCATCACCGCTGCTCTCAAAACGGTGAAGGAAAACATCGTGAGGAAACTGGCATATGTCCTAGAACCAAAAAATTCGAAGACTGTGACATCTACCAATCCGCACTGGGACCACGTAGTGGATTATAGCCCATTCCCTAGAGGAGGCCTGTGTCCCAGCAGTGGGAACATTACCTAATAGGCTGATGATGATGATGATACTTTAATTTATGTACAACACATAGGTATACATAACGTCATTTCACAATCCGAAGAATTTTTAAGGTAGTTCATATCAGGGCACGCCACGATAGTGGCGATAAGTCCCCTCTTTGAGGAGTGGCTTGAGCGACGCCACGGCGTCCTCACCTTCCACTTGACGCAGGTCCTCACCGGATACGGTGTTTTCGGGAGGTTCCTGCACCGAATCGGGCGGTAGGAAACGCCCGGGTGTTTCCACTGCGAGGATCGACCGGAGGACACGGAGGAGCACACGGTGGAGGTGTGCCCCGCCTGGGCGGAGCACCGCCGTGTCCTCGAAGCGGCGATTGGGTGCGGCGACCTCTCGCGTCCGGCCCTGGTGCAAGCCATGGTCCGGAGCGAGACGGAATGGGACGCCGCCACCTCCTTCTGCGAAGCAGTAATGCTAGAGAAGGAGGTGGCGGAACGAGAGAGGGAGAGAACCTCTCAGCGTTCCGGCCGCCGCGGGAGACGCCCCGGGCGTCGGCGGCCACCACGTGGCCCCCGGCCATCGTAGGCGCGGGCCTGTGGACGGTGGGCTATGGGCTAGCTCGTTGTCCGTCCGCCTCATGACGACAGGCCGTGTCGACGGTGCGTTCGTGTTCCACGAGCGCCTCAAAGTGAATCAGCAAAAAGGAAGGGGTCCGTAAGGACCGATGCCTGCCGGGGTTGTGGGACTGTTCGAAAGAGATACCGTGACCCCGGGATACAAAGGGCGATGAAGGAACATGGATGGGGTTTAGTCAGTAAAAGTCTGACACTCCCTCCTGCTCCGCCCAGAGCGGGAAGAGTCATCAATTCACGACCCGAATAGCGCAGCGGTAGTGAGGCTGCCTTACGTTCTTAGGGTCCCGGGTTCGAATCCCAGTCAGAGCAAATGTTTGTGTATAGCATAGACATTTGTTTCCGAGTCATGGCTGTTATATATAATAAGTATGTATTTACAAACAAAAAAGTATCTATGTACTTAGTATAATTATCAACTAGCTGGTGTCCACGACACAAGCCTCGTTGCTTAGTGTGCACTAGATGGCGCTGTGTGTAATGTCCAGCAATATTTTATTTATTTATTTGATGATTTTCCAGCCGAAAAAAAAAAGGTAGTTCATATCCATTTCTTTTTAACTTTGGAAAATTCGTCGACTTGACGACATAAATAACGCAGTAAAATATTGTTGACAAACATCGTTGGAATAATACGTCATTGGTTGGAATGGACAGTGTTACGCAATATCATATCCTGTTGCGACAGCTGCTACCTACTCAAAAATTAACCCTATCCGATTCCCCCAGATCGAATCGTACCTCTGCGACCACTACACTACCTAAAGATCAAATAAAATGTCTCAGGATGTTATTGTTTTGCATTTTGTGTCAAATCGGATCATCTGCCAGGGAGGCCCCTAAGATTTTCACCCTGCACCTATTTAACTATGTGCACAAATCTTATCGCATAACATGCAATAAGCTTTGGGCACTGACCGAGAAGGTAGAGGGCACTGATAGAGAATGGTCAATGTAAACAACAATAGTCAGGTTCTTCCCATTTTCTCACAAAGCATCTCCCCTCAGGTTAAGTACCTTAGTTTCCTCAAGACGCCTTATAAATACTCGTCCTAAATCAACGGAGGCACTCGAAGACAACTAATCGTAAGCGACCAATCAACATGTGCAAGTTAATCATAGTACTGTCAGTGCTGGCGGTGTTCCTGATCGCTGAGTCGACATGTCAGCGCTTTATTCTGCCCACGTACCGCCCTCCCCCCGCATCGAGACGGCCAGTCTTCATGAGAGCTCGTCGAGGAGCTGACGACGAACCTTTATCGCTGTGGCAAGGAGACGACTTCGCACGCGCGCCGTCGACTGCAGACCATCCCGCCATCTTCTTGCCATCAGTCATTGATGACATCAAGCTGGACCCGAACAGGAGAACCGCTAGGAGCCTGAGCACTCCCAGAGCGTCCCGCGGAGGTGGAAGCCGCTCGTCCTGGAGCCGGGACACCGGGCCCACTTACCAGGGGTACAACCGACGTGTAACGCGAGGTCGCTTGACCTCCCAGGCTCCAAGTTGCCGCTGCCAACCATCACGCCACCATTCCACCATGTACGCTAGGAATTAAGTAAACTTTATGTGGTCTGCTAGGATTTTCTAATGTACTTAACACCCAATATCTGACCAGCAAAATAAAGTGCCATTTTATTTTTGCAGTGTGTTGCGCTATCAATAATTTTATGTGACTTATATTTTCCATCTTGTAATGTATGTGTGTGTATTGTGTGTATGTATGTGTGTGTACTTTTGTGCCAGATTCTCTGTAAATTATTATGAGGACTTAATTATTACAATAAACGATAGTCAAAACAATCTCCTGTGTTACATTTTTTTCTGGCCTCGGTGGTAAAACCCCTCATGAACCCTCTAAACCAACTGACCTGGAAGTGGAACTGGAACTGTTTATCTACGGCTACAATACAATAACGTCTTTAGGATGGTGTTGCGGTTGCCGCGGTTCTGCAGTAATCTGCAGTGCGTACGCGATGTTTGCTGAAGCGTGTACGGATGACTGAAACGCAATGAGTCGCAAGCGTGTGTCGTCGCTGTTAGACAGAGAACGATGCGGCAGCAACGACATTCTGAAGACTCATCATCTGCCTAGCCTTTTCCCAACTATGTTTAGGCCAGCTTCCAGTCTAACCGGATGCAGCAGTATTTTACATAAAGCGACTGCCTATCTGACCTCCACAACCCAGTAGTACTGGGATACGATACCCCTTCGTACAGCTTATTGTCAGTTTTTTGGGCCACTGACTACCTATCTGTAACGACTGTCAAAGTCCTAGGTACCTAGCTACAAATGACAGCCGGGACCAACGGCTTAACATCATGCTTTCCGAGGCACGGAGTAAACTACCCAACTAGCAAAATACCCTTACAAACAAAAGCTTTAAGAGCGATGATTTCATAGAAGGTTTATACGTGTTCTGATTAAGTCAGAAACTCTTGATACCCTTACAAACAAACGCTTATAAGAGCTATGGTTTCATATAAGATTTATATGTGTTCTGATTAAGTGCTCGGCCAGAGTGGAAACGCGGGTGCGGTGCGGGCGCGGTGCGACGAGCTCAAACATATGAACTTCATTGGAGTGTCCATAGTGGGCACGCGAGTGCGGGCTGCGGCGCGAGCTAGTTGGCGAGGGCCGCACACGAATCGCATGCGGGCAGCTCAAACTATAGCTCGTTCATACAAGTGGCCGCAGTGGGCGCGGGCGGCAAGTGCGGGCGCCAGGGTTACCAACTCCCAAAAATATTTACCCCTCAAGCTAAGCCAAAATTCCCACAATTACTTGAAAATCTTTTTTTTTTTCGGATGGGTAATCATCAAATGACCCCTCCTGCTCTGGCTTTTGCTGACTAAAACCCATCCATGTTCCTTTTTTGCCTTTTGTGTTCCAGGGCCGCGGTAACTCTTTCAAACAACCCGCAGCCCAGGCAGGCATCGGCCGTGGCCCCCAGCCATTTATTAGTATTATTTATTTATTTTATTTAGTGTCTAATCGAAATCCTAGTAGCTACATTTGTAATACAAAGTATGAAAAAAACAAACTAAATATGGAGGATAAATTAGGTAGTATAATAGAATGGTTAGTTTGGAAACCCAATGACTAGAGGGCGCTAGTCCCGACAGGTTGGCAAAAAAAGCTCTCTAGTCCCTGTATAAACGAGTATAAGATGCCATAGACTACCTACTATCTATATGATCTATGCCGTAGTCGACAGCAGCTGCCTTCCGAGAGTTGCCGTGTTCAGTGTGTGACAAAATAAAATATGGATGAAGAAGACATATTTTTACAGGAAAATTCATTCTTCAAATGGCAATTTTTGCTACAAGTAAAAAATGGAGTTAATAAAATTAATTTAACGAGAGATACTGAAGGGGAATTTCACACGCTATATGAAAAATTGCGAGAGCAACCGCAAAAGTTTTTTGATTCATAACAATAATATATTTAGCCATAGCTCGTTCATACAAGTGGCCGCAGTGAGGGCGCGGGCGGCAAGTGCGGGCGCCAGGGTTACCAACTCCCAAAAATATTTACCCCTCAAGCTAAGTCAAAAATCCCACAATTACTTGAAAATCCTTTTTAGGGTTCCGTAGTCAACTAGGAACCCTTATAGTTTCGCCATGTCTGTCCGTCCGTCCGTCTGTCCGTCCTCGCTTAATCTCTGTGACCGTTAGCACTAGAAAGCTGAAATTTGGTACCAATATGTATATCAATCACGCCGACAAAGTGGTAAAATAAAAATTGGAAAAAAATGTTTTATTAGGGTAGCCCCCCTATATGTAAAGTGGTTAGTGATTTTTTTTTTAATTTCAACCCTAACGTGTGATATATTGTTGGAAAGGTATTTAAAAATGAATACGGATTTTCTAAAATCATTTTTTGATAATGTCAATAATTTCGGAAATAATCGCTCCAAAAGTAAAAAACAATGTGTCCCTCCCCCTCTAACTTTTGAACCATAAGTTTAGAAAATATGAAAAAAATCTGAAAATTAGAACTTTATAAGGACTTTCTAGGAAAATCATTTTGAACTTGATGGAAACAACAGTTTTTGTAAAAAAAAGACAAAAAGTTGTACAAAATAATTTCTGGACTGTTTGTAGTATATTCGTATATGCAAGCATTTTTACATAATGGATACCCACCTTTAAACTCATAAGTGGGAACACTTATTGTGACGGACGGGAAACTACGGAACCCTACACTGAGCGTGGCCCGACACGCTCTTGGCCGGTTTTTTTTATATATTTTAATTCACAACAATAATATATTTAGCCATAGCAACAATATTTTTTTAAAGATAGCGCTGTTTTCAATTAAATACGTGAATTTTTGTTTTACTCCTAGTTACCATAGCACGGCTCGAACTATGTAGTTTGAGAACCCCGGTGGTCACGCGCGGTTGTCGCTTGCCGCCCACGTACTCACTGCGGCCACTTGTATGAACGAGCTATGCAGCTATGGCGTCTTTGCGTGTTCAAGTTCATAAGTTTAGTAGTAGTATGCCCCGCGCCCGCGTTTTCAGTCTAGCCCAGCACTAAAAGTACCCCTAAAGTAGAACGCCCCTAAAAAAATCACATCCCTCTTATTTACCCCTAAATTTGGGGTGAAAACCCTTATGTTGGTAACCCTGGCGGGAGCGGGGATCTCCAAACCCGCGCCGCTCGCCGCAGCGCGCGGCCAGTCTGGCCAGGCAAAACGCGCGCGTTGCCGTACCCGCACCGCACCACGCACCGCGCCACTCTGGCTGAGCACTAAGGCGGGAACTCTAATAGTGCTCTTTTATAAGTCTATTTAAATTTTAAGAGCATTCATACTTGTAACGTATTCTTATAGACGTATATAAGAAAACGTTATATAATATTCATAAGAGTAGTGGCATTATAAGCGCCTTTTACAAGTCTGATTCTTACTTAATACTCATAAATACATTTTATAAGTATAGTCAACCTTAGAAGTAAGTGTTAGACTACATTAGACTAGGCATTAGACTTCTGTAAAACTAGTATTTTAAAAGTGTGATTTATCTCACCTAAGACATATTAAAGAGTAGTAGCACTTCAAAAGTCCTACAAGTGTCTTAAACAATTCCCTATTAAGGGTTATTTATTTTCCTTGTTGTGTTGACTCCAGAAATTGTTATAAAATCAGGAAATAGACCATTTTAATATTTAGTACATAATTATCATTAAGTTTCTGTTAAATCCTTCGACTTCGTCGTATGGCTTGCTTTGCCTTATTAGGGAACCCTAAAATTATGAGCAACATGGCCGTGTAAACAGTGGCTTTAGGTTTAATTTGACTTTTTCGAGTGCGATATAAACCTTACACAAGAGTACTGGTCTTATATTACTCTAATAAAGCACTTTTGAGTCGTGTTTAGTCGTAATGGCGACATTTGTATATTATTTTACAAATAATAAAAAAAAAAATAGTAAAAGACACATTTTTGAAAAGGCCCGTGATAATATTGTGATTAAAATTTCAAAATAATCGAGAAATAGTACTTCGCAACCTAATAATCGCATATGGTGTGTGAAAAATACATGAGTAAGAAATTAGAAAATATACACATTAGCGTTTTGTAGAAATATGTAATAAAATATAAAATACTTATGTTTTTATTACTTCGCAACCTCAGGGCGGTTTGTGATAACACTCATAATATGAAATCACAAAGAGGACTACAAGCGATATTACACTTCAAATAGTATTTTATTTTATTTGTAAGAGGACTTTAAGGTTATTTACCCTTACAGCGCGCCATTGTAAGTCACTTGTAAGTTTATTTGTCATTATAAAAGCATCAGCAAGAGTCTTGTAAGTTTGGAAATACACTTCGCGAGACCATTACAAGGCAATTGCAACACTTATAAAGTGCGCCCAAATCCATACTTATAAGTGTCTATAAGTCTGATTTAAGACTGAAAAAAATATGGTCTTGGGATATTTGTAAGATTATTTTTTGCTAGCTGGGTATGTAATGGGTTACAACAACCCATCCACGGACCAACTTAGACAAGCGCGCCGCGGCTTAACTTGAAGATCAACCCGAGTGGCTGTTATTATTTAGCCACGAGCTAACATTCCGAATGGGTTCCTTCTATCTGGCAGAATCGTGATGCTCCGAATTTTTTTTGGCATAACACACTTGGCATAATCTTCTTTAAACGAATATTTTTAAGGCATAAAAAATATTTAACATAGTTATTGTTTGGCCAAATGTTTGTATGTACGAATTTACAATGGCATACTTTTAAGATGGCAGAATTTTATTTGGCATAATTACCTTTGGCAATGTTCAAGTTCCGCATAATTTCATTTAGAATAACGTTTATTTGGAGCGACAATTATTTGGTATAATTTCACTTGGCATACTATGAAGATGGCAGAATTTAATTTGGAATAATTTAATTTGGCATTATTTCCATTTCTATGAAATAGCATTTTTAACCGACTTCCAAAAGGAGGAGGTTCTTAACCTTAAATTAGATTTAAAATATTGTCTTTAAAAGACAATACGTTGCGCTAAAAAAGTTAGTGACAGAAACGAATCGCTTCAAAACCGACTCTACGTAGTCTTGTCTGCCCTACCCCAAGAGTGTAATTTAAATCCGCGTAGGCGCGGAGGGGTGAGGCGGGCCGCGAGCTGAGGAGCAGGTGGTTTTAACGCTCGCCGCCGTAGCTGAGGCTGGCCGGCTGCGGTGGTGAGCGTAAAACAAATCTGCGACGATAAGCTCGCGTGGGACCGCCGGAGCACTGCAGTGCCGGAGCCGTGACAGAAACCATGCCTGTTGCATGTTGCGTGTTTGCTTGCATGCTGCTTGCTTGCTTGCATGCTGCATGCTGGCTGCATGCATGGTGTATGCTGGTTTTCATGTTTGCATACTGCATACTTGTTTGCATACTGCATTCTAGTTTGCTTGTTTGCATACTGCATGCTTGCTGCATGCATGATGTATGCTTGCCTGATGAGAAATATGCAGCAATTAACATTATCGTCGTATGTTTGTGGGGAAAAAAATATGTTCAATCAATTTTATTATTAGGTAAGTATGGCAAGAAATAAAAATTATTCTAACTTTGAATTTTCTGTAATATGATAGATGAGGCTTTCCATTATTATGCATTATGAAATGTGTGCCAAAAGATGATTCTAACTGTAAGCTTTCTGAAATATGATAGTTCTGCCTTTTAATGACTTTCCATATGAAATTTATGCCAAAAGATGATTCTTACTGTGAACTTTTTGCGATAAGATGGTTCTACATTTAATTCTTATGCATATAAAATTTATGCTTAAAGATGATTCTGACTTACAAAATTATGAGGTTCGAATGTATGATAAACGAGTGTCTGCCAAATGATTTTCTGCGAAATGAAGTTTATGCTATCCGCTGTTATGCAAAGTAATATTATGACATAAAAAGTTCTGCTATAAAGGGTAGACCCATTCCGAATATCTAGCAAATATCAGTGTCCAATACATTATACACTAACCCTGGGTAAAGCCCGGTTTCCACCGGAAGCGGAGCGGACCCACCCATTAATGACTTCTTTTACCTCGCAATAGAAAATTGCCTACTTACATGTGTTTCCACCAACAAAGAGTCGAGCGAAAATTACTCGGCCGCGGCGAGCAAAAGGGTAATAAAAATGAGCTCGCTCTGCTCATTCTGGTTTCATTTCTCTTTTGCGGGGCGGGAATCAGATAACTAAACTCTTTCTTGGTGGCAACGCAAACTTATTTCATGAAAACGAAGTCCGCTTCGCTTAGCCATTTCCGGCTCATTACTCTTTCGTGGTAGAATTGGGACGGTTAAATACAATACAATAACTTTATTTTCTCCCTTCACAAAGGTTCACATAGTTACATTAGTAAGAATAACATTATTACAAAATGCATACCCAATATACCTACCTATGTTCCTTTGTAAGAAACTGGCAAAATACCTAAATGTTAATGTAGCTATGTATCTCAATTTTGTACCTACTAACAAAGTTTATAAGTTCCAATTGATACCAACCATTGATGGTAATCTGAATAAATTAGGTAAAGTAAATTAATTCATTGCCAAATCTTCTTGCTGCAAATGCGTAAGGTACCTTCATATATCGCCTCTGGATAGACGCACATCCTCGAGCCGGGAAACCAGACCCACTCACCCAACAACACGTTGGGCCCTGAAGTGGTTGATCTTCTTCCATTTTTGGCGCATATTTACGCATAAATATAAGCATTATTTCTCATCGGCTGGAACAACATCACTCCAACCTCCAGCAGGATCAGTTTTCCGCTTTATTTCAATACGACAACACGCACAATTTTTTATTTGGCGCATATTTACAGCAGATTACGTTTTAATTATTCGTAGAACTCAATTCATTTTACGAGAGATTTTCCTGCTGGGGTAGTACACACATGAAATTTAATCATAATATAACTGGCATACAGATACACTTCTTCCTAAACCGGGGCACAGTTTTACCGGGGTGTGATGTGTAAATACAATGCCAAAGCCACTCAAAGAAAATAATATTGGACTGGCATCAAAAACCTTAATTAAACCTTAATTTTAACAGTTATTTTATTTATTTATCAACATCTCTGGATTGCATAATTGCCGGTCGTAGTGAACAGACGTATCGAACAATTATTGCAATAAACAAATAATCACTTGCGAAATTTACCTAACCTAGTTTCAAATAGCCAGTAGTGACGCATCTTGTGCAGTACGTTTGTTTAAGGTGTATTACTAGTAGAAATGAACGGGGTTAACAGGAGCAATATTATCCTGATTCATAATGGAGGACAGTCCATTTAACCGGAGTAGTAAATGTGTTCGCTCCCCGCCTTCTACACCTGTGCCCATCACCAGTGCACCTCTGCCCGGGGCCGTACCCACCTCTACACCTGTGCCCGTTGCCGTACTCATCTCTACACCTGTGCCCGTTGCCGTACCCACCTCTACACCTGTACCCGTTGCCGTAGCCACGTCTACACCTGTGCCCGTTGCCGTAGCCACCTCTTCCCCTGTGCCCGTTGCCGTACCCGCCTCTACGCCTCAAGCCCCTATCCAAAGGAACGATGCCCCTGAAGTTGTCTCGACGGCAGAAATTCAGACCTGGATGGCGAATATCGAACAGAATCTGAAGGAGGTGTGCGCTATTGCAAATGAGGGAAAGCTGAATGTGGATCAAAAAACGCGCATCATAAACCTAACCAGGAAGATTAGTTACGGGACCTCGCAGATGGCCGTCCAGTACCAGTCCGTCAAAGCTAAAGCCATTCAATCGCACTACGCCGTCAGAAATCTAGAAAACCAACTCGATCTTTCGCAGCAGCTACAGAACCTTAAGCTGAGTATAGAAGATTCGACGAAACCTGCCCAGGTATCTTCCTTTGCTGACATGGTAAAGAAAGGTGCCAACAATTTTATCCAGCCAAGTCACGTAAGTTCTGTGGCCATCTATCCCAGTGACAAATTGAAGACCAGCGATAAGACAAAAACCCTTGTCCAGAAAATTATCAGCCCCGAACAAATGAAGCTACACGTGAGAGGCCTGCGCAAGACGAAGAACGGCGGTGTTATCATCAGCACTGAGACGAAGGACGACATTGAGAAGCTGAGACAATCGGTGCAGCTTACCAAATCAGGCCTAACAGTCGACGAGCCCCATAAAAGAAAGCCTAGGGTTGTAATTATAGGAGTGCCGACATGCATGCAGGAAAATGAGGTTTTTACTTGTGTGTACAACCAGAACCTAGCCGAAAAACTTCAGGATTGCAGCCTTGAGACGTTTTTAAGCCTAATTAAATTAAGTCATAAGTCAGGTAAGAAAGACTCTGAGACATGTAACTACATTGTTGAGGTATCTGCAGTAATACGCAAAGCCCTGATATCACAAGACCGAGTTTTTGTAAATTGGTCATCATGCCCTGTGAGAGACTTCACTTTGGTCACACGATGCTATAAGTGTCAGCAGTATGGACATGCGGCCAAGTCATGTCGACAGACATCGTACACCTGCGGTCACTGTGGTGATCAAGGTCACTCAGTAAAAGAATGTCCAAAAAAGGCTGACCAACCAAAATGCGCTACTTGTTTGCATTTCAAAAAGCCAGATAAGCATAACACAGGTGCTGCTGACTGCCCGGCGAAAATAATGGCTGAAAAAAGGTACATCAATTCTGTAGATTATGGAGGCGCCTAAGAGCGCCGTTAATTAGTTATTTTTTTTTGACCTTTTTTATTTTATATTTTTATTTAAACTACCATTATGATAAATAGTTTAATTAATGATTTAGATAATTTCTCTGTATCCGAGGCCAAAGTTTGTGAAGCTGAAAACTGCAAACAATATCTATCCGGCTACAAATCTCCACTAACCATATTAACACAAAATATTCGCAGTGTTTTTAAGAATTTTGATAGCTTTAATACATTTCAGCAACGGTTAAACATAAATTGTGACGTTATTGTTTTAACCGAATGCTGGCTTGCCAAACAATATAACATACCACTAATCCCGGGATATAATATGTACAGAAGTACCATAAATTACAACCAAAATGATGGTGTGATAGTTTATGCCAGAAATCATCTGAACGTCTCTGTTGAGGAACCTGATATGCATGACTGTAACAGATTGTTAGTTAAAATTGGATCAGATTTTGCGATATTAGCATTATATCGACCTCCGTCTTTTAAAAATACTAGCAATTTTACCGACTCTCTGAATGAGACCTTGCAGAACCTGTCATCCAACAAAAATACGATTGTAATTGGAGATATTAATATCAATATTCTTCCAGGAAGTGCTGATGCTTCTGCTCAGGACTACCTCAACCTATGCGCCTTTCATGGCCTGCTCCCAGCAAATAGCTTTCCTACACATCACAGTGGCTCCTGTTTGGATCACATTATGCTTAAATCGAATTTCCCCTCACTTGCACTTGTTCTTAACTCAACAATAACCGATCACAACGCTGCCCTATTAACCCTAAATTGCAAATTACCTAAACAAGGCACTCGCAAAATTTCTAAACTTAATATAAATAGACTTGAAGAAGATTTACGCGTCATCAATTTTGATCCAGTCTTTAATTCCGCTGACCCGCAGTTTTGCATGTTGTTTGTTATTGAAAACTTACGAAATGCAATTCAGAAAAACACAGTCGTATCGCAGTTAAGCAACAGAAACCACAATATAAAACCATGGATCACCCCAGGTCTTATTCGCTGTATGAAACATAGGGATAAACTGCATAGTAAAGCTAAATCTAATCCAGAAAATGGTGTATTGCAACTTTCGTACAAAAGATATCGAAATTTCTGTAATGATCTTCTTAGAAAAATTAAAAGCAACTACGACAAAGTGGCATTGGAAAAGGCTGGAACAAATAGTAAAAAGATCTGGAAATATGTATATTAAAGACGTAACGTATTCTACAAAACAAAATGAGTCATCTTCAAGTTTATTACAAGCACACTCGTCACCAGTGGAATCCGCTAACATAGCAAATAATTTCTTTGTTAATGTGGGAAAGTGTCTGGCAGAAAAAAATCTGAGTCAATCCCAAAACCTCACGAGCATTCCTTTAACTTCTAACACTGCTTTAACTTCCTTCGCGCTGCTAGATACTGACGAGACTGAAGTTGAAAGTATAATCATGACCTTGAAAGAAGATTGTGCAGTTGGCTGGGACAACATTTCGAATAAAATTATTAAAAGATTCAAGGACATTTTGGTACCACCACTGACTTATATTTTCCGCATTTGTTTATCTTCAGGTCATTTCCCAGAGTGTCTTAAAAAAGCTGTAATTATCCCTGTCTATAAATCAGGCTGCAAAGAGCAAGTGACTAATTATAGACCTATTTCTTTACTACCTTCTATGTCGAAAATATTGGAGAAAATAATAAACAAAAGGTTGTTGAAATATTTGGAAGATAAATCTATTCTGTCCGAAAGGCAGTTTGGATTTAGACCCAAAGTTTCAACTGCCGATGCGGTACATCATCTGACTGACTATCTAGCGCAAGAACTTGACAAGGGTAACCACACAGTAGGTATTTTCCTGGACCTCGCCAAAGCTTTTGACACTGTTTCCATTCCAATTCTATTGCGCAAGCTAGAGATCATGGGTGTAAGAGGCACCCAACTGAAACTATTCAAAAGTTATTTAGAAGATCGTTCTCAGTGCGTAAAGATTGGCGATGTTCTCAGCGATGTTCAAAAAAACTCATTTTTTGGTGTTCCCCAAGGAAGTATCCTGGGGCCCACCCTATTTTTGATCTACATAAATGACCTTTGCAATCTAAAGCTAGAGCATGGTACTATCATAACTTACGCTGATGACACTGCTTTACTTTTTTCGGCTGACTCAGAAAATGAAGTCTACAAGCTTGCGCAACACGGATTTAATATTGTAAATAAATGGCTACAAAATAACTCACTAACCCTAAATGCAGTGAAGACAAATTATGTTAAGTTTTCGATGCGTAAGCATATATCCAATATCCCCTCAGCGTTGCATGCTCACTGTTGCCCAGTCCCTACAGATAGCCAGTGTAGATGTCCCAATATTAGGAAGACTGATAAAATAAAATACCTGGGTATTATAATAGATGAAACCCTTTCATTCAAACAACATATGGAAGCTCTAAATAATAGAATTCGTAAGCTGATATTCGTATTCAAAAAGCTACGTTCCATTACAGATCCAGAAATACTCAGGCAAGTATATTTTGCTCTTTGTCAGTCAATTCTGACTTACTGCATTACTTCATGGGGTGGGACGAGTAAAACTCTGTTATTGCCCATTGAAAGAGCTCAAAGAGCTATTCTCAAGGTGGCTACTTGCCGCCCTTTCCTTTTCCCCACTAACCTCCTGTATAAATCTTGTGATGTACTAACAGTTCGACAGTTATTTATTATGAGCACTATACTAAAACAACACGCAGCACTTCCATACAGCACTGAATTTACTAAAAAAAGACGGAAATATATAGTTTGCCCTCAAAAAAGTACAAAACATGCTTTCACAGCCAAGTTTTATATGTACCTCGGACCGCTACTATATAACAGGCTGAATGAAAAAGTAAACATCTACTCATTAAATCACAATAACTGCAAGACAATCCTTAAGGGAGCTCTTCAAACTATGTCCTATGAAGATACAGAGAAGTTATTACTTGTGCTAAAGTAAATATGATTCATATTATTGTTAATTGTTATTTTTTTAAATTAGTTAGCTAAGTTAAGATAGTTTAAGTTTTATATACATTTTTACATTCATTGGTACCAATAAGATTAATATGTATGTGATTATTTGATCAATTTATTAAATGTTACACCAAATCGCCTGAAACACAGGATTACCTAGTTCAGGCTCACAGCTTATAGGTGAACTTGGCATAGATTTAAGAAAAACTGTAATCGTTTACCTTATGTATTTTTGAATAAATTATTATTATTATTATTTTGTTGTTCTTTATGTTTCTTCTCATTTAAGAGAGCCTAAGAAACCTTACACGCGGGTCGGAACCAAGGATTTAAGGTGAAATTTAAATAGAGAAAGTGGATGATAATGTAGCTGAAGTCAGAAACTTTCGGGTGATTCGACAGGTGTTGAGAATGGTGGCTTTTTGCAGCATGTAAAGTGTGTGATTAGGCATTTGTAGAGTGTTGAGGCTTTGTGTAAGAGATTTTGGGATAATACCAGTAGATGAGAGAACTATGGGGACTATATGAACAGTTTGTACTTTCCATTGAGTTTTAATTTCAATGGCAAGATCTTGGTATTTACTGAGTTTTTCGGATATTGTAGCTTGAATATTATGTGAGTTAGGTATTGCTATGTCTATCAGATAAACTGTTTTATTGATTTTGTCGTGAACGGTAATATCGGGTCTATTATAATGAATGGTTTTATCGGTTATTATAGTTCGGTCCCAGTAAATTGTTTGATCGTTATTCTCTAATGCTACTTCTGGTTTATATTTATAATACGGTATCATTTCAGAAACTAATTTATATTTAAATGCTAACTGTTGGTGTATGATTGCAGCGACTTGGTCATGGCGGTGTTTGTAATCGGTTTGTGCAAGTGATTTGCATGCTCCTGTTATATGTTGTATAGTTTCGGAGGCATTGTTGCAATGTCTACACAAATCAGTCGGCTGGTTTGGATCTTTTATGATGTATTTTCTGTAATTACGCGTAGCTATTATTTGATCTTGTATGGCCAGCATAAAACCCTCGGTCTCGGGAAACAACTCACCCCGTTTGAGCCATTCGTTCGACTTTATTTTATCGACGTGTGGCTGGCTCAGGCAGGCTCGATGTCTTCCGTGTAGGGCTTTTTCAGACCATGCTGCTATTTTTTGTTGTGTACTTACAATGTGTTCATTTATTTGTGTGTTTCGGTTTTGTAGGTTTAGTGGTGTTAGTTTGTTATCTGTTTCCGTTACTTGCTTGTGTAGTGATGAGGTTTCTGATTTGTTATGGAAGTATGCTCTGAGTGAAAGTATCTGTTTATTGTGTAAATTGTGTATGTCTATTAATCCTCTTCCTCCTTCTTGGCGTGGTAGTGTAAGTCGTTGTATGCATGATTTTGGATGGTGTTTTCTATGTTTGGTTAGGAGTGTATGGATAGTGCGCTGTAGTTTTTTAATATCAGTCTTTGACCATCGTATAATTCCGAAAGAGTATGTGAGAATGGGTATTGCAAAGGTGTTGATGGCTTTAATTGTATTCCTTGAATTAAGGTTGCTTTTTAAGACAAGGTTAAGGCGGTGTGTGAATTTTTTGAGCAGTTCTTGTTTTGAAATCTTTTGTTGTATTTGTCTGGACTGTTTGAAACCTAGGTATTTGTATGTACTCTGTTCATCCATTGGCTCGATCGATGCTCCAGACAGAAGTGTGTAACTATTATTTTGAAATTTTCCTTTTACAATGGATAAAATTTTACATTTATCTACTCCGAATGACATACAAATATCATCAGAAAATTGTTGTGTGGCATCAGCTAGTTGATAAAGCGCTTCTTTGTCAGCTGCATATAACTTTATGTCATCCATGTACATAAGGTGTGTTAACGTGTATTGTGTGTTATTGCTGTCAAGCGTGAATCCTGTGCCTGTTTGGTCTAACAAGTGTGAGAGTGGATTGAGTGCCATGCAAAACCACAGAGGACTTAGAGCATCTCCTTGAAAAATTCCACGTCTTATACAGATTGGTTCAGTAGCTACAGTTGAGGAGGAGGAATTGATTTTAAGAACAGTTTGCCAATTCTGCATGGAAGTTCCTAAAAATTGTTTAAGTGTAGGGTGAATTTTATAAAGATTTAATACGTGTAGCAACCAGCTGTGCGGAACTGAATCAAAGGCTTTTTGATAGTCTATAAACATTGTGTGAATATCTTTTCTGCTTTTCACAGCGCTGTTCATAGTAATGGCGTCAATGGTTAGTTGCTCCTTACACCCTTGGCTATTCTTACGACAACCCTTTTGCTGTTCTGCTAGAATGTTATTTTTAGTTAAATGCTCATATATTATTTCGCTTACACAGGCTGTTAGAATTTTGTACAAGGTTTGTAGGCAAGTGATTGGCCGGTATTTCGCAGGGTTTTTGGTGTCATTCGTGTCTTTAGGTATCATGTAAGTAACTCCGTGTGTTATGTATTGAGGAAGTAAATGTGGTGATTGGATGAATGTATTTAAATGGTTATATAGGAAAGGGTGTATGCTTGAGAATTTCTTATACCAGTAGTTGTGGATGTTGTCAGTGCCAGGCGATTTCCAGTTGTGTGTGCGTTTGATGACGTCTATAAATGTTTCTATTGGTATAAAGTCAAATTCCATATCTGGAATTTCTGGTGTAGCTTCTTTAACCCAGTCTGCGTGGTTATTATGGTGTACTGGATTTTCCCAAATGTTAGCCCAAAATTCTCGTAGTGTTTCGGGTGTAGGTGTCTCTAGACTTTGGTTGTTAGTGTCTTTGTTATTAGATGTAAGATTCCTATAAAATATTTTTTCGTTATTGATAAATTTTGTGTTTTCGACTTTGCGATTCGTGCATGTTATGTACCTCTTAAGTCTACTCGATACAGCGCTTAATTTTTGTTTTAGAGTGTCCAAAAAGTGTGCTAATTCTGTGTTTGGGTTTTCGTATTGTGCGTGTAGTTGATATTTTATCTTTATTTCTTCTACTGCAGCTATTAATTTTTGACTTCTACAACCATTAATGAAATGTGTCAGTCTACCTATGTTTGCTCTTAGATTTTCAATTTTCTTTTCTAATCTGATATGCCATTTCGGTTTTCTCTGTGTATATGGCCGGCGCTCATTTTGGATAGGGTCTGATATTTTAGCCCCGTTGCATGTAGCTGCCGTCCATGCTGCACAGTAGATTATGGTCTGCAATTTGGCGAATTCGGTGTCGGCATTTACATGCTTAGGAAGCATAACAGTATTTATGTAGGAAACAATGGTAGAAAACTTTCGAGAAGTCTTCTGCTTGGGAATGTATGGTCTATTAGTGGGATGTGTGCAATTAAAATTTATTTGAGCTTGATGAAATTTGGATTCAATTTCTGGGTTGGTTTCTGGAGTAGTATCAAAATTTGTTTGCGCAGGTCCATATTGACCAACATCTATATTATTCAAAAAAATTTCGTCATCAATATTTACAACCGTCTGAGATACGATGTTAGTGTCTGTGCTATTGTTTAAGTTTTTATTTGTCGTAAGAGTATTATTAGGTGTATCAAAGAAGTTAGTATTTGTAGCAGGTTGTTCTGAGTCGTTTTGAGTTTGTGTGTTCCAGTGATCATGATTTATGTCTTCAATATTTTGTGTGTAACTGTTACTATTGCTTAGTTCTGAAGCTACCTGGTTTTTAATTTCTTCTAATCTATTGTCATGTATATATTTGTTTTTTATAATCGCTCTCACTTGATCAGAAAGTCTTTGCTCTGTTATATGCGCTAATTCTGGATATTTATTTATGAATTCTTCATGTAATTTTTTCCTATAGGCTGTTTTATTTGTTTCTAACTGTGTGGCAGTGAAGTATATTCTAATTATTGTTTCATTGTATTCGTTCGTCCATCTCATGCGTTTGCCGGATTGTGTACTAGGTTGTGTGGAGTGTTGCTGTATTTGAGTATGTATCATTTGTAGTTCGGCTCTGACTTCCTCATAAATTTGATCTATTGTGTCTTGTGGTAATAATTTCTTTTGTACTATGGCTCTACGCTGGTCACCTATTCTTTGTCGCCTGACTTGCATAGCCGGATATTTTTCTATGAACTTAGTATGAAGCGGTGGTAAGTATGCATTTTTGTCTGTTTCCATACTAGTAAGGTGAAGATAGGTGCGTAGGATGAATTTATTCATTTCAATGCTCCATTTCCTACGACTTGTTGCAGCTTTAGCGGAGGGTACAGTGTCGTCGACAAAATTTGTCTCCTGTACAACATCCGCTGACTGTATACTTATTGATGAAGAAGAAGGCGTCGGTGTGACGCGAAAAGATTGCGATGATGAAGGAATTGATGGAAAAAGAGATGAAGGCGATGACGAAAATGGTTGTGAAGTTTCGTCATCTATGTGAGGCAGCTTTGCCTGAAGTTGTTTTTTTGTTTTTGATCTAGTATTCATGTTATTCCCACGAGTAGCTAGGGACTTAAAAAGTCGACCACAGCAGAGCCCTGCGTTCACTGTGGCAAGGGTAATAAAACTGGAGGTCCCCTATTATCCAGAGTTGGCACACTAGCGACTAACCTCTCCCCTAGCCATGCAGCCCTCGGCATGTGCGACCTTGGCTTGGATTGTATCTCTCTTAGTCTGGCCCCTCACCCTAGACCTATCTCGGCAAAGTAAACCCTACCGGCACAGACCTAGGGCTCATCAGAGCACGCAAGCCCCACCACGTCGTCAACGTAGAGATACAGCGGTGGGGTTATTATTATTATTATTATTATCTACACTTATATTAATATTAATATTATAAAGAGGAAAGATTTGTATTTTTGTGTGTGTGTGTGTGTATGTTTGTAATGAATAAACTCAAAAACTACTGCGCCGATTTCAAAAATTCTTTCACCATCAGAAAGCTACATTCACCCTGAGTAACATAGGCTATATTTTATCTCCGTACTCCCACGGGAACGAGAATTCGCGGGTGAAACCGCGTGACGTCCGCTAGTTTTTAATATTTATTTACTTATTTTCGACTTATTCATCATCATCATCATCATCATCATCATCATTCTCTTGCCCTTGTTCCAATTCATTTGGGGTCGGCGCAGCATGTCTTCTTCCATACTGCTCTATTTTTAACCGACTTCAAAAAGGAGGAGCTTCTCAATTTTATTTTTATTTATGTACACCGATTAAGCTGAGATTTATGATCCGATTTACGTGATTCTTCTTTAGTCTGATGCAGAATAGTTGCCATTTGGTCCCATAAAAATTTAACATAGTTTGGCCCAATAGTTTTCATTTCATTAACATTTTTTTCTAAACAAAGAGTTTAAATAACCAAGAAAGGGACTTAAAACAAAAGACATCAACGCGGTATAATTTTTGTGTAATTTTATTACTTCGGTCGAGTCAAGTCGTGTGGTCTAATTTTATGTATGTTCACCGATTTCTCCTCCATTTGTGGAGCGATTCTCAAAATTATTTTTTAATTTGAAAGATTTGACAGTTTAGGTATGTTAAGTTCCGTTTATAATTGGGGATAAGCCTATTACCATGACATGTATTCTTAACATTGTAAAATAAATGCAAAGCAAATATTTGTATAGGATATTACAACTAAAAATGAAAAAATAAAATAAAAAAATGTTTTTCGTCATCTCATCAGACACTTATTATCTACTTATTTTCTATACCCACATGTGATAGTTTATTAAACATAGACAAAACAAATACCTATATTAGAGTATTTGAACTACGTACCATAACATTGTGTGAAAAGTCCCTATGGCTTATTGGTTGCAAGGTATGTTGTGAATCCCGGATCAAAATACCATAATTACTATATGAGATATTGCATACACAATCAAACTATCATTAGCGACAAGTTCAATGATGTATGGCTATCTTGATCCATAGATACCTATATAGGTATCTATGATCAAGGTATCTATGATCATGACAATGAACAAAGAAACAGACCAAATTAGTATTTAGTGGATGCACGCAGGTCACACTATTACGCTACAATATGAATCGTCGAATTTGAAGTATTAACGAAAAAAAAATGTACCAAAGAAAATTAAAAATATATATACCTATTGTCGCGAGCGGCGAAATTTTTTTTTTAACTTTATTTTTCACTCATAAGAAACCAATAAAAAAAGTCCCATGAAAATCCGACCACTATAAACTTTGTTCCACCTTATTGCCTAATTGCACTCGACTATTTATGGGGCGGGCCTGTTTAAAATCAAACACAAAGCAAGTCGAGGTTGCTACTAGTATAGGATCCCTTTAAGAACGAGATTCACCGAGCTAGTTAATGCATGAAAAGTATTTTATAACAAACTAGCGGACGTCCCGCGGTTTCACCCGCGTAGTTCCCGTTCCCGTGGGAGTACGGGAATAAAATATAGCCTATGTTACTCGTGGATAATGTAGCTTTCGAATGGTGAAAGAATTTTTTAAATCGGTCCAGTAGTTTTTGAGCCTATTCATTACAAACAAACAAACAAAGTTTTCCTCTTTATAATATTAGTATGTCAAAATAGTACATTTTGATACAAGTGGAGAAAGTTTGTTATTGCAATCGAGGCGGAACTATAACACACGAGCCGTAGGCGAGGGTGTTTTTGAGCCGAGAATTGCAATAACAAATGTCCACGTGTATCAAACGACGTTTTTCAATACACTTTTGAAGAAATAAAATAAAATAACGAATAATATTTTTGTCACGAACTATGAAACTATGATTTAAATTTTTTTTTTTTTTTTCGCGCTTTGGTCTCGCCAGGTTGAAAGAGAGGCAATGGTATGAAGCCGTTAAACAGCCTAATATTAAAAATAGATTTATTTTATATTTTTGAATTCAGAACACAAATAAATGTTAATTTGTGTATAAAAGTAACTATTAGTTTTAAATAATCATGTTTATCTATGATATTCTATTTAAAAACACAATTTGAAAATTCAAAAAATATTTATGCCGTAAAGACGCGTAGTGCTTTGACAAAATAAAAATAAAAACATTCACCTCAGACTATAGACATTGAACCAATTTGGACTAAGTATAGGTATAGTTATCTGTGGCAATTTTCATTCCCGCACACGTGCAGGAAAGTGGAAAAAATCGCACGCGTGTGAAATACATTGCATGTTGTACCTAATCGTAGTGCGTTATGGACCAGTTTTCGAGAAAGTGTATTGAAAAATATATTGCAAATGGGTTGTCTAAAAAATTTCAGCCCAAATTATTATTTTTTTCAACCTTTGACTGTTTTTTATTCGATAGGCTTCATACTTTCATTTGGTATAAAATGTTGTCTATTAAGCAAACCAGAGAAATGTTTAAAAAAAATATTAAAAAAATAAATTGTTAATTAATCATATTCAAGACTGAAATTTTTTAGACAACCCATTTGCAATATATTTTTTGACATAATTCATATATATATATGTTACACTAGATTAGCAATTTCCGCGCCAAGGCGTTGCCACGGGCATAAGACCAGGGCCTTATGCGTAGCTTATGTCAGTTCAATGTTCTGTTTGACGCAGTACCGAAGTGACACGCGACGAAATATATGGGCAAATGCGTAGAGTACGAAGTGTAAAGAGTGCGATTCAAAATCACAAAAACATAACAAATTATCCGGAATAACTTTCCACACGTAATTTTATTGTCTCTGTGTTTATATATTGGTTTAGGTATATCACCGTAAAAACACAAATAAATCAATGAAATTTTGAATTTTGCAATTAGGTTCAGTGTTACCACTAAAAACTTGTTTTAGTTTCCCACATTTGTGGGAGGGAGAGTTTTGTAATTGATGAAATAAGTGATTTTAATTTTATTTAATTGTTTTAGATTTTTTTTTAAATTGTTGTTAATATTGTAATATTTAAAAAATGTAAATAATAATAATATTTGTATATAATTAATAATAATAATAATAATAATAATCTGTGGCTCGGACGTCAAAGTGACGTGACAAAAATATTTCACCCAACCAATTTAATTAATTATTTTCATCAATTTACTCCATATTTACCAATAAATCGAAACCAAACAGCTAAATAATGAATAAAAATTTGATACATTGATTTATTACATAAGGATTGCGACCAAAATGAAAATTTTCTGATAACAAATTGTCAAAATGTCACCAAGTCACTCATCATAAGTCACCAATGGTCACTAGAAGCCGAGCAAAACAGCATCAGGAGGCACACCCACCATCTCCGGGCTCGTCGCTCAGCTCCGCCTCGCAGCCGCCGGGACGCGCCACACCCGTGAGCATCGTGTCACCGGTCGCTGCAGTTGCGTCGAGCTCGAGCGACGAGTTTTTCTCCCCGCCGTCGACACCATCACCATCACCACGACGAGGAAGACGACGAGGAAGAGGACGGCCACCAGCGGGCTTGGGACCTCGAGGCCAACAGGCTCCGAGTAGGGTCCCCGCTGCCGGTGGAAATGTGTCGCGCATTCGTTGGACACAGTCAATGAACGAAAATGTGATGCGCGCATATTATGGGGCTACAGAGGGAGGGATTAACTTGACTGCGTATCGTGGTTGGATGCTCTCTCTGTTTCAGGTGCTTGAGCCAGGTGTCAGCGCGTCGGCACAACGGCTGTCGGATCAGGTGCGAGTCATCCAGCGTAACCATATGTTGGATGACACCGTACTTGATCGACTACGCTCCGAATCACGGAGTAACCTAGTTACGCCTGCTTCGCCGTTGATCGCGGTACAGGTACAAAATGTATCCAGTGCGCCGCCGCGATCCGACCGAGATGGTGAAGAGGATGATAGCGAAGTTATTTCCGTGAGTACCCAGTGCAACGCACAATTGAGGAGCGCTTTGGAGAGTGCATTCCGGGAGTACCGTTCCACACCGCCTGAACTTAGACCACGTCTACCTCGTTTGCCTATGCACAACAAAAACAAGGCGCTGGTGTGTGCTCTAGATTCGCAGCTGTCAAATTGCTTTGACAGCAGCAAAGACCTCACCGATACCCACTCAATATTGTACTGTGGAGCTGTAGCGGCATGTCGTGTAGCTCACGTCAAATTCCCCAACAACGACGGAGCTACACGACCCAAATTAGCTGTTCCAGCTTGGCAGTGCAGGATTGAGCGGCGTATCGGTGAGGCTAGGGCACTCATCGGCAAGTTAATCTGCTTCAGGGAGGGCAATACTCGCCCTAGAGTGATGCGCTTTGTGAGGCGGGCGTTCTCGGGAACTGATATAAGTTTCCGAGATTACTTGGCCCGCGTCACAGAGCGTATCGACTCCCTGAAGCAGAAGATCTGTGCATGGGCAAGCCGTATTCGTCGGTACAAGCGGCGAGTGGAACGGTACACTCAGAATCGCACATTCCAAAGCGATGAAAGGTGGGTATATAGGGCTTGGGAGCGACCGGACCAAGGTGTGACTGACACGCGTCTGCCGGATGATAGCGCCATGCTATTCTGGCGCAACATCTGGTCGGTGCCTGTCAGTCACACTGAGGGCGATTGGACCCGGGAGGTTGAACAAGCGTGTGATCCTATACCAGAAATGGGGGCAATCATCATCAGCCCCCAAGACGTAGCTCGTGCAGTCCGTCCGCTGCCTAACTGGAAATCTCCAGGGCCGGACGGACTGCACAACTTCTGGATCAAGTGGTTCCAAGGATCACACGCTCGTTTGGCGTCCCAGTTTCAATCAGCCTTAGAGTCAGGGTCGCTGCCCCAGTTCCTGACGACAGGAATTACCCACCTGCTCCATAAATCAGGTAGTGCTGCGGAGCCCAAAAATTATAGACCAATCACTTGTTTACCAACGGTCTATAAACTTCTTACATCCATTTTGAGAGCTAAAATCAACCAACATATTGATAGTAATTCTATTATGTCTGCCTCTCAGAATGGATGTAGGAACGGGTCCCGCGGCACTAAGGAGCTGCTCCTCATTGATATGGCCATTAGCCAACAGGTTCGCCGTTCCCGAAAGAATCTGTCTACATGTTGGATAGATTATAGAATAGAATAAGAATAAGAATAATTTATTTAAAAAGTAGATATTACAAAAGTGTACATTTAGGTGCAGTAGTGTTATTTCTTAAAGAATTGTATAATTAGTGCATAAAAGTAAACTATAACTACAGTATAATATAACAGTTGCAAGTAACAAAAATGTCGAATTCAAATGTTAGGTAGCGACCTGCCTGATCTAGGTTTATTTAAACCTGTGTTTCAGGCCATCACTTTACATTGTATAATTTAATTAGGGCAGTAGAAGCTTTAAAATAAAATAAAATAAATCTATTAACAACTATGACAAAAATCAAATTGGTACAACAACCTTAAATTAAACATTAAAACTAACTTAAGTAATAATAATCAAACTAGGACTTCTAGAAGTTTTTCTGTGTCCGTGTAATTAAGTGTTGCCAAATAAAACTATATTACAAAACTACTTTTTCTCAAAAATGGTATGTAATGTTGCCATAACATCTCTAAAAAGTATCCAGAAAGTGAACTCTACCGGAGACTTATTCACAACTGTCCAGTAAGAAGCAAGATTTTAAATTTGGAATCTCCTACTGTCCAGTAAGTAAGTATGTAATTTACTTACTGGACAGTAGGTCATCCTCTTTGGATCTGCTTAGAAAAGGCTCCCAAATACTCCCAATATATATCTATCTCTCTTTTTGGTATGACATTTTATGAGATACATATATTACAGCCATTTTATAGTCTGTGACACTTAACGCGACGCAGAAAAAGTATGCGTTCCGTTTTGTACTTAGTAATTTGTTAGAAGTATAGTGGTGGATTTTATGTTTGTATTTAGTCATTTCAGTTTATAAATCACGTTGGATTAAAACTTTCCATTCTAAAATTAACATGGAGTTTCAAAAACAATAATTTACATTTTTTTACTAAAACATTCATGTAATGTAAAAATAGAACAATTTCCAAAACTAAACGCAAACTTTGTATTAAAAAAAAACAACGACTGGCGGGATTCACATTCAATTGCGACAATTATTGTGTTTAAACGAATTTGTTGTTAAACTTTCTTTAATTTTTGAGAAAAGTATTATACAAACCTCAACCAGTAAGAAAGCCATCCTGGCCTCGTATATAACCGGACCTCACCTGCGGTTCGGTCCGGTTAACTCATACTTGGCCAGGAAGGCTTACTTACTGGATTCTGCAGTAATGTACTATTCCTATAACTTAGACTATAAAAGTTTAGTTTCTTGTTGAGTCTATTATACAGAAAAGGTCCTAAAAACACATAAAATCGACTAGCAAAAGCATGTCTAGTTTGAGGCTTTGTGCAAACCAGGTCTTTCCTTCTCCTATCGGAAGGAACTGGGTCATAGGGAAGGGTAGAGTGCTGCTGTAGTATAATGTGAAGAATAAATAATTGCCGTACTGTGAGCACATTACATGCTTTGTAGAGCAGCTGTGTTGGAAACCTAAACGGACGAAAGGTAGCAACCTTTAGAATTGCTCTTTGAGCACGTTCTAGAGGGAGAAGAATCGAATTTCCTGCGCCACCCCAGGACGTTATGCAATAGGTTAGAATAGACTGACACAACGCTAAATAAACCTGTTTTATTAATTTATAATCGGCTACATTACGTAAATACTTAAAAACATAAATTAGTTTGCGCACTCTAGTACATAGCAACTCGATATGTTTACGGAAATTTAGATTGGAGTCAATTGTGACACCAAGATATTTCAAATGGTCAGCTTTTTCTAAAGTAGGGCAAGAACATGCAGTGTCAGCGTACGTGCTACAGGTATGCGCGTAAATGATTGGGTTAGTAAGCGGTGTGTTAGTATTTCTCATTGTAAATGAAATGTATTTTGTTTTATCAGCATTTAGTGTTAGGAAATTATTCTGGAGCCAGTTAGATACAATGTTGAAACCATTCTGAGCATGTTCATAGGCCTCAGCTCTTGATTTAGCTGCAAACAAAAGAGCAGTATCATCTGCATAAGACATTACAACACCATTTTTGAGTGGCAGGCTGCACAGGTCATTAATATAGATTAAAAATAATGTAGGACCTAATATACTGCCTTGGGGAATTCCGAAACAAGTGTTAAAAAGATCAGAACTTTTATTCGGACCAATTTTCACACATTGCTGTCGATCGCTAAGATAATCAGATAATAGTTGAAGCTGTGCTCCTCTTATCCCAAGTGTTTCAAGCTTCTGCAAAAGACTAGTGCAAGAAATAGTGTCAAAGGCCTTGGCAAGGTCTAAAAAAATACCAACTGTATGCATACTATTATCTAGATTTGTAGAAATGTAATTAATCAATTTGTTTACTGCTTGGCTAGTTGATTTTTTAGGCCTAAACCCAAATTGATTATCTGAAAGAAGTTTGTTATCTTCCAGGTATTTTATCAGTCTACTGTTTATGATTTTTTCTAAGATTTTTGATAGACCCGTTAGTACTGAAATGGGTCTATAGTTATTCACACTCATTTTGTCTCCAGACTTGAAGATAGGTGTGACCATAGACTTTTTTAACAATTTTGGAAATATCCCTTTAGATAGACATAGCTGGAAGATGTGGGTAAGCGGAGGGGCCAGTAGGTATTGAAATCTTTTAAGTACGATATTGGGTATATCATCCCACCCAGTTGCGCAGACATCCTTTAAGCCGTTTATTATTCTAACTACTTCGTTGACGTCCGTATCTAATAAAACAAAAGAATTTAACGAGGAAGATGTCCTAATTGGGTTTTGAGTAGGAGGAATGCTAATATTTATGAATTTTTCAGCCAAGTTTTTACCAACGTCGACAAAGTAGTGGTTTACCTTATTTATTGCTTCGGATGGGTTTAATTCTGTTGATAGTAAATCTAGCGGAGGTTCGGAATTTTTAGACCTCAATGTATTTGTTTTTATAAATTTCCACACAAGTTTACTATTTTTTCCCGCCTTCTCGAGTTCATTTTTATCGTATTGGTTTTTTAGTTTTTTCAAAAGATTATTACAGAAATTACGATATCTTTTATAGGTAACAGAAAGTATTACGTCATTGGGTGCAAGTTTGGATTTTAGGTGGAGTTTGTCTCTGTGTCTTATACAACGAACGAGACCGGGTGTGATCCACGGTTTAATGCAACTATACTTTCTAGGGATTATCTTAGTGAAAGTGTTTTTCCTTATTACGTATTGTAAGGAATTGATGAAATATTGTAAAGAAATATTTGCATCATCAGAATCATAAATAGGGTTAAAATTAATGCCGCGTATGTCGGTTTCAAGGTTTGTCATATTGACTTTAGTGTAGCTACGCTCAACCAATGTTTTGGATGGATTTTTTGATTTTAGAATGATATGGTCTAAGCAAGAACCGCTTTGATGTGTGGGGTAATAGTGAGCTGGTAAAAGTCCATGAAATGCACAAATATTTAGGTAATTGTGTGTATGGGTATCGGGTTTCCCGGAGGAAATGTTTATGTTGATATCTCCTACAAGTATTATATTTTTGAAAGTATTTATGGTTTTTAAGTTTGTGTCAAGTGAGTCTAAAAATCTGTCGATATTATGAGAGGGTGGCCTGTAAATAGCCATGACTACTGTATCAGGAATTATTTTAATGAGTAAGCAATTACTGTCTTGGGATAGTGGTTCTTCTTTGATAGTTCGTAAATTATTTTTGACATAAACTACAACTCCGTCGTTTTGGTTGCTATTTCGGTCTGTTTTATATGAATAAAAACCGTTCAGAGATGGTAAGTTGACTGTCTGTTTTGACAACCAACATTCTGTTAATACAATAATATCACAGCTTATGTCAAGACTTTGTAAAAACACTTCAAAACCGTCCATATTTCGGTTTATGCTGCGAATATTTTGTGTAAGCAAGGTGAGCGATTTGTCGCCCGAACGAAGAAGGTATTTACAGTCCTCAACATTACAGATTTTGGATTCAGACACAGTAAAACTATCTAGATCACTTATTAGCTGATCGCTCATGATAATTAAAAACTAAGAAGAAATACAATTAAAGGATACCTGTTAGTGTGCCTACCAAATATAATATACTGTGGCGCTCTTAGGCGCCCTCATAGTCTATTGAGTTAATGTAGTTGGTCTCTGCATATTTACGTGCCGGGCTTATGCCGGGATAACTTACATCACCAGTTGGATGGTCACATTTCCTCTTGAATCTTTTGCACGTCGCACACTGTGGGGGAGAAGATTTGCTACTGCATTCCTTCACGGAGTGTCCCGTCTCTGCACAGTGGTTGCAAGTAGGACTCGTTTCACGGCAAAACTTAGCTGCGTGGCCAAACTGCTGGCAATTGTAGCATTATAAGAAGGCCTATGACTCGGTGCCTCATACATGGCTCATGAGGGTGCTGGAGTTGTATAAAATAGATGCAACTCTACGTACCTTCCTGATGTCATGTATGGGACACTGGAGAACGGTTCTTCGCTATCCAGGATGTCGACAGATCCAGGGGAACAGCGAACCAATAAGGATCGAGCGTGGTATATTCCAGGGTGATAGTCTGAGTCCTTTGTGGTTTTGTCTAGCCTTGAACCCTCTCAGCACACTGCTGGAGCGTTCAGGTCTAGGCTATCTGTTGAGGAGAGATGGTCAGGTCATATCTCACCTTCTTTACATGGATGATCTGAAACTCTTTGCCCCCAACAATTTTCAACTGATGAAGCTACTGAAGGTAACAGAAACTTTCAGTAGCGCCATCAGGATGGAATTTGGTGTGGACAAATGTGCAGTCATGCATGTGAAGCGAGGGGAGATTATGGAATCCGAGGGAACTCAACTCTCGGATTCCATACACCTTAGATCCCTCTCCTCAACAGAAACTTACAAGTATTTGGGTATGTCGGAGGCATTAGGTATCAATACTGCCGACATGAAACAATCGTTGCGGGAGCGCTTCTTTGGCCGCCTGAATAAGGTACTAGGCAGTCTTTTGTCAGGCGGAAACAAGGTGCGCGCCTTCAACGGTTGGGTCATGCCGGTTTTGATGTATTCCTTCGGCATACTCAAATGGACTCAGACGGAACTTGATGCCCTGGATAGGAGGGTCCGCACACTGCTGACCGCAAATCGAATGCATCACCCACGGTCGTCGGTGATGAGACTGTATATCTCTCGGAAGTGCGGGGGTCGTGGCTTCTTAAGTGCTAAGACCCTACACAACCGTGAGGTGTACAGTCTCAGGGAATACTTCCTAGAAGCCGAAGGGGAGATGCACCGAGATGTGGTCTCAGTGGACAAGGGCCTCACCCCGCTCTCCCTGGCTAACGGGAACTGGCGCAAACCTAAAGTATTAGACACTAATGACCGCAGGGTGGAATGGCAGGGCAAGGAGCTTCACGGACGCTTTTACCGGGCCCTACATGGCCCCGATGTAGACTTCTTAGCGTCCGTATCCTGGCTGCGCTTTGGTGACCTCTTCGGGGAAACAGAAGGTTTTATCTGTGCAATAATGGACGAAGTTATGATGACGAATAACTACCGGAAATACATTGTGAAAGATGGCACGGTTGACATATGTCGGGCATGCCACCGTCCGGGAGAATCGATCCGACACATTATTTCTGGGTGTTCTAGTCTGGCTAACGGAGAGTATTTGCATAGACACAACCTCGTTGCCAGGATTATCCACCAGCAACTTGCTTTGAAATACAACCTTGTGGAATCAGAAGTGCCATACTATAAGTATGCGCCCGACCCAGTTCTCGACAATGGTCATATCACGTTGCATTGGGATCGACCTATCACCACTGACAGGACTGTTGTTGCCAATAGGCCTGACATTGTGGTGATAGATCGATTGGAGCGTCGCACAATGATTGTTGATATAACGATCCCGCATGACGAGAACCTCGTGAAAGCAGAGAAAGATAAACAATTCAAATATCTAGATCTGGCTCGCGAGGTTGTCGACATGTGGGACGTGGGTACAGCAGTCATTGTGCCGATAGTCGTGTCGGCCAATGGCTTAATAGCCAAGAGCCTCGACCAACATCTTAGGAGGCTCTCGCTTGGCAGCTGGATCAAGGGCTTGATTCAGAAAGCAGTACTTCTGGACACGGCACGTATCGTTAGGAGGTTCCTCTCTCAAGAGCCCTGACCACCGGCAGCTCGGATCCTGTTCCCAGCGCTGGTGGGCTACTGTTTTTTATATTTTTAAATGTTTTTTTTTATGTTGTTTTATTAACAAATATTTAAAAATGTTAAAAATATGTATCTAAATGAATAAATGGAATAATAATAATTTTTTTATTCAAAAAATGTATGGTAAGTTTACAGTTTTTCTTATATCTATGTCAAGTTCACCCATGCTTTGAGCCTGAACTAGGTAATCCTGTGTTTCAGGCGATTTGAGGTAACATTAATTGATTAAATAATCATATATCATTATATTAAATTATTGGTACCAATGTAAAAAGGTATATAAAATTATACTATTTTAACTTAGCTAATTTAAAACTAACAATAATATGGACTATATTTACTTTAGCACAAGTAATAACTTCTCTGTATCTTCATAGGACATAGTTTGAACAGTTTCCTTAAGGATTTTCTTGCAGTTATTGTGATTTAAGGGGTAGATGCTTCCTTTTTCATTCAGCCTGTTATAGAGTAGCGGTCCGAGGTACATATAAAACTTGGCTGTGAAAGCATGTTTTGTACTTTTTTGAGGGCAAACTATATCTTTCCGTCTTTTTTTAGTGAAATCAGTGCTGTATGGAAGTGCTGCGTGTTGTTTTAGTACAGTGCTCATAATAAATAACTGTCGAACTGTTAGTACTTCACAAGATTTATACAGGAGGTTAGTGGAGAAAAGGAAAGGGCGGCAAGTAGCCACCTTGAGAATAGCTCTTTGAGCTCTTTCAATGGGCAATAACAGAGTTTTACTCGTCCCACCCCATGAAGTGATGCAATAAGTCAGAATTGACTGACATAGAGCAAAATATACTTGCCTAAGTATTTTCGGATCTGTTATAAATCGTAGTTTTTTGAACACGAATATCAGTTTACGAATTCTATTATTTAGAGCTTCCAAATCCAAACTGCCTTTCAGACAGAATAGATTTATCTTCCAAATATTTCAACAACCTTTTGTTTATTATTTTCTCCAATATTTTTGACATAGAAGGTAGTAAAGAAATAGGTCTATAATTTGTCACTTGCTCTTTGCTGCCTCATTTATATACAGGGATAATTACAGCTTTTTTGAGACACTCTGGGAAATGCCCTGAAGATAAACAAATGCGGAAGATATAGGTCAGCGGTGGTACCAAAATGTCCTTGAATCTTTTAATAATTTTATTCGAAATGTTGTCCCAGCCAACTGCACAGTCTTCTTTCAAGGTCATGATCATACTATCTACCTCAGTCTCGTCAGTATCTAGCAGCGCAAAGGATGTTAAAGCAGTGTTAGAAGTTAAAGGAATGTTCGTCAGGTTTTGGGAATGACCCAGATTTTTTTCTGCTAGAGACTTACCCACATTAATAAAGAAATTATTTGCTATGTTAGCGGATTCCACTGGTGACGAGTGTGCTTGTAATAAACTTGAAGATGACTCACACTGTTTTGTAGTATATGTTGCGTCTTTAATATATTTCCAGATCTTTTTACTATTTGTTCCAGCCTTTTCCAATGACACTTTGTCGTAGTTGCTTTTAATTAATTTTCCTAAGAAGATCATTACAGAAATTTCGATATCTTTTATACGAAAGTTGCAATACAACATTTTCTGGATTAGATTTAGCTTTCATATGCAGTTTATCCCTATGTTTCATACAGCGAGTAAGACCTGATGTGATCCATGGTTTTATGTTGTGATTTTTGTTGGTCAACTGCGATATGACTGTGACACACATAAAACACACTGTGGTACATATAAAATGAATAAACGAAATGAAAAATATCCAAAAAGAAAATGTTTTAATTATTTCATTAGTTATAAACTTCTAATACATCCAATAAGAAATACATAATGCAAATATTTTAAAGTTAATTTAATTTATATGTATCAAATGTTTTTGATGGCTTTCAAAATTTGGATAAAATTTCGCATGGGTAGGCAACCCCATTCCGCCATTGCAATTTGATATTGCCGTCTTTGTCTAATCAAAGCGACGGTATTGTTCTTGCGACTTGTGTAAACGAGACAGACATATGTTAACTTTTAAAATTTTGTGGTTTCAAAGCTACGTCGGTCGTCGCGTTTAAAAAGTGGTTACACTTTTATTGACACATTTCATTGAGGGTTGCATCTCTAGTTTATTTAACTCAATGACATATTTAATTTGATATAAGTAAGGGTGAATATCAGCAGAGTGCATTTTTTGTCAATTTTAGTGGCGAAATTTATTCTTCAGTTTTCGTGAAAAATAAGGACCTGGTATAACAATAGAAAGTCCAAGCTTAAAGAATCTTCAAGAGGCCCAATAATATGTCGATAACTTTTTGAGATATTTAAGTTTAAAGTGTAGTGTGGCCACCAAAATTGAAAATCGCGCACCAAAATCGAAAGACCCCACCAAAATTTGAAATCAGTGGCGCCAAAATTGAATCTGTATTGCATGTACTGTATATCTCAACCTGATCCCGAAAATGTGGATTCCAGAACCACCTTACCCGTCATTTCACAGAAGACCTGTCAAGATTCAACCAAGACGAAATCGAGGCGGATCATAGACAGCTTAAAAATGGACATGTCCTTGATAAGGATAGGATAACGACAGAGCTCCTGAAAGCGGGAGGAAGGCCTGCATTACGAGAGCTTCAGGAGCTTTTCAACTCAGTCCTGTTATCTGGGAGAGCTCCAGAAGCGTGGAGAAGGGGCGTGGTTGTTCTTTTCTCTAAGAAGGGAAACAAGACCCTATTAACAACAGCAACAGACAGCAACAGTATTCTCAGTGTATTCGCGGATTGGTGGGATTCCCAGATGGTGCGGAGGTGGATACGGCTCCATGCTGAATTGTGATTGTTCATTTTCATCTGTGTCTGTAACCTACTAACACTAGAACTTAAGTAAAATTGTTACTAACCCTATGGACTCCAGTCTGAAATAAAAACTTCTATTCTATTAAAGAATTACAGACCCATTTCGCTCGTGTGTAACGTGTGTAACGCCACGTGTAAAAGCTGTTTTAAAGCCTACTAACACTAGAACTTAGGTAAAATTGTTACTAACCCTATGGACTCCAGTCTGAAATAAAAACTTCTATTCTATTCTATTCTATTCTATTAAAGAATTACAGACCCATTTCGCTCGTGTGTAACGTGTGTAACGCCACGTGTAAAAGCTGTTTTCAAGAGTCGTCACGAATCGTCTAATGCAAAGACTCGACGACTTCCAGCCACCGGAGCAGACCGGGGTTTGAGGAGGATGCAGCACCATAGACCACATCCACACTATGTGGCAGATCATACAAAAGTCCGAAGAGTGTAATCGGCCGCTCTGTCTTGCATTTGTGGACTATGAGAAGGCTTTTGACTCTGTCGAGACCTGCATGGTCAGTTCTGAAGTCTTCCCAGAACATTTTTTGTCAATTGCGGTCCTCTCGAGGTTGTTCGAGAATATGTTTATCTCGGGCAAACTTTGAAGTTTGGTAAGAACAACTTAAGACTTACAGAAGAATTCAGCTGAGCTGGGCAGCATTTGGGAAACTTCGTCCGGTAAAGACGGAAAGTCTTCAAACAGCCCGTCCTGCCTGTTATGACTTACGGGACCGAAACATGAACACTCACGGTACGGCAGGTTCATAAATTCAAGGTCACTCAGCGAGCTATGGAACGGGCTGTGCTTGGAGTCTCTCTGAGGTGGGGGGGTCTCCGGAACGAGGTGATCCGACAGAGAACCAGAGTTGTCAACATAGCTCACAGAATTAGTAAGCTGAAGTGGCAATGGGCCGGTCTTTTAGCCGTAGAACCGATGACCGTTGGGGTAGACGTGTTCTGAAGTAGAGACCGCGAATCGGCAAACGTAAGGTAGGATGCCCTCAGACTCGAGTGACTGGAGCGACGATCTTCGCAGGGTGGCTGGTAGCGACTGGATGAGAGTTGCTGAGAATCGAGTTAGTGGCGTTCCATTGAGGAGGCATATGTCCAGCAATGGTCAGCTGTAGGCTGATGATGAAACATTATTTTTGCTTTTCTTCTTCTTTCATCCATTCTCTTTTTAAACAGCCTCTTTTCATTAGTCTGTTTTTGCATTCTAAGAAACAACATCATAAAAATAAGAAACTTCATCATTAGCATGCTACCCTTACATTAATAGGTCTTATTTACTGCCAAGTACATAACATTTATTTGTTTGCTAATGAAACTGTCTTGTAACGTAAAAACTGGCTATATATGTACAAACAGTATTTGAAAACGCCAACAAAGCCACTGAAATTGAGCCACCAAAATTGGAACTAGGCATACAAAAAATCTTTAAAAATAGGGATTTTAAGTTACAAATAAATTAAAATCAGTGATTTATGCGTTACCCAAATCACTAGCTATAACGTGTAGCTTACTATTAAAACACGTTATAATCAACAGCAAAACGATCCACCAAAATTTAACAACTCTTGTCACCCCGTGCCACCCAAGAAGAGTACTTACGTTTTTATCGGGTAATCGCAGCACCAATCACACACCTGTTACGGGCATGTCCAGCGCACGACCAAGAGGTGTGAAAACGCGATTGATCGCACACGCACGAAACTTCATGTAACAGTAAGTTGAAAAAGTGCCACCAAAATTTTGTGTTTTGCTTGGACAAACTTTGATCGAATGTCAATTGTGCTTTTAAATTAGTTTTTCTAATTTGGTTTAATTGTTTTTAGATAATGAGTCTAATGCATAAACTAAGAAATTGGTTTATTTTTTATTATAACTTTAATTGTTACTTTGATGAATGCACTTACTTACGTCAAAAAATGGAACTGGGACAAGCCAACAAACTTGAATTGTAGGGCAATTTTTTTTTGCCTGATTATTTATAAACACATAAAACTACAAAAAATGTGGCCCTAGTTGCACCAAGTAACGTAGTTTACTATAAAAAAAAAATAAGAAACATCCGATCATTTTACACCTTGATTCTCAACGTGGACATGTAAAATTTACTGCTTTGATATTCACCCATAAAATACTTTTGATCCATTAACCAGCTCGGTGAAGGTCGTTCTTCAAGGGATCTTAGACTACACTGAAAAGTTCCTCTTCCAAAAACCATAACCCTAGTAGGTACTATTTGCTTAAATGGATTGCAATAAACTTTTTTTTTATACACTGGAGGTTATCTATGCCCTAGTATAACTTTGCACGATCTAGAAATTAAACACACGATTTAGAAATAAATTCGTAAATGCTTCTCAAGTTTAAAAAAAATATTGACTTGACGCCATCAATTCAAAAACGCAATCAAAAGTGACAAAATGAGTTAGATAGAGTGAGAGTTGACGTCTATATAGATGCTCTGTGAGTTGGGGTTGTGCTTGTGAGTCTCTAGTATTATTACTGTACTCTGTGCTTGTGAGTGTGTTACGCAACAACGCCGCAGGCTGCGACCGCTGAACTGTTACTGAAAATTACACTCGATTCAATAACTCAATAACACTGCCCGAGCTGGGGAATCGTACCTTGCTACAGTGCATCAATGTTCAAATCTCTCGGGGTGTTATTATTACGTATTTTGTTTCATATTGGATCATGTATTTAGGCTATTTTCCTGTCAGGGAGGCCCCTACGATCTTTTCACCCTGTCAAGTGCACAATTGTTATCGCATGGGGTTAGAGGAAAGTTTAATGTAAACAACCTTTGGTCAGGTTCTTCCCATTATCTCACAAAGCGTCTCGCCTCAGGTTAAGTACCGCAGTTTCCTCAACACGCCGTATAAATACTGGTCCTGAATTAACGGAGGCATCATTCGAAGACAAGCTATCGTAAACAACTAATCAATATGAGCAAGTTAATCTTAGTACTGTCAGTGCTAGCGGTGTTCTTGATCGCTGAATCGTCATGTGGCCGTTCGGATCTCAATACACCTACATACAAGCCTCCTCCTACACGGCCACCGACCTTCATCTTCAGATCTCGTCGAGGAGCTGACGACGAACCTCTATCGCTGTGGCAAGGAGACGACTTTGCCCGCGCGCCGTCGACCGCAGACCATCCCTTCCTGCCATCAATCATCGATGACATCAAGCTGGACCCGAACAGGAGAACTGCCAGAAGCCTGAGCACTCCCAGAGCGTCCCGCGGAGGTGGAAGCCGCACGTCCTCGAGCCGAGACACCGGGCCAACTCACCCGGGGTACAACCGACGTAACACGAGGTCGCTTCACCTCCCAGGCTCCAAGTTGCCGCTGCCAACGACGCCACCTTTCAACCCGCGTCCCAAATACCCTTTTGATGAAAGGCGTTATCCCATGCCTGCTGACCGCCAAGATTAATTAGCTGAGATTTTGTGTGGTCCATTTTGAATACTGTGATAATTGAAATTATACAAGATCGGACCTACAAAAAATGACAGTTAAGTTATTGTGCTGTGTTTTTTCTAACTGTTAAATTGAACTAAAAATGTACAACCTTATGATAGTAATGTTTCAATAAATATATTATGTGTAGAACATTCCTTTTTTTTATTACCTAATCCTGGGTCAAGAACCGACCAACGTTTTTGTCGAGATATAAAAACTCATCAGATACCAGTTTTAGCGAATCTCGTTCAGATGCCGACAGTATTATAGTCTGCGGGGTCAATTGAGCTCATGGTAATAAGTATTTTATTTATACCTGTCCATATGGTTAAACCCCGTGCCCATAGCTATCTATAATGCTAGTACAAAAATAAGCAAATAATATAAGGATCTACGCAACATGGGTAAGGCAAGTTAGGCAGGTGACACCTTTCTGCTCGTGGCCATTTTCTACGGCACGGTTGGCGCAGTGGCTGAGCGATCAGCTACTGCAGTCTGCGTGTCGCGGGTTCTATCCCCGCATATATCAAAATATTTGTATAGCCTACAGGTACAGTCACGAACACCAATATGTATACACTTTCCTTAATTTGAACGCAATTTGCGCGAGAAATAGCGATTGTAACTTGGAGATAGGATCTTTTCCATAAAATTATGAGTCCCAGAATACTATGTTCGTAACAAAATGAAGTTTTAATCAAAACAGTAGGAGAAAAACACTTTTTACATATTGGTGCTCGTGACTATACTAGTAGTTCCTGTAAATCGAAGCCAACACCAGTAGTAGCGCCTGCAACAACTTGAGTCTACAAATAATAATAATAAATCGTTTAATGGACTCACTAAAAAGCCAAATACTGTCATCCATAAGGGGTGTACAAAAAAGGCTGCAAAAAAACTAAATGGACGCCTGACTTCCAAACTAAAGAACCTGTATCTTGGAATCTATACCAAAGAGGCAAAGCTAAAAGGAAAGATAAATGCAGATCTGTATCAAAAGACTGGTATTTGTAGAGTACCTACCGTCGTACCTACCAGCCTGAACGTAAGGCGTGGTCGGAGTAGGCTTCGTAGGTAAGTGACAGTAGGACTAATGAATGAATGAATTAATGAATGAATGAATGAATGATACATTTATTTGCAAGAATATAGGTAGTTAACATAGGTAAGTTCTTAATATCTATTGGTTTCACTATATTCGGCATTTCGGCCATACAAATATTGAGATTTTACATCTTGGTATACTAATAGCATGCAGTACACATTTAGTAATTAGCAATTACATTAAAATACTTATCATAATTAAAATTAAAATTACAAATCAATTAATAAAATTACAATAAAATTAGATTCATTTAAAATAATAATTTATACATATTTTAATAGCGATCAATAATAATTATGTCATGTCAATAAAAATGGTATTTGATGAATCAAAAAAAAAAAAAAAACAATAAAATAGCACTGTCGAATAAAATAGCAAGAATAATTAAAAACATTTCAATATTATTTAAACAATGGCAATAATTACAGATTTGTCATAATTATTATAGTAGGTAAGTCAGTTTTACATTTTATACTCAAAATATTCGTTGATGGAATAAAAACATCTCTCACACAACCAGTTATGTAGTTTCCTATTAAATTCTAAATCTGATGCACTTCTAAATTCTTTAGCTAAGTGATTATATATTTTCACCGCCATAGTATAACAATTTTTGTCGCATACTCTTAGTCTATTACGCGGGACTACTAGTGGTTTTTGTACTATTTTCCTCTTTGACATAGCCTTTTCATCTTTTTCAAAAAGCGAGTAATTATTTCTTACAAATTTGCAGGTTTCAAATATACACACATCAAAAGTATCTAGGGATCAACATATATTTTTGCAATAACTTTTCTCCTGATTGATATTAATTAAAATTTTCTTTAAGGATTCATCAAATAAAGTGTTTTCGTTTGTCACAGTAACGATAAACCAAGTCACCTTTGCATTAATAAAGAAATTTGCCATTTTCCTAATAAAGGGATTTTTGACATTTGAACCACTAACATTAAAGTTCGAAAAAATGACTGAAAACACAGTTTTCTTTAAAATTTTATTGGGTAACTTAAACAATTAATAAACCGTGTTTCTACCGCGAACACTAACAACACAAGAACATCGGTTTGGCATACTCAAAATGAGTTCATCCAAATCACGCTGTGGAATGGCCGCCCATGTTCGTTGCAACAACAAAAAAAGGTCTTCTTGCGACTGGATACCCTCCATATTCGGCAGAGCTCTTCTCTGTAGCATATCCCATGCATGCTCAATCGGGTTCAAGTCTGGCGACTGAGCAGGCCAGGGCAGGACATTGATGTTAGCTGCGGCGAGAGTCTGTCTTACAACTCTTGCGGTGTGCGGTCGTGCATTATCATGCATTAACTGAAATAAGGGACCGATTTGCACTTGTAGAGGAACGATGACGTCTGATACAATCGTCTCAGCATAAATTTGAGCGTTGAGGTTGCCTCTGATCCAAATCAACTCAGTTCTTCCGCCGATCCAAATACCCGCCCATACCATGATGGTTCCACCACTATAAGGATGGACTTCCTGGCAGGATTTTAATCGCTGTTGGCGTCCAGGGGTTCTCCAGTGTCGTATACGTCTTGTATCCGGTCTCATACCAAAACGAGACTCATCAGAAAAGCACACGAAACGCCATTGTTCTTCTGCCCAATTTCTGTGTTCAAGAGCCCATTGATATCGAATCCTACGATTGTGCATTGCTATAGGTGGTACCCGTAGCGGTCTTCGGGAATGAAGGTTCACTTCATGCAAGCGGTTTCTGACTGTTTGGTCGCTAATTAAGTTCCCTGAAGAGTGATGAAGCCTCACGGCTAACATCATGGCGGTTATTGTTGGAGCTCTTCGAGTTAAGATTTGAATGTATCGGTCTTGTCTTCGTGTGGTGCAGCGATACCGTCCTCCATGGCGCTCAGCCACGGTACCAGTGCTTCGGTAACGTGTCCAAAGTCGACTGATAACACTCTGACTTGTATTCAGAGCTAAAGCTACAGTACGTTGCCGGGAACCAGCTTCTATCATTCCCACGGCTCTGAGCATTTCTTCCCTGCTTAAATGACGTCGCCGCTCCATAATAACGTTGGTTTTAATCAGTAGTAGGGAAACAGTAGCACTAATAATGTCTTCAATGCGTTGTATGTTTTTATAAGGAAAATATTGACAGCTTATTTTCATCTTTTACTCGAATTTGATTGAGAGTTCCTGATTCAAATTATGAAATGCACCAAAAAGGATCCATATAAATTTATAAAATCATAAATTTATTACAAAGCCACATCTCAATCTCAAGAAATCCGCATAAAAATGCTTGATCCCTAGACACTTTTGATGTGTGTATATAGAGATGGGAGGGTAAGCAGCTTTTCTTTAATAAATACTGGTTTGCAGGAGTCTGTCCACTTCAGATTGAAAATTTATTGATCTTACACACTTTTTTTGGGCTATGAATGCCCTTTGGGCATCTGTTGAATTCCCTCATACAGGTATTCCATACCCTATAACAGAAAAAAACATGGCTATGGTATACCAATAAGGCTGTTTGAATGTCTGTTAAATTTTTGATCCTCCTAAGTGCAAATACGAATTTGTTTATTTTCTTACAAACATTATCTACTTGAGCTTTCCAATTGCAATGTTTGTCCATAATAAAAAAATAAAAATAAAATAAAAATAAAAAAGCCTTATATTTCTCATTTTTTACAATGTTTTAACAAATACTTAAGTTTAAAAATATATAAATTACAATTATTTGAGAACCCCTGAGGTGAAGGCCTCCTCCAGAGATTGCCAGCTTTCTCTATCTTTCGCTACGTCCATCCAGCGTGATCCAGCTATACGCACGATCTCGTCCTCCCAGCGACTGTGTGGTCTTCCTCGTTTACGTTTGCCAACCGGTCCCATCCAAGAAGTCATCTTTTTGGCCCAACGATTTTCCTGTAGTCTTGCAACGTGGCCTGCCCATTTCCACTTAAGTTTGAGTGCGTGTGTAAGGGCATCGATTGCTTTTGATGTAGATCGAATTTTTGTGTGGCGAACTCTATGCTGTTTCTTTATGTTAAGCATACTGCGCTCCATTCCTCTTTGGCATGTAGTAATTTTGTTCTTTAAAGAGTTGTTAAATTTCCAGGTTTGGCACGCGTATGTCAAACATGGGAGGAGGTTTGAGTCCATTACCTTCTTCTTCAATTCTACTGGGAGGTCGCTTTTGAATACTTCCTTTAGATTCCAATATTTATTCCATGTTTGCTTAACTCTTCGTTCAACTTCCAGTAGATTGCTATTTTTAGCAAATGAAATTTCTTTCCCCAAGTATACATATTCTTTCACATATTCAAGCGGTATGTTGTTTGTGCTTATTGGTTTCTGTATGCTGTTGGTCATAATTTTCGTTTTTGACAAGTTCATTTCAAGGCCAACCTGTATGCTTGCAGAGTGAAGTGTATTAACCATGTGTTGTAGTTGACTAGAGCTTTCAGACACTATGACTATGTCGTCTGCAAACCTTAAGTGGCTGAAATTAGTGCCTTTTATGAGTATACCACTTCGATTCCAGTCTAGTTGCCTAAAGACATTTTCTAACACAGAGATGAAAAGTGTTGGAGATAGCGGGTCTCCTTGTCTTACCCCTCTTTTTATTGCAATTTGTGGACCTGAGGTTTCTAATTTTACCTTACTTGTGCATTTCCCGTAGATATTTTTTAACACTTTAATATAACGTCTATCCACGTTTTGTAATCTAAGCGCTTCCCAAATGCTCGAGTGTAGTATTGTGTCAAAGGCTTTTTGGTAGTCTACAAAGGCTACATATAGAGGTCTCTGCTGTTCTTGGTATTTCTCTATCAGTAGCTCCAAAGTATGTATGTGGTCGACTGTAGAGAAACCCTTGCGGAAGCCTGCTTGTTCGACCGGCTGGTGTTTTTGTGCTGTAGCGCTAATCCTTTTTTCAATTATCGAGGAGAATAGTTTGTAGAGGCTTGGTAATAGACTAATAGGTCTGTAATTGGAGATGTTTCTCGGGTTACCCTTCTTGTATATTAATATTATGTTCGAATTTGACCATTGTGACGGTGTGGTAGCAGTATCAAGTATTCGGTTGAATAAGAATGACAATGGGTAGCATAATATTGATGCTCCGTACTTTAATATTTCGTTTGTTATGCCGTCTGGTCCGGGGCTTTTTTCTGATTTTAGGATCTTGATGTTGTTAAGTATCTCTGTTTCGTCTATTGGTGTTATTTCAGGAATGTAGCTGTCATTTTTGTCTTCCTCATTCATACTGTGTGTTTTATTTAATAGTGTTGGTGTGTCGTATAGGTTTTTATAATAATTGGTTGCTATTCTTATGATTTCGTTTCTGTTATGAGATGTTTTTCCTAGGTTGTCCAAACTATCGATCCAAGTCACCTGTGTTTGTAGCTCTTTACGAGCCTTCTTTATGCTTCCAGTTGTTTTCAGGTGTTTTTGTATCGTGTTTTTTCTATGATTCTGGTAATCGTTCCTTATGTATTTACTGGTAAGCTTATACAATGCTTTAAGTTCGTTTTTCATAGCTCTTGTTTTCAATTCTGTTTTTTGAATCTGTTGTCTTCTATCTATGAGAACTTTAGAGCGCTCTGATATTTTTGTGTTTTTGTGGTTACTGGTTTTTATGCATGTTTGGTGTAGGCTTCTGTTAATAGCATTGAGTATTTTGTCGTAGTAGTTTTGAATAGAGTCAGTGGTTTTCGTTTCTTCTAGTTCTAAAATATGTTGGTAAAGTTTTTCTTTAAATAGTTTTATTTCTTTCTCTGTTTCTAAGGTTTTACAATTCTTATCAGTGTAGGTTGTTCTGCTTTTTACAATTTTGGTTATTGACAGGGTTGATCTAATCATTCTGTGGTCAGTTGGGTAGTTTATATTCAGTATTTCTAGGTTTTGAAAGAGTTTTGGTTGACTTGATAGGATGAAATCTATTTCGTTCTTATACTGCCCATTTGGTGATTGCCATGTCCATTTGCGTCCAAGTCTTTTCTTAAAAAAAGTGTTCATGATTGATAAATTATGTTCCAACGCAAATTCAATCAATTTTTCTCCCCGTGCATTTCGTGTTCCGTATCCGTTTGTTTTCATTATTCTGTATTCGTCGGCACGGGGATGACCTATCTTAGCATTAAAATCACCCATGACTAAGACTTCCTTGTAGGCTATTTTCATGGCTTCGTTGAGGGCCGCATAAAATCTATCAATGTCCTCATCGCAGGCTGATTCAGTTGGTGCGTAGACTTGTATTAGTGTTGTTTTGTTATTGTTTATGTTCAAGTTTAATAGAGCTACTCTTTCTGATATACCAATATAGCTCTCTATATGGTTTTTTAGATGTTTCTTAACTAGAAAACCGACTCCATGGTGTCCTGCTGTTTCACCAGTGTAGCAAAGTATTAGGTCACCGTAGTCTTCTATTTTATTTCCAAGACGTCTTACTTCTGATAGGCCTAAAATATCGAACTTTACGTTATTTAGAGCTTCTGTTAATTCGATGTATCTTTCGTATGACGATAGTGTTCTGACATTGTACGTAGCCACTAAAATCGTAGTGGTATGTTTGTTTTGGGGTTGTTGGTGGTTTTTTGATTTTTCTGGAGGGTTGTGGTCGTAATCTTCCACGGTGACCAGCCGGCTTGGAAGATGTGTTTTGCGTGCTTCGGTTTTTTCTAATTGTTTATAGTTTTTAGCTGGGAGAGGCTGGTGTGTTCGTTGCTATACGTTTTTAGTGTTGTCTTGAGTGTTGATCTTGTTGTCACTATTTTTATTTATTAGAAAGTTTAGTATTCCGGGTTTTACTACACCTCCCGAGAAGCTAGCAGACCTTTGAGCTACTTGGGTGTCTAGGGTTTTATTCTTTTTGTTTGTCTGTGATCTCGGTTCGGTAAAAGTATTTGAGATATTCTCCGGTGACATTGAAAGGTTCCTTTTTTGGTTACTCTTTTTATTTGCGGGTGCGGGTTTATTCTTTAGTATGACCAGCTTGTCATATTTGATTATGACTTTGTTACCCTTCTCTTTTTCGGCTTGTACTTGTTCTTGTAGTTCTCTTCGTATTTGTAAAATTGACTGAGGATAGTCTTCCTTAATATAGTACATAGAGTCTTTTAAAGCTCCTTTATTTTTGAGAATATCGATTTTCTTGCCGAGCGTTGTGAAAGTAACGATAACAGGTCGTGTCTTTTCGGTTTTCTTTCCTAGTCGCCTTATGGCCTGTAAGTCTCTGCAGTCAATTTTCACCGGAAAGTATTTATGCACGAAGTCTATTATGTTTTTTTCCATATCAGAGTAAGACTTTTCGTGTTCCTCCAAACCAAAAAATACAAGGTTGCGTTGCCTTGCTTGTTTTTCTAAGTAGTATAATCTTTGTTCTTGATTTTCCACTCTGGACTTGAGAATTTCATGTTTTTCTTCCAAGATAGTGAATTTTTCTTCTAAGATATTGTTTATGTTTAAAGTTACTTTTTCTGTCACGTCTACTCCGCTTTTAAAAATCATTTTCTTCTGTTCTTCAAGCTCCTTTTGAATTGAACGAAAAGATGGAGGAGGTAATAGAAGCACTTCGTTCAATTCAAAAGGATGTTTGTCCATAACTACTCCTAAATATTTTATATTACTAACTTCTTCTATGTCATTATTATTATATTTTAAACTTAATTTCATTTCATTTCCTAATTTTTTGTGGTTATTATAATTATGTCAAAAATTTTATAAATTTAGTTTTACTTGTATTTATTTTTAAATTATTCCTATTAAATCTGTCAATGCTTTGTTCGTAACTATTTTACTACTATCTAGAGTTTTCTCTTTTGTTTATGAAAATATACTTCTGTGTAAACGGAAACTGTCGTGACACGGGATCGGGACACTTGAAAATAGGTGAGATGTTAGAGATAAGATAAACTGCGCAACGCAACACCGTACGATTTAATGTTTTAGCAATGCTTGTCTAGGTCGATTCTTAAATGGGTCAACAAGTCCCTCCATGCTTCGAAATGCACTGCTCCCATAGTCCCGGTTCTCATCGACATCTTTGAATGTCGTTATGAGTCAAGTAATTCAGCTGCATCTGTTTTGACTGTAAGCCAACCCTTGCAAAGCTGAGAAAAGGTACGTATATGTGATGATAAAAGTCTAGGCCAAAGTATTAGCTAGCTTTATTTCAGAAAAATATAACTACCTTTTTGTATTCGATTTATCTCTAAATACCGAATTGAATGGCTTTGGAGTTCTAATTTGAAACCGTCACAAAGATTTCTGGTGTGTTCGAAAGGATGTAGAGGTGTGCCTACGGGATCCTTATTTGTAGGCAAGTAAACTTTTACAAAAAAGTTTTAGGACGATATTTTGAAATCACCCAGAATTCCGCTATACCTTAAGTCCCGCCTTTATAACCAGTGTGTCCTGCCCACAATGACGTACGGTGCTGAAACATAACAGGTGGACAAAGGCTGTCACCAAGTGGCGTCCAAGAACTGGCAAAAGGAACGTGAGTCGTCCGGCGGCGAGATGGGCAGACGACATAGTTGCCGTCGGGGGAAAAACCTGGATGAGGCTGGCACAGGACCGTGGAGATTGGCACAAGAAAAGAGAGGCCTATACCCAGCAGTGGGTGAGTTCGGGCTGTGGATGATGATGATGATGATGAAACTTTTACAACCCGTCACGGTTGCAACATTTTGACCTACTCAAATCACATAAACTCTACTAAACAGACAATAAAATTAAGTTATGAAACTACTTTTTCTCTCGAAATACTTCTGCCCGTACCTTTCATCATTCATCCATCATTCTCCTGCCATTATCTCAATTTATTTGTAGTTGGCGCCGCATGTCCTCTTCCACACTTCTCTATTACTCATCATCTCAACAGACACCTTCTTTCGAGCCATAATATCATCCTTCACACAGTCCGCCCATCGTTTCATTGGTCTTCCTGTACTCTTAAAGCCATTTACATTTCCCTTGTAATTTGGGGTCAATCGTCACGCCATCATTTAGATAAGTACTCTTAATTCCTTCATATCATTCCTCACGTAATTCATCCATCTTTTCTTTGGTCTACAAAGCGTTACGTTTATACTCATCATTTATCCCGTACAACATTATTATTATTAGCCATCATATGTGTCCCACTGCAGGGCAAAGGCCTCCCTTCCTCCTCTCCTCCTCCTCTTTCCACTTATCCCTATCCAGTGACGATGTTCAATCCTTGTGGAAAGAGTCGAGTTCGTCCCGCCATCTCCTTCTGGGCCTGCCGCGTCGCCTTTTGCTGCTGTTTGGGACCCATTGTGTGAATCAAATCATCGTACAACAATAGGCTTTATTTTTATTGAAAAAAAAAGAACGAGCTTTGTCTTTTATCGGCAAGAAGAGACGAAATATCGGGAAAAAAAGCTTTTAAATTTTAAAGAATGAAAATTAGGTTTATCTATCACGTTCACGTCCGTGTTATCCGTTCTCTCGCGAGGAGGCGATCCTGGCTGCAAGATCAAGTCATGTCTGTCATAAAAATGTACCTATTGTCACCAGAACCAAAGGTGTGTGCAAAATTGTATCTCTCTCAATCTGTTGCGCGTATGCGTTATGCAAGTTGAAACAAGTTCATCACAAAAAAAAATAGCTCAATCGGTTGGAGGGAACTGGTTTGAAATTCAGGTGCAAGTTTTGAACAAAATATACTAGAGACTAACTAACAAACAAAGGAAAATTAAATAAAAGCATATATAAATTGACGTGAGGCTGGATAAATGAATTAAACAGTAGATTGTTTTGGCAGTCGTATAATCAATATACTTAGTAATAATTAAGTACATTATTATATTAACATTACATAATTAATTTACAGATACTTTGGCACAAAAGAAATACCTACTTAATAAATTACAAGATGGAAACTAAGTCACATAAAATGATTGATGATAACACAACACACTGAAAAATTAAAATGGCACTTCTACGTACCGATTTAAATCACACAACCTTGGCTACTTAATTCTTAACGTAGATGGGGTAAGTATCTGGGACGCGGGTTGAAAGGAGGTGTCATTGGCAGCGGCAACTTGGAGCCTGGTAGGTGCAGCGACCTAGCAGTTCTCCTGTTCGAGTCCAGCTTGATGTCATCGGTGACTGATGGCAGGGAGGGATAGTCTGCGGTCGACGGCGGCGGCGCGCGGGTGAAGTCGTCGTCTCCTTCCCACAGCGACTGAGGTTCGTCGTCAACTCCTCGACGAGATCTGAAGATGAAGGTCGGTCTCTTTGTAGGAGGAGGCTTGTATGTAGGCAGAATGAAATCCGAACGGCGACATGTCGATTCAGTGATCATAAACACCGCTAGCACTGACAGTACTAAGATTAACTTGCTCATGTTGATGAATCGTTTACGAAAGCTTGTCTTCGAATGATGCCTCCGTTAATTCAGACCCAGTATTTATACAGCTTATTAAGGAAACTGAGGTACATACCCGGAGATTAGTCTCGGTTTATGTTTTCTACGAAAATGTAAAGAACCTAGCGACCGGTTGTTTATTTACATTCAACTTTCCTCATCGGTGTCATGCATGTGCCGATAACGAGTTCAATGAATCGTGTCATAATTTGTTTAAAGTTATTATCGATGGTGACGGATAGGTATGTATTGGGTGCGGGGGATTTTTTAAAAGAATTTTATCTCAACTCTTGAGTTAATATTGATGTAATAAAAAGTGCACGATCGTTTCTGTTTACAAAGTTCGTGCAATAACATTATTGAATGTTGGTTCAATGTAAATTCAATGTAATTCCTATGTAAATAAATAGCGAACTCAATTCATCCATAATATTAATAAGTTAATACAGTGGCGTAGCGTGGGTTTTTGCCGCTTGGGGCCCACCGGAAATACGACACCTCTTGTTTTTTATTGACCCCGATAACTTGGGTGGTTTAACATCCTGAACGGCGTAGATTTCTCACAATCAGCAGTTTATTATGGAGAGGTGATAAAGTTTCAAAAACACTTTAAAAGTTCGGTTTCTCAAGAACCACCCAGTTTGGACCACGAGTTATCGGGGTCAAAATTGTAGCAAAAAGGTCTAGTATTTGAAGGCCTGCACCAACCAATTACCAATCACCCTGTATATCAACATTTATATTGTTTTCTATGGCAAGAATGGCATGAAATTGCGTGCGCGATTTCGAATAAGTATCTAAGTATTATTTCACATTTTCCAAATTAATAAATTGGCGCTTCCTACCACCCCCTTTCGTATGTCGCCTGGGGCAATGGCCCCCACCGCCCCAAGCTACGCCACTCGAGTTAATAGGTAGGTATTATCTGTTGCCCACGTCCAACTAAAATTAATATAATAATAATAATATATGTTTATTTTTCTTCCACAAATAATACTTATAAACTAACACATGTAAATTGATTGAAAAAGATCACTATGTTTATTTGTGGGAGACTGGTGCCTAAACTAAGCCTAAACTTGTATTTCAGGACACCAGGGACTCCCCCCTACAGGGAAAAATTACATTCTTCATTGGTTATTAAAATAGCTAGGTGTACTGGTGTCTAGTTATTGTAATTATAGGTAGGTATACAGATATGGATATTTGGTGGAAAGAACAAAACATTATAATTTAATAGCTAAATAATAATAGAACCTTAAATTTGTGTGAAGTGTGGTGGAGACAAGATGTTGGGAATAAGGTGCGTGTGGGATGTAGGTGCGTTTAATAGGTAGAGTCTGGCCAACGAAAGCTGACCACGACATATTTTCAGAAGTTTTGATATGGCAATAATTTAGGACTGTCAAAATTGACATATTTACGTTTCGTACTTGAGTCATCTTGTGTTTACGTGTTTCTTATTTTTATTGGTTTTGTTTAAAATAATGCCGAAAACAATCAAAAGTTCGACGAGGAAGCTTCTATTTACTATGATTGACAAATTTAAAGACATAAAAAGTGATATGAATCAAAAATTGCAGAGAAAATACTACGACTGGATTCAATAATTTCTTTTTTAGGTTAGTCTATTGAATTTCCAATGAAATACCTTGATACTTTTCGACTATTTATAACAAATCGCAATATTTTTCACGGTCTATCTACTTTTCAGGAAGTATTAACAACGAGGAAACAAAACTTAAAATTGTGGAAGCAGTAAAGAAATTGAAAACTCGAAAAAAATGAAATGTCGACCTGTGAATCTCATTATTTTGAAAAGATATTTTCAATGACAGGTATTACTTTAGAAATTATAGATTTTTAACAGTTACTTCGAAGGGTTTAAACATTTATGATAATGTATGGATGGCTAAATTAAATAATAAACTCTACTATCTTTGTATTTTATTATGGTTTTTGACTTTAATGACTGATTATTAATAATATACTGTTACACAATTTATTGTATTTGTTCCCTTCAGATGTAAGTGTGAACTTGTGAAGACCATATGAAGAAGAATTTTAATTGAAGGGACAATCAAGTACAGTGGAATACTCCGGGGAAAAATCGTCCACATTCAGCAACAGTTTCCAATTTGGATAATTTTGATATTTCTGCTCTAAGAAACAAAATAAACGAATTTTATTAAGGACACTACCTCACAGGTGGCGTGGAAACGTGTACATAAAATTATGAACTACTATCTGACCCACGCAACTTCGTCTGCGTCACATAAAAGAGAAACAGCTCACAAAAGGAATACATTTTTCCCCGTTTTTGCAATATTTTTCATTTATGCTCCGCTCCTTTTGGTCACAGCGTAATGTTATATAGCCTATAGCCTTCCTCAATAAATGGACTACCCAACACTGAAAGAATCATCCAAATCGGACCAGTAGTTCCAGAGATTAGCGCGTTCAAACAAACAAACAAACAAACTCTTCAGCTTTATAATATTATTATAGTATAGATTTGGAAATAATAAAAAGGCCGAATTCAAAGTACTCTTATTTAATATTCTTCATTACACTCGCAAATTACAGCTCATAAAACATAAATAAAAAAGACTTTACTTGGTGAATAATAAAATAGTATCAACAACGTTTAAGCAGTGTATAGCCAGGGTTAACAGCTCTTGATTTTTTTAAATTCCCGCCTTTTTTCTTGGACAGCTTTCGTTGGCCAGACTCTATGTCTGTATCTGTGTGCGTGTGTGTGTGTGTGCCTGGTGTATTTGTCTGTGTGTCTGTGTGCGTGTGTGTGTTTGTCTGTATTGGTGTGTGTGATAAAGTATAGTGAGAGGTTATAATATGAGTGGTATCATTATCTAGCTAGATGTATGGTATATGAAGAATATGTCTTTTTGATTCCTGTTTTTTTATCACTAGTAACTCTTCTGTTTTAATGTAGTTCAACTTTAGTAGCCAGTTTGTTAGTACCCGTTTACATTTAGATTTACTGTAATTAAAAATACCTGTTTCTTTGTTTATCTTATTGTACAGCTCAGGGCCTCGGAAAATATTTTTTTTTTTTTAATGTGACTTCCCTTTTTGAATTGGATTTTGTTAACAATTTACAAGAAACCCCTAATCATTTTCTAAAAAAATAGCCTAAATTACCTACTCCTTAAAACATGAGCTATCAGCTAGAAAAAAAAGCGGTCCAGCCGTTTTGGAGATTAGCCGTAACAGACAGACAGACCACATTTTTTGTTATATGTACCGTAAATACTTTTATAAGCGTTCAGTAAAAAGCTGTAGGTAATTTTAAAAAGCAGACAACGAACCACCAGATTTAGCAAAATGTAACGGCAAAAAAATCACTTTTGGTTGCCAAAATTAGTAAATAATCACCAAAATGAATCCTCATTTTATCGTGAAATTAGAACCATAAAATATTTTTTTGTTAATAACCACCAGAAATTGATATTTTAGGTGATAGATGTCGTCACAAATTTATTTTTGTTGGTCATTATATTTTCCCTCATTTTAAAATTACAAACAGACACTTATATGAATAAAATTAAAGTGTCTGTTTGTGTTTTGTCTTCTATACAGAAGACTAGCTTCTGCCAGCGACTTCGCCCGCGTGAAGTTTGATAATCCCACGGAATCTATAACGGGATAAAAAGTACCTATCACCTGCCTAGCCTTTTCCCAACTATGTTGGGGTCAGCTTCCAGTCTAACCGGATGCAGCTGAATACCTGTATTTCACATGGAGCGACTGCCTATCTGACCTCCACAACCCAGTTAGTATACTGGGTGTTACGATACCCCTTGGTAAGACTGGTTGCCAGACTTTTTGGGTCACTGACTACCTGTAACGACTGTCAAAGATCTGCAAATGACAGCCGGGACCAACGGCTTAACGTGCTTTCCGAGGCACGGAGGAAACCCGGTATGTAATGGGTGGACACCCATTCACAGACCAACCTAGGCAAGCACGGCTTAACCTAAAGATTAGGGTGTGGGATTGTAGTGCGAAAGTAACTGCGTCTCTCCGCTCCGCCTCTTACTTTTTCACGCCTAATCCACTGAACAGATTGATATGAAATACAGATAGGTAGGTACTTACTTCGGTAATTTGGACAATGTGCAAAAAACATAGCTTACATAGAACTACACGTAGACGAAGTCGCGAACAACACATCAAAATGAAGCAAGAAGCTAGGTAGGTACCTAAGCTCGATAAAGCACCGTAAAACTTGTTACGCTTGAGCTATTTGAAGTTCATTAACGCATTCAGACAAGGCATTTTTTACATTATCGTTTTTTATGCAAGTCAATTAAAACAAAACGTGATATTTGACTCCCAAGACCCCTCACTGTCTTATCAGTCTGCATACGCATACGTTGACTGACGCTGACCTCAGCCACCCGATAAGAGCGGGGAACACCAATTTTCTAGGAGATAGGTATGTACCTACCGTATTGCTCTATAGGAAAAACTTCTGACATTATTAGGTTAGTACTTATTTGCAGAATTGGATCACCAACAGGTATTTAGCTCTCGTAGAAAATGTGTACCGTTAGGCCCAGCGCACACCGCTGGAGGCGCGGCGGAGCGCATTTCCTTAAAATGCGCGGGCGGATCCGCGGGCCCCGAGCGGCGGGGGCGCGCCGCTGAGAGCCCTCGAGCGGAGATAAGCGTGGCAGTATATGTGTTCTGTCTGTGGGCATTAGTACTGTGCTGTTCGATACTTTGTACAGACAAGACGCTCGCGTAGTGCGGCAGAGCGCGGCGGAGCGCAGAGGAGCGCTCCGCTGCGCCTCAAGCGGTGTGCACTGGGCCTTGGATTTTCAGCTCTCGGCGGTTAGCAGGGTGTTTAGAATACTTAGATTGCGCTTTAAAAAGTCGTCACGTTGAAAAATTTGCTGGTGCGAACGAGGGCTCTGGCACGCTTTGGCTATCAAACTCAGGTTCTCAACATTAGGTATTATTGAAGATTTGAGCGATCCGTACGGTGCGGATAAGTCTCGCTAGAGTATATAATTATGTTCTGTGGTATAAGTGGACCGGATGCACTTGTCTGATTTGTATACAAAGAATACTAAGATCAGGTTTGATGCGATGCGTCCGATGCGGATATGTGGACGTTTACCTTTATTGTGCTTTCCAAGGCACGGAGGAAACTCGGCATGTAATGAGTGGTCACCCATCCACGAACTAACCTAGGCAAGCGCCGCTTAACCTAAAGGGCGACCTGAGCGGCTGTCATTTTTCAGCCACGAGCTATTTACTATTATTATAGGTACCTACTTCATTCTTATAGAGACCTTGTTAGTAAAATACCATAATAACTAAACGTAAAATAGCATAATAACTAAACGTTAAAATCCCTTTCAAAGATGTGTCTCTCGCCTACGTCTTTCCGTTCTACGAACCGGATTTTAGATTAGTTTTGGTATGAATGTACAAATAAAACCACAAATGAGTCATATTATGCTTATATTTACAATGCCTTTAATAATAAAAATAAACTTATACTAACATAATAGTAATTATCACTCATGATATTCTCTATCTATAATACCCGGCCGAAAACAAGGCACATCAACTTTTAAAGAATCTTCAGCTTATAAAGCGTCGTCTCTTTCACACGTATGTGTCTGTCTCTCTCTAAAGGCCGATGTGTCATATTTACGGCCCAATACTGTAATAATTTATTGTTTTATTGAAGTTAGAGGAAAACTGAGAAGTCCGGGCGGTGGTTCTGGTGGTAAGAAGTTTGGTAATGATACACTGGGATCTGTGGACAAATAAATAAAGTTTTATACAGGTGACTTTTAATCACTTTCCAAAAAAAATAGGTATACTATGTGAACGGAGTAGAAGCAAATGGCATACTTAGTTTTTTTTTTCGAAAAAGAAAAAAATGTCAACAAAAATCGAAATTCAAATCATATCAATTTTTCAAGATTTCTCGTTATTTGTTCTAATATGAAAAGTTTACTTGAAAATAGCGTTTTTTGATGATAGATCAATTTTTTTCTAAGCTGTGGAAAAAAGAAAAAAAAAACAAGGTATACCATAAGCTTCTACTCCGTTCACCTAATATCCCCATTTTTATTGGAAAGTGATAAAAAGTCATCCGGTATAAAGTAACTATAGTATCAGGGGTTTATAAAATACACACATCAACACGGTCTAGGGATATTTTTAAAAAAGTGAATTACTATCAATGTGTTAATTATTTATATGACATGTATATATTTAAAAGATACGTTATTTAATATTCTACCATTTTTTAATAATGGTTAAGGTATAGATTAAAATTTCAGGATTTTATGGAAAAAAAATGAAGCATAGACGGAAACCGTATATGAATGAACTTTTAATTTGTGAGTAAAAACTGAAAAAAATAAAAAAATCATTTAATTTGTGTTTATAACCTTGAAGTTAGTAGTCTGAGAAAGCGCCCAAGATGTTCATAACACATCGGCAACGATTCGGCATGCTCAGAACAAGGTTGTCAATGTCTTGCTGCGGAATATTGTCCCATGTCCTTCTGAGGTGCGCAAAAAGTTGATCTTCTGTAGCCAGATTTTCAGGAACTTCCTTCAGAGCTCTTCTTTGCAGCATATCCCACGCATGCTCAATGGGATTTAGATCTGGCGATTGAGCAGGCCAGTCTAAGGCCCTAACATTATGTGTATGTAACCAAGCTGCTACCGTTCTCGCCGTGTGTGCCCGGGCATTGTCGTGCATGAGCAGGAAATCTTGCCCCATTTGTGTTCTGTGGGGCAAGATTACGGGCCCCAGCACCTGTTGGACGTATCGATCTGCCGTCATATTGCCCCGCACCCAAACGAGATCCGTCCGTCCTCCAAGACGAATTCCTGCCCAAACCATAATTGTTCCTCCTTGGTATGGGTGAACTTCCTGAGGGTTCTGGAGACGGTTCCATCGTCCAGGAACTCGCCAAACACGCGTCCTTCGTGAATCTGGATGGAAGCCGAACCTGGATTCATCCGTGAACAGCACATTGGACCATTGGTCACGGCCCCAGTCCACGTGGTTCCGAACCCATTCTAATCGTCGTCCACGATTGCCTCTCCGTAAAGGTGGGACCCGGAGTGGTCTACGAGAGCGTAGATTGCTTTCATGCAGTCGCCTTCTTACAGTTTGGTCACTCACAAGCACTTGGTGTTCCACTCGCAGCCTTTGGACCAATTGAGTCGCCGTTGCATTTGGTTGTGCTCGCGCAGTAATTTGCAAAAAAAATCGGTCTTGTCTGGGGGTAGTGATGCGACTTGGCCCCCGGTGCCTCTCCGCTACTTCACCTGTGGCACGATAGCGTGTCCACAATCTTGAAATTACATTTTGATGGGTCCCTATGGCCTCAGCAACATTACGCTGAACAGATCCAGCTTCCAGCATTCCCACAGCTCGTAACATCTCCGCCCTCGTCAAATGTCGGCGTTGTATGGCTACAATACCTCAATTTTAACTTTATCTTTCGTTTAAAAATGAAAAAAAACTGTAACTAAACGTAATTCGTATTGTTTTCTAAATTTCGCACAAATGAAAATTCCCTCTCCTATACATCAAGACATTTTTATGCCACCGAAACAAAAGAATTTTCAAAAATTTGAATTTGGAATTAGTCTGAGATAAATTACAAACAAATCGGTGTATAAAAGATTCCAATGCGGCCAGTACTTTTCGAGTTATTTAATTGAGTATGAAATATCCCTAGACCGTGTTGATGTGTGTATAATTTAGGGCCCTAGTTAGAAAGAGTACCCACTCTTTTTGCAACTTTACAACGTTCCTATTGTTACCATTTTACTTTATTAATCAGATTAAAAAAATTTAGATATTTACAATGTAGATTCTACACCTAAAACACTAATTGCTATGAAATTTTTCAGATTTCTTGACCTTATCTAACAGGTCCGGTTTGCCCATAACATACTTATGAAATTCTGAATATGTCATCTTGTCATTGAATTTTGAATGAATTAAAACTTGCATTGAATTATGCTTTCGACCGTGTCATACGTGAAGGCGATTACCTACGTTCTTTAGTCCACTGAGCAGCTACTAAAGACGGTGGCAGGGCCTGCCGCCTCTCCGGTCGGTCTGCGCTGCGCGTATTACACGATACAATTGAAATACCGGGACATTTTGTAGATCAACCGGGACGACCGCGACAGAAATTCCAAACCGGTGACATCTCCCGGTATACCGGTGACATGTCCCTTAAAACTATTCTCCAAGCGTTTGTTGAAATCCATCACTTAGTAAAAATAACTATAGTTGGTGCCAGTTAAGATGAGAATAGCGGTCATTGCCCTTTCCCTAATATCTCTTCGTACGAACCAAAACAAATAAACCATGTATGGTTTTTCATTACAAAAAATGTTGAAGATCACGATAGATGACGATTCAATACTTGAACAGGCTTTTTTTTGGTTATCAAAGTTAAGAAGTTTAATAAATGTAGGTGGGTCAATGACTGCTATTCTCATCTTAACTGGCACCAACTATACAAGTAATTAAAAACTTGATTACAACACTTACCCAATTTCTGGGGCAATGAGAACGGCGGCGTAGGCATCATAGACTTGACGCCTTGTTGCTGCAACATCTGTGGCGGTTGCTGTAACATGTTCGGGGGTTGCTGTAACATGTTCGGAGGTTGCTGTAACATGTTCGGAGGTTGCTGTAACATGTTCGGGGGTTGCATCATGTTTGGTTGTTGCAACATGTTTGGCTGTTGCATCATGTTAGGTTGTTGCAACATGTTCGGCTGTTGCATCATGTTCGGCTGTTGTAACATGTTGGGTGGTTGCATCATGTTGGGCGCTTGCATCATCATGAGCTGCGCCTGCATGGCGAGGCGCAGGTTGGGGGGCGGCGAGCCCGGGGGCGGCGGGGGCGGGGGCAGCGCGTCCCACAGCGGCACGTGGTCGGGGTGGCTGGCGGGACACGGCCAGGCGCAGCCGTGGCGTCGGGGCTTCTTCTTCTGGAAGTAGAATGTCCTAGTTAGCAAAATAGCAGCAAACGGCAACGCGACAGGCCCAGAAGGAGATGGAGGGTCGAGTTAGACTTTTACCTTAAAGATTAGTCATAAATAGCTGTGGATAGGGATGAGTTGAAACAAGGAAGGACGTCCTTCGCAGAGCAGTTTGACAAACAGCGATTTAAAAAAAATCCCCGGCTTAAAAAAATTTAAAACTCTTCATAACTCTTTGTATTTAAGAAGTACTTTAACCGTTGCAGTTACACGAAAATGGTCTTAGTACATTTTTTAGAAAATCTGTAAATGAAATCAAAATTTCACGAAAAATTATGGATAGTCTTTTAAGACCATTTTCGTGTAGCTGCAACGGTTAAAGTACTTCTCCTTGCTCATTCCAAAACAACGGAGTGACAGATTAAAGCCGCTGTCCCAGTGTTTATGAAGGCTTGCAAAGTTATTTACGACAGTGACTCCGCATTATGCTATGATCACAAACCGTCACTCTTGCTAGTGGGTCAAGGAATTTGTCGCAGATATGTTCCTTCCTACAACTTCTGAGTATGTGACATGTAATATAAATTTTAAGTAAAGTATTCGCAACGAAATCTGTACTAGTAGTCTCTGTAGTAGTAGTGTACTGCCCCGTTTACCGTATCCACGCTGTATATTATTAAAAATGCTAAATGTTTTAAAATATTTACTGTCATCATTATTTCTAATAACAACAGTAAAAAAGTTATCAAAAGTCAAAAAACTATATGATGTTAAATAACTTACCTTTTTAACAGGCGGTTCCTCAACATCAGAATCTTGACCAGGCTTGTATCCATCCGCGAAGCTCACACGTTTGGCACCTCGACTCTCAGGAATCGCTTTACTGTAAATACAAAAACATGAGAACATTTTATAGAAATACTAGCTGACCCGTCAGACATTGTCCTGTCCCAATCGACAACTGCGCCACCTACCGGGTCCAACTAGGAACCATCCACGTGTACAAAAAAAAAACAACAAAATTTCAATAAACCTCTATGGCCCAGCGCACACCACTGGAGGCGCAGCGGAGCGCATTTGAAGACAACAATTTAATATAAACCTTAACTACCTTGATATACGATCGCGCGCATGCTCTTGTTAGCTTGAGGGCGCTCCGAGTACCGCGTGCGAATTTATTCTTATATTGACCATATATCAAGGGAGTTAAGGTTTATATTAAATTGTTGTCTTCACATGCGCTCCGCTGCGCCTCCAGCGGTGTGCGCTGGACCTATTTCACCTATATTCTTGACAAGATTTAGAACTAATTAGCTATTAGTTATGAATGCCATATACAGCCCCATGAGAGAGGCAACGCGCACAAGGGTCACACATTTCTAAATGTTATTATTTTTGACAAGTTGCAAGTTATGTTTAGGATATATTTAAAAAAAGCATGGTATAGTATATGGGCCAATCTCGAACTGAACTTCTTAGACTTTATTAAAGCTTCAGGTTCGGTTCAGCCGAAGGATGTGGAATAGCTTCGGTCAGAAACGACCGTCATTTAATACTTACATGACTAATATCCCTTTCTCCGGGCTATCCTTATCACCATCTACCTCATCGGTGTCCTTGGTCACGTCACCGAGAACTGCCAACATAATATTAAAAGATAAACGAGGGGTAAACGAAGCATTCACAAAGCCGATCGGACCATTCATCAAGCATTATGTACATCAAACTTTAACCCTAGCATACAATTATTGCTGGGAAACTAAACTACCCTTTTTGGGTGAAAAATCGCGGTTTGATGTACACACAGCAAATTAGTTAGGTTTGCAGAGCACACCAATATAATACTGGTGTGCGTAAAATCAACTGGTGTATTACTTCGCCTCACGTCTCACAATAAGTCAGCAAACACGCGTGTGTGTGGCTAATCTTCGCTAAGATTGGCCGCCGTGATTGAAAACGGTTAGGACTATTTTGTAGACAAAGAATATTAAGCATAAATTTCACGTTGTTGCTAAGTGGTCTTGTGGCATAGGTGTATAAGCAATGGGCTGGTAAATCAAATGTCGTAGGATCGAATCCCGCCACCGTCATTGACTTTTTGCATTTTTAAAAACATTTGTTGTCATTTTGTTGAATTTTTATTTTTCTAGTTTAACTGATAATAAGAAAAAAATATGTAAGCGAAAATTAAACAATTCTTAATAAGAAATCAACAATACTTATTGCCTAGGTTTTTATTATAATTATAATTACAAATTATACAGTTTTGTGCATGACAAATATTCTAAGTCGGACAGGAAATAACGTTATTTTTCATATTCAAGAGAGTAAATTAATTATAGTGATATGAATAAACATGTTAGTAAGAAAGATATTAAGATACAGGTATCCTAAATTGTTATCTCACTAACAATAACATCACTCACATAAAACAAATTACCCCTTGATATTTTTATTAATAGCCGAGCTTTACTATCGGTATGCAACGCGCACACTTGGTAGCATCAGGTTATGTAAAACGTTCAAGTAACCTTCACTGGTATTGCGACCCCCTACCTCCACTAATTCACCAGGACCCATTGATGACATTCATCCCCAAAATCCCAAAGTAAAGCAGCCACTAGACCTGCATGGAAGAATATTTTTTTTTATTATAGCGTTCACCATCTTTTCGCCACAATATTTTGCGACCGTCTCTGTCCGACTTAAAACATTTTTCATCGCTAAATATAACAACATTATTGTACCAATCGAAATCCAAATATTCTCTTGCGAAGCGTACCCGGTTTTGTCTGTGAATATCTGACAGTAATATTTTCTTGGCTGGCCTATTACATACATTTCACACCAGCTAGACATTTCACACCAGCTGCACGCAAGTGGTTCCGTACAGTTTGTAATGCCACGTCATGTTTAGTCGCCGTTAAACGAGTAGTGAAGAAGGGCTCGTGAATCGTGCTCTAAATTGCAAGTGTGTGGGTGGACAACGGGTTATTGTGAAGCGCAAACACTAATAAATAGAAAAACAACAAACGCTTCACAACCCGTTGTCCACCCACACACTTGCAATTTCTTGTCACTTGATGTTGCATGGAATATGAAGCATAAATTTAGCCATCTTAACAATCTTCTCCGTGGCGCAATGGTCGAGCGTGCGGTAAACAGTATCTTACGCCACCAGCGCCTAGCGCCGTAAGTTCGAATCCGACTGCCAACACATCGGTGTTTTTGTATGTTTTAATTAAACGTTTTACATTTGTTTGTTCAATTCATTGCTTAAATATTGGCAAGTCTTCTTTATATTTGAGTTAGAATTTATTTGAGGTCTACCCTCTAAAAATGACAAATCATGTGTAAGTTAGTAGTTTAAGTTCATCGTCATTTGACTATCGGGCTTACGTTACGTTTTTAGACATTATACCCTGCGTGTTTTGGGCAGTGCTTTTATTTGTTAATCATTATGAATCACTTAACTACACTTTTAAGAGCTGAGATTATTATTTTGCGTGAGCAAAACGTTTCAATTAGTGAAATTGCGAGGCGTTTAAAGATATCGGTAAGTAACAAAATGTTATTAATATGTTTAGAAGATTAATAATAATGTTTATATACTCCACATGTTACTGATTGTTGTTTTTTGTAACAAAATTTTAGTGCTCGGCCAGAGTGGAAACGCGGGTGCGGTGCGGGCGCGGTGCGACGAGCTCAAACATATGAACTTCATTGGAGTGTCCATAGTGGGCACGCGGGTGCGGGCTGCGGTGCGGGCTAGTTGGCGCGGGCCGCACGCGAATCGCGTGCGGGCAGCTCAAACCGTAACTCGTTCATACAAGTGGCCGCAGGGAGCGCGCGGGCGGCAATTGCGGGCGCCAGGGTTACCAACTCCCAAAAACATTTACCCCTCAAGCTAAGTCAAAATTCCCACAATTACTTGAAAATCCTTTTTTTGTTATGATGATTGATGATTGATGATTGAGCACCACACCCAGCCAGGAGCAAGCCTGACCCGGACAAGCCGGATACACCAGGAGGCACTATTTTGTAAGGAAAGACATGCTCTGGAATGGGAAAGGAAGCCCGACCAACCGCAGCCAGTCGGGCACAATCAGCCGACTATGCAGCCTAGAGCCAATATAGGAATTGTGGTAAAGACAGGTATAATCCATAGGAATGAGCATTGGTGTTTTGACCTTCGTTTGATTGGTCTCTTCTATCATTGGAGAGTCATGTTCGTTTCTGGTGGTTGCGATTCCATTCGATTTGACACGGCTTTATTTGAAAATATTATTGTTCGCGTATATTATGTTTCATCGTCAGTAGTATTTGTTTCACTGTCAGTAAATGTTTCGCTAAGATATATTTCCTGGGTAGCTGATTTTTTTTCTATCTGCTGCTAACTGAATCCATTCTTCTTTGCTTTTATTGGAATATTCCATGTCTTGTTGGGGTGACTCGTTCCATGTATGTATATATTGGACTTCCTACTTTTAACCGTTTCGCCTTGTATCTAATAGCTGCGTGTAGAAAGTGAGGCTCTGGTCGTCGGAGGATGTGCCCGTAGTAGCATAACCGTAGGCATTTAATTATTTTGGTACCCAATTGTTTTTCCCATAAGAATTTCGCGTGTTTTTTGTTCGGGGGGTTTCGCATACTCTTGATCATATCTTTAAGAATGGGTCTTTCGTATCTTCTGAGTTTCGATCGGTTTGCTTTTATGAGTGCCGCTGCTTTAAGATCGTATGTCATTGCAGGTTCTTTAACCATTATTAGATAAGATGCGCAATCTTCCACTCCATTTTCGTGTTTTTAATGAAGTATATTAAGGCCTTAGAGTTACGCATCGCTTGTTTACATCTGGCGTTAACTGTGTTGTTTCTATTAAGTGTCGATGATATATACGTGCCTAGCTACTTAATTTCGTCTACCGGTTGAATACTGGTTCCTTCAATTATAATAAGACTTCGGGTTTCGGTGCTGTGTGGGTTTCTGATTACTAGTATTGTTTTCGTTTCATTAACGTGGAGTCCGACTGATTCCAGTAACGGTTTGATTTTGGTGACTATTTCATCCGGTTCACTGAGATTATTTTTTACTATTATCAAGTCATCTGCAAAAGACAGTATAATAGGGAGTTGAATCTCATAGTCCTGGTCTAGATGAAGGCATTCTAATTTTTCTTCTAATGTTTTGAGAATGTTGTTCATTACTTTGGTGAATAGTCGTGGGGATAGCGGACATCTGTTTGACTCCCTTGTATTTGTGCGTCGATTCCATTTCCATACCATTCCATTATCCAGGTGAATTCATTCATGCATGCCTTAATAATTCTATTTGTTAGTTCTAGTACTCGTAACTAAAATGTCTCTGTGAGAGTTTGAGTCCAGGCTTTTTCGATGTCTAACGCCAACACATTGGTTTTTGAGCCTGCTCTCCGTTCCTCGTCAAGAATTCTCCTAAGTGTGTAGTACATAATATGGTCGCCGGTCGATCTGTTGCGAAGAAAGGCTGATTAGTAGTTTCCTAGTTCTTTTATTGAAGCAGCCAGTTTGCTTAGAAGAAAGCTCGCATATATCCTATATCCCACGTTACACATAGATAACTTTCTGTAGTCACTAATTCCGTATGGCTTTGCTTTTTTAGGCACTGGAATTTGGATCGTTTTGTTTCAAAACATCGGTATATAATTGCTTACCCATACTGCCTGCCTGTGTTTTATAATTTCCGTTAGCATTTCTGTTGGCAAGGCTTTTAACAGCTTGGACACCACCTTGTCAGTACCTGGTGCTTTGCCGTTGCTCATGCTTTTAATGATATCACTTATTTCCTCTTCTGATAGTTCTTCTTTTACGTCTGATGGGTTCTCATTACGTAGTTCTATGTGTGGGCCTGCTGACTTTTTTTATATTAAATCTCTTCCTCCTACCTTGACATGGGTATAAAACGTTGTTTGTTGTTGCGCTTCATGTTCATTTTATGTCTCCTGTATAAATCGTATTTGGTTCTCATTCGTTGTGACGGATGAGTTCTGCATAAGTTTCTAAAAAATATTTCGCATTTATTCTCCTCTACTTTATTTCTTATATTTTGCAGATTGTGTTGTTGATTGCAAATGCTACCCTAGGGTAGCAGTTTCTGATAAATTTGGCTTTTTGCAGTTTTGCGATGACGATTCTATTTTCTCTGGATCTGATTGGCCTGCTTATAAGAAACTTTGCCGCTACTGATTTCATGATAATCTTATGGGAATCCCAGGGGACTAGTTGTTCATTTTTCTTGTTTTGTAGAATTCATACCTGAGGTTGGCTTTTTTCCTCACTTTGGAGTCGGCTATATTTGTAATTCCTGTGGTTGAATTTAAGCTCGGATTTGTGCATTGATTTCTCGTTGAATTTCAGCATATATTTTATTATACAGTGTCGAACTATTTTTTTTTTTTTTTTTTTTACTCCCTCTTGTGGTTCAGAATAATAATATCCGCAGCAATATTTTACAGTCTGATATTTTTTTCTCCAGTACTGTGTCCTGTAAACTGTTACGTTACTCGGCTGCTGCAATGATGGTATCTTCACCACCCCAGACGCCAGCTTTGTATTGTTGTTTGATATATTTTTTCCTTTGCTCATCTGCGTTTCCTTGGTTTGTGGTAGTCGGCAGGTTTCCAGCGTTTCTTGTTTCCCTCAACATATTTATCCAGGTATCTTCTTATCATGTGTTGGTCGAACGTCAGGAAAAATATGGCGTTTACTTGGTGCGCGATGGCCATAAACAAGAGTTTCCATCTCCGATCATATGGACTATTTCCATGTTTGAATTTAATGATAATGGATCCTCCGGTTGCTCCGCCTCCGCTTTCATTGTTGTGGCCTCGCAAGAATTCGTTATGTGTTGCTTTTTTACGGCTCTTTATAATGTATGCCTACATTGCCATCCTTGTAGTTTAAGCCTGCGGGAAAAATTCATTACTGTTCCTAAATAAAAAATGTATTAGTGCTCCTGGGCTAAAGATATCAACTAATGATATTTTACTAGGACTATCATCTCGCGCTGTTTTAGACCTCTTTAATAACGGTAGTGTAGCACTTAGATACCCGCAACTACAGACACAATCAAAACAACAACGCACCGTGTGCCCGATCGGGCACGGCTGGGGACATAACGAGGCTTTGTTAGTTTGTTAAGAGGACGCATTGGAAATCATGTAGTCAATGATCTCAAATTTTGTCAGTAATTACAAAACAAATGAAAATATAAGTTGGTGACCTGATAATTCATGATAAAACCCTTATTTTGTTAGTTTTCAATACATGATTAAGTAACTTTTGTAACAGAGAAAAAAATATCAAACATACCTCTTTTTAAAAAGAGATTCCCATTTAATGGGCAAACGGGACCAATTTAAGCCTCTTAACTTTCTCCGTAGATGAGCCTATACATACTCTTTAAAATTATAGAAGGAATTTCTGAAATTATCGTTCCCAACTGAATTAAATAACAAAAACCATTTTGTCGTTTACGTCCTTTAAGTTATAAGCTAGAAATCCTCGCCCCGCTCAGACGCCCAGTCCCCCGCTCAGTCCCGATGCGCGCGTGCCCGGATTTAGAACGATGCCTCGCCTTGGCCGGGTTATGCAATTTATTTTTGTTCCATAGGTAATGGGAGAAAGCAGCTTTTGTTACTATGTATGGGTTTATTGACAGGCCGGTCACTATTGTTAGCTTTGTTTTTTCCCAACGTTTTCAAGTCCGGAGATTTATTTATACCATCTGTGTTCGTTGGAACCCGGAGTGACGCCGATAAAAAAAATCCTTTTGACCTTTACTTTTGCTTTTTTTTTTTTGGCCCTTTGTTGTCCTACTCGTATTGATTTCACGAGTTCGGCTCAATTTTTGGTTTTTTGGGAGTATTATTACGCCAGATGTTGCATTTTGTCTCCAGTTGCAGTAATGTCAAAGCCAGGCCACTTATCACAATTACATTTTAAAATGATCTAGCTAGTGTATTTTCCACAATGGATTAAAATTATCATTCTAAACATAGAAATAATTAGCATGCGCCCATAATAGTAGGTAGGCGTATCAATTATGTGGTGTTCTGGCTTTCCACATAGAGGCATTCATCATGCACAATAATGAATTTTTGTTATGCGAGTGTTAATCGTTTAAATAGATAGTATTCCTAGCTAGGTAGCCTGGGAAACCCCAGGCTTGTACACACAAGTGACCGCTGGTTGGCCGAAAAACAATCTGGCTCAATCAAGATCAATAAATAAAACGAGTTCACCGAGTTTCCGCTCCAAGCGCAGGCTGCTGATCGCCGCGCTCCGCTCTCGATGGTACCTTGAGCGCCATGCTAACAGCAACTTTATAGGGTGGTACACAGTACCCAAACTCTCACAATATGGTTCAGAGTTCACACTATTTACAACACACACGACTATAAACCTTTTAAAACGAGTAGAATTAATAGTAGGTATGTATAATACTAGCAATACAGTATCTACATAAAATCTTTAAGTAATGGCACACCGAACGAACTCTAGCTGGCTTGGCCGGCGTCGGCCGGAGCGCAGAACAATACATTTTTTTTCGTACCAGATGTGCAAGCGCATCTCTCAACGCGACCGTTTGTGATGGCGGTCAACACGGAACTCTACTTGAAAATCCTTTTTTTGTTATATATTTTAATTCACAACAATAATATATTTAGCCATAGCAACAATATTTTTTTTTAAAAGATAGCGCTGTTTTCAATTAAAAACGTGAATTTTGGTTTTACTCCTAGTTGCCATAGCACGGCTCAAACTATGTAGTTTGAGAACCCCGGTGATCACGTGCGGTTGTCGCTTGCCGCCCACGTACTCACTGCGGCCACTTGTATGAACGAGCTATGCAGCTATGGCGTCTTTGCGAGTTCAAGTTCATATTATGTTTGAGTATCCCCGGCCCCGCGCCCGCTCCGCACCCGCGTTTTCAGTCTAGCCCAGCACTAAAAGTACCCCTAAAAAAATCACATCCCTCTTATTTACCCCTAAATTTGGAGGGAAAACCCTTATGTTGGTAACCCTGGCGGGAGCGGGGATCTCCGAACCCGCGCCGCTCGCTGCACCGCGCGGCCAGTCTGGCCAGGCAAACCGCGCGCGTTGCCGCACCCGCACCGCACCACGCACCGCACTCCCACTCTACTCTGGCCGAGCACTTAATATTATTGACAGAGAAGGACTGTGCAATTGTGGGTCCATCGATATGCAGATTCGGGAAGCATTGATCCTTGCCGACCGGGACCGAAGGCTAATCCATAGCATACACAGATGGCAATGCGCGGCACCGTGATATAGTTGCAACGCATATCGCTGAGCCCTTCTTCACTACTCGTTTAACGGCGACTAAACATGACGTGGCATTACAAACTGTACGGAACCACTTGCGTGCAGCTGGTGTGAAATGTCATAGGCCAGCCAAGAAAATATTATTGTCAAATATTCACAGACAAAACTGGGTACGCTTCGCAAGAGAATATTTGGATTTCGATTGGTGCAATAATGTTGTTATATTTAGCGATGAAAAATGTTTTAAGTCGGACAGAGACGGTCGCAAAATATTGTGGCGAAAAGATGGTGAACGCTATAATAAAAAAATATATTCTTCCATGCAGGTCTAGTGGCTGCTTTACTTTGGGATTTTGGGGATGAATGTCATCAATGGGTCCTGGTGAATTAGTGCAGGTAGGGGGTCGCAATACCAGTGAAGGTTACTTGAACGTTTTACATAACCTGATGCTACCAAGTGTGCGCGTTGCATACCGATAGTAAAGCTCGGCTATTAATAAAAATATCAAGGGGTAATTTGTTTTATGTGAGTGATGTTATTGTTAGTGAGATAACAATTTAGGATACCTGTATCTTAATATCTTTCTTACTAACATGTTTATTCATATCACTATAATTAAATTACTCTCTTGAATATGAAAAATAACGTTATTTCCTGTCCGACTTAGAATATTTGTCATGCACAAAACTTTATAATTTGTAATAAAAACCTAGGCAATAAATATTGTTGATTTCTTATTACAAATTGTTTAATTTTCGCTTCCATATTTTTTTCTTATTATCAGTTAAAATAGAAAAATAAAAATTCAACAAAATGACAACAAATTAAAAATTTAAAAAATGCAAAAAGTCAATAAAGGTGGCGGGATTCGATCCTACGACATTTGTTTTACCAGGCCATTGCTTATACACCTATGCCACAAGACCAGTTAGCAACAACGTGAAATTTATGCTTTATATTCTTTGCCTACAAAATAGTCCTAACCGTTTTCAATCACGGCGGCCAATCTTAGCGAAGATTAGCCACACACACGCGTGTTTGCTGACTTATTGTGAGACGTGAGGCGAAGTAATACACCAGTTGATTTTACGCACACCAGCATTATATTGGTGTGCTCTGCAAACTTAACTAATTTGCTGTGTGTACAGTCGTGATATTTTCCGCCTGATCAGTTAATTTTTTTTTTCGCTAAATCATGAGGAGGCACCGAGCCACGCCCCCTTAAAGTTCAGGACTATTAGGAAAGCATCAACTTTGGCGCACAAAATAACAATAACTCTCGTTTGGCGTGCGTCGTCAGTGCGCTCAGCTGATCGGTATCTTTTCATTAATTATATCTATACAAACTTAACGGGGCGAGGCTAGAGAGCCTTTCTTTGTTGTAAGTGCAAGCAAAAATTAGCTTAGTGGTGATCAGGCGGGAGTGTCCTCGATAGTACATCCCGGTTACATTATCTCTGGACCTGGCGTCGATGACTTTTATATAAATAAAAGTCCAAACGTGGACCAAAATATAGCAGTCAGCATCACGACATGTATCGTCAACGAAAGTGCTTGTTTAAGAACACATTGTTACGTTTGGACTTTTATTGTTATAAAAGTCATCGATGCCAGGTCCAGAGATATTGTTACCAGGTTGTAGGACTCAATGTAACGCACACAAAACATTGTGCTGATTGGTGGATGCATTGAATATAACATGGGTCATTTATGTATTTAAAGTACATTAAAAACTAGTACTATATTTTGAAATAAAAGAGTAGGACTTTGACCTCCGATATCTCCATAACTCGAAGGTTCCCAGGTGTCCAAAACAAAAAAATGTTTACAATAACGGGCACAACGGGTGCCCCTCTGCTTCTTTGAGGGTCTTGTACCACCCATTATTTTATCCAAATGATGACATAACAACTTCATTTTGATCCGTATTTTGTTTCACTTTGAAAAAAGTAGGAAAAATTAACTATAATTATTATCACCGGGCTAAAACTTTTACAAAACATAACCTACAAAAGTTTTGATAACGTCAAGTCGACAAAAACTCTTTTGATTTGACAAATTCTTTTGTGAATGAGTTTGTCAAGAGTTTTTTATTTACAGCCTGTCAGTTCTATTTTCGTTTAAATGAGGTCTTATTTTAAAGCATCACGGCAAAATGTTTCATCCCAATGATATTCTAGTAAACAGATATGTTGTGAGCGCGCAATCGTGAAGACTCGAAAACGGGCCAATTGGCCCGTGTTGCCTTTAGTCTGCAACACATTTGCAACACGCATGGCGACGAGCGATATGCTGCTACGAATTTAGATAAAAATTGTAAAAATGACATGGTGCGTGTTCAGAAAGTGTACCAATTATTATACCAAAGTAAATAAAACACAAGGGATTTCATACCACATATAACTACGCAATATTAGTAATATTTTTCATTTATTTTCCTAATATTCTGATAATGGAGGCTACAAACAAGAAAGAGATGGGAAACGCATTTTTGTCGTGAGTACGACGAGGATGCTTGCACTACAGACATACGAGGGGAAGTCCAAAAGTTCGTGGAATGGAGAGGATGGAGTCGGGATTGGGGCGCTCGCTTAGTGTCATACTAATTGGATACTCATCATTAGTATATAAATTTAGTTTCAGCCCTATTGCGTCATTCGTTTACGAACACTCGCCTGTTAAAGAAGTCAATCCGGAAGAAAACTGAAACTATGGAGAAAATCGAACACCAACAAACAATTTTTGGAGTTGTGTGGAGACGAACCTGCACAGATTTTGGAGCAGATTGTTACCGGAGATGAAACATGGTTTGAGGCTGAGTCCAAACAAGAGACCATGCAATGGCATAAAAAGGGGACACCACCGCCAAAGAAATTCAAAGTGTCGGAGTCGGCTGAAAGTTGATGGCTACTGTTTTTTGGGATTTTGAGGGGATAATACTGATTGATTACAAAGAAAAGGGAAGGACCATAACCGGAGAATATACTACGCAACGATATTAAAAAAATTAAAGGAGGCCATCAAGGAAAAACGTCGAGGAAAATTGAGCAAGGGTGTGCTGCTGTTGCAAGACAATGCGCCGGTTCACAAGAGCAGAGTTGCAATGGCTGCTTTGCACACGCATGTCTTCGAATCATTAGTCCACCCACCCTACAGTCCAGATCTGGCCCCAAGTGATTTTTATTTGTTCCCCAATTTAAAAAAAAAATACTTTTTGGGAAGGAAATTTTCCGACGACAGAGGTAAAGGAGGTAAAGGAGGCAACTTTGGCTCATTTTGAGGCAAAAGATAAAAAATATTTTTATGATGGTTTAGAAAAATTAATTCATAGATCTAATAAATGTATTCAGCTAATGATTATATTGAAAAGGAAAAAAAATAGATTTATTGTTTCATTTTATTTAAAACCCTTTTCATTCCACGAACTTTTGGACCTCCCCTCGTAGAACAACACTATCTGTCTCTTATTGGTTTTATCGAGCTATGCCTTTTGTATCATTTGAAATGTAGAACGAATGAAAAGGTGTCGTGCCGCTGCTGCGCGGAACACTTTTTTCGGTGGTTTTGTAGGTTTTGTCTACCATATCTGTTTATTAGAATATCATTGTTTCATCCTAAAAATGAAAATTATTTCGAAAGGTTTCTCTTTAGAGATACAGCATTATTTAGTTCTACGATTTTTAAAAAATGCACAAAAAGGCAATCGACTTTCTATAGTATTGTTGCAATCTGACAGATACATGCATGGTAAAACGAAAATTATGAATTTCCAAAAGTCACAGGACGAAAGTGGTTCAGTTTCATGGTCTGAGTCACCACACGAGGGATCTTGCGTTTAGTATGTTACACCTTGTATATAGCTAGCTCATACTGTCCCACTGCTGGGCAAATGCCTCCCTCCATTCCTTCCAACGATCACGATTCTGTGCTACTTCTTTCCAATTCTCAAGGAAGACATCCAGTTCGTCCCACCATCTCCTTCGTGGCCTGCCGCGACCCCGTGTCACTGTTTCAGGGCACCATTCCTGAGCCTTACGGGCCCACAGCTCATTCGCCATCCGACAGACATGTCCAGCCCAGTCCCATTTAAATTAGGCAGCCTTTTGAGTCACGTCAACGATTTGCGATTTGGTGCGCAGTGTAAGTATCTCGAACGTAATCTGTTAATTTTACACCTAAGATACTGCGCTCCATAGAACGTAAAAATAATTGTAAAAATAAAAATATATAAATCAAACTAAGTACTTAAACATCATGTGCGAAACGAGTAGTTACAATTTTAATCGTTTGATTTTGCGGTACGCTTCTCGGGTACACTACGTAAGTACGAAAATCTTTATTCCGAAAGTCACAAATCCGAATTTCAAAATACCGATTTTCATAATTCCGAATGGTTCAAAATTCCGAATACAACAACTCCGATTTATAATCCTATTTTCATAATTACTTAATTTCACTATTCCGAACGTTCATAATAACTATTCATTTTATTTCATTTTCATTAATTATCCATTTATTTTTCTTTTTTTTACCTGCATGTTGAGAATTACGCTGCAGGGGAGTTAATACGGGGGCAAATATTTCATTATTTTTGCGATAGGACGCACCGTTTTCGAGATATAAGCAAATTTAGAAGAAAACCTGCTACGACTCCATGACGCGCGCTCGCTTCACTCGCATGAAAATTTACATTACAAGAATCTGTCACAAATGTCGTTGTCGCTCGGCCTACGCTCATGACAACAAACAACTTACGAAATTATGAATTTCGGGATTATAAATAATAGACATTATAATTATTCGGTATTATGAAATTTTTTTTACACTTGATAATCGGAAGATCTAAATTCGGAATAAAATTTTTCGGAGTTTTTGGGTGTTCCCCGCTTTGCCGCACGTTCGTGCCTAAAAAGTTTGCCGCTTTAAGGTGAACGCACACTCGAAAGAACTGACCGCGCCGACAGAAACGTTTTCTCATCCGTATAACGTTATCTATTCGTACGATTCGACGCGGATAAGTTTGCGAGGTTTTATGGGATTTCATACAAGTAATTCTAAAATTCGATTCTTTCGCTTCCTTCGGCTCTGATAAGTGTGCGTTTACCTTTACTGTACATTTAACTTACCCGTGGTCTTCAAAGCCATGTTGATTCTATCATCGAGCGTGCTAGTATGTACAGCCTCGCCGTTCTCGACGGTCGCGGGTTCGATGTCCGTGTTGAAACAGTCGCCGTACTGCAGCCGGTCCGACGCGCCGTACATGTCTTCGTATGCCTCATCGTAGCTTCTAAATTTGGGAGGAGAATTTCGTAATATTGATGTGTCTAAACAGGAGTTAAAAAACGACCTACAAGAACATTACTAAAATCTAACCGAATTCTGCTGGTGTGCTGAGAATTCTGAATAAACACAAGGTCCCAATAATCACAGATGGGGAACCGACATATTCACGACCCTCTTGTAATAGCCCTAATGTAATTTGATCATTGAATTATTTCTATTCAAAGAAACATACACATAATTTGTGTTTGCCTAAGATATCATTCTCCTGCTCTAATCCGCATTTATTTGGGATCAGCGCAGCATGACTTTCACACTTCTCTATTACTCGTAGCAGCCACCTACTTTTTAGCCATATCATTCTACACAGTTCATACATCGCTTCTATGTTTTTCCGTTACTCTTATACCCATCTACATTCATACCCAAAAATTTCATTACTACATTTTCCTCATTCCTCGTTGGCCCAAGATCAATGAGTTATTAAACATACCCCGAGCTATTGTTCTCGCTCCTGTTAGCGATGGTCTGTATCTGGTACACTGGCTCGTCACTGCGGCCCGAGTAGTCATCTCCGCCTGTGAGGACTATGTTCACATCGCCTGGCTTTAGACCTACGGACAAAACTTATAATGTCAGTTAAATGGCAGACTTAAGGCATATCATCGTCCATATCGGGCCTTGCCCTTTCCCAACTATGTTGGGGTCGGCATCCAGTTTAACTGGATGCAGCCAAATACTAGTATTTTACACGTAGCGTCTGTCTCGAGTCTCGGGACCGAAACGTGGTCGCTCACAATGGGCCTCATCAGAAGGCTTAAAATCACCCAAACGGCAATGGAGAGGGCTTGATTCTAGGAGTTTCTTTGCGCGATCGAAAAAACATCTTGCGCGTTCCACTGCTGGACATAGGCCTCCCCCAAGTGTCGCCACATTGACTGGTCCCGTGCGACTCGCATCCAGCGGATTCCCGTAACCTTCACCAGGTCATCGGTCCACCTAGTGGGAGGTCTTCCAACGCAACGTCTTCCGGTTCGCGGTCGCCACTCCAGAACTTTTCGGCCCCATCGGCCATCCGTTCTGCGAGCAATGTGCCCTGCCCACTGTCACTTAAGTTTGCCAATAGGCTAGTTTCCACCATCAATAAATTGCAAATCTATTTAGTCCGTCAGTTAAGAGTATTGGAAAATAATGGACACGTATTTTTTGTTTTTATAAATCAATGAATATTGACAAAGATAAAACGCATCAAAACTTGGGAGTGGGGGGAGTCGTGACGTCACAACGCTAAAAATTGTAGCACGGCGTGACGTATTGAGAATTTTAAAAGCGTCGTATCTTCGTCAGTTTTGGTTTACGTAACAAAACAAAAAATACGTGTCAAATATTTTTTGATAATCTAACGGACGGACTAATTAGATTTTTTCAGAACACAAGCCTATTCTTCGGGCTACGTCAGTAACCTTGGTTCTCTTACGGATGTCTTCATTTTTTATTCGATCACGCAAGGAAACTCAAAGCATAGCCCTCTCCATTGCCTTTTGGGTGACTTTAAGCCTTCTAGTGACCTCTGCTTGATTGCCCCAAATAAGTTAAAAATATCTCACCCCATCTCGAAGGTCGCTGGTTGCTGGTCGGTACAGGTGTGCTAGGCTCGTCCCCAGCTCTCCAGTCGCACTTGATCTCGCCCCTCGCCCTCAGACGCACTACGGTCTCTATTCTTTGCGAGACTTGAGACAAGAAGAATGAGTCTGCTTCGGTTGCAGGTGTGGGCTGGATCGACTGGTAGGATCAAATATTGGAATTGTAACATAAAACCATCACGCTTTTAATCCCCGAAGGGTAAGGCAGTGGTTTACCAAATAGGACACCCACATTTCGCCAGTTATGTTAAGGCGGTTCCCCGAGCAAAATTAGCAACTCTATTTGTTAGAATAACGTTCTAATCAGCTTGCACTACAAAGTGGTTGTTACGTCAGTCACTGCGGCCGAATAGTGCGGAATGAGTGGTTTTTATTCTTTATAAAATTAAATTTTCATCTTCTGGAAAAAATAGAACACAAAAGACCTGCTTTATTGTTAGTTCAGTTAGTATGCAAAGTTTCATGATCTAATTTGAAGTACTTTTTGAATACCAGCGGTTTATTGTTCGATTTGGAACTTTGGATTTTTTTTCTATCGAGAAAAGTTTATGGAATCATGTTTTCGCCACACAGTACTTACTTAGCATTAATCCTCAACTTTACCATATATTTATTTCAAAATTAATGCTGCAGTATTTTAGGCGTAACGGAGGATCATGCTAAGCCAATTGAGGTAGTATAGACCCTTAAGTCCCATGTAATAATGGACAAGCCTATTGCCATCAACGCAATTCAGACTCCGTGGCTGCTACTGAGAAATTCCTGATGGAAAAACCGAATAACACTTTGCCCGACCCGGGAATCGAACCCAGGACCTCATGTTCAGTAGTCCTGCTTGCGACCACTACACCAACGAGGCAAATGTATAAATAAAAGAAAAAACTGGAAGTAATAGGGAGAGGCCTTTGCCCAGCAGTGGGAAGACGTGGGCAATATTCTACTATTCGACGTGTTACCGGACGATATCGATAAACTTCGAGCGATCATTGTACTCATCATTATGAACAACTTTTACTATGGGACCAAACCCTGAAACGCGAAAAAAAATCAGCTGTTCCATTCATTTTGACGTGATACGCGAACATAATAGGCTAGTTTCCACTATCAATAAATTGCAAATCTATTTAGTCCGTCAGTTAGAGGATTGGAAAATAATGAATACATATTTTTTGTTTTTGTAAATCAATGAATATTGACAAAGATAAAACGCATCAAAACTCGGGAGTGGAGGCCCGTGACGTCAAAATGCACTAAAAATTATAACACGGCGAGACGTATTGAGAATGGGGTAGATGACACACCAATCAATTGAGATACTTTTAAAGAGCTGTCAAAACGCGGTTCTCTCATAGATTTTGTATGGCAATAGCCAACTGTGACGTCACTGTTTATTCAACTCAATGACTCAACATATTTATTGATTTCAAAGCAACTAAAAATCGAATTTGGCAATTAATTGAAAGTAAATCGGGTTTTCAGGCCCAAAATAAAGTGTTTTTTTTAGAGATTGGGTCTTGGAATTATTGTTTTATGGCGTCATTTTAAAAGCGTCGTATCTTCGTCAATTTTGGTTTACGTAACAAAAGAAAATACGGGTCAAATATTTTTTGATAATCTAAGGGAGGAATCTAGGGAACAGCCAATTATTTTCCCGATTCAGGGTTTGGTCCCATAGTAAAAGTTATTCATAATGATGAGTAAAATGACCGGTCGAAGTTTATCGATATCGTCCGGTAACACGGTGTATTTCAATCACCTTAAAAACCTCAACAAAACAAACGAACCTGCTTAGCCACATCACTCTGATACGCCATTGCCAACTGCTCATACATCTCATAGTTCCCCTGTTCATACTCCGGGAACTTCTCCTCTTCATCCTTCTGGTAGTGCTGGCTGGCGCTGATGACGTCATTGAAGCTGTAGTTCGAGTTCTGCGACGAGGGTCGAAGGTGGCTGTCGTCTTTCTCGTAAGGAACGTCTTTGCTGGTGGTGGATTCTTGGGAGGAGCATTGGGAGAGGTTTGATTCTTCGGTTAAGGGGGCTAACTGGGGTAGTGGAATGTGGGCTTCTTGAGGTTCCTGTGGATTGAATAAGGAATATGCATATTTTTTATTTTTTATTATTTCGATACGGAATGTTAAAGTACTCTAAAAATAATGACAAAAAGCGAAAACAAGACATAAATCGGCCAAACAACACAAGAGTTATAACCATTTAACCTTTGTTTCTATCTCTTTCTAGATAAACGGAATTTAGTATGGATTTTGTACGTCGATGCAGCGGATGACGTCATTCGATGTATCGGATCTCTCCGTCTAATCAGCAGTTTCAAATGCTTATAACTTAGTATCTTTTATAGATATTAAAAAAAAAAACCGTTGCTATATCTGATGTATTTGATAATACGCTTTGTTTAGAGTGATAAAAAAAATCATGCATATACCCTATTGTTAAGGTACGGTGAAACCAGACACGGACTATCTGAGGAGACCAGATTTTGACAGTAAAATGGGTATCAAAGTACCCTTCACGAAGTTTAAAGGCACTTGTTCTCCCCGTCATTTTTGTGTTATAGACCATACCTGGGAACCTTCTAGGTACGGAGATATTCAAAGATCCCTTTTTTTTTACGAGTTATTTAATTTAATTAAACACGTCCACGACTCCCGTAGTATTTAATGCATCGATCAGCGCAATGTTTTGAGTGCATTTCATTGAGTCCTACCGCCAAATGCAATTTTTACCCAGAAAAAAAAGTCGTTTTCCAGTATTTCTTTTTTGCGTAGTTAATTAGTTTGATGTCCGTTCGGCTTCGTGAGGGGTTACACCTTGCATATTATCTGTCAAAGTTTGGTGTCCGCTGTCCGATCCAAAGTCCAGACGTTGGAGTTTGTTTCTATAGTAGTTCTAGCACATGCGCATATCACCCTTAAAATTTCTTCAATGTAGCCCGCGAAAATCCTGACATTTCATGCAATTTGTGGCGCTAATTTACAGCTTTATTTCTAAGTTACACTCCATCATCTGCGTAGCCTTTTCCCAACTATGTTGGGGTCGGCTGTCAGTCTAACCGGATGCACCTGAATACCAGTATTTTACATAAAGCTACTGCCTATCTGACCTCCACAACCCAGTTAGTACTGGGTGATACGATACCCCTTGGTAAAACTAAGAGTAAAGACTGTCAAAGATCTACAATTGACAGCCGGGACAACGGCTTAACATGCTTTCCGAGGCACGGAGAAAACTCGGTATGTAATTGGTGGACCATCCATGGAACAACCTAGGTAAGCACGGCTTAACCTAAGGCCGTTTGTCCACCGCCGCCGTCACCGGAACGTCAACGAGAACGAGATGACGGCGCCGAAGTACTGATACATAGACTACTATAGCCGCGTGTCCACCGCAAGTCCGTCACCCGAGCACCGTCATCCTATATTTATATTATATAAAACTACAAGACCACTCACTCACTGACTGATTGACATGTCGTTTCTCGGAATGGGTGAGAGATGGGTTAGGGGAATGTTTGGGAAAAATGTAGAGTACCATAGAGTGAGTAGAGGAAAATTATAGAGGAGATTCAAATTCAAGATGGCGGCCGAGTCCATTTCCGGTTTCGGTGGGGAAAAGACTTGGACGAGTTCCGACTCGTAGGTCCTATCCAACATCTAGAACGATTAAAAAAAAAAGTAAAAAAAAAAAAAAAAACAAGATGGCGGCTGCGCTGGGACGTTTTGAAATCTTCGACTTTTTGCACTAAACTTTGACGAATTGTTTTGTTCTACCGATTTCAAAAGTTGGCAACACCAATTGCACCGATCGGTGGCTTATATCCTTGAGATTTCAGGAAAATTGTGACTGTTCAGAAAAACAAAATGGCGAACAGTATGGCGGCCATCTTGTAAAAAGTTGTAGTTTTAAACTTTTTTCAAATCCATTTTTAGGGTAGTTGGCAACATCCGACGGGTTCGAATTGTACCGAGCGGTTGTGTGTTTTGTTGAAGAGTGTTGCCTGGTTTGAAAAATTTCCCCATTTTTAGGATAGTTTCGCAGATTTTCCGCAAAAACATGAAAAGTAGAAATAACGACATTTTGAATAAAAACTTTGACTAGCTGGCAACATTGGGGTCCCCCGAATGACATTTGACCATTTTGGTTCGTTTTAGTTGGCAACCCCAAAAAATATTGAATATTTTAATTTTTGGGACTTTTTGACTTTGACAAGTTCTTTTGTTCTACCAAACTCAAAAGTTGGCAACACCAGATAAATTGGTCGGTGGCCTATATACTTGAGATTTCAGGAAAATTATGACTTTTCAGAAAAACAAGATGGCGGACGCTGTGGCGGCCATTTTGTAAAAACTTGAAATTTCGACTTTTTTCAAATCTATTTTTCGTGCAGTTGGCAACATCTAAAGGGTTCGAGTTGTACCGATCGGTTATGTGTTTTGTGGAGGAGTGTTGCCTGGTGCAAAAAATTTCTCCATTTCTAGGGTACTTTACCAGATTTTTCCCGAAAACGTGAAAAGTAGAAATAACGATATTTTGAATAGAGACTTTGACTAGCCGGTAACATTGGGGTGCTTCAAATGACATTTGACCATTTTCATCACTTTGAGCTGGCAACCCCGAGAGCCATTGGGGTTTGAATTTTCGGGTCAGACCCGACTTTGGCGAGTTCTTTTGTTCTATCAAACTCAAAAGTTGGCAACACCACGTACACCCGTCGGTAGCCTATATTCTTGAAATTTCAGGAAAATTATGACTTTTTAGAAAAACAAGATGGCGGACAGTGTGGCGGCCATCTTGTAAAAATGACAAAAAATCCCAATTTTCGACACGATAAATGGGACAGCTGGCATCCCCAGACTGGATTATGTTGTATGAACCGGTTGTGTGCTTCATCAAGGAGTGTTGCCTGGTGTAAAAAAATTCCCCATTTTTGGGGTACTTTTTCAGATTTTCCCCAAAAACATGAAAAGTATAAATAACAACATTTTGAATAAAAACTTTGACTAGCTGGCAACACAATGGTCCCTGAAATGACATTTGACAATTTTCATCACTTTCAGATGGCAACACCGAGAGCCATTGGGGTTTGAATTTTCGGGTCAGACCCAACTTTGGCGAGTTCTTTTGTTCTATCAAAATCAAAAGTTTGCAACACCACGTACACCGGTCGGTAGCCTATATTCTTGTTATTTCAGGAAAATTATGACATTTCAGAAAAACAAGATGGCGGACAGTGTGGCGGCCATCTTGTAAAAATGACATAAAATCCCAATTTTCGACACGAGTAATGGGACAGCTGGCATTCCCCCACTGGATTGTGTTGTATGAACTGGTTGTGTGTTTGGTCAAGGAGTGTTGCCTGGTGCATAAATTCTCCCCACTTTTGGGGTAATTTTCCCCAAAAACATGAAAAGTAGAAATGACGACATTTTAAATGGAAATTTTGCATAACCACCAAGAATGGTGTGCCCAAAATGACTTTTGACCATTTTCATCACTCTCAGCTGGCAACCCCGAGAGCCATTGGCGCTTGAATCTTTGGGTCGGACCCGACTTTGGCGAGTTCTTTTGTTCTACCAAAGTCAACGTACAGCCACCGTGTTTTTACTGACAGGTAGATTATGTCCTGGTTACTTTAGAAAAATTGTGACATTTCAGAAATTCAATATGGCGGCCGTGCCACTTCCGGTTTCCAAAACCTTGTCCGATTGGGGTCGTTCAGGCGGTTCATCCCACTGAGGGGTATTAGTTTGTAACGGTTTTTTGGATTAGTAAACAAGAAACTTCCACGTGTGGGGTAAAAGTGCCAAACCCCACCTTTTTGCCCCCCTTCTCCCCCCCTCCCTATCTCGTTACTCGGAAACTAAGAGACCCATGTTCTGTTTTTTTACGGGTTCGTATAGAAGAGGCTTGCAAAAGTAAAAACCATTTTTCAAAGTTGTCCCCCTTGACCCCATCTCTACCCCTGTAGGCGTATCTTGAAAAATAAAAGGCCATGAATTTTTTTTTTTTCGGATTCATAAAAAGAAGCCCAGAGTTAGTAAAAATAATTTTTCAATACTCCCCCCACTCCACCCCTTGAGCCCCTCTCTTCACCCCTTTTTATACAACTGAAAAACTTTTGATTTTTACCAAACTATTGAGGGGTGTTAAAATTTGTATACCTTCCCCTCCCCACCCCAACCTCCCCTAAAATTCAAAGGGCTGTAACTTCATAACGGTTAGAAATAGCTATTAGGTGTTTGAACAAATTATATAGTAGGCGTCGATACCACTGTCCGGTAGTGGTACCGGTAAAGCGAAGGAAGAAGCGGGCGAGCGAAGCGAACCAACAACCCCCGTAGCGTAGGGTTAAGGTCACGATAGCTTTCCGGTGGCAGGTAGGTCCTAAATGGAGCGAATGGGGGAGGTGGCGAGCGAAGCGAGCCGGCGACCCCCGTAGTCGTTACGCTATGGAGTTCGCCGTCTCGCTTCCCTCGCCGCCTGTTTTTTCACGCCACCTCGCTTCGCTCGCCACCTGTTTTTTCACGCCGCCTTTGATTGAGTGGGTGAAGCGTAACTCACAGGTGACTATGTACATAAGGAAACAAGATTTTGAATTCTAATTTTAATTTTCGCGCCACGCCAAATCGCTCCGCAACTAATTGTGTAAGTACTTCGCACGCATACGCATTCGTATTGATTCTGACCTAAAACTATTGAGGGGCGTTGAAATTTTTATACTCTCCCCTCCACTCCCCAATCTCCCCTAAAATTGAAAGGGCTGTAACTTCATAACGGTTAGAGATAGCGATTAGGTGTTTGAACAAATATTATAGTAGGCGTCGAAAACTGTCCGGTGGTGGTACCGGTAAAGGAAAGGGCGAGTGGAACGAGCCGACCCCCGCAGCATAGGGATATATTCACGATATCTTTCCGGTGGTAGGTAGGGGCCACGACAAGCAAACTTTAGGTTAATGTTTTTTTAATGGGAAAAGGTCTGAGTTCTAAATAAGGTTTTAGATTATTTTAAGTGATCTTAAGGGTTCTTAGACTGCTTCATACTGATTTAGGGGTTCCTAAGGGTTTTTGTACAGCTTGTATGGGGCGCTCATAAAGATTTTCAAAATGGGCTTGATTTTATCAAAAAATACTGATACTGATAATTAATCAAGTGGAAATTTCACATTTCACTAAAGTTTGAAAAGTGGAAGACTTTATGGTTATGTTTGATATTTTTACTACATTTAGGGGTTTTTAAAGTGAAAAATCTACCAGCACAAGCACGCGAGGTGCTTGCACCTCGCGCAACACGCAAATACTAGTTATACTATATAAAGCTCGATTACCACTCACTGACTGACTGACTGACTCACTGACATAATTGTTCTCCCAGATGGTGGATGGGGAGGTGGGTATATTTTGACAGATTCGTAAACAAGTAACTCCCGCGAGTATGGAAAAAGTGCCAAACCTCCCCTTTTCGCCCCCCTTCCTCCCCCTTCCTATCGTATCTCGGAAACAAAGACACTTGGAACATTTATTTTTCAGATTCGTATAGAGGAGGCTCGGAAAAGTAAAACCCAGATTTCAAAATTGACCCCTTTTTCCCCCTTCTCCCCCCTTTAGGCGCATCTCGGAAGTTGAGAGACTTGGAACATTTTTTTTTTCAGATTTGTAAGAAGGGGCCTAGAGTTAGTCAAAATATTTTTTCAAAACTCCCCACTCCTCCCCCCCTTCACCCCTCCCCCCATCGTATCTCGGAAACTAGGACACGTAGCGGCTTTTTGATTTTTACTATAAATTATTATTGAGGAGCGTTTAAATTTGTAAACGGAGGGTATCCTCCCCTCCCCAACCTCCCCTAAAAATAAAAGGGCTATAACTTCGTAACGGTCAGAGATAGCCATTGGGTGTTTGAACAAATATGTACGGTGGTGGTAGGTCCTGAGTGGAGCGAAGGGGGGAGGTGGCGAGCGAAGCGAGCCGGCGACCTCCGTAGCGTAACGAAGGTCGAGTGGGTGAAGCGTTACTCAGGGGCGACGACATGCAACTTTAGGGTTATTTTTAAGTAAGGTGTTTTACTTTTATATTATTAGGTTTTTTTTAAAATTAATTTTATAATGTTTTAGGGGTTCTTAAGGGCTTTCATATTGATATAGGGGTAGTTGTAACGGATTTTCCAATTATTTTAAAGATTCCTATGGATTCTCAAAATTTTATGATGGTAAGGAATACTTCTCAAGAACACGACAACACGCGAGCTGCGCGCAGCTCGCGCACCCACGCAAATACTAGTTATACTATATAAAGCTCGATTACCACTCACTGACTGACTGACTGACTCACTGACATAATTGTTCTCCCAGATGGTGGATGGGGAGGTGGGTATATTTTGACAGATTCGTAAACAAGTAACTTCCGCGAGTATGGGAAAAGTGCCAAACCTCCCCTTTTCACCCCCCTTCCTCCCCCTCCCTATCGTATCTCGGAAACAAAGAGACTTGCAACATTTTTTTTTTCAGATTCGTATAGAGGAGGCTCGGAAAAGTAAAAACCAGTTTTCAAAATTGACTCCTTTTTCCCCCTTCTCCCCCCTTTAGGCGGATCTTGGAAGTTGAGAGACTTGGAACATTTTTTTTTTCAGATTCGTAAGAAGGAGCCTAGAGTTAGTCAAAATCATGTTTCAAAACTCCCCACTCTCCCCCCCTTCACCCCTCTCCCCATCGTATCTCGGAATCTAGGACACGTAGCGGCTTTTTAATTTTTACCATAAATTATTATTGAGGAGCGTTTAAATTTGTACACGGAGGGTATCCTCTCCTCCCCAACCTCCCCTAAAAATAAAAGGGCTATAACTTCGTAACGGTCAGGGATAGCCATTATGTGTTTGAACAAATATTATAGTAGGCGTCGAAACCTGTCTGGTGGTAGGTAGGTTCTGAGTGGAGCGAAGGGGGGAGGTGGCGAGCGAAGCGAGCCAGCGACCTCCGCAGCGTAACGAAGGTTGAGTGGGTGAAGCGTAACTCAGGGCGACGACAAGGAAACTTTAGGGTAGTGTTCTTTAAATGGGAAAAGTTCTGAGTAGGTAGTAGTAGGTAGGTAGTAGGTAGGTAGTAGGTAGTAGTAGGTAGGTAGGTAGTAGGTAGTAGTAGGTAGGTAGGTAGTAGGTAGGTAGGTAGGTAGTAGGTATAGTAGTACGTAGTAGTAGGTAGGTAGGTGGTAGGTAGGTAGTAGGTAGGTAGTAGGTAGGTAGTAGTAGGTAGTAGTAGGTAGTAGTAGGTAGTAGTAGGTAGTAATAGGTAGTAGTAGGTAGTAGTAGGTAGATAGGAACACAAAACCCGCGAGCTGCGCGCAGCTCGCGCACCCACGCAAATACTAGTTATACTATATAAAGCTCGATTACCACTGACTGACTGACTGACTCACTCACTGACAGAATTGTTCTCCCAGATGGTGGATGGGGAGGTGGGTATATTTTGACAGATTCGTAAACAAGTAACTCCCGCGAGTATGGGAAAAGTGCCAAACCTCCCCTTTTCGCCCCCCTTCCTCCCCCTCCCTATCGTATCTCGGAAACAAAGAGACTTGGAACATTTTTTTTTCAGATTCGTATAGAGGAGGCTTGGAAAAGTAAAAACCAGTTTTCAAAATTGACCCCTTTTCCCCCCTTCTCCCCCCTTTAGGCGGATCTCGGAAGTTGAGAGACTTGGAACATTTTTTTTTTCAGATTCATATGAAGGGGTAATGCATTAGTCAATATCTTTTTTCAAAACTCACCCCTCTCACCCCCTTCACCCCCACTTCACCCCTTTTTTTACTACTGAAAAATCTTTTGATTCTTACCTAAAACTATTGAGGGGCGTTGAAATTTGTATACGGAGGGTATCCTCCCCTCCCCAACCTCCCCTAAAATTGAAAGGGCTGTAACTTCGTAACGGTTAGAGATAGCCATTATGTGTTTGAACAAATATTATAGTAGGCGTCGAAACCTGTCTGGTGGTGGTAAATCCCGAGTGGAGCGAACCTGCGAGACCGAGTGGAGAGAAGGGGGGAGGTGGCGAGCGAAGCGAGCCGGCGACCTCCGTAGCGTAACGAAGGTCGAGTGGGTGAAGCGTAACTCAGGGGCGACGACAAGCAACTTTAGGGTTATGTTTTTTTTAATGGGTCTCAGTTTTTAAAGTAAGGTTTTTTACTTTTATATTATTAGGTTTTTTTTTTTTAAATCTATTTTATAATGTTTTAGGGGTTCTTAAGGGTTTTCATACTGATTTAGGGGTAGTTGTAACGGTTTTCCCAATTATTTTAAGGATTCTTATGGATTCTCAAAATTTTATGATGGTGAGGAATACTTCTCAAGAACACGACAACACGCGAGCTGCGCGCAGCTCGCGCACCCACGCAAATACTAGTATCCATATAAACTCGGCCCGAAATAATCTCGTTCTCGGTGACGGTCCGGTGACGGCGGCGGTGGACAAACGGCCTAAATCTGAAGCTCCTTACTGACTAAACTAACACTTATTTACCTCAATTCTTCATACAAAAGCTGAGTCAAGATGAATAAGACTACACTTAAATCTACACTAAGATTATAAAGAGGAAACATTTGTGTTTTTTTTTTTGTATGTAACGAATAAACTTAAAAACTACTGGACAGATTTGAAAAATTCTTTTAGCAATGGATAGCTACATTATCAGCGAGTAACATAGGCTAATTTTATCCGCGTACTCCCACAGGAACGGGAACTAAGCGGGTGAAAGCGCGTGACGTCCGCTAGTGTTAAGTATATTAGCAACCATTCATGCAAAAAACAATTTTCGTGCAAAGCGCAATCATTGTCAATGTTAAATGCAAAATTGTGCTTTAAAGGCATAACAACAAAATTCATAATGTAAAGTACGTACTTTATCTAAAGGGGGTGATTCAGGTAGTGGTGCGGGTTTGTTAGTGTCGACCTGTTCCGCTAGAGGGCTGGGTTCAGGGGGCGTCTGAAGAAACGGGATATGCCTTTAATAATGTATGTACCTTTGTGAAGTGAACAGTGTAAGTTAAGCTATTCTTTGTACTGCGGTGTTTCGTGACGCGTAAAATCCATACATACAAATGATGCTTAAATAACGATATAGCATAATCACTTCCCATAGTTGGGATACAGGGCTGCCCTCACCACGCGGGCCCAGTGCGAACTGGTCAATACCGACATACCACGTGAAAATAGAGTGAATCAGCAAGCAATCAATGGTTCTGACTGTGGTCGTAATTAAAAAAATAATAAGTAGACAAATTAAAAATATCTTTGATTAACGCCCGAAAATACAGAAATTAATTGGTCTGTTGTTCATCGAAAAAAACTGGAACAGTCTGTCTTAATTTATAACAACGAAATAATGTAGTGTTTGACTGTTAAAAAATATTTTATGAATTTTCTTTAAAAAAAAATTACCCATCACCTGATATGAAATCTTTACTGCCTTTTCTACAATATGTTTAAAAAAAACCTGTCCGATCCGATACAAGTATACCCATGACATTACCAAATAAAATACGAAATATAAAATATTCATGAAAGTAACCATAAGAATTTTAAATACCATGATTATTGTACCCAAATTACCACCGTTTCCCTAAAATCTAACAAACTTTTAAATCGTGACAACACCATCTTCAGCTGTAGTATGTTCGATCGTCAATTGTTTGTTTATGACGTCACTACTGGAGAAGCAAGGAGTGTCGCCGAACGCAACCTGTGTTGCCATGCTGTGTTTGCTCATTTTAATACAATTTTTTTTTATCGGGGTATTTTTTTTACTTGTTATACAAAAAGGATCACATACATAAATATAATCTAATTTCGATACCTAATAATACCCTCACGGATCGGACATGGTTTTTTTTAACATTATAAAAGCTGACAAAGCTTGATCAAAATTTAACAAATACATACTTTGTCTATCGATGTCGATAGTGTAATGTTGTTGGTATTGGGAGCTGCGATCTGTGCTATGTCTCTGTGTGGTTCTGTCTGTGCCATTACGGGTAGCGGGATCTCCTAAGGGTAACGTAATGTCATGTTTGTATAGGTATAACTGACCCGATAGATATTGTCCAGGACAATGTCTGTCGGTCAGTGCTGCCAATCGCGGGGAAAATTCCCGATTTGTGGGGAATTGAGGGTTAGCGCGGGGAACGACAATAATCGGGTAATTTCGGGAAATCCACGCCAATTTTTTCCGTGGGCTAAAACTATTTTATGTCGGGTAACTTACAACAGTTACTAAAAACTGTCATTCGAACACGATTTTGTATTATTTTAATATACTATTCCAAATAAAATACGAGCCAATAAGGATTTAAATAAAAACATTTTTTTGTACCTGTATTGCACTTTGTTTTGAATAGTATGTATGAAGTCTATAGATGTAAGAGTTAATTTTGTTATAAAGTATAGTATTTTATTCAAATTTTAGTAGTATATTAAACAAATTTTGTATAAACAGTATTTTTATTCCAAAAATATCATTTTGTGGATTATGTGGCAAATTAATCAAAAAGAAGCGGGGAATTTCAGGGAATTGGCAACACTGAGTCGGGGAATCGAGATTTTTTTATTGGTAGCACTGATTGCCCTGTCCTAATTGAGGATGTCGACAACAGCGCCACTTACCGAGGCCAAATGTAGCTAAGAAATGACCAGGTGTTTCCAATAGTGAAAAACAGAAATTTCTTGTATAAAATTCCGGTGTGCGTGTGTACGTAATTCTTCTCCTACTAAACAGCTTGAACAATAGGCTTGTCAACTGAAAAATTCTAATTAGTCCGTCAGTTAGATTATCGAAAAATATTTGACCCGTATTTTTTCTTTTGTTACGTAAACCAAAATTGACGAATATATGACGGTTTTAAAATTCTCATTACGTCACGCCTTGGTATACTTTTTAGCTAGTTCTGACATCACGAGCCCCCACTCCGGAGTTTTGATGCGTTTTATCTTTGTCAATATTCATTGATTTACAAAAACAAAAAATATGTGTCCATTATTTTCCATTACTCTAACTGACGGACTAAATAGATTTGCAATTTTTTGATACTGTCGTCATGCCTAATTTGATGTGCTTACGAGGTCAAGGGATGGTGCTTAGCTATAGTTGGATCCGGTAGGTGTTACTGTTAGCGACATGTGAAATGAACGCGGATAAGTCACGGGCTTTGAGCTGGTAAAGATTAATTTTTGATCATCATCATAATTATAATATTATCGCTATAACACGTTTCTTTTCTTCTATTCTCTTCTGTGAACCGTCACTCTATCATTCTTGCCTTATCCATCTTTTCTTTGCTCTTAAATCATTTTTTGTTTTTTTTTTTATTAGTGATATGTTTTTAAGTATGACAAAAATCAACAAGTAACGCTATATTTATAACATCAAGTGTGAATACGTATACAAACACGTTAATTTGAAAAACAGACACAACAAGAAGAGGCAGCACAAAATTTGTAGCTGTCAAATTAGTTTGAAGATCTGCCAATGGGATTGGACGGCTTTGCAACTGTAGTTACCAGTTGTGGTCTCCTTCGGAGTCCTTCCTTAATGGACTAAGATCCCAGGAACGCCATCACTTACGTCATTTTATAAAAAGCTGAAACTTTTTCAATGTAAGTACCAAACTCAAACTCAAAGCATTTATTTCCATTAGACCATTACGGCACTCTTGAATGTCTGTAATTTGGCTTCAACTAATTTGACAGCAGTAATTCCTTACCACATTATGGTTTATCCACAACACATAAACTACTAGTAACTTTAATAAAAATCAAACTTACCGTAAATAAAACCTCCTGCTTAATCTCCTGCACTTCCGGCATATCTGGTTCATCTTGTATTTCTGGAATATCTTCTGGTTTAACAGTGAGTGTTGGTACTTCCGGTGCTCTCTCAGTAGCAAACTCCCTCTCTGTTAGCTCAAAGTCTGCCATTCTGAATCTATCATCTGTTTCCACAACTTCTTCAACCTCTTTCTTAATATGAATGGTATTATTACCAACGAAATCATTCTGTAATTCTTTCACGTTTATAATCTCTCTAGGTTTTTGTCTTCTCGGTGAAAAATCTACTAAACCTTGATTTTTTTCATCATCAGTTAATCTTTCAGTTTTTATATTGTTCAGTATGTTGACGTCGAATAATTCTTCGCCTTGCACGGAATCTGAAGAACACTTCTTCCGTTTTTTCTTCTTAGCTTCTGTGTTCTTCTTCTTCTTCTTTTTCTTCTCTGCTTCCGAGTCTGTTTCAGTAGAGCTTGTGGTTGTTGAAGAAGTTGTTGATGATGAGCTGCTTGACTTCGCTTTGGCTTTCTTTTTCTTTTGAGCTTTTTTCTTTTTCTGGAGTTTCTTTTTACGAAGCTTCTTTTCTCTCTTTCTGTTTTCTGTGGAGTAAGTGTCAGTTAAAGATTATCTTGCCTTGATTTAAAAATTAACGAAGATACATGGGATTTGGTACCATATTTATTTGCGATTAGATCAGACTTTCAATGAAGGGTTGGATATAAAAGTACAAAACCTAGGAGTGAATATGAGTTTTTGAGCTTTAAAACAAGACTGTCATCCATACTAATAGTATAATAGGAAAAGTAACTTAGGGGCCATCCTTTGCGCACGTAAAGTTTTTTAGGGCACTTTTATAGGAGGCGGTGCCTCCCCTTGGTGATACATCGTGAGGTTTTAGGCGACCCCTCTTCCGCACAGTATCACTTGTGTTTATTATCAAATTCAATTATTTTTTTTCGTCCCACAAAAAAATACATGTGATTGTAACATTATCCCATCCCATCGCATACCTTCCCCCCTTTTCGAATCTCACGTGATTAAAGGACGACCCCTTAGTCAGTCCGTCTGATACCTTTTCACGCCTGAACAGATTTTGATCAAATTAGTTAGATATACGGCTAGTTAGACATAGTTATAGTTAGGACATAGAATACTTTTACTGGAAGTGTCAGTAACTGAAGTTTAACTTAACTACACATTTGACATCTATCTGTTTAGTCTAGTACTGTCAGTAAAGTTACCTTCTTTTGTCATTATTACAATAAATATGTAATCGTAATTGAAAAAAGTTATGCAATAGACTAGATGACACCATAAAACAAGACACCAATCTCTAAAAAAAAAACATTTTATTTTGGGCCTGAAAACCCGATTTATTTTCAATTAATTCATCATCATCTGCCTAGCCTTTTCCCAACTATGTTGGGGTCGGCTTCCAGTCCTGTATTTTACATGGAGCGACTGCCTAGATAGGCAGTCGCTAGGTCGCTGGGTTGTGGAGGTCATCTGACCTCCACAACCCGTAGTACTAGGTAATACGATACCCCTTGGTAAGACTGGTTGTCAGACTTTTTGCTTTGAAATCAATAAATAGTTGAGTCATTGAGTTGAATAAACAGTGACGTCACAGTTTGCTATTGCCATACAAAATCTATGAGAGAAGCGCGTCTTGACAGCTCTTAAAAAGTATCTCAATTGATTGGTGTGTCATCTACCCCATTGTACAGTTCTAACTTCGAAAAAATAAATAATATTTTATGCGAGCCGTTACAAGGTTAATACGTTGTTGTATTTTGATGAAGTGTCAAATGTGATCTATTAGATTGGCCCTACTGTACTGTCCTTTATTGTTATTTTATCTATGATTCTGTAGTGACCTTTATTCTCGTCGACATAAGGTTTATGTTAGAGCTAAAGCGTTTAGAGCTAAGGCGTTTTACTTACCTCTTTCAATATCCTCATCTTCGGCCAGTTGTCTCTCCTTTTTCTTCTTCTTCTGTTTCTCTTTTAGCTTCTTCAAATACTTTTTACTTTTTCGTTGACGTTTGGCCAACTTTACTTTCGTCTTTTTACTTTCCTATAAAAAGAGTAGATTGGAATTAATTGTCATGAATCTCGACATCACTTGGGTAACCTTGCATTGTCACCCACTAAATGTAAACATGTATGCATTTCGGCTCAATCGGAAAACGGGAAATGGGTCAAATTTTACTTTTAAGTTTTTTTTACATAATAGGCTTATCAACTGAAAAAAACTTATTAGTACCACAGCATTAGTCAATCTAATAATTTCATTACCAAATGTCAATCGATGTATTGCGCAATAGGCTTGTGTCCTGAAAAAATCTAATTAGTCCGTCAGATTATCAAAAAATATTTGACAAGTATTTTTTCGTTTGTTACGTAAACCAAAATTGACGAAGATACGACGCTTTTAAAATTCTCAATACGTCACGACGTTCTTTAGTGCGTTGTGACGTCACGAGCCCCCACTCCCGAGATTTGATGCGTTTTTTCTTTATCAATATTCATTGATTTTACAAAAACAAAAAATACGTGTCCATTATCTTCCAATGCTCTGACGGACTAAATGGATTTGCAATTTATTGATGGTGGAAACTAACCTATTACAAGTGAAGCTAATTTTTTAATTTATTTATTGACACACCAACGACTTATTCACTAAATCATTTACATTCATTAGTTTCTATTTCAACAGCTTTGCAGTGAATTCGTCACTTGTATAATCAATAATAATAATTGAAATGGAAATATATGATAATAACAAAATTAAAATTTACAAAGTTTGCATTGAACTTAAAATGTCTAGTAGTTAAATTAAATTACAGATTTTTTTTTTTTTTTTTTTAAACATCAATTAAATTGGAATAGAAAACAATTATAAATTAAAACTATAAAAATAACAAATAAATTGGGACATAATTATTACATTCGTTAAAATTAAAAGAATAGAATAGATTAAAATTTGAGTTCAAAAATTAAATGAAATTAAATTGTACAAAAGTGTGATTAAAAAAAACTTTCCACTTCACATTACTAATTGAATAGTAGTCGACGTCGGCGTTTCCTTTCCAACTACTCTAATAAAAATCACCGAAAGATACTCAGAGAACAGTCTCTTTTCAAGTCCAGACATAATCTTGGTCAGGTCATAAGAGGACCATGTATGAGTAGTGATTACGTGATGATTACGTCCATCGATGATTATGTAGTCTGGTAAATGAATGATTGTGGTTGGAAAAGTTGAAAGCAGAAAATGTGACTTATGAACTTTGTTTGGACTAGTTAGAAGGTAAACATATTAAAAGTCCTGACCCCTCCGAGGTGAGCCCGAGGGGTGGGGGGGGGGCAAAGAAGATCCCGTTTTTTGTTTTTTTGCTTATATCTCGAAATCGATGCGTCGTATAAAATTTTGTTGTACTACATAATAAAACCTCATAAAAATTTCTTCAACTTTGCTTTTCAAATTTTTTATCTTTTATTTTCTGCTTTCGACTTTTCCAACCACATACCCCTTTTGAGCACTCATTTACCAGACTAATGTTATTTATTTAAACTTCATGTACAAGAGTGGTACATAGGCGGACTTAATGCCACAAGGCATTCTCTACCAGTCAACCTTTAGGTTAAATAGGAAAACATAGTGATAGATTATGTGATTATAAAGGCCCAGCGCACACCGCTGGAGGCGCAGCGGAGTGCATTTGAAGACAACAATTTAATATAAACCTTAACTTCGCTTAGCTTCCCCATCTTCGCTAATTGTCGTATTCCCGGAAACACCCGAATCATTGAATCGTAAGAGCCCTAAACAATGCACTTGCATTTTGCACCTTGTTCGAAAGAAATAGGAGTCAATATCATGTGTACACAATCGAAAACAATTCGGGCGGTCGGCGGCTGTCGCCGGTCAGTCAAAGGTCCGTGAGTCGTCTTTATACATTGGTGGTGACTGCACGTGTTCTCTCTGTGTGGAATTATATAGAGCTGCTATTACACACCCTTCCTGGTTTTGTTTTCAAAAGTGTATCTTATTCAAATTTAAAAAGTTTATTTTGTAATATTATTAATTGTAATCATCATCATCATCATCATTTCAGCCGAAAGTCGTCCACTGCTGGACATAGGCCTCCCCCAAAGGGGGGTTTTTGCCATAATCGCCACGCTTGGCAGGCGGGTTGGCGATCGCAGTGCGGTTGTTTTGTTAAAAGGCACAGAGAACGCTGCTGCCCATTCTCTGGTAAGTCCCTTAGTCGCCTCTTACGACACCCACGGGAAGATATGGGATGGTGCTATTCTTTACGTCCGACACCATACAGAACAATAATAATATAATTGTAATATTATTCTGGAATGATCAGTGCTGTAAATACTTTTGAACTGAGATTTTAATGATTAGATTTCTAAGATTTTAATGTAAACCTGTGTTTGAAAACCATTTTTTCTTCTTCTAATATAAACCTTGTGTTATTTAAACCTTCTTTTCTTTCATCATTACACCAGCTTCAGTAAGATACTTGAAAAGTACTATAAAATTTTCAAAGTAAATCAATCCAACAAAGATTGTAGCATATTCGCAATCGTGTGGTTTTCCTCGCTATTTACTTACATGGAATTATCGAATCAAATTTCGTTACTGATAAATCAATATTAATTGTCTCTTTTAGCACAAAACACATAATTCTACTAAATTATGCATGAAGAAAATGCACTTAACCACTCTATATACATATCGTCTTCCCCCTTAGCGCCTATCGACGCTTGGGGAATACGATCGTAGCCGAACAGTGACGAAGATTTCTATGCGCATTATCACTTTGGGAGACCTGTACTTTGATATACGTTCGCGCGCATGCTCTTGTAGTAGCTTGAGGGCGCTCCGAGAACCGAATTTATTCTTATATTGACCGTATATCAAGGTAGTTAAGGTTTATATTAAATCGTTGTCTTTAAATGCGCTCCGCTGTGCTTCCGGCGGTGTGCGCTGGGCCAGTGACTGCCTCGTTGGTCAAATGGCTGCTGGGCATAAGGTCCTGGGTTCGATACCCGGGTCGGCCAAAATGTTATTGGGTTTTTCTATCAGAAATAGGGTAGATGACACCATAAAACAATAATTCCAAGACACCAATCTCTAAAAAAAACACTTTATTTTGTGCCTGAAAATCCGTTTGTTTTTTCAATTCATTGCCAAATTCGATTTTTAGTTGCTTTGAAATCATTAAATAGTTGAGTTATTGAATTGAATAAACAGTGACGTCACAGTTTGCTATTGCCATACAAAGTCTATGAGAGAACCGCGTTTTGACAGCTCTTAAAGAGTATCTCAATTGATTGATGTGTCATCTACCCCATTTATTAGGCAGAGGTCCGACCGCCGGCGAGAAAACGACTAACTATCGGCAATTTTGTCTTTCAAGAGACGCACAATAAATGTACATTCCGTGTAAACGAAAGAGATGCATATATCAAAAGTTGCTCTCTGACTGTTCAGTGCCGGCGACGACTCGCTTTACTAGTGTTGTCGCTGAGCGACGAGCTTTTAAAAATAAACTCGCTCAGCGATCCTCGCTCGCTTGATCATTTCTTTACAGTGCGACATTGATGCATAGGACTGAGCGACCGCGGGCGAGTGGCGCGAGTAATCGCTCGTCGCACTTGCACACTCGCTTATAGCCCGGCGACAAAACTATCGAAACTACACACTCGCTTCCCGCTGATCGCCAACTCGTTTATAGTTTCTAGTTCTACTCGTTTCTCGTTCATCATCGGCGGTCGGACCACTGCCTTAGTAGCAGCGTTTGTGCCCGGTTCTTCGAGATTTTAGACGTGCAATGTTATGTTACGTCAATACCTTAACATTCTTCTTTATAGCCTTCTTGCTCTTCTTGGCGGTGTCCTCGCTGACATCAGAAACAGAAGGCGAGTGCTTCCTCTTGCGGACTTTCACCTTTTCTGCTTTCTTTTTACTGTAAGAGAAAATTAAACTTGAAATTAATTACTAACATGAGTTAAACGAAGAGCTCATGGCTGAATATTAACAGCCGCTCGGGTCGATCTTCAGGTTAAGCCGCGTTTGCCTAGGTTGGTACGTGGATGGGTGAAGCATCCAATACATACCAAATGGGGTAGATGAAACACCAATCAGTTGAGATACTTTTTAAGAGCTGTTAAAACGCGGTTCTCTCATAGATTTTGTATGGCAATAGGCAACTGTGACGTCACTGTTTTTTCTACTCAATGACGCAACTATTTATTGATTTCAAAGCAACTAAAAATGGAATTTTGCAATTAATTGAAAATAAATCGGGTTTTTAGGCCCAAAATAAAGTGTTTTTCTAGAGTTGGTGTCTTGGAATTATTGTTTTATGGTGTCATCTACCATATTGCCTCAGTGCCTCGGTAAGCCGTTGGCTGTGTGTCGTTTGTAGATCTTTGACAGTCGTTACAGGTAGTCAGTGTCCCGAAAGTCTGATAACCAGTCTTACCAAGGGGTATCGTATTACCCGGTACTAACAGGGTTGTGGAGGTCAAGGGGCCTAAAATGGCTGATCATCAGAATCATAATATGAATCACGTTAAAAATTTAAAATTCTTAAAATGGTCTCTAAGATTATGACCATTTTAAGAATTTTAAATTTTTAACGTGAGCCATGTTATGATTTTGATAAAGCAGCCATCTTAGGCCCCCAGATAGGCGCTATAGTTCGTTTTGTACTATCTGCTATACTGTTGTTGTTTTTGTTGGGAATGTCGTATTTAATGTTTTTATCTTTGCACCAAAAATACTAGTTACTCTTCTACCAACCTTTTGTCCACTACCTCCTCAATATCTGACTCCTGACTCCAGCCCTCACTACTCAACTTCATCTTCTTGGTCTTCTTCTTATCCTCAGAGTCCTTATCTTCTGCTTTCTTCTTGCGAGTCTCCTGTCTGACCGGTGTGGTGCTGCGTGGTGTCCCGGCCTTTGACTCCGTGGTCTCCGGCCATACTGCTTGCATGAACCTAGAAGGTTTTTAAAGTAATGAATTATAAGGGATCATCATCATCATAAATTCAGCCGAAAGACGTCCACTGCTGGACATAGGCCTTCCCCAAGTGTCGCCACATTGACCGGTCCCGTGCGACTCGCATCCAGCCGATTCCCGCAACCTTCACCAGGTCATCGGTCCACCTAATGGTAGGTCTTCCAACGCATCGTCTTTCGATTCGCGGTCGTCACTCCAGAACTTTTCGGCCCCATCGGCCATCCGTCCTGCGAGCAATGTGCCCTGCCCACTGCCACTTAAGTTAAGCAATAGAAGCAATTCTTCGGACTACGTCGGTGACCTTGGTTCTCTTGCAGATGTCTTCATTTCTGATTCGATTACGCAAGGAAACTCCGAGCACTTTAAGCCTTCTGATAAGGCCCATTGTGAGCAACCACATTTCGGTCTCGTATGTAATCACTGGCAACGCACACTGGTCATAGACTTTCGTCTTGAGACACTGCGGTAAGTTGGACGAGAAGATACCGCGCAGCTTCCCGAACGCTGCCCAGCCGAGTCTGATTCGACGATTGACCTCTTTCTCGCAATTGTCTAATTGCGAGAAAGAGGTCAATCGTCGAATCCGACTACCTAACTGGACCGATTATAAGGGATGTATGATGTGTATGATGTATGATGTGTAAGTATGTATGATGTGTATGATGTAAAAAATCATACAAAATTAATTAAAATAATTAATTTTCACACGTTTGATCTTTCTAAAGCTTGCAACACTTATAAGTATTTATCCACCGTTTTACACAGGATGGTTGTGTTTTGCAACCTAGTACAGGAGAGCCGTCCTTCTCGTTGATCGGCTCGTTTATGTCGAAGCTTTAGTTTCATCGGAATAATTGGTCCACCGTGTGGTAAACAGATTTAGGTCGAACGTAATATAACAAAGTACAAAGGCATGGAAAAGATTAAAAAAAATACACTTCTTTGTTAACCAACACCACAAAAATATCTAAAAACCAACTATCTACAAAGTCCTTACCTACTCCCAACATACCTCTGATACTCCCTATCCAGGTATATTTCCTCACTGCGCACTGGAGTCAGGGTCCTCCTCTTATCCTTCCGATGAGGAGTTTCCGTCTGACTGTCATCAGCCTCCCAGTCTGAAGACGGTACCAGGGAAGATACGGAGCTGGTCTCCGTTAAACAGTTGGCGAAACGAGGGTACCAGGTGCGGGCTTGGGGCAGTTCCACCTCTGGGATCCTGTGAAGATTGTGTGAACTGAAGAACGCTGTCATATTTGTTTGTTAGAGGTTTTTATTAGTTTGATTAAAGGTACTAGTTTTCTAAATAATGGATGTAAGAATACACTTAAGGGCCTATACTACCTCAAATGGCTTAGCATGATCCACCGTTACGCCTAAAATACTGCAGCATTAATTTTGAAATAAATATATGGTAAAGTTGAGGATTAATGTTAGGTCTTATGTTTGGCGAAAACACGATTTCATAAAATTTTCTCGATAGAAAAAAATCTCAAAGTTACCTCCAAATCGAACAATAAACCGCTGGTATTCAAAAGGTACTTCAAATTAGATCATGAAACTTTGCATACTAACTGAACTAACTATAAAGCAGGTCTTATGTTTTTTATTTTTTCCAAAAGACGAAAATTTGATTTTATAAAGAATAAAAACCTCTCATTTCGCACTATTCGGCCGCAGTGACTGACGTAACAACCGCTTTGTAGTGCAAGCTGATTAGAACGTTATTCTAACAGTATTACAGACGAAGTTTGAACCACCACAAATATAGTTGCTAATCTGAGGTAGTATAGGCTCTTAAAGAAGCCGAAAGGCACTTGTTCTCCCTGTTATTGCGACATTTTTTTGTTCTTGACCATACCTTTTAATTATGGAGATATTGGATGTCAAAGCTCGCAAGTTTTATGAAAAATACAAGTTTTTAATGTTATAAATTTACTTTAAATACTTCCATGACCCTTGTACCTCTTGTACAAGAATTGAAAATCATCATCATCATTAACCCGTATGTATGTGGTATTGTTGGAATAGGCTTGTGTCCTAAAAAAATCTAATTAGTCCGTCAGTTAGATTATCAAAAAATATTTGACACGTATTTTTTCTTTTGCTACGTAAACCAAAATTGACGAAGATACGACGCTTGTTAAATTCTCAATACGTCACGCCGTGCTATAATCTTTAGTGCGTTGTGACGTCACGAGCCCCCACTCCCGAGTTTTGATGCGTTTTTATCTTTGTCAATATTCATTGATTTACAAAAACAAAAAATACGTGTCCATTATTTTCCAATACTCTAACTGACGGACTAAATAGATTTGCAATTTATTGATGGTGGAAACTAGCCTATTGCTGATAATAGGGTATATGCATGATTTTTTTTCATCACTCTAAACAAAGCGTATTAACATCAGAAATAGCAGAGTGAAATTATTTTTTTAATATCTATAAAAAATACTAAGTTATAAGCATTTGAAACTGCTGATTAGACAGAGAGATCCGATAAAGCGCATGACGTCATTCTCTGCATCGACGTACAAACTCCATACTAAATTCCGTTTATATAGAAAGAGATAGAAACAAAAGTTTAAATGGTTATAACTTTTGTATTGTTTGGCCGATTTATGTCTTGTTTTCGCTTTTTATCATTATTTTTATAGTACTTTATCATTCCGTATCGAAATAAATAAAAGAAAATTTATGCAAATTCCCTATTGTTTCATGTTCAAAAACTGTCATGCATGAATGATATATGTATATTTAAATCAACTCACTGGTCGCATCCATAAACTCGGTCGACGAGGCCCATCTTGCAGGTCTCCAGCTCGTCATAGACAATAGCTCTATCCTTCACGCACGAGCACAACTTGGGGTTCTCTGTGAACCAGATCTTAGGCACTGAACGCGTCTCCCTGAAATATGAAATGAATACTTTAGATGTTGATCGCCGGTCAAAGCTATGTGTGCTCAGCCAGAATCTAATCCATGGGCAGAAGCTATTTTGACACCACATGAAATGATATTAGCAGATTTTCAACCAATCACGATGCTCGATGCTAGCGCCACTGGCTACACATTTGTAGTTCTGTTCAAACTTTATGGCAACTCGGAAGTTAGCTGCGAGTGACTGTCTGTGCATTATCCATGATACCTAAAATTGTGTTACGTTAGTTAGATGTTTCGAGTCGCAATGAAGTTTCAACCGCTATACCTGCGCTGACCGTCACTCGCAGCTAACTTCCGAGCCGCCATAAAGTTTCAAGATAAATATACCTACCCCATTGCTTCAAAATACTCTTTGTTAAAAAAACCTCAACTTTGAAAGTGGTTAAAATAATTATTTTTTAAACAGACGTGAAAAACGGAATCAGTTTTGTTTTTTTTTTTGTGGTGTTTTATCTTTAGGGAAAGTCTTTCTTGTATGCAAGTTTGTACCAGATGAAAAATCATGAAAATGAAAGCCGACAATACGCTGCACATTGTTCTAACGTGTTAGCTAGTCAAACATCGTGAGTCTCATTTCAAAAATCACAACACCATTTTCAAAACTAACTAGCAAATATAAAATTCTCACTTACCTATAACATTTATTCCTGTCATGTCTAAACAGCAACGGCTGACAAATCTTCAGGACAAAACTCCAGGTCTCTAACGAATCGACCGTCGACCTATTCATCTGCTCAACCTCCTTCTCCATAGACAGCCTATAGTTATCACCCTTACAGCTATCCCCTGACTTATAACTAGCATTGGATTTATATCCGCTTTCAGTAGACTTATACCCACTTTCTGTAGATCTGTAACCGTCTGAGTAATCGCTCCGGGATGATTGCAAGTTCATGAATGTGTCGTCCAATTCCGGGGTTATTGACAGTCGGGAGTCTAACGGAGGACTTGTGCTTTCTTTTGAAGGCGAGTCATATTCGACCAGACCTTTGTCTTGACTGTCATCACTCATACCTTCTTGCTTTATTTCATTTATTACCGATTCCAAAAATGTATCGTCAGTTAAAGCATCAGCTAATTCCTTAGTATTCTGGTCGAAATCAAAACCTTTCATGTCAATAGGCGAATCGAACATATCGTCCCTTTTGCGTGTTTTCGTCGCGAATTTTTCCATGCCAGTGCTTTCATCGAACATGTCAAGTAGTTCGTCCTCGTTTTCATCGATTTCGAACTTGAATGAGTCTATTACGGGTTGCAGTTTTTCTATCTTTCTTACAGGTGTAAGTAACGGACTCTCGGTAAACTCCTTCTTGATTTCTACTGCCTTTTCTTTCGGCTTTCTTTCTTTAGGGATCGGTATATTTTTTATTTTGTCGTCAATTTTAGGGCTCATGTTAGATTTGTCATCGTTGTCTAAAGACCAACTGTCGCATACTAAGTAATCATTCAAATTCACGTCAGTTTCCCTAAAGTTCTTTTCGAGAACTGTTTCTTCTTTCTTTCTAGCTACTGGTGTTAACTCTCTATCTTTTCTCTCATCTGTCTTCTCTTTGGGCTTGTCCCTATGTTTATCTCGGTCATCTCTCCGTTTATCTTTTTCATCTTTCCTGTGACTTGGATATCTTCTGTCCTTATCATATTTGTCACTCTTCCTCCTCTCTTTTTCAAGTTCTCTTTCTTTCACAAGTTTTTTGCGAACCTCTCTATCCATTTCTTCTGAAGACATCTTTTTCACTCTTTCGAGTTCTTCTTTCTTGCGTTGGAAAGGGTTGTCGTAATCTGGTAATAGCTTCTGGTAGTCGAATTTGAATTCTCTACCTTCTGCTTTAGCTTTTTTAGCTTCTCTTATGATTTCGTCTAGTTTTGCTGGATCTGTAAAGTTATTTAGCAAGTTATTGAATGAAATATACTGAAAACAGGAATATTTACTTTCAAATTAAATCTATTCATAGATGCATAGCAAAGCTTAAAAGCAGCGAGAAAGAAAATTTGTGAACAAGCTGAATTAGCATTATGAAACTGATCGATACTGAATTTATCTCAACAGATGGGTCATAAATTAGTTGTAAATTAAATGCTAGAATTAATTGCTAAATTAATTGGGTTAATTAGTTTGACAAGACATGCACGCATTTTAATTGGTAACATTTAATGTATATCTGAGTCAACACTTGAAACCTCTGAACGAAACCAGGGTTTAATCCGACAAATAACAAATAATAATTTATTATTTATTGCATTGCAGGCAACAAATTAAAAAAAAGTCTTGAAAGGTTGTTGTTCCGATCTAAATTAATTCTTAGACCCTGGCTACGTTCAAGAAAGAAAGAAAACAGAATAATATACAAACAGTCAACACTTTGGTGGACAATGATGTCGGTAATGTGGTCACTTTTCAACTGGTGGGGCGGTGCGCGCGTCTCATCGGCACGTGCACGCGTCTTGCGCGCTACATGCAAATGCAGACACAAGCGAGAAAAGCACAGTGAAGTGAGATGTTAGTGTGAACAGGCAGAACCAAAGATTGAAATAATTAGGTCACACCTAAGAACAATGACGTCGTTCATCCCGCTTGGAACGATAATACGATTACCGATACTATTCAAATGGCATTGTCAACGAATCAAAAAAATATTATTCTGACATGTTATGGCGAAACTAAAAATTTCAATCTTTGGGCAAAACTGATAAAAATTGAACAAAATAAAAGCCGTTGCAGTAAGGGTGTGAATAAGGGTATATATTTCGTGATTTTTCGTTTTATCGTTAAGGCGACTACAAGAGCTAAATTAGCAACTCTATTTGTGGTGGTTCATTTTCGTTTGAAATACTGTTAGAATAAAGTTCTAATCAGCTTGCACTACAAAGTGGTTGTGATTTTTTTTTTCGAGTAAAATATTAGTTGTATTATGTTTTCAAAACACTATCATACTAACTGTATTATATATCCTGAAGAATATCATATATTTTTCTGGTTTTGTTTATTGCAGTGAATCATATGCTTTTTTGCTTTTTTAAACTCGCATTTAGCTCCTGTAGTCTCCTTAAAGTAACTGTTTTTTTTGTATAATGACTGAGCAGCTGGGCTAAAATGCATGTGCACAACATGTGTGTATCCTGTCTTAAAGTACTTTCGTATTTGTAAAGGCTGGACACACAGAATTGAACTTTACATGCATACACTTAAACTTTCAACAATGTTTCTGAATTATAAAGAAACAGTTGTAAGATATCAAAGACGTAACATGCATTTTTCAAACAAAACACTCTTAATTCAACTTCATAAAGAATTTTTCTTTACAAAGTAAATTCTTACATGCCAACCAGCAGATATTTAGCAGATCCTTAATAATAAGTCAAGCAGTGCAGTGCATTCTTTATCATTTATTAGTTTTCAAGCAGATGCAGGTGTTATTTGAATAATAAACATTCTCTGGGGACATGGGAATGTCCCCAGACACCCAGGTGGTGGTGGTTGACCCAGTACAACAATCAGTCAAACTTTCAGATGGTGCAACTATCTAACTAAAGGTTACCCCAGGGAAGTGTCCTAAGCCCCTTTATCTATAGTGACCCAGACTTCCCAAATCTGCAAAACAATAATTGTGGATGCACAAGCAAATTAAATGCAAAAAAAAAAAAGCTTGGAGTGGCGTGTTGGTTGTGACTTTTGTAATCAGGCCTGAAGGCGTTAAGGATTATTGTAGCCTTCGTTATTGATTGCTCAAGGTATTTGTTACTATGGTCTGTTCCAGAAGCATTTGAAGAAAATGTAATCAAATGTATCAGAAAATTCACCTTTTATAGTGACTGTAAATGCATATGAATTAATTCCATCATCTTTTAGAACAGACCATACACTCATCAAAATGAAATCTTGATCAAAATAAGAATAGGACTGGCCTTTACTGAAAACTTATAGACAGGATACTAACAACTAAAACAATAGCAAAGTCAGCCAGTACTATTCTTATTTTTCTCAAATTCAACTTCTCAGTTCAATGAACCGTTTATTTTTTCACAAACTTATCTAAAACAGTGCAAATACAAGCAACATTAAGTACTAAAACTTACCTAAAAACGTCTTGATAGGCGGCATAGCCTTTGTAGGCATAGCCTTGTCGTTAGCTGCACTAGGACATATGAGGCCCAGCGGTATGCCCAGTTCGACTAGCTCCATCTTACGCTTCATGTCTTCAATCTCTATGAGGGTACGCTTTTGGAGCTCTGTGTAGGAGTCTGTGGAAGAAATTAAGGAGATTTAATGATAATGGAACTGACTGATAAGTCACTGCAGATTAAATCTGTCTCGATGGAGTATAATCAACCCGTCTCGAACAGCTGTCCAAGAACACTATACTGTTGAAGAAGATACCTTAAGGGAGGAGAAGAGAGTAATTGGCCCATGATAATACAAGCCCAGGCCATTTATTTGGAAAATATTTTCAATATTGTGCTGTTGTTTAAATTTTTTTCATGGCCCTATATTGAATTGATGTCCAACAAGTACAATCATTACCAAGTCTCGAGTCGGTCTCAACTGAGTACGGACGCGTATTGCTTGCCGAAGTGACAAGTGACTCATCGCGAGAATAATGTCGTCAAAAACTGTAAAATGTGTAAATTGCAATGTTGTGATAAACGAACTTCTAGCTTTTCTAAGAAATGTGTTGGAATTTATGGATGAAGTGAGCATTCATCAGTTGTGTACATCATCCTTCACAGCTGATGATATTGTGAACGCGAAAACACTGCTGTTTGAATCGCTTCCCACCTCGAAGAAGATGCCAATTCGTCGAAAAGACGGCAAGAAGAAAATGTCCAGAGATTTAGATGACATAATATGTCTAATGAAAGCAACGGATCCGGACTTATTCCCTATATTTGTGGCAAAGGAGTTACATAAACTCCCACCTGTAACCTTTGATCATGTGGATGCGACCCGACTTTTAAAAGACATTTTGATATTACAAAATAAGTGCAAGGTTTTGGAAGACAAAATGGTAACCAAAGAACAGTTTGATGTGCTTAAGTTTGAGGTACAGAATGTGAAGTGTGCATCGTTAATAGACAATTACTGCACGCCTAATATTAATATAAATAAAAGGCGAGGTGCTTGTCTGGAGAATAGTGTCATATCAGATAATAGTGGCCCTATAGGTTTGCAGTATATGCCGATATCGGCAACGCAATTAACAGCTGATACAAGAACGAATGACTCAGCGATGGAGAAGGTGCCAATAATTACAATAGATCGCGTTAATGACGGTGACTCGAAAAAATGTAAACAAATAGACGCAGCGATAGTGAAGGATGTGAGCGAGAGCGAAACATTAAAAAGAAGCACACGCAAGAGCATGACGTTTGCAGAGACAGAAACAAGTAACGCGGCTGGTGTGACCTTGAACGAACCAATCACGGCGCCGACGTGTGCGCCTGGGCCGATCGAGTCCCCTACCATCGTTACGTATGCTACTGCGATGTCGACTGGAACAAAATCGAGTGAATTACAAACAGTGAACAGTTCGAGTTTGTGTAAATCTAATGTGAATAGTGAGCAAATGGTAGCGGATTTTAATGAGGATTGGAAGTTAGTACAAAACAAATCATCAAAACAAAAGAGGTTAGCTAGTCAGAGAGGTCGTGCTTCCACTGAGCCTAATGTTAATTTTCGGGCAGCCGATGTCAAAGTGCCATTGTTAATCTCAAACGTTAGTACTGAAACACAAGAAAATGATATTATTAGTTACATTAAGACTAAAACAAATGAGATTGTGTCTTTAAAAAAGATTAACATTAAGTCTTTTAAAAAGTACAATGCATTTAAAGTATTTGTTTCTAAAAATAAAGTAGATGTATATCTAAATGACCAACTGTGGCCGGAAGGCATTACTTTTAGGCGGTTTGTACATTTCATGTATCGAACCAAGCCAGAGTCTAGAGTTAAAGTTGATTAAATGTTTTTACAATGTTAAGTAACACCAACAAGTACTCAACGTTTACTAGTTTCAATTGTCAGTCAGCAAAACGCTCTATTGATAACATTCGAGCAATCTGTGCTTGGTCAGATGTTGTAGCCCTCCAAGAGACATGGCTTCTTCCCCATGACATATTGATGTTAGGAACCATAAGTCAAGACTTTGAATTTACTGGTAAGTCAGCGGTCGATACAACCGTCGGACCGTTACGAGGAAGACCGTATGGGGGAGTGGCCATTCTCTGGAGGAAAGGCATGTTTGAGTCGGTCTCTGTTTTGGACTGTGCTAGTGAACGGATTGTGGCCATAAAGGCAGCCATAGGTGAGCGCGCATTTCTGTTTTTTTCTGTCTACATGCCAACGGACTCGCCAGAGAATTTGACTATGTTTACAGATATATTGAGTGAGATAAATGCTATTGTAGCAAGTTATGATGTTGAAAATGTTTTTATATTGGGAGATTTTAACGCGCACCCCAAACAAAACTTTTATAATGAATTGACTAACTTCTGTACAGACCAGTCATGGGTTTGTGCCGATATTGAGTTCCTAGGTGCTGAGCAAAATCACTACACATTTATTAGTGATGCGCATGGATGTAGGAGATGGCTCGATCACTGTGTGGTATCTTTATCAGCTTGGCACACTGTTGTAGATGTAGGTATTAAAGAGGATGTGTACAACTCTGATCATTTACCCATCTATATTGTATGTGATTTGAGTATAGTTAGGTCAAAACTGGTGACTCAGACAGTGCCTCGTAGTGCCATTATATGGGGTGAAAGAAACTGTTCTGAAATTGACAGATACCGGTTTTTATGTAATAGTAAATTGCGAGATATCGATTTCCCCCAAGAATTTACGGAGTGCAGTCATGGGTCATGCAGCTTGACTGAGCATAGAGTAATTTTAGATAAGTTGTATGATCGGATTGTGAACGTTCTTAGTGAGGCAGCTGAGCAATCTAAAGAGACAAGTGACTTTAGGCCTCACAGAAAACATCGATCTCTGTGTGGCTGGAATAAACATGTACGTGAGGCTCACAGTGAGGCTAGGCTTAAATTTCAAACCTGGATTGAACATAAACGACCAACATATGGTTATGTTTATGAACAAATGCGAGAGGCTCGCAAAGTTTTCAAAAGTCGCTTGAAATGGTGCCAGAATAACCAAGAAAATATCAAAATGGACATAATAGCAGAACAACGAGCTACTAAGAACTTTGGCAAATTCTGGAAATCCACAGGGAAGTTGGACGTTAAGCCTGGCCTTGCGGTGAGTGTGGAGGGGAAGAGTGATCACGGGGATATTGCAAGCCTGTTTATGAAACATTTCCAGGTGCAATCTCCCCTTGGTTCACCAGTTCCTTCTGAAGATGCCGAGTATTTTTGTCAGGCAAGGGAGACATTTATGCACTTCTCTGCCAAGCAAGTCAAAAGTATCATTCAGGGAATGAGCAGAGGTAAGTCTCCAGGTCATGATGGACTCAGCATTGAGCACTTGAAATATGCAGGAGTCCACATGCCTGGGGTCTTGTCATTGTTCTATGCGATGTGTCTACGGCATTCGTACTTGCCGGAAAATTTCATGAAAACACTTGTGGTTCCCATCGTTAAGAACAGGGTAGGGGACATATCTGATAAGGGGAATTATCGTCCGATTTCCTTGGCTACGATCATGGCTAAGGTATTGGACAGTATGCTTGACGCTTGTTTGAAAAATATTTTAAATCTTCATGAAGCACAGTTTGGTTTCCAGCCTGGACTATCAACTGAAACTGCTATCTTGAGTCTCAAGCATACTGTTCAATATTATATCGGTGTACGCCTGTTTCCTTGACCTCTCGAAGGCCTTCGATCTCGTCTCCTATGATGTGCTTTGGGACAAGTTGAGGAACAGGGGTACGCCTGCTGAAATACTGAAAATCTTCCAGTTTTGGTATGCCAATCAAAAGAATCAGGTTAAGTGGTCTAACACTCTCTCTCCAGCATACGGATTGGAATGCGGTGTGAGACAAGGGGGTTTGACATCCCCTAGGCTCTTCAATTTGTATGTTGATGGCCTCATCACCGAGCTCAGCAGCATGAATGTTGGATGTCGAATAAATGGAGTGAGCGTCAATAACATCAGCTACGCAGACGACATGGTGCTGCTGGGCCCGACTGCTGGGGCAATCAGGGAATTGCTCAAAGTTTGTGAGACTTATGCTGCCTCACATGGACTTATTTATAATGTCACCAAGAGTGAATATATGATATTTAAGGCCGCTGGTAGATGTCCAGACTCTGTTCCAGAGATTCTAAAGCTGAATGGACTCCATTTAAACAGAGTCTCCAATTTCAAGTACCTTGGACATTTTATCACCGACGACCTTAAGGATGATAAAGATATTGAGAGGGAGCGTAGGGCATTGGCGGTCAGAGGTAACATGCTGGCCCGTAGATTTGCTCGGTGCTCTGACCTAGTAAAAATTACTCTTTTTAAGGCCTACTGTCAGAGTTTTTACACGAGCAATCTATGGGTCAACTACACCAAGAGATCGCTGGATGTCCTCCGCGTTCAATATAATAATGCTTTCAGGATGTTGTTGCGACTGCCTCGTTTCTGTAGCGCTTCAGAAATGTTTGCTGAGACCCACACAGATGGCTTTCATGCCATAATGCGCAAAAAAACAGCTTCGCTGCTGTGCAGAGTGCGGAGTAGTCGCAACTATATCCTGAGAGCTGTGGCGGAGAGCTATTCTCCAAATATCAGGCATTTTGTGCGGAGGTTGATTGGGTAGGACTTTCTGCCTGGTCGTCCTTTGTTTTAATAATATTATTTTTATATCAATGTTACTAACACTAGAATATAAGCTGTGTGTAATACTAACAAAATATGGATCTTTGTTGTCTGAATTAAATGAATTTTATTATTTTATTATTATTTCCTTTATTCATCTCATCTACTTACTTTACATATTTTTAAATGTATCTTAAAAACATTATATTAAAAAATACATTAAAAAATATAAAAAATAGTGGTCCGCCGGTGTCGGGAGCAGGGTCCAAGCCACCGGTGGTTAGGGCTGCAGAGACAGGAACCTCCTCACAATGCGAGCCGTATCGAGGAGTACTGCCTTCTGAATCAGGCCCTTGATCCAACCGCCTAAAGAGAGCTTCGATAGATGGTCATCGAAGCTCTTGGCTATAAGGCCATTGGCCGTCACGACAATCGGCACAATGATAACCGAGTTCATATTCCACATGTCGCGAACCTCGTGTGCCAAGTCGAGATATTTTATTTGTTTCTCTTTCTCAGCTTTCACGAGGTTCTCGTCATGCGGAATAGTAACATCGATTATCATTACGCGGCGCGCTGATCGGTCTATCATCACTATGTCAGGTTTATTGGCGACAATAGTCCTGTCAGTAATGATAGACCGATCCCAGTACAGCGTGACATGGTCACTTTCGAGAACTGGGTCGGGCACATACTTGTAGTACGGTACCTCAGATTCCACAAGTTTATATTTCAAGGCAAGTTGCTGGTGTATAATCCTGGCTACTTGGTTGTGCCTGTGCAAGTACTCGCCGTTAGCCAGACGAGAACAACCAGAAATAATATGTCTGATGGACTCACCCGGAAGGTGGCATGCCCGACACATGTCAACCGTCCCGTCCTTCATAATATATTTCCGGTAGTTGTTCGTCAACATAACTTCGTCCATAATCGCACAGACAAAACCTTCAGTTTCTCCAAAGAGGTCGCCGAAACGTAACCAGGACACGGACGCTAGAAAATCTACGTCGGGCCCATGAAGAGCCCGATAGAAGCGCCCGTGAAGCTCTTTGCCTTGCCATACTTCCTTGCGGTCATCGGTGGTAAGTACCTCAGGTTTGTGCCAGTTCTCTTTAGCCATGGACAGCGGGGTGAGTCCCTTGTCCACTGCGACCACATCTCGGTGCATACCCACCTCGGCTTTTAAAAAATATTCTCTGAGACTGCACACCTCGCGGTTGTGGAGGGTCTTCGCGTTTAAAAAGCCTCGACCCCCGCACTTCCGCGGGATGTACAGTCTCATCACCGATGATCGTGGGTGATGCATCCGGCTTTCGGTCAGCAGTGTACGAACTCTTCTATCCAGGGCATCGAGTTCGGTCTGAGTCCATTTGAGTATGCCGAAAGAGTACATTAAAACCGGCATGACCCAACCATTGAAGGCGCGCACCTTGTTCCCGCCTGAAAGAAGGCTATTTAATACCTTCCTCAGGCGACTGAAGAAGCGCTCCTTCAACGATTGCTTCATGTCAGTTATGTTAATGCCTAACGCTTCCGACATACCCAAATACTTATAGGTTTGGGATGAGGAAAGAGATCTAAGTTGTATGGAGTCCGAGAGCTGAAGTCCCTCGGATTCCATAATCTCCCCTCGCTTTACATACATGACTGCACATTTGTCCACACCAAATTCCATCCTGATGGCGTTACTAAAAGTTTCAGTTACCTTCAGTAGCTCCATCAGTCGCAATTTGTTGGAGGCAAAGAGTTTCAGATCATCCATGTAAAGCAGGTGAGATATAACCTGACCATCCTTCCTCAACCGGCAGCCTAGGCCTGAATTCTCAAGCAATGTGCTTAGAGGATTCAGGGCTAAACAGAACCAAAGTGGACTCAGACTGTCGCCCTGGAATATTCCCCGCTTAATCCATACAGGATCATCGCTCCCCTGGATCTGTCGACATCCTGGATATCGAAGGACCGTCCTCCATTGCCCCATACATGACTCAAGGAAGGTGCGTAGAGTTGTATCTATTTTGTACAACTCCAGTACCCTCATGAGCCACGTATGTGGCACCGAGTCGTAGGCCTTCTTATAATCTATCCAACATGTCGACAGATCTTTGCGGGATCGACGAACCTGTTGGCTAATGGCCATGTCGATGAGGAGTAGCTCCTTAGTACCGCGGGACCCATTCCTACATCCATTCTGAGAGGCTGACATGATGGAGTTTTTGTCAATGTGTGTATTAATTTTCACTCTCAGAATGGATGTAAGAAGCTTGTAGATCGTCGACAAACACGTGATCGGTCTATAATTTTTGGGTTCCGCGGGACTACCTGACTTATGGAGCAGGTGGGTAACGCCTGTTGTTAAGAACTGCGGTAGGGACCCGGATTCTAAGGATGACTGGAATTGCGATGCCAGGCAAGTGTGTGAACTACTAAACCATTTGAGCCAGAAGTTGTGCAGTCCGTCCGGTCCCGGTGATTTCCAATTCGGTAACGGACGAACTGCTCTGGCTACGTCTAAAGGTGTTATAAAAATTGGCTCCATTTCTGGGATAGGTTCACACACTCGCTCGACATCACGCATCCAGTCAGCCTCAGTATGGCAAACGGGTACCGACCAGATGCTGCGCCAGAAAGAACTCGTGGCGGCATCATCCGGGCGGCACACGTCTGTCATATTTTGCTCGGGTCGCTCCCAAGCTCTGTATACCCACCTCTCATCGCTCTGGAACATGCGATTCTGTGAATACCGATCAACCCGCCGCTTATACCTCCGAATACGGTTCGCCCATGCATAAACTTTCTGCTTCAGGAAGTCGATGCGCTCTGTGACACGGGACATGTATTCTTGAGGACTGATTTCAGTCCCCGAGAATGCCCGCCTCACAAAGCGCATCACTCGTGGTCGTGTATTGCCCTCCCTGAAGCAGTATAGTTTGCCGATGAGTACCCTGGCCCCGTCGACACGGCGCTCGATCCTGCGCTGCCAGGCTGGTACGGCTGGTTTTGGTCGATTAGCTACGTCACAATTTGGAAACTTGACATTAGCTAAACGACATGCCGCAACAGCCCCACAGAACAGGATCGAGTGTGTATCCACGAGGTTCTCGCTACTCTCGAATATATTCTTGAGTTGCGAGTCCAAGGCACACACCAGCGCCCTATTTTTCTTATGCATGGGTAACCGTGGTAATCGGGGCCTAAGTTCGGTTGGGGTGGACCGATATTCATGAAGCGCATTCTCCAGAGCGCTCCTCAATCGGTCGTTGCACTGGCTACTTACCGTGGCAACCCCATCATCCTCCTCTACAACAACAGGGTTCAACCGCGGTGGTGTTGCGTCAATAGCTGACACTTGCACCGCGGTTTGTGTCGGAGTTAAGACGATAAGGTTGCTCAGTACTTCTGAGCGCAGCCTATCAAGCGCGGCGTCGTCCAACCTGTGACTGCGTTGGATGACCCGCACCTGATCCGACAGTCGTTGGGCCGAGACGTTGACGGTTGGCTCAAGACCCTGGAACAGAGACAGCATCCTAACACGGTACGCAGTGAGGTTAGTTCCCCCCTCTGTAGACCCGTAGTATGCGCGCATGACGTTCTCGTTCATGGATTGAGTCCATTTCATGCGCTGCACACAACCACCGGTAGCGGGGACCCGGTTCGGGGTCTGTTGACCCCTAAGTCCCAAGCTCTTCGGTGGCCGGCCTCTTCCCGCACGACGTACAGGTGGTGGCGACGTCGGCGGGGAGAAATATTCGTCGCTCGAGCTCGACGCAACTGCCGCAACCGGTGACACTGGTGATCCGGGGTCCGGCGGCGGCGAGGCGGAGCTGAGCGACGAGTCCGTCAGTTATTATTATTATTATTATGGGCCTCTACAGAAATATGGTGATTTTTACTCTATATTTTTTTTATGTAGTTTACAAAATATTCTGTACTGGGCATTACTATTTTGTGTTTAATTTTTAAGAACAACATAATAGCCTGTAACAATCCAGCGTTTCTTTAAATTAAACTGCTTGCTTTTAAATACTTCTGCAGTTAGCGAAAGAGTTGAGGCTAGGTGCTCACAATGCCCAGAGAGTCCACATTATTGTTTTTTACATATATACCTTGTAAAAATTTTCTGGCCTGGCCAGGCTTAGGAGGCTTTGGTGGCTTCTTTTGGTCAACATCATCAGGCTTTGGAGTAACCTTCACATTGCTGAGCTTGCCGATGAATACTGTGGTGCCTGAAGCAAAAAGATTATAAGTGTTAATTAGTCACCTTCAAACAGAATGTTAACCAAGGCAAAAGGGAGTAAGTGTATCCAATAAGTTAACACTAAAAATATTTGATTCAAATCTAGTTATTCAAATTCTCACACGTCCAGCAAAAGAGGCCAGCCTATGGTAATCTATAATACTATAAATTGTGTTATTCAGTGATATTGTATTGTACAATGGGCTGGTGTCCACAACTCCACATTGAATGAGTGTATTTTACGTGCAGGTGGGAAAATCATTTGAACCACTCAATGTCCCTGAGAAAGGCTAGCAACATGATATGAGTATTTAATATTACTAATCAAACATCATGCATTTTGCTTTCACAAGCTCTTTTAGACTGTACAATTCAGCACAGAAAAACACACAATATCACAATAAAAACCGGCCAAGTGCGAGTCGGACTCGCGCACGAAGGGTTCCGTACCATTATCTATACATTAGACAAAACGGCAAAAAAATCACGTTTGTTGTATGGGAGCCCCCTTAAATATTAATTTTATTCTGTTTTTAGTATTTGTTGTTAAAGCGGCAACAGAAATACATCATCTGTGAAAATTTCAACTGTCTAGCTGTCACGGTTCATGAGATACAGCCTGGTGACAGACAGACGGACAGACAGCGAAGTCTTAGTAATAGGGTTCCGTTTTTACCCTTTTGGTACGGAACCCTAAAAACCAGATAAATAACAACTGTTGTCAATAAAATAACACACAGGCATCTAGTTAAATTCAGCTGTCACAAGCAAAAGAGATGTATCTGCAGACAAATAATCACTACCAAGCAAAAAACGGCCCTCGGTCATGCTCCTTTACTTAATAATTATTAAATTAAGTCTTTTATCTCAGGTAATTTATACACTTTTATCACTAGGTATTTATTAATAATTAAGTATTAGTTTTTATTAAGGGTTAAAGGTGTAGGCCCATTACGGATATAGGCCTCCTCCATCTTTCTCCACTTTTCGGGGTCCTTGGAAATATTTAGCCTGTTTATTTATTTATTGGATCTCCAACAGAAACTACACAATTACATGCAAGTATACATAGATCATAGAAGCAAATGGAGGACCATGCAAGAGGCATATATCCAGCAGTAGACACAAATGTGCTGAAAACAAGAAGAAGACACGTAGATCAAGTGTGCGCTTCCAATTATAGGAGACCACATAATTCACTTATATATAATCTAGGTAGGTAAGTACATATGCTGTTTGAGCCAGCAGTCTGTGCTGTATCGTCAGCCCATTTTTTTGCTTAAATTGGTACAATTTGTTATCACATTTAGAATTAAACAGATAAAATTGTTAAGGATATCACTATGAAACTCGCTAAGGACATTTAATATAAGTATCTAATTCGCAGTCACACCATGTAAAACTACTGAATAATATAAGAAGCATGTAATGTTTTTTTCTTATTGTCTACTTCATGGTGATCTGTTACCTGAACAATAAGGCACTTCTTAGTTTGGTATTGTATGTTATATGCCACACGCGCTTTGACGTGGAGTTGCGGACACCAGCCTGTTATACAATACTATTGGTATTGTATATTGTATGAGAGCCATTTCTTGTTGGAAATTTCCTTTTCCATGACACTCTTTAACTTTACATGGAAAATCTTTTGTGTAATTTTGGGATGTCATTTCTCTTCAGCCGGCTGTGTTGAAGGCCAACTTCCCCACTCGGTGACTGTGCAAATTCATACACACATCAAGAATGTAATAGAAAACAAGTTAATATTTACTCACTTCCTCCGCTAGGTCCTTTTGGAACTGTAACCGGAGTGATAGGCGTTTTCTTCTGAATAGAGAAAGCTCTCAATCTCTTCTTGGCATTCTCTACTCCTTTCAACGATGGAGTTAACTTGAAACCAACACTCGTGGGTTTAGGTGATAATGTTACTGGTTTTGTTATTTTAATGTTAGTCTGAAAATAAAACAAGGTGCTGATTTTAAAGGTTGTAACCATACATGAAGTTAAATGAATATTGCTGCTTATATAATATTAGCTTACAACAAAGACACTTTCACAATTTCTTCAATGCAATAATTCATTTGAAGACATTACCAACTTGTTTTGGTTTTCACTATTTAAACTTTCATAATCATGAATTTTAATACTCAATAATGATATAGATTTGATAGCAAACATAAAAATACTTTTCACATAAAATGCCTGTACTCATTCAAGTCTTGAATTTTGGGCAAGAGGTGAATGAAAGTTTTTAATTCAATTGCACACAATTTTCTGTATATATTATAATACACAGAGGCATTTAACTATACACAATCAAAACCTACATGATTTAAATAGCAATTACATTGAAAAATCAAAATGCAACAATACAAGGTGCACAATTTCTGTACTTCATAACTACATGAGTCTATTAATAAACCCAAATCAATACCGATACGGGACAGTGAGACATAACATATCAATGTAGGTAGTTATGTCAATGTTTGTCTTTAGCTGCAGTTAATGCATCGGCAATTCTGAATTATTTATGAAGTAACTTACTTTTTTAAAGTCGGCCTTTGAGATCCCTGGTGGTGCTGGCTCATCAGAGTCCTGGGACTCCGATCCAGCCTTTAGTAGGCCTTCGTTATCCATTTTGAGATGAACCAAATAGGTTATCGAATAAAAGTATTGCTAGAACATAATCTATACCATCTCTCACATCTCATAATTAGCTACGTTTACATATCATAACAGCTATACTTGTGTTGTACGGAGCAATCTTTCGAAAAACACAATTTTAACCTCGAAAGTATTTGACAATCTAGCAAACAACTATTCAGTGCTGCCAATAAATATTTCTCGATTCCCCGACTCAGTGTTGCCAATTCCCCGAAATTCCCCGCTTCTTTTTGATTAATTTGCCACATAATCCACAAAATGATATTTTTGGAATAAAAATACTGTTTTCTACAAAATTTGTTTAATAAAACTACTCAAACTTTATAACAAAATCAGCTCTTACATCTATAGACTTCATACATACTATTCAAAACCAAGTGCAGTATAGGTACAAAAAAAGTTTTTATTTATATCTAATGGCCCTTCTTTTATTTGGAATAGTATATTAAATTAATACAAAATCGTGTTAGGATGACAGTTTTTTAGTTGTAAGTTACCCGATATGAAATAGTTTTAGCCCATGGAAAAAATTGGCTTGGATTCCCCGAAATTTGTCATTCCCCGCGCTCTCCCCACGCTAACCCTGAATTCCCCGCAAATCGGGGATTTTCCCCGCGATTGGCAGCACTTTATGAGAGGTTTTCCTTTTGGGGTATTAAAAAAAAACTTAGTTTCCAAGAACTCTATAGATGGCGTTGAACTGACTATGATAGTTGGTGCCAAAGCCAAAAAGCTTTGGAAAAAAAACATTGCGTCACGTCAAATGCGCTCGTTGACCGACACTTTCGTTTGCTTATCCTTCCGAATATAACCTAGTTTTCTCGCGCTTTGTTAAAATCAGTTTTTTTAAGTTCTGTTCCTTGCATTATCATACTAAGTTCAGCGCCATCTATCCAGCGACTAGGGAAGAGCTAAAAAGAAAATCTCTCATTCTGTAACTACATACACACATCAAAAAAAGTTTGCGATCACTTTGAAAAATCGAAATCTTTTTGTTACGATAGATTATATTATGATTTCTTCTTCTTTTTAGATTCTTTATTTAAAAACATAGATTTAAAATATAAATAAATTAATTAATTTAATTTCGCGTGTGACCTTGGAGCATCAGCCTTAAGGTGAATGCTCCAACCAGCCCGCGAAATTCAAATGTTCTTACGTTTTTTGTAATTTGCAGGCCAGTGCTAGGTTGTATGTTGATTAAAAATATTATTCGCGGGAAAAAGTCATTTCTACACCTTTTCATTAATTTGAATTTCCATCAGTCATTTCTACACCATTCTGCACTGGCCTGCAAATTGTAAAAAACGTAAGAAAAATTGAATTTCGCGGGCTGGTGGGAGCATTCACCTCAAGGGTAGTCCGCGAAATTCAAATTTTCTCACGTTTTTTGCAATTTGCAGGCCAGTCATTTTTACACCTTTATGATCTTTGAGGGTTGTATTGATGATTTTGATGAACATAAATCTGTAACTACATACGTCTTACAACCGCGAATAATATTTTAAAACCAACCTAAAACCTAGCACTGGCCTGTAAATTGCAAAAAATATAAGAAAATTCGAATTTCGCGGGCTACCCTGGAGCATTCGCGGGCGCCAGGGTAGCCCGCGAAATTCAATTGTTTTCAAAGCCATATTGTCACATTTAGCCATATTTGAATCAACACACAACCGGACCTGCAACTTGCAAAATACATAAGATTTTTTTTGAAATTTTCGGGCTACCCAGACGCTTTAATTTCCCGTGAGCACAATGCTCAGGATTCTATATAGATTGTAATGAATATAAATTCATGTCATTCGACCTCTGTGGTCGGTCATCTATTCGACTAACAAGTCAGTCGCTAATTAGTCGTGTCGCCAAATATCACAGAGCATCTATATATACGGGGTCAGAATTTGTCGGCCGATCTGGAGAGTCTCCCTTACTATACTCTATGAGTCTCCCCAGCGTGGCCACATTTACATCTCAAAAAATAGGGCATCTAGCGAAGATCTGTTTTCTCCCATATTTTGTCGACAAATTCTGATATTTAGCGACAAATTTCGACTAATTAGCAACAATTTTTTTGTTATCAAAATAAAATCCCTGATGGTGGCGAAGCCAGTGTTAGTCACACCTACATGTCTGGGTCACCCTGATCCGGCATAATCCAGGCATAGGCCGACCGGACGGCAAAACCGAACGAATATATTGCCGTTCTGCTGTTCCGAAAACTTTAAGTAGAACACACTACTAGAAGGAGAAATAAAACTATGGAATAATACAAAAAAAAATATTTTTATTACTTAAAATTAAATAGAGGTACTATAGACGAACTTTATATTAATTCTTGCACTAAGAAATGCCACGATTTTTAATCCCTTGTGTGGAAAATCCATATCTTTAATTTTATTTTCAAGAATACTTTACGCCTATCAGAAACTCTGACAGCTCATCGTTTAGCTTTAAACTATGATCCATTTGTGTTACTGTTACTGAAAAAAAACAAAAAAAAATTAGTTCACCAAACATTATTACTATCTATCATGGGGTCCGCACTTAATCCTTAAAAAGAACCATTGTGCGTGTAAACAAACATTATTTATTCATTTGCCTATAACAATAGTGACAGGGAAAAGTGAGATGACCATTCTCACTTTATGTTTATTTATTCCACAATGAAAAACCGTTTCATTTGATAAAAATACAAACCTAAAGGTGTTAGCGTATTCACAATTTCATCTTTTACATCCAGATTCTGATTCCCTTTAATATCATTAACATCAGCAAATACCACTTCTGGTGCAATGCTTTCCAATACAAATGTACCGACACTACCAACACACATATCAGTGGATTCATTAACTTTCTTTTTTTTTGGAAGACCTTTCTTCTTTTGTACTTTCTGCTTTTTTTTTGATAATTCTTCTTCACATTTATCAGGCCGTTTCATGTTTAATACCCGTGCGACTTCATCACGAATCTTGGATTTCTCTTCTTCGGTCAAATCGTAGCCGCTGTCATAGTTTCTAGCGTATTTAGTTATGGGCACATCATCGTCGCTACTGCAATCATTAAAGATTATTTTGCTGCCAAGATTTAGTGTCTCTGCTTTGAAAAATTGTCTCCATTTTGTTATCAGATCATTGGCTACATTCTGGAAAATTAAAATTGATGGTTGGATGAGTTTCTGTAATCAATGACAATTTTTTTAAATAATAAGATAACAGGCTCAACTGATAATAGTGTTTACTAAAATATCTTAATCTAGACTCAGCCATCATCTTTTCCAAACTATGTCTAGGTTAGTTTAAAAAGAAAGGTGTTTCTCAGCAATAATTAGTTAGATATACCTGTGGATATACTTATAAGAATTAGTTGACGGACTTGAAGCTCACAGCATCTGAGAATGGCGCCTAAAAGTAATCAAATTACATTTTTTTTAGTGGAAGGTTATCAAGACACTTACAAAATTAACAGGTTTGGGTACTCTCAGCATGTAATGATGATCATGTGCTTCCAACATTTCGCACTTGGAACAGAGGTCATAGTCAGCACAACTGATGCATTTGTAGCGGAAGCCAAGGATGGATTTGTTGCAGCTATTGCAAATGATGTCGCAGTGAGATGATTGCTGCTTCTCTGGTTCATTGCAACCTGGAATTAGTTAACGATGAATAAATTACGGATCTTCTACATGACTTAAAATACAAGGCGGACGGGACAACAACACCGAAACGGTTACCACGTTTTCAGTACATCAATCTGAATACCCCACATGGAAATTTTCATCGGCAATTTTAAAATATACAGGTTTTCCATTTTGACCATGTAGGTAAAGCGCAATGGATTGTAAAATACCATGGAACTCGGTCAGTTCTACATGGTGTGCAAAAATTTTCATCAATACTCAGTAACATCCGGTCCGGTCAGACAAACAGACCAGACGGTAGTCCAACTGTCTGCCTGGCTATTTATATAATATCAGCCAGTATGGACATGATGAAATTATAAAAGGTTCTTATGCCACTTGGTTCAAGAACTCGTAAAACTGTAACTACATTTAAATTACAGACCTTCACTTAAATTATTTGACAGATATAAAGTAGGCACAGCATCAGCACACAGATGTTTGTTCTTGATGCTTGATGGAGAGAAATGTCGGGAACATACACGGTGAGTTAATTTTTTCAGATCTTTTTCAAGCAAATCTACTCTGCCTACTGCTTCCAGCCATTGCACTAAGCTGGAACACAGAACAGATTATTTATTTATTTAAGTTTAAGGTTTAGTTATAGAGGGCACTTAGGATGCGAGGAGCTTTGGAAGGAAAAAGGGAAGGCTTTTACCCACACATATTGTAAATAAACTTTTGTAAGGCCTTTGTTCTGAAATAGGCTGCAATTAAATAAATATACGCCAGAACCACTAGGAACAGCTGAATTAGAACGGATTTCTCTTAGTTGAATTTTGTGCGAAACAATCATATTTTGGACGTTCTGCCGTCGCATACGCTAAGAACAAAGAATAACACTGAACGAAGGCTTACTTATCAAGCGCTTTCATTAGAAACTGAAGTCGAGAAACAATCTAAAAAATTGAAACAAGAAAACAACAAACATACCGGTGTCTTTCCTTTGGGAGACTGTAATAGTAGAGGTGTTTACTAGTTTTACTGTTCCTGCCGCATCCGTACACGCAACAATAGTTAACCATTATATATTATATAAGAACAAACCAGGCAAGTTAAAAATATTCACAAACTAACAAGAGGGAAGAAGAAGAGCAACGCAAACAAGATTTTATTTATGTAAAGTCAAAACAACTGTCAAGTTTATGTCAAACACATTTTTTTTTTAATTTTTTCATGACGGAACAGGCTAAGACCATGCTGCCTAGTCATCAGTATTTTTCTAGAGTAGGGTAGATCGAGCATTATTATTTTTTTCCTCTTGTCTCTGATTTAATGTTGCTTAATGAAAAAATCAAAAACAAACAACCAGCATTTTCCTAGTGACTTCTTTAGGAGGCAAACAATGCTGGTACCGTTTCTATTTTAGCGCCATCTGTTATCGAATAGAAGAACTAACTTCAAATTCAAATTCAAAATTGTTTATTTGTGACACATAGGTAAAAATAAAAGGTACATGGTGTTATCAAATAAAAATATGTCTCACTATGTGTTGCCTTGCAAGGCGTACAAATAATGTTTACACTTATGTAGTGTAAGGTAGTTTTTATGTGTATAAAAACTGAAATTTAAAAGCTAAAACTAACGTTCTTACAGCTAATTACCTACCTAATATTAAATCTTTAATAAAATATACATAGAACAAACAAAAACAATTTTAAAATAGACAACATAAAAAAATAAAATAAAACAATCGAACTAAAGCTACTAAAAGTAATATAAACATAAAATAAAAACAGTAATTATTATTTTTCTTCCAGGTATTCATTGACCGAATAATAGGCTTTTTGAATTAAGAATTTATAGTGTTTTTTTGAATGTATTTAAATCTCTTGATGCTCTTATTGATTTAGGTATTTTATTAAATATTTTTGGTGCCATTCCTAGGAAACTTTTTGAGTAAAGGGCTGTTTGATGGGATTTAGACTTTAGTGCACCTTGTTGGCGTATATAGGATACAGTTTCAAATTGGTTAGGGTTATTTTGAATAAATATGGCAACTTCATAAATGTAAAGGGACGGGAGTGTTAATAATTTTAGATTAATAAAAAATGGTTTGCAACTGTCGGTGTTTTGGATCATGCATATTGCACGAACACATTTTTTTTGGGCTTTAAAGACCGCTTCCCTATCTGTATTATTACCCCAGAATATTACTCCATATCGCAGTGTTGTGGAGACATATGCATGGTATGCGGTAAGAACGGTACTGCGATTCGCGACTTTATTTAAATTGTGCATAACAATATTGATTCAGTTTTTTTATTAAATGCTCAATGTGTGTTTTCCATGTCATGTGTCGATCTAACCAAAGCCCTAGAAATTTTGTGTGGTCAATTTTAACAATGTTGATAAGCTCATATTTAACATTTGGATTTATAGGATTGGTTCGCTGGTTAAAATGGATGACATGTGTTTTTCCGATATTAATTTTTAGGTTGTTATCAGTTAACCATTTAATAATTAAACTTAAGCTATTATTAATATCACTTTCATATTTTTCTAAGTTTCTTCCTGTAAATATTGTAGTACAGTCATCAGCAAATAGAGTCATGGGATGTTCTATAGTTAAGGGTATATCATTTATATAACATAGGAATAACAACGGACCTAGTACACTGCCCTGGGGTACACCGTAATATATAAATCTTTGTTTTGATAGGTAGGTTTCTTCTGTTTTGGTTTTAGGGCATACTTTTGTTATTTTAGTTATTTGTTTTCTATTGACTAGGTATGACTTAATTAACTCTAGGACATTACCCCTGATTCCAAGCTTATTTAATTTTATGAGTAGGATTGTGTGATCTACAAAATCGAACGCCTTCGTCATGTCCATGAATAACGCTGAAACCGGGATTTTATTGTCCATGTTTGTAATAATTTTAGTTATTAGTTCATAGATGGCCATATTAATATTTTTGTGCTTTCTGAAACCATACTGTTCTTTAGTTAGAAGATTGTGTTTTTCAAGGAATGAATAAAGGCTGTTATAAATTACTTTTTCAATTATTTTAGAAAATACTGGTACAAGAGCAATAGGTCTATAATTTTTCATATTTTGTGGATTTTCTTTTTTATGAAGAGGTTTTATAATAGATAATTTTAAATCTTCAGGGAATTTTCCACTATCTATACACAGGTTTACAATATAGCTAAGAACTGGAGAGATTTCTATAACTACGTTTTTTATTACATGTGTAACAATTTCATCATAACCACAACTGTTGGTATTTTTAAGAGCAATAATAATTTTATGTATATCATGTGGTACAGTCGGTGCTAAGAACATTGAATTAGGGTTGGAGTTAATAAATGTTAGATGTGTAATCGTTATTGTGGTTATGTTTGTTGATTGGTTGAACTTGGTTAATGAAATAGTTATTAAACAATTCGGCAATCCCATTTGGTTCTGTGATGTATTCATTGTTATCTGTAAGTATTTTAGAAGGATTTTCTTTTGGGTAGTTTGTTTTAGTTGAGTTTATAACTTTCCAAGTTGCTCTAACCTTGTTGTCAGCATTGTTAATGAAGTAGCTGTTTTGCGTCTTTTGAGTTAGTTTGATGATTAATTTTAGACGTTTAGAATAGGTGCTATAAGTGTTTTTATTAGTTTTGTTTGGTTGGCGTCTTAATAGCCATAGCATTTCACGCTTCCGTTTACAACATAGTTTTATACCTTTCGTTATCCATTTGGGAGTTTTGGAGCATTCATTTTTAATTCTAACTATGGGGAAACAAAGATCGTAGAACAGTTTAAACAGGCTGTTAAATTCACGAAATGCATCATCTGGGTCTGTAAGATCGTAAACATTACTAAAACTAAGGCTTTGAAGAGCACTTTTAAATTTAAGCATATTTTCTTCACAAAAATCTCGTTTGAAAGTATACCAATGTGTAATAGTACAGGTTTTTTTAACAGGACATCTTGTGATTTGAGCTGCATGGTCAGATATAGCCAATTCCAACACCTCGCTAGTGCTGCCTCTAATGTTGTGTATTATGTTGTCGATACAGGTACCACTATCTAATCGGGTTGGTTCACGCACACTCAATTTCAATCGATAGTTATAAAGAAGATTTTCGAGTTCTGTAGAAGACCTCGTACTTTTCAAAACATCAATGTTAAAGTCTCCACAGATAATGACTTTCTTTTTGGAGTTATAACCTAATATCTTCTTTAGCATACCTTCGAATTGGAAGAAAAAGGAATTTAAATTATCAATTTTGAATTTAGGGGATCTATAAATACATACAATAGTTATGTTATGTTCAAGTAATTCTATAGCACAGCATTCAAAATCATTGGTGCAACAGTATTCTTTTAAATTGATGATTTTATATTTGTGTTTATTGTTTACCAGAATACATGAACCCCCTCTTCTGTTGTTTCTAACGTAACAGGTTGCAAGCGTGTAATTTGGAATATGTAAGTGCACCTCATCACTCTCTTTCATGTTATGTTCTGTTACACAAAGCACATCGACAAATTTGTTATTACAAGCAAGTTCATGTAGGTGTAGACTCAGTAGATCCGATTTACTTATCAAGCCATTAGTATTTTGATGAAGTACATTTATGTGATTATATACGAAAAAAATTACTATTATTTTCAATATTTGGAGCAACAATACTTTCAATACTTGGAGACATATGGTTGATGCCTGACAAATTATTGATATCAGGGTTCGAGACAGCGTCAGAGTTTAAAGGAATCTTAGGAGAATTGACATGAACAATACATTGAAGGTTTTTAAACATATTCGATATTCCATTATTGTTAATCGCACCACTATTTTTTTAAAACATGGTACTGTCGTATTTTAAGTCAAAATTGGAATCAAACAATAATGCATAGTTGTGACTTTCTATGTCTAGGTACAGTAAATTGTTAAACAGTTCTAATCTTGAATTGAACAACATAGTGGAATAATAGCTAAATTTAAAGGTAGGTAAACATAATATTATATTAGTGTGCTGCAGAGGCATCAATGTCTCGCGTATTTTGATAATTAAATCAAAATAACTATCGGATCTTCGAAAGTCTTCTTCACCTATGAGAATTATGCAGTAATCATCCATAGTAAAGTCAGCAAGTTTCAGGTTGACGTTACTGATGAGTTCGTTTATTCCGCCATATGGTGTAAGGTAATGACACAATTGATAGTTCGGGAACGTTTCTTCAGCTATAGACAATATTTTATTTTCCTTATTGCTACTTAAAATGCATATTTTCTTTCTTTGTTTTTGAGGTATTTCGTTTATATTATGTTCAGTACTTTGTGACGAGATATGATTCGGTGTTATTTGGGTGGACATATTCAATATTGATTCTTCAGTTGCTGTAACGCTGGATAAGTTCATTTTTCTCTTGGATGAACGCGTTTCCTTGTTGGGAGTAGACTGCTTGGTATTTTTGTGTGTCTCTATTTCGTTCGATAATTTTGAGATTTGTTTGTGTTTATTCTTATTCATAGCCGAGATGGTGTTTTTTAAGTTGGTGTTCTCGGATGATAACTGGCTTATCACTTCATGAGCCTTCAATAAATCTGAGTTAAGCTGTTCAACTTGTTTTTTAAGCTCTAGGATCTCTTCGTTCTCGTCATCCGATATTGTTGGTAAGCTATTGGTGGTGCCGTTTAACGTTGAGTCATTGGACGTACATGGGTCGATAGCAGCTGTAGCTTTTGACTGTGAACGAGTTTTGCGAGTCCGCAGCGTCATATTCTCGAAGAAATTCATATTTCTGATCCAATGTATGTAGATAACTATTAGTTATTTGAGCGCGATTTTTTATCTTGACGACCCGATTGGCGCAGCGGTAGTCAGGCTGCCTTTCGTTCTTAGGGTCCCGGGTTCGAAATAGTTCGAATCCCGGTCGGAGCAAATGTTTGTGTGATGAGCATGGACATTTGTTTCCGAGTCATGGATGTTTATAATTATGTATAATAAGTATGTATTTACAAACAAAAAAAGTATCTATGTAGTATATCAACTATCTAGTGTCCACGACACAAGCCTCGTTGCTTAGTGTGGCACTAGATGGCGCTGTGTGTAATGTCCAGCAATATTTATTTATTTATTTATATTTATTTATATCTAATTGCACTCGGTTGTAGTGTGTGGATGTAGATTTTGAATGTATTTTCTTTGAACATGTAACTCTTTTTGTGATTTTCACTTTAGGTACTTTGGATCAGAATGTTGGGCCACAAAAGGGATGAATGAAAGGCATTTGCATGTCGCGGAGATGAGGATGCTAAGGGGGATGTGTGGTGTTACGCGAATGGATAAAGTAAGAAATGAGTATATAAGAGGAAGTCTGAAAGTGGCGCCGGTGACTGAAAAGTTGTGTGGTAATCGGTTGTCGTGGTATGGGCATGTGATGCGGAGGGATGAGGAAAATGTCGTGAGGAAAGTTTTGAGTATGAATGTGGATGGGTATATGAGTAGAGGAAGACCAAAGAAACGATGGATGGACTGTGTAAAGAATGATATGGCAAGAAAAGAAGTGTCTGATGAGACGACGAAAAATAGAGAAGTATGGAAGAAGAAGACATGCTGCGCCGACCCCAAATGAATTGGGATAAGGGCAAGAGAATGATGATGGTTTTCCATAGAATGTTCAGAAAATTTAAAAGGAAGATTTATAATACATCAAATCCACCATGAAAGATTTGAAATTAATTTATTTAAGTGCTTTTTGATATATTTTCATATCAAACAAATTTTAATAAATCCGAAAAGTAAATTTAACTTAGGTTGGGTTCGAACTCGGAACCACTTTAATCGCGGTCAGAGTCTTCTGTCATGCGCCATCTATGTGATTACGAGTTGTGTCGAAATAAGTGCATATATTATACTATTGGATTTGAGAATAAAAAAAAGTTCATTTCTCTTTGTTGTGATTGGTTGAAAAGTTGGCGTCATGCGTTGTTCACTTTTAAATAATGATAACGGTACAGTTTTAGATAAAAGTTTCGAATTCACTTTGTTTTAGATACGTATATCATATTGTATCACTGTATTAATGTTTTATGAGTAATAATACACGTTTTTGTTCATGTGTTGTGTACTTATCTGAATGCACTGTTTGTAAACACTATTTTGATGCTATTCCTTTATCACACTTTCATTTACACGCCACTTATAATATTGTTCTGCAAACGATACACGATGGTTATTAGACATAAACAGACTGAAAATTTACACAATTCGACTTTAGAGCAAGTGTTGAATATTTTTTACGATTATTTTAATACGGAGCTAATGTTAGCGTGACAACTAGCGCCACCCGCTTTTGAAAAACAACTTGTTTATGTATTTTGGTATTTTCTAGGTGCTACTCGACCAAAACTTTGCCCTGAAGTATCTGTACGCACAACGAAGCTTGACACACGGATACCTACATTACTTACATGAGTGTCAAAAAGTTATAGCTCCGTCCATATTTGTATGCATGTTACTCTATACTGTATCTGTATGGTAATGATGGTAATCTTAGAATGGTTGTAACAGTGTGCATGGTGCATGACCTACCTCAACCAAGGTCGGTTGGTACGCCATACCTACATTTTCATCTGTCGTGCCTGGTCGTGCCTCTATCTAATCTGTGCCACAATACAATAAACCAAACAATGTTTGTATTGTTAGGTACTGGTACGAGAACATTCTTTCATTTTACAAACTGTTTTTATGTTATACTCATTTTATATATACCTATTGTTTTAAGGTTTTATTTGTTTTACTTTTGTTTTATTTCAATACACTTCCTCGAAAACTGGTCCATAACGCACTACGAATACTACGATTAGGTACAACATACAATGTATTTCACACACGTGCGGTTTTTCCACTTTCCCGCACGTGTGCGGGAATGAAAATTGCCACAGATAACTATACCTATACTTAGTCCAAATTGGTTCAATGCCTTTTGTCTGAGGTGATTTTTTTTTTTTAATTATGGCAAATCACTACGCGTCCTTACGGCATCGGCATAAATATTTTTGAATATTCAAATTGTGTTTATAATTAATAGAATATCATAGATAAACATGATTATTAAGAATTGAGAACCTCCTCCTTTTTGGAAGTCTGTTAAAAACTAATAGTTACTTTTATACACAAATTAACATTTATTTGTGTTCTGAATTCAAAAATATAAAATAAATCTCTTTCTTAAGTATATTAGGCTGTTTAACGGCTTCATACCTTTGCCTCTCCTTCAACCTGGCGAAACCAAAGCGCGAAAAAACAGAAAATTAAAATCATAGTTTCATAGTTCGTGACAAAAATATTTTTCTTTATTTTATTTTATTTCTTCAAAAGTGTATTGAAAAACGTCGTTTGATACACGTGGACATTTGTTATTGCAATTCTCGGCTCATAAACACCCTCGCCTACGGCTCGTGTGTTATAATTCCGCCTCGAATGCAATAACAACCTTCTCCACTTGTATCAAAATGTACTATTGTAATTTTGTTTGATGGTTTATCTATGTACTATCGAGGACACTCCCGTCTGACCACCACCAGTAATGTGTTCAGGTGTGTTAGGTCTGGGTAGGCGGTTTTCGTTTCAGAGTCGATTTCCTTCAACTCTATGGCAGTTATTATTTGTACAATGATCGACAGTGATTAACTACGACATTCGCATTTCATCAAGGGCGGTTTTTCATGTGGCAAATGAATACTGCAAGCAAAATAAGACCTAAATGAGTCCTGTATCGATCGGCGTTCAATGAACTGCCGGTTGCCATGTGTCCGCCTGTCCGTAGTACCTAGTAGCATTCACAGGACATGACATTGAAATAATAGTTAACTAGTTTCTGCCAGCGGCTTCGCCCGCGTGAGGTTTGATAATTGTGCCATGGGATCTTACTACCTGGATAAAAAATATCCTATGTGTTAATCCAGGTTTCAAATCCGTTCAGTAGTTTTTGCGTGAAAGTGTAACAAACATCCACACACCCATACAAACTTTCACATTTATAATATTAGTAGGATTGTACCTACATGTATCACAGATTCACAGTAGATTATGAAAAGGCCAAATCACATTTTTTAACGCGAGCTGCTAGGGCTTTGCTCGCTAGAATACGGGTTCTAACACGGGATCATATGATTGTTGTGCACAAACTAAATTAGGCTATTGCTATCTTTTACTAAAAGGCAGTGCGAGAAAAGGACGGCTATAGCTATGAACTAAGTTAGAGATGTCAAACTAGTTTATGCCTTGCGCTTCACCGTATTTTTAGTCCACATGTTTCTAAGTACACCCTGACCCCTAATATGAAATATTAAGTAGTTCAATTAAATTTCACAGCTCTAAATTACGTCCGTCTCTTTCTAGTTTTATTAGAGAGAAAAAGATAGCAATAGCCTAAATTAAGTTTAATAAAAATATTAATATTTAAAAAACCGGCCAAGTGCGAGTCGGACTCGCGCACGAAGGGTTCCGTACCATTATCTATACATTAGACAAAACGGCAAAAAAATCACGTTTGTTGTATGGGAGCTCCCCTTAAATATTAATTTTATCCTGTTTTTAGTATTTTTTGTTATAGCGGCAACAGAAATACATCATCTGTGAAAATTTCAACTGTCTAGCTGTCACGGTTCATGAGATACAGCCTGGTGACAGACAGACGGACAGACAGCGAAGTCTTAGTAATAGGGTTCCGTTTTTACCCTTTGGGTACGGAACCCTAAAAATTGACACCAATATTTATCTAATTCCATTATCCACTCAAATCGATCCTGAGTCAATTAATTAGAACACAACACAATCTCTCTCATTCATATCTGCTATCCTGTGGTCGAATCAATGACTGTGGTTTATCGTGGCGCCTGATTGCGGTTCGAAACTTGATAACTGTGACTCAATGAGAAACGACCGATGATTGAAAATTTACGCTAGCGTAAGTAGTAAGTAAAACATTGTTTGAAAAACAACTGCATAGGTAGGTACATAACGAACTCCATTGAAACAGGAAGGTTAATCATGGCCATTCATAATGGGTCTGGTTATAAACATATGGCGGTATCATTATATAATAATAATATTATATTTTATGCATAGGTATGTGTTCTGGCGGTATTCAATTAAGTAGGTACCTATACATACATGGATATCTTAATCTCAAAATCACAAGATCCAGAAATCAAACCGCAAAGATTCTGAAATCTCCTATGTCAGTAGAGTCCGCTAAATTAATTGCAATATAAATAGTACGTCCTAAGTATTTCAATTTTTTTTTTTACGTCTGATGCTCTTGCAAACCTAACTACTCTAAATACCTTGAGCCAAAATAAATCCTCACACAATAGGATTAACGTAACCAACCTATAACCATTTTACATGCATCGTCATCATGTATGTACCTTTAAGTAATTGTTATGAATACAATAAAAAACTCGTTCAGTTGTAACGACTAAACTTGAAGCGCATCAATACAACATGCATTTATGTTTGTAGACAATTATCAAGTCCACCACCTCTGTAGTTTTCAAGGCTCTAGTCTAGAATGTAATGGAACACGTCTGGCTCCCAGCCGATCAATATCCACCCTCCACTCACACAGCAACGAGGGTGTACGGCACCTTATGCAGTATGCACACACACTCGTGATGTAACTCGAATCCTCACAACCCCAGATGTCGCACCAATCGTTCAGTATATAAACTAGCCGGCCGGTGAAACAGTACGTTATTCTCAGTGCAACAACACTGAAAGCAAGTTTGTTTACTAAAATATTAAAAACTAAAAATGTCTCTCTTACCGTTCTTGCTCGGAGCCGCCCCTAACCGCCATTCCAGCCAAGATTTTGGTGTCATCACTCCCGATGACTTCCTCTCTGATATCGTAGCACCAATGATGGTCAGAGAGTACTACAGACCCTGGAGACAGATGGGCGTGGCTCCCAGGGATGTAGGATCCACAATCGTGTCTAACAAGGAGAAGTTCCAAGTCAACCTGGATGTGCAACACTTCGCTCCCGAAGAGATCAGTGTGAAGACGTCTGATGGATACGTGATCATTGAAGGGAAGCATGAAGAGAAGAAAGATGAGCATGGTTACGTCTCTCGTCAGTTTACCAGGCGCTATATCCTGCCTGAGAACTGTGACCCTGCAACTGTGGAATCCAGGCTGTCATCTGATGGCGTGCTCACTGTCATCGCTCCGAAAGTCTCTCCAACGGCGAAGAACGAGAGGTCTGTTCCGATCTCACACACTGGGCCAGTTAGGAAGGAGATCAAGGATGCTGCGAGCCAGCAAACCCCCCAAGCTGACGCCAACGGAACAGCTAAGTGATTCTCAAGTGACCGCGATATCAAGAAGAAATCCTGCTCTGTGTGCTCGATCTTTGCTTTGCAAACCTTTTTATAATCAATTTAATGTGATATAAAAATCGACTGATTTAAAAGTCTTTGTACCTTAATTTTTAATTAGTGTTAGTATTTTTTTAATAAATTTTCCTATGGCTGTATTTTGGTACTTATTTAATTTGATGGCAATTGAAGTACCCCAACTGAACCACCGAAATCAAATGCTACCTGGATAACTATATAGTTGCTGTAGTACTACACAACAGCTACTTCTACATAACTCACAATCCAGTGATTTAAAAATAAAGAAATAAAGAAAGTTCTGATTCAGCCTCTTAATTGCAATTATTTAGTTTACATTCTGTAGATTTTATCTCACAAAAACTTTTTAGCAAAAAATTACCCGTCTCCCAAAAAAACACTAAAATTTGTGTAAAATAACTTAACTTTCAGAAGTCGGCGACTGTTTATTTTTAACCGACTTCCAAAAAGAGGAGGTTATCAATTCATCTGATTTTTTTTTATTTTTTTGTGTGTATGATCAGCCTTTTTTTCCCCAATTGTAAACCGATTTCGATGATTCTTTTTTGTTTGGAAGAAAATTACTTCGCGGTGGTCCCGTTTAAATTTGGTGAAGATCTGATGGTGATCTTTGGAGAAAGACAATGGAACTCTTCAATTATAGACAGCAAATCGGTCGTGATTGCTGCAATCGCTTGGATGTTTGTTGTTTTCACAACATCATAACATATCATCTCGCCTGTGTGTGTTGAGGGGGTATGCAGATGTGTACAGTACACCCAAATTTCGACAGTTAGGTATGTTAGGTTCCATTTTATTGGGGATAAGCCTATTACCATGACATGTATTGTTAACAATATGAAATAAATTACTGCCTCGTTGGTCTAGTGTTGGCGACTACTCAGCATGAGGTCCTGGGTTCGATTCCCAGGTCGGGCAAAGTTTTATTGGGTTTTTCCATCAGGAACTTCTCAGTAGCAGCCACGGAGTTTGGATTTGCGCCGGGCGGCGCTGGCCCCCTATTACATGGGACTTAAACATAACTGGCGAAATGTGGGTGTATACTATTGGGTGTACCCAATAGTACCTACCGACTGGGCTGAGGTGTACCTCAGCCCAACTTTTCGGGGATTACAGGCGTGATGTTATATTATGCTAAAATAAATGTACCTATAGCTATTATTTGTATAAGATATTATTACAACTAAAAATGGAAAATATAAAAAACTTTTTTGCAAAAAATAAAATCGACTTCAAAAACACAACAAAGTGAAAAAATAACTTTAGCTTCAGAAGTCGGTGGCAAAGAAACTGAATCAAACTCACAGAAGTCACAGACTTCTGAAGCTAAAGTTATTTTTTCACTTTGTTGTGATTTTGAAGCCGGTTTTATTTTTAGCAAAAAAGTTTTTTATATTATTATTTATTCAGTAGTAGGTATACTAACATTTAAGTTGGTGCCAACATAAACCCATTAGAGTTTTACCGTGCACCAAAAACATCGACTACATAATTTAGAATTAGATCATCACTTCACATCACTTTGTGTAGAAAAAATGAATGAAAAGATACCGAATCGGCCGAGCGCATTGACGACGCACGCCAAACGAGAGTTATTGTTACTTTGCGCGCCAAAGTTGACGCTTTCCTAATAGGCCCAAACTTTAAGGGGGCGTGGCTCGGCGCCTCCGCATGATTTAAGCGAAAAAAAATTAAAATGGTCAGGCGGAAAAGACCCCGATAGTACCTACATTTACCGGGTATTAGACGAAATAATAATGAATATTTGAATACCACCGAGCGAACCTCGATGACCACTCCGACCGTCCGTTCATAAAAAACAGGAGTTGTGGAATTTTTTAAGTGATCATAAATGATACAGGTTGGTCCTAAAAGAATAATTATGTTTTAAGTACCTAAGTATTAATGTTTTTTGTGTTAAAAAGTCATAAATGTCACGGTTTGGTTACATATGCCTATCTATCTATCATGGGGGTATAGGTTTCCACACTTATGTTTTTTTTTTTTAAATGAAACAATACCCAATAAATGTTTCCTTTAATTTCAAATAACTTTTTCGTTTGTGGGTGTAGTGGCACAAAATAAATATTGGTGTCAATTCTGTTGTGCACAAACTATACTTAATTTAGGCTATTGCTATCTTTTTCTCTCTAATATTGTTACATTTGAGATTTTGTCCCTCTAGTGGTAATGGAACAAAAGCCCAGATGCTAGGTGGGTTGGTATTAAAATGCAAAGAAACAACAAATTATCTCAAACAATATAAGTTTATTGTTTTAAACTATATAAACTTAACTATTAAAAAAAGGTAATGCCAGCCAGCCTTAAATTCGGTCGGTTTCGAACTATGGTCATGGGGGGTTGGAGATAAACCCAGTACTGTTCCTTCTTCAAAAGTTTAAATCAAATTAAAGTAAATAAAGTATAATTAAATTAAATTAGTTCTTGCTAAAATATCAAGATACAACCTTCCAGTTTAGCGAATACTAATAAATATTATATGGGCGCCAGGGACTTGAACAGTCCCGGACCACGGAGCCGACGAAGATGTCCAATATAATTCCAGTTAAGCGTAGGTGTCGAACCCGGGGTCCTTTAATTTAATTAAGTTGAAGACCGGCTTCTAATTTGGAAAACCGGGCAGGTGATACACGGGTTCTTATATGAACCAGTGGAAAATAAATTTAAAAGGTGTCAATTTAGATTTAAAAAAAAAAAAAACCAACGGGGGGTCTCTAAACAATAGAGGCCATTCATGTGTTTCGGAGGTTAGGCACCTACAACCTTTTGACGAATTAACACCTGATCAAAAGAATAAAGCGGAGTCATTAATTAAGGATTTCGAAAACGTTTCCTTTGAGGCCAAGGGACTAGGTCGTACCCATCTGTTGCGTCATAAAATAGACACCGGGGATGTTCCTCCTATTAAACAGCGTTATTATCCTTTATCACCTGAACGCCTCAAGGAACTTAACCGTCAGCTGGATGAGATGTTGGAGATGGGAGTGGTGGAACCCAGCAATAGCGCGTGGAATAACCCGGTTCTACTGACTCCAAAACCAAATGGGGAATGGCGATTTTGCCTGGACAGTCGAAAGCTGAACGCGGTCAGCAAGCAAGATGCGTATCCACTACCCTACGTCTCTCACATCTTAGACCAGTTGCGAGACGCGCGATACCTTTCGTCGATTGATTTGAAATCCGCATTTTGGCAAATCGAATTGGACTCCGTTTCTTCCAAAGAAAAAACCGCATTCACGGTTCCGGGTCGAGGTTTGTTCCATTTTAAAGTTATGTGCTTTGGGTTGACGGGAGCCCCAGCAACCCAACAGCGATTAATGGACAGACTTTTCGGCCCAGAGTTTGGTAATAAGGTGTTCGTTTATTTAGATGACATTATTATTTGCTCACCAACCTTCGAAGAACACATTTCGCTTCTTAAACGGGTTTTAGACAAATTAAGGCAGGCCAATCTGACAATTAATTTGCCAAAGTCTTGTTTCTTTCGACGAGAATTAAAATATCTGGGTTACAGAGTGGACGAGCATGGCTTACACACTGACCCGTCGAAAGTTCAGTCAATTGTTGACTTCCCAACCCCTACAACCCGTAAGGAAGTGAAAATGTTTCTTGGAACGGCCTCATACTATAGACGTTTTATTAAAAACTTTAGCACGATAGCGGCCCCTTTAAACGCACTAACCAGTACGAGCAAAAAAGCGCCGCCTTTTCAGTGGACGGCTGAGACTGAAACCGCGTTCTCAACCTTAAAAGAGGCGTTGGTGTCTGCTCCGGTATTGGCTTGTCCAGATTTCTCTCAACCTTTTGAGATTCATTGTGACGCATCTAGTTTTGGGATAGCGGGCACTTTGACTCAGGTTACAAATGGGGAGGAGCACCCAATAGCCTATTGCAGTCGTTCGCTCAATCCGGCGGAGCGCAACTATTCCGCAACGGAGCGTGAGGCCCTCGCTGTGGTCTTCGCAGTCGAACACTTTCGTCCTTACGTGGAAGGCGGTCCAGCGTTTAAAGTGATAACCGACCACTCAAGCTTAAAATGGTTCTTTAACTTAACCAATCCCTCTGGTCGATTAGCCCGTTGGGGTTGTCGGTTATCACCTTACAACTTCACAATCGAACATCGCAAAGGCAGGGACAATGTGGTTCCGGATGCCCTATCTCGTGGCGTTCCGGTGTTGGAAATTAAAGTGCCCGTTAATGACACATGGTTTAAAGCATTGTGGGATAAATGTGTCAGTACGCCTAGGTCGTGCCCAAACTTTATAATTAAGGAGGATAAACTCTACCGTTACTCTAAAAATAAATTCGGAGTGGCTAGTGACTATGACTGGAAGCAGGTAGTACCGGAGGGTAATCGACTAGAGTTGTTAAAGAGTCACCATAGTGGCGAATTATCTCCACATTTCGGAGTATTTAAAACCTATAAAAGACTTGCACTCCGATACTACTGGCCTAATATGTATAAGGACGTGATTAGCTACGTTGGTAAATGTGATACGTGCGCAGCATATAAACACTCACAATTACCTCCTCCCGGACTCTTGGGTGATGCGAAAGAGTGCTCCAAGCCGTTTGAAACCATAAGCATGGACTTGGTAGGTCCGTTGCCACGGTCCAGAACGGGATTCACATATCTCTTAGTGGTCGTGTGCTGTTTTACGAAATACTGTTTACTATTTCCTTTACGTAGAGCTGTTGGTAAGGCTATAGCACAGAAACTAGAAGACGGCGTTTTCCTGGTACATGGTATACCCCGTACGGTTATAGCAGACAACGGGACGCAATTCACGGGTAATGAGTTACGTTCACTATTGGGGAGGTACAAAATACCTCAAGTTCACTTCACACCTCGTTACTGCCCAAGCGTGAACACCGTAGAACGCTATAACCGTACCATTATGACCGCGGTATCAATTCTCGTGGAGGATGACCATCGATCTTGGGATGTTAACATCTCAAAGATCCAGTTCGCTATGAACACCTCCACAAACGAGGTTACTCGTTTTACCCCGTTCTTCCTAGTACATGGCAGAGAGGCAGTTAGTAGTGGAGATGTCTTCGGCAATGATACCGTTGCACAGCCCACTCTAGCTTGCGCTTCCCGCAGTTCATATGCCAATCAGTTAGGGGGTTTGGGTGAGATCTTCAATAAAGTAAAGGACGCGCTCGTCAAATCGCATAAACGTAGTGCTCGTTATTATAATAGTAGTAGGAGGCACGCGGAGTTTAAGGTAGGCGACACTGTTTGGAAGAGGACATATCCTCAGAGTGACGCCTCAAAATTCTTTATGGCCAAATTAGCTCCTAAATATGAAAGATGTATAATTAGAAAAAAACTTTCACCCTTAGTGTATGAATTGGAAGGCTGTAGTTCCGGTAAAAACCTTGGTACATGGCATATCAAGGATTTTAAATCACCATATGGCGAGGATTAACTTTTTTATTTTATTTTATAGATGGTCGCGGTGACCTTTGAGGGCTGTATATGCCTAGGGACTACTGGTTTACTTGTAGCATTGGTGGCTGTATATGCCACGGTGTTAGAACCATGTCAATTAAATATATTTTACACTGTTTTTGCGGTTCGTAGTTGTTACACCGGTTCCTACTGTGTACACATTTGTGAACTACTTTTAGAGTAGCAATAGACGATTGTTTAAAAATTGTTGTTGGTTTACTTGTTGCTGTAGGATTAACACTCGAAGAGTGTATAAACCTCCGGATTGCTGGTAAGGCAGCATAATGATAGTCCTGAGTTAGGAGGCCTTAATGGCGGGCGTGTAGGCTGCATTGATGGAAAACGTTTTTAGATGTTATTTTTTTTCAGTGGCCGAATAACCGTCACACTCCATTTAGGGAAGACGGTTAGCCATTTCTCATTAGTTTGTAGCAGTTAGTTTAATTTCTTTTGGTGTATTGTTTGTTGTACCAGCTCGGCGTTATTCTCGGCGGTCATCACTTTTAGTAAGAGTATGTGTAGGGTGGTGTTCGTGCACGATTGGGTGGGGTGGTCTCTCCTATATAATTATAGTAGGTCAGACTAAGATAGTACTTCAGCAGATACATACGCATTAAGACTCTTGTTGAAGCTTGTCTTTTACATATTTTTGAATGGATTAGACTCGCTCCAGAAGTAACTCTTTAATAACACACAGGCTACATGGATAATTAAGTGTAACCAGAATTCGGTATTGTTGTTGTATATGCCTTAACTACCTAGTCGTGCCAACGTTTATTCTTTTTTCTTTCTCAGTTCCTGTTTTCAGGGTCGAGCGGTGTAGAATATTGTAAGCGTGCTTGGTTCTTTTGAGCCTGCTTAGACGCTGGAGGGCCAGCGTCGAGATTTGCCCTATCGGGTCAAATCTCTGGTGGTTGGGGAGGTACTGTTACGTTGTTTTTTTTGGTACCTAACATTTACCTGTGAGCATGCGTTGTAAATTGAGAGGTTTCCAATATGATTCTCTCCATGGTTTCCAAGTGAAATGTTCATTGTGGTTTATGCAAATGACTTTGGGTTGCGATTTGAAGAAGGAGTCATCTTTGCATCCGTACTTCATCACCGGACTATTTAGTAACACTTCCTGACGATAGATCACGTTCGGAACCATAATAAACTGGTGTTCATAATAAATTAGATTCATAATATCTTTTTTTTTTTTATTTTTTTTTTTATGGCAATCTGCCGAAGACTACGGCAATTTCTGCCAGTGTCGCGTAGTGGCTATACATGGGTATTATAATTAAATAATTAATATTTACAGAGAGAATAAGAACTTAAACTTTTTGTGGCAATCCTTTTAGCCCTGAAACAAACACAAAACATAGGAGTTAGTAATAGTTAGTAGCTTAAAATATATATAAGTCGTGTATAAACAATATATTTAATAACTTATGTCTGATTATTAGAGTTTAATATTGTTATTAGAAATAAATTTAATAAAAGCACGTATAATTTGGGGATTAGGGAAAAATGAGAGGAGGTGACGGACATTAATGGGTTTTTGGATGTTCAGTTTTGTAATAACTTTATCAAAAGAGGAAACATTATTCAAATGGCAATTTAAAAATATGTGATCTAACGTACCATCATCAAGCCCACACTCACACAAAGAACTGTCGCGGACCTTAATTTTATGGAGAAAAACTGGGGTACAGCAGTGGCCAATACGGATTCTGCATATAACGGATGTGACGGTTTTGGATGTTTCTTTGTATTTATAAAACCAAGGCTTGGGAGGAATGGTAGGTTGAATAGATGCAAACAAGCTAGCCTTTGACTTGGAAGTTTGAGACCAGTGGTCTTGCCAGGATTTAAAAAGATCTACTTTGGCCTTGTGAATCAAGTCATAGACCTGAACAGCATAATGTTTTTTATCTGCCAGATTGCTGCTGACCGCATTCTTAGCTGCTATATCTACCAGCTCATTACCCTTAATATTCATATGACTAGGAATCCATACTAATATTATCTCAATGTTTTTTTTTAAACAAGAATGTAGTACAGTTTTGATTTCAACTATGATTGGGCTACGTAGGTTATCTTTAAATGAATTTTTAACTATTGCCTCCAGAGCACTCCTGGAATCAGAAAAGATGACTGCTTTTGTAATACCTGAATGAGAGGAAATAAATAAACACGCCTCCAAAATTCCAATGCACTCCCCAGTAAAAACCGAAGACTCGGGAGGGCACTGGAACTGAAGGAATATCTGAGAGTTGGAAATATATACTGCAATACCTGTTTTGCCGTCAGAGGTCAATTTAGAAGCGTCTGTATAAAATTTGTAGTGATCCGGCCAGTTGTTATTAACAGTCGAAAGAAAATGGTCATTAGCATTGGTGGTGTCCTTATTTATTCCAATATAGGTGATCTTTGGAACAAAATTTAGAATTTCATACGGACATGTGTAGAGTGGAAATTTATTATACTGAGGAATGGGAGAATTATCTTCCACATTCCGGATATTCCTAAATGAATTGAGGATCAAAGGGGGGTCTTTATGTTTCCAATAATCGCTTTGTCTACATAGATTATCAAGTGTGGAAAGCTTAGAAAGAACTATGTGATCACTAAGAAGATATGCTTTGTACAAATATTTATCGGCTAGGTATTGTCTACGGAGAAGAAGGGGAGGGTCGCCACTCTCAACTTGCAGTGCGTTGGTAGGAGTGGATCTCATACAACCTAGTACAATGCGGAGGGATTTCGACTGAATGGTTTCCAGCTTAGCCAATGCAACCTTACTACAGGGTTCCAGGAGAAAAGACCCATAGTCCAGTAAACTTCTTATTGTAGCATTGTATATGAGTTTGAGAGTGAAGGGATGGGCACCCCACCAAACACCTGCTAGAGCACGTAGCATATTAAGGTTCTTCTCACATTTATTGATTATATAATTGAGATGAAAGACACCAGATAATTTACAGTCCAAAATTACCCCAAGGAATTTCACATTATCCTCGACATTAATCGGGGATCCTTCAATCTCAAGGTGGACATATGGAGTTAAACGTTTACGTGAAAAAACTACAACGGAGCTTTTAGGAGCTGACAAGCTAAGACCATGAGAGATTAACCACTGGTTTAGGGAGTTAAGGGATATTTGCATGGATTCCGTAGCAAGTTCCACAGACGAGGTAGGAATATATAAGCATAAGTCATCTGCGTATTGTAAAATTTGGCAGTCGTTATTAAGGGAATTGTGAAGATCAGAGGTGTAAATACTGTATAAAAGAGGACTTAGTACTGAACCCTGCGGTAACCCACGCCAAACAGTTCTGGGGTCATATGATTCCCCTGGAACATGGAGTTTAATACTGCGACCAGCCAACAGATTACAAATACAGTTAAGTATCTTAACCGGGATACTCAGCTGGCGTAATTTACTTCTGAGTACGGAAAGAAGGACACTGTCGTAAGCTGCTGAGATGTCGAGAAAGACCGCTAGAACAGACTCACTTTTGCTGAAGGCAATCCGGACATCGGTCATAAATATACCAATGCTATCCATTGTGCTAGCACCCTTTCGGAAACCAAATTGGGACTTTGCTAGAAGGCCTCGGCTTTCAACCAACCACTCCAACCTGTTTTTTATGAGGTGTTCCAGGATTTTACCTATAACAGGTGATAGAGCAATGGGTCGAAAGTTTTCAGGGCAATCAGGAGGTTTCCCTGGTTTTAGGATGGGAATTATTAGTTGCGTTTTCCAGGCGTCAGGGATATGGGAGAGAATAAAACATGCGTTGATTATAGTTAAAAGATATTGGCGACTGCGGGACCCCAATTTTTTAAAAAACGAATATGGATGACCATCTATGCCTGGGGCGGAATCGTGAACGTGTTTGAGGACTGCATCCAGTTCGCTTAGCGAGAAGGGAGAATCTAATGGGTCATTGGAAATTTCGCCCCCCCCAGAAGGAGAGGGGCATTCTCCCAAAAAGGGAACGGAAGGGGGAGCAAGTTTCATCAGGAAAGGTTCTGCAATGTCGCCAGGCATAGATGAGGAGTTTCGGACGGAGCAGCCACGTTTAAAACGTTTGAAATTTTGCCAAACAAGAGAGGAAGGGGATGAAGGGGAAAGTGAAGTGCAGAATTTCTTCCATCCTTCATATTTTTTTTTTTTTAATAGACGCCTGGATCTCGCACCAATCCGGTTGTACTCAATCAGGTTTTCAGTAGTCATATTTTCAGCATAATTAAGTTCCGCTTCATTTCTGGATTTAACCATGCTGGTACATTCCCGATCCCACCAGGGAGGAGATGATATTTTTCCGGAGGCTGAATTTTTAAGCGGTATGCTGTCGTCCGCGGCAGAAGAAATTGCACCAGAAAATTTGAATATACAGTCCTCTAAGTTGGCTGGGGAAACCTGAGGCAAAGTGGGAATTATATCCTCAAGAGTTTGAGTGTATAATTCCCAATCCGCGCCAGTAAGCCTATATTTTAAAAGAGGAGGGTTGTCTCTATGAGGTAAGGACCTATTGACCAGAGTAGTGCATATTGGGTAGTGGTCACTACCATACGTGAGGTTAAGTCGCTTCCACTCCAACTGGGCGGACAAACTAGCTGAACACAGGGTAAGGTCTACACAGCTTCTACTCTGGCCGGTTCTAGGCAGGCGAGTGACGGAACCATCGTTGACAACACATAAACCCAAGTCTTCCAACAGATCAACCAGCTCAAAACCAGGGGGATCAGAGTGGTCAGAGCCCCACAGGGAATGATGGCAATTAAAATCTCCCAAAATTATAACAGGATTCAGTGAGGAACATATATTATGAATGTATTGAAAGCAGGAGGGATTGGGGGAGGGAATATAGACAGATATAAAATTAATGCCCAGGATATTAACACCTACAGCATTAATCTCATCTCCGTGGGGAGGCAGGGATAAAGGGGAGGAAGTAAGAAGATTGTTCACTAGCATAGCAGCCCCGCCATAACCGTCAGCGCGGTCATCCCGGAGAGTGCTATAGCCAGGGAAATTAAAATGGAGTCGTGGAGTTAACCACGATTCTGAGATTGCAAAAATTGCAGGTTTATACAAATTAATAAGGTGGCAGATTTCATGTTTTTTGGGTAGTGCGCTTCTGGTGTTCCACTGCATGAGATGGAATGTTACGGTTTTTAATTTTATTGACTATGTTGTCAGCTACGTGGTCCGGTAATGTGTAATTTGAAAGTAAGGTGGAAAGCAAAGTAATAATAGTGTTGATAGTCTCTTCATTCTCATTATGAGTGGGAGGGTGGTCCATCAGAGCACAACCATTAGGAGAGGGGGGGAAAGAATAACTGTTAATAATATCCTGATGGGCCCTAAGGTCATAACCAGGATGGGAGGGTGTGTGGGACTTTTGACGGGTAGTAACAATTTTTTTTCTGGAGGAAGAAGTAGGGGGTTGGGAATGGGAGGTATAATTAGGAATTGGAAGACGGGGAGGACGGGGATCATGGTTAAGAGACTGGTGGATAGTCAGAGCAGGAGGGGCTGACGCCGTAACGTCTGCAAAAGATCGGTAGGAGGGGGTGTGACGTTTGGCTGCTTCAGAATAAGATACATTATCCTTAGCCATGGTGGACTTGATGTTCCGCTGACGCAGGTATTCCGGACATAGACGACTGTTCGCAGGGTGAGCACCCGTACAATAAAAGCACTTAGGCTCTTCAATGGAACACCCGTCCCCAAAGTGGTCACCACCACAGCGGTAGCACCGTGGCTTTGACCGGCATTGAGTCCTGGTGTGTCCGTATTTGCAGCACCCGAAACACTGGACAGTGGGAAAATTATAGATCTCGACTGGAAGGGAATTGAAACAGCAAAAAACTCGATCTGGGAGGTTCTGACCATCAAATGTGATTACAACGCTCGATGTAGCAACCCATTCCGTTTTCCCATCATTACTAACTCTGCGGTTCAATCTCCTCACCTTCAACACCTTGCCAAGTGGGGACTTCAAGGTATCCAAGACTTCAATGTCAGTCCAATCAGTAGGGACTCCCCTCACAACACCCATCCTGGTGATGTTAAAAGTGGGTATCATTAACGTGAAGCCTTTTTTTTTTATTGACTCATTGTCGATAAATGCATTGGCATCTTCCGGGCCCTTGAACTCGACAGATACCCTGTTTCTTCCTATTCTCTTTATACCCCCATCTACAATATTCACAACATTCAGTTTCTGTAATAGTTGACCGAATTTTATAGGGTGGAGGGTAGTGCCAGAGGCTGGATCGGATTCGAAAAGAGATGCGTAGACTAAAAATGGATGACTATCTAAATGTGAGTACTTGGTGCGTGAGATCAATGACGGAGCCGTGACCCGGTCGCGTTTAGTCGCTGAAGCATTTTCGTCCGTGACATTCGTAGAATCGTTGGGGAGATGATTTTCAATGAGTTTCCTCTTTTGAGAAGCAACTTCAACTTCCATTGTCTCAAATTGAGACAGGGGAGCCGTCAGAATAGGCGCATGTGAAAACAAATCTTGCGATTGTAGCTGAGCGGGATGGGGGGGGTCTGGCGGGCGACCAGGAGATCGCTCGTCATCCGCCATTGTAAGTCAGCATAGGCCAGTAGAATATTAAATACTTATAATAAAAAACTTACCAAATGTAAGATCACGTACACAAACAAACAAAAACAAACACAGGACGAGCACAAACACGTAAAATACACCCAAAAACCACCAAAAAAAGCAGAGAAAGAGCCAAAAATCAGTGCGAGAACCAAAACAACATGTACTCGCCACAAACGCCTTTTGACACTCCATAATATCTTATTTAAGCTGTGATTGTGTTTACATTCCAGATGTCATTCGGTTAAACGTCAGTTTCTTTCTGACAGTTGGAGGCGACATCTAGCGGCTGCGATATGCAGTTGTAGTTCTAATCGATACATTTTAACATTTTCATTGGAAATCATCGAACTAATATCATAAAGACAAATCCTTAATAATTTCCAGCTTTTGGTTGAAATACTTAATTGTTTTTTTTAACCGTAAACGGAAGTGAAATTATTTTTTTATTAAGGAGAATTTTCTAGAAGCATCGCGGACCTCACAATCCATATTTAATCTGTGGTATGTCTATGGCTTAGTGTTGCCAGGTGATTCATTCTCAATTCGCCGAACGAGTGAGGAAAAAGGTTGCTCCACTTAGGACAAACTTTAGTGTTAGAACTAAGAAATAATTAGTTTGTCAGCTTGGATCCTGAAAATTGTTATTGTTTCAGAGTATAAACGTCATGTTGGACAGTTGTTAGGGATTTTCAAGAATTAAATATCTTGAGGTAGTGCTTCGGTCATCAGTGCTCTTGTAAGTTTTACCTGAAACAGGGGAGATTTTCTAGGTGCTCCGCCTGTTTCCGGTTGGGAGGCATAACAAGACAATGGAAGGTCACGGGCGTCATTTTGCTATTGATCAAGCCTGAGGCAAAGTTACAAACTTTATCTCGTGTTTTATAAGGTAAGGATTTTGGTGAATTAGTGTTTGGAAGTGATCTCTGAGTCCTTCCCAGGTCGTTAAAAGGATATTGACGTGATCCCTGGATATTTATTACAGGATTCCATGCGTTGAGGATTCGCAGATGAACTAGGCGGACCTGTTCTACAGCCGGTCGCATCAAGCAGTCAATTGTTTTCATCATTACCCAACTGTGAGTATTACCATTGCTGTCCCACCACGCAGGGTTAGGCAAACAGAAGTCGTAGCTCATTCAATTGTGTTTTCTAAGGGCCTCGTAGGCCACGTGGACTGGCTAATGGTTTAGTCTTTAGATCTCCTAGCTCCTCCCCTCTATTCATTCTCAAGGAAAGTACCATGGTTTTCCCTTATATAATAGGGTCCCCGTATTGTCAATTCCAGGTGAGGCAACTCGAGCGATTCGTCTCGCCGCCAGGATCTAGACGAGCCTCTGGGACCTGGACGCGAGACCCGTTCCTCGAGTCCACTCAAGGCCTCCAGTGGAGACGGTCGTGCAGTAGCAGAGTCCGCCTAGCGATTTATTGCAGGCGGGACGGTTTTTTTTTTTAAGTTAAAATAACTGGAAGGTTTAAGAAACAGTACTCTGGCTTATAAGGTACAGCAATAGACGTAACCTCTATCTCCAACCAATACACACGTTGGTCGCCACTGTTACATTTGAGATTTTGTCCCTCTAGTGGTAATGGAACAAAAGCCCAGATGCTAGGTGGGTTGGTATTAAAATGCAAAGAAACAACAAATTATCTCAAACAATATAAGTTTATTGTTTTAAACTATATAAACTTAACTATTAAAAAAAGGTAATGCCAGCCAGCCTTAAATTCGGTCGGTTTCGAACTATGGTCATGGGGGGTTGGAGATAAACCCAGTACTGTTCCTTCTTCAAAAGTTTAAATCAAATTAAAGTAAATAAAGTATAATTAAATTAAATTAGTTCTTGCTAAAATATCAAGATACAACCTTCCAGTTTAGCGAATACTAATAAATATTATATGGGCGCCAGGGACTTGAACAGTCCCGGACCACGGAGCCGACGAAGATGTCCAATATAATTCCAGTTAAGCGTAGGTGTCGAACCCGGGGTCCTTTAATTTAATTAAGTTGAAGACCGGCTTCTAATTTGGAAAACCGGGCAGGTGATACACGGGTTCTTATATGAACCAGTGGAAAATAAATTTAAAAGGTGTCAATTTAGATTTAAAAAAAAAAAAAACCGTCCCGCCTGCAATAAATCGCTAGGCGGACTCTGCTACTGCACGACCGTCTCCACTGGAGGCCTTGAGTGGACTCGAGGAACGGGTCTCGCGTCCAGGTCCCAGAGGCTCGTCTAGATCCTGGCGGCGAGACGAATCGCTCGAGTTGCCTCACCTGGAATTGACAATACGGGGACCCTATTATATAAGGGAAAACCATGGTACTTTCCTTGAGAATGAATAGAGGGGAGGAGCTAGGAGATCTAAAGACTAAACCATTAGCCAGTCCACGTGGCCTACGAGGCCCTTAGAAAACACAATTGAATGAGCTACGACTTCTGTTTGCCTAACCCTGCGTGGTGGGACAGCAATGGTAATACTCACAGTTGGGTAATGATGAAAACAATTGACTGCTTGATGCGACCGGCTGTAGAACAGGTCCGCCTAGTTCATCTGCGAATCCTCAACGCATGGAATCCTGTAATAAATATCCAGGGATCACGTCAATATCCTTTTAACGACCTGGGAAGGACTCAGAGATCACTTCCAAACACTAATTCACCAAAATCCTTACCTTATAAAACACGAGATAAAGTTTGTAACTTTGCCTCAGGCTTGATCAATAGCAAAATGACGCCCGTGACCTTCCATTGTCTTGTTATGCCTCCCAACCGGAAACAGGCGGAGCACCTAGAAAATCTCCCCTGTTTCAGGTAAAACTTACAAGAGCACTGATGACCGAAGCACTACCTCAAGATATTTAATTCTTGAAAATCCCTAACAACTGTCCAACATGACGTTTATACTCTGAAACAATAACAATTTTCAGGATCCAAGCTGACAAACTAATTATTTCTTAGTTCTAACACTAAAGTTTGTCCTAAGTGGAGCAACCTTTTTCCTCACTCGTTCGGCGAATTGAGAATGAATCACCTGGCAACACTAAGCCATAGACATACCACAGATTAAATATGGATTGTGAGGTCCGCGATGCTTCTAGAAAATTCTCCTTAATAAAAAAATAATTTCACTTCCGTTTACGGTTAAAAAAAACAATTAAGTATTTCAACCAAAAGCTGGAAATTATTAAGGATTTGTCTTTATGATATTAGTTCGATGATTTCCAATGAAAATGTTAAAATGTATCGATTAGAACTACAACTGCATATCGCAGCCGCTAGATGTCGCCTCCAACTGTCAGAAAGAAACTGACGTTTAACCGAATGACATCTGGAATGTAAACACAATCACAGCTTAAATAAGATATTATGTTTCCTTCAAAACACACAGCGTTGGTTGAAGAAGCTGTCATTAGATTTTGCCTTAAATGCTGTAAATAGTATGAAAACACTTACCAATTTCCGAACGTTACCTTAGGATCTTCATCTTTCACTATGGCAGTAGCTCGCGGTAATCGACGAGCTGACATCTGTCACTCATAGCGTCAAAAAATTTTGCCGCCAACGTATGGAAAATTTTTCACTCGTCAATTTTCTTAGAAAATTTTGAGAAAAGTGGTGTAAAGTTTCAGTTAAAGCTATAAAGATAGAATTTAAGTACTCTTTATAAGTAATTTCATATTATCCTTGATTATGAGTGAGCGCGATATCGAAATTGAGGGCGAAAGCTCTCACCGCAAGATCGCCGGTGCTCCTACCGATGCTTCGGACGGAGATCGGTCAGTGGAGACCAGTGAACCCCAGCGGCGGTTCTCCTATGAGAGTGAGGAAGAGAGCTCTTCATCCTCGGAGGATGAGGGCACAGCTTCCCCACCGCCGAACAAGAGGTCGAAGAGAGCGAAGCAATTACCCTGTGCGGACCCGCGCATCGATAATCTTATGAACCAGGTAAGTTTTATATCTGGTTACATGACACAATTGCCACATTATATCAGTAACTTCACTCAGAAACAGCAACAACCAACTACTGTTCGTTCTGACCTTAGTGTTGCTAGTACTTCTAAAGCACACTGTAGTTTTTTAAACAACCCGGTTGTGTCTAAAGAGACAGAAACTTTACAATTTGGGGATTTAAGTGTACAACATAATGATAAGATAGTTATTCCTAAAGCTAATACAGAGCGTCTTGAGGAGCTAAAACGACTACAGCAGTTTGACACTCCAGCGTGGAAAGGAATTCGTTACAAGGATACTTTGCGAACATGTTCAGCCACACCAGGTTTTACACAATTAAGGGTAAATGAGGAGTTATGTCACTTGAACAAAACCAAGGACTATTTAGCCTCTGCGGAAGGAGTTTTGGCTGGACTCTCTAATGTAGGTCTAGAGCAGAGAGGGCTGCTCAAGCAGGGACTGCAGGATCTTGTTAATTGGGCTGCAGCTCGTCCACAAGAATTGTCTCCTAATACACTTTTTGAGAAAGTCACCACTCTATTTGGCCCAAACTCTCCCATTCAAAAGTGCTTTGACAATAATATGCAGATAATTTGTGGCAGGAGAAGTGAATGCATTGAAATAAGGCGAAGCAGAATTCTAAAAGAGATAAATAGTCAAAACTTAAGGGCGTCTTTAGTAAATATACCACCAAGTTCAGAGTATCTCTTTAGCCGAGAGGCTTTGCAACCTCTTGTGCAATCACTAGGAGGGTCTCAATCATGGCTTAATACACCGGATTATTTAAAACAAAAAGGTAATCATCGGGAGTATCATGACCGTCATGATCGTCGCTTTAACAATGATAAAAAGGGGCCAAATAATAAGCAATTTAAAACAAACAAAAAATTTAAAACTGGTTACAAAAGGAATAATTCCTTTCGTTTTAAAAATACCCGAGATACCAAGTCCAGTGCTGATCGTGGATCAGAACAAAAATGACTATGCCAGGGTACAGACTTTTCAAGGGGGCTGCTTAAAGGACCATGTAAAGGCTTGGGAACTGATGAATGCAAACGAATTCATACTAAAAATAATAACAGGAAGTCGAATACCCTTCAAATCCAAGCCTCCAATGCAATATCCCACAAGACACATAATAAAGAAATTCTCAACCAGAAAAAACTTAGAGATGACAGAGATAATGGAAAAATTAAAAAAACAAGGCGTGTTAGAGAAACCAAAAGAAGTAAATGCGGGATTTTATTCCAAGATGTTTCTAGTGAAAAAGTCAGACGGCAGCTCAAGACCCATATTCGACCTGAGGGGGCTGAACCAGCATGTAGCCACAAAACATTTTCAACTCGTATCTCAAATAGATGTTATAGAGTTTCTACAACAGAAGGACTGGCTTGCGAAAATAGATTTACACCAAGCATACTTTCATATGCCGATCTCAAAATCACACCGGCGATTCCTGAGAGTCATCTACAACCAGGAAATTTTACAATTGACAGCACTCCCATTTGGCCTTTCGTCAGCACCCAGAACATTTGCAGCAGTAACCAACTGGGTGGCAGAGAACTTGCGAGCCCGTGGTATCCGCATTCTTGTTTATTTGGACGATTTTTTACTGGCACACCAGGACAAGACAACTTTAGACTCCCATGTCTCGGAGACTGTGGAGGTCCTAACAAAGCTTGGGTGGCAAATAAACCTCCAAAAGTCCATTCTAGATCCCACTCAAGAACTAGAATACTTAGGCCTTCTTTGGAATACTGCTTCCAATCACAAGGCCCTGCCCACAAACAAGGTGGAAAGGGTAAAGTTAGTAATTTCAATGCTTCTGAGAAAGAAACTTTGTTCCCTCAAACAAGTTCAGAGTTTATTAGGACTTCTAAATTTTGCTACCCTCACCACTCCAAGGGGACGACTGCATTGTCGTCAGACACAAATATTTCTGAAATCATTCAGGCAGGGCAGACCAAGACAAAAAAGGTTGCTCCCTCTGCTGGTTTGCGAAGAGCTAACATGGTGGCGAGAAGCCATAGACCACAGCTCAGTTCCCCTACACGTGGGGCAAGTAACCCACTTTCTGACCACCGATGCTGCGGACGAAGGGTGGGGAGCCCACATGAACGGGCTCCTCTTGTCAGGAACTTGGCAAACACATCAAAGAAAATGGCACTCGAACTTGAAAGAGATGTTTGCCGTATACGCAGCAATAAGCAGCCAAAAAGCCAATCTTCAGAGTGCACATATTTCAGTTCAATCCGACAACAGAACACTAGTCGCATATTTGAGGAACGAGGGAGGAACACGTTCCCTAGCGCTCCTGAACCTAACCTGCAAACTAATGAAGTTAGCAGATCAGTTGAACATCACTCTGTCAGCGGCTTACCTCCCGGGGAGGTACAACGGCATAGCCGACCGCTTATCAAGGAACAGACCAGTGCCGGAATGGCACCTGTTGCCCCAGGCCTCGGAGGCCATATTTCAAAAGTGGGGCGTCCCCGACGTGGACCTATTCGCGTCCGAAAAGTCGGCCGTTGTGCGACAGTACGTCACATGGGACTCGAACGATGGCTTGGCAAGCTTCTGCGATGCATTCAGTCGAAGATGGCAGTATCGACTGGCATGGGTGTTCCCTCCGCCCAACTTGATAACTCGACCCACGAGTGCTCAGTCATCTAAACTCGGCGGAAGGGACGTACATATTAATAACCCCACACTGGACCCAGTGTGCCTGGCTCCCAGACTTGAAGGCAAGAGCTCTCGGAGAGCCAGTGCCGATACAGAACCTATGCAAGAACCTCGTAGACCTGACGACAGGCAGGACTCCTCCACAGATCGACAAGCTGCAACTTCTAGCTTGGAAAGTTGGGGGTGGGTCAGTCAGGTTGCCCAGTGGTCAGTAGAGGAAAAGGACCTCTTACAAAGTAGTTGGAGAAAATCCACACTTGTTACTTATAAAGCTCCTATCCAGAGATGGATATCATGGTGTAATTCTCACCGCATAAATCCTAAATCACCTGATCCCAAAGATTTAGCAAGGTTTCTAGCCAAACTATACTTAGTTGATAATTTAGCTTCTAGCACCATCCGTTTACACAAGTCTGCAATTTCTACATACTGTGCCATACCAACAGATGTGATATCCAAAAACTTTTTTGTCCATCAAGTTTTAAAAGCCATATCTTTAGCAAAACCACTGCCTAGTAAGTTACCAGTATGGGATACAAAGTTACTCTTTGATTGGCTTAAATCAACACCGGAGGTTAACACACTCTTTGATATTGCTAGGAGAACAGCACTTATTTTACTTTTAGCCTCTGGCAGACGTTTACATGACCTAACATTGTTACATATATCAAATGAACATATGGTGTTAGATGATGAATCCTTAACATTGTGGCCAAAGTTTGGCTCAAAAACAGATACTGGAAACCACAGACAATCAGGGTGGTTACTTAAAATCCATCCTAATCCTAATCTATGTCCAGTAAGGCACATACAACACCTTGTACAATATTCACGTGATAGAAGAGCACAAGTGAATGGGTTAACAAGCTTATTTACAACAATTAAAGGTGTGGCCAGGCCAGCATCAAAAACAATAATTTCAGGATGGATTAGATCCATCTTTAAACAGGTAAATATTGAAGCATCTCCGGGAAGCATAAGGTCTGCCGTGGCCTCAAGAAGCTGGCTAGAAAATAGACCACTTGACGAAATTTTAAGCAGAGGAAACTGGAGAAGCAGTGATACTTTCAGAAAATTTTACTGTCGGGAGGTGATAAGAGAGAGCTCTATCCCTCAGGAAGATTTACTATACGATAATTTTTCTAACATTTAAATATATTTAATTGGTACATGGTACAAATTTCATGTCAATTTGATTCACATATTATGAGTGTTATTTAATAATTTGATTGATCTCACTAACAATTAGTACTTATTAAATAAGTAAGAAAATGATTGATCTCATTAAGACTTTAATTACTAATAATAGAATAATCTGAAAGAAGTAGTGTTAATTTTGGCATTTTCTAGAATATATAAATTGGATTGAAATACTTTATTGTTTAATTCAAGATTAATTCATGAATAAAGGTATCTTGATATTCATTTATTCCATACATAATTCACATAGCGTCTACATCCTTCAGGTATTCTTTCACCAGCAGATATCAAACAGGTCTTCAACCAACGCTGTGTGTTTTGAAGGAAACATAATAGAACTGTTTTGCATTAAAACAAAACAGATATTATGTTAAATGAAAAACACACAGCGTTGCAGCAAGGTGCTTGCTGGTGAGTTTTGAAGACTTCTATGAGTGACAGATGTCAGCTCGTCGATTACCGCGAGCTACTGCCATAGTGAAAGATGAAGATCCTAAGGTAACGTTCGGAAATTGGTAAGTGTTTTCATACTATTTACAGCATTTAAGGCAAAATCTAATGACAGCTTCTTCAACCAACGCTGTGTGTTTTTCATTTAACATAATATCTGTTTTGTTTTAATGCAAAACAGTTCTATTATGAATCTAATTTATTATGAACACCAGTTTATTATGGTTCCGAACGTGATCTATCGTCAGGAAGTGTTACTAAATAGTCCGGTGATGAAGTACGGATGCAAAGATGACTCCTTCTTCAAATCGCAACCCAAAGTCATTTGCATAAACCACAATGAACATTTCACTTGGAAACCATGGAGAGAATCATATTGGAAACCTCTCAATTTACAACGCATGCTCACAGGTAAATGTTAGGTACCAAAAAAAACAACGTAACAGTAACGAGAAAGAGACGGACGTAATTTAGAGCTGTCAAATTTAGTTGGAACTAATATTTCCATACAAATGAAGGGTGCACGTAAAAACATGTCGACTAAAAACACGGTGAAGCGCAAGGCATAAACTAGTTTGACATCTCTAACTTAGTTCATAGCTATGGCCGTCCTTTTCTCGCACTGCCTTTTAGTAAAAGATAGCAATAGCCTAAATTAAGTTTAGTTTGTGCACAACAGAATCGACACCATTGGGTTAATTTATGTCCGTTTCGACCGCGCGGCCACGGCGTTTTTTTTTTAAAAAAACTATGCCAAGTTTTTGTAAAAGTTTGTAAAAGTTGATTCCCAAAACCATAAATTTGTCAAAGTTATGGTTAAAAAGTTATAAGGGTTTGAACGTGGCCGCGCCATCGAAACGCGGAGAACCGCGCGGCCACGGAGATCTTTAAAACTATGCGTTGTAGAGACCTGAAATTTAGGTAAATAACAGATTGAATTTGTAAAAAAATTGTAAAAATATACAAAAAAATCCTAGGTCTATATCTTAGGAGCTGTAAGACTTAAAACCCCATGGCCGCGCCATCGAAACGGTGAAAAATACGTTATCACCGATATCTCGCTGAAAAAGCATCGCAGAAGTCTGAAGTTTTTTGTAAAACACAGATTTGAATTTGTCAAAACTGGTAAAAATACTTCAAAAAATCCTCTGGTTATATTTTAGGAGCTGTAAGACTACAAACCCATGGCCGCGCCATTGAAACGGTGAAAAATACGTTATCGCCAATATCTCGCTGAAGAAGCATCGCAGAGGTCTGAAGTTTTTTGGTAAACCTAGATTTGAATTTGTCAAAACTCATAAAAATACACAAAAAAATCCTAGGTTTATATTTCAGGAGCTGTAGTACGGTATCGCTTAGAAATAAGTCGTGATTATTTATCGAAGAAAGTAAGTATTAGCTTGATTTTTTTTTGTAAACAAAACCTAATTAAGTAGAACTAACGATAGTAGGCAAAAAAGTATATTTTTTTTATAATATAAACCCTGTAATAACGTTTTGAATGTTTCGATAGGGTGACCATGACTTATTGTTTACAGAAAACTTTCCGCCTATTGTATTAGAAATTATTTCTCAAGGATCCTAAATTAAATAAAAATGAAGAGTCGTATGTTCATTCCTATAAACATAATTATGTTTTTGTAACATATTGGTTGACATCGAGTAACATCCGTCAATCCGCACGTGGCCAGCGTGGTGGATTATAGCCCATTCCCTCTCAGAGGAGGCCTGTGCCCCAGCAGTGGGAACATTAATAGACTGATGATGATGATCTTATCGTTTCATTTTAATTATTTTTTTTAATTATTAAAAAAAAAAACACTTAAATCACAGATTATTCAGTTAGGTGCTTTTTCAGCTATCAAGCAATGAAGGGGTCCATTGCTTAATAGCTGAAAGAGCATCTAAATTAAAAAAGCAATTGTTTTGAATTTGTCTAAAGGATTTGAAATATATGTATTATTACAGAAATAAGTGTCATTGCATAGTATTTCCCGAATGATTTGTTATGACGATGGTAAAACCGAAATGCACGCAAGTTCCGAACAACCTATGACAATATATAATCTAACATAATTATGGTCTATACATAGATGATTAAGATAATTTAAAAAAAAAACAGTAATTTTAAACACACCATACTTTCACAGTCGTATTAAAAAAATATAATATAAAAAAAAATCTTAAGTGTAAGTAAATAATCTGTGATTTGTGGTTTTGTCAGAAATATGTAAGTTAGCAATCTGTGATTTATGTGATTTTTTAAGAAATAAAAATGTTTTTGTATCTTATCATTTTAATTTAATATAGAATCCTTGAAAAATATTTTTTAATGTAATAGGTGGAAGTTTTTTGTAAGCAATAAGTCATGGTCACCCTAACCAAACATTCAGAACGTTTTAAAGGTTATAAGCGATACCGTACTACAGCTCCTGAAATATAAACCTAGGATTTTTTTGTGTATTTTTACGAGTTTTGACAAATTCAAATCTAGGTTTTACAAAAAAATTCAGACCTCTGCGATGCTTCTTCAGCGAGATATTGGCGATAACGTATTTTTCACCGTTTCAATGGCGCGGCCATGGGTTTGTACTCTTACAGCACCTAAAATATAACCCGAGGACTTTTTGAAGTATTTTTACCAGTTTTGACAAATTCAAATCTGTGTTTTACAAAAAACTTCAGACCTCTGCGATGCTTTTTCAGCGAGATATCGGCGATAACGTGTTATTCACCGTTTCGATGGCGCGGCCATGAGGTTTTAGTCTTACAGCTCCTAAAATATAAGCCTAGGATTTTTTTGTATATTTTTACAAATTTTTTACAAATTCAATCTGTTATTTACCTAAATTTCAGGTGTCTGCAACGCTTAGTTTTAAAGATCTCCGTGGCCGCGCGGTTCTCCGCGTTTCGATGGCGCGGCCACGTTCAAACCCTTATAACTTTTTAACCATAACTTTGACAAATTTATGGTTTTGGGAATCAACTTTTACAATCTTTTACAAAAACTTGGCATAGTTTTTTTTAAAAAAAAACGCCATGGCCGCGCGGTCGAAACGGACACGTTAATTTTAATCATTTATAACTTTAATTTATAAAAACACTAGCTGATGCCTGCGGCTTCGCCTGCTTGAAAAATCATGTACTAAAAAAAATACTATTGAATCACTCATTCTATTATAAAAACCCGCATCAAAATCCGATGCATAGTTTTAAAGTGTTTTTCAGCCGCGCCATTGAAACGGTGGATAACACGTTATCGCCATATCTCGCTGAAAAAGCATCGCAGAGGTCTGAAGTTTTTTTTAAAATATCCGTGGCCGCCGCGCAGTTCTCCGCGTTTCGATGGCGCGGCCACGTTCAAACCCTTATATCTTTTTAACCAGAACTTTGACAAATTTATGGTTTTGGGTATCATCTTTTACAAATTTTTACAAAATCTTGGCTGATTTAAAAAAAAAAACCACCGCGCTCCGTGGCCGCGCGGTCGAAACGCACACACCCTGTACCTATACATTAGCGATCTCTTGCCGTGCAAATTCGTGTAAAGTAACAACTTTAATCCCATTCTTATTCGTGGTTTTGCTTTTCTTTAGATTTTCAGTGAAAAACTTACGTTCGTACGTTTGTTTCACTTTATTGCCACCGACTTCCAAAAGTAACAAAAAAAAAATTGTCACTTTTTTTGGTATCTAATGTGTTATTTAGGTACTGTACTACAATATGGTGTTGGTGGGTGTGTGTACATCTCATGTTTACCTACATCTTTCAATAATAAAATAAATTATGTTCGATACGATTACTTAGAGCTAATGTATAAAATAAAACTTCTTATGTTATTACAAATTATTTATTGAAATAAACACAAATATCAGTCTTGAATAGCCATCTTGTCTTGACTAGCAAATAAAAGTACCTACCTGTTATTGAATAAAGTAAAAAAAACATGTGATAAAGTTACGCCTTTGCACAGGATTCTTTGTCACTGGCTTGACACGATCCTCCAGCACCTTCCTTATTTTCTGAAGGCTCTCTACGAACCGGCCCAGTTTGACTGATAGGTACCACCCGTTCCCCTTTGACAGGCTCCAGTTTTCTAGGAGCAGAAACCGTCAGGATACCGTCACTAGAGAGCTGAGAAACCACGTCCTCCGATTCAGTACCTTCAGGCAGGGCGTATCTCCTCAGGAACTGGCGGGAAACGAAGCCATGTTCATCTTCTTTCTCTTCATGCTTAGCTTCAATGACCACGTAGCCATCAGCTGTCTTCACAGTTATTTCTTCCGGAGAAAAGTGCTGCACATCAAGATTGACCTGGAACTTATCTTTGTCAGTCTTGATGGTCGATCCCAAGTCTTTGGTCAGCTGTGACAGGTGCCTCCAAGGTCTGAAGTAATCGTGCAGCGTCCACGGCGACATCATAGATGTAAGAAAATCGTCGGGAGTAAGCGCCAAACCGAATGATTGGTCGAACAGTTTGTTTAAACCACGATTTTGACGGTTTTCAGCATGAGGACATTTTTCTTCTGCCAATACGTGTCTTGTTCCGATGCCGAGGAATATGATTGCGAGGGTAAGGAAGTACGAGAATCCACTGAAAGTCTTCATCAGTATATTAAGTTTCGCGGTAATGTAGGTATACATTACCGCGAAACTTAATATACTGATAATCCGGAATATTTTATCAGCTCGGATTGGAGTAAATATGATAATAGTACTTTTTATCAGACTTACATAACTTGGAAAAGTACGGACGAATTGAGAACTTTCTACTAATCAGTATATTTTTAACAGGAATCAAGGATGCTAGTCGTTTTGTTAACAGTGCCATCTAGCGGCGAGTAGCAACAGTTAGAAGTGCATTTGAAGCACGGGAAGGGTCACCGTCTTTTGGAATGTTATCAAAAAAATGTTGACTGGCACAACGTATCCCGAACGAGTCGAACTTTCCCGAAAGTTCTGCAATCCACCCGATTTCCAATATGGAACGGACGAACGGTTTTGCTGTTTGGTTACCAATTTATCATGAATATGGTGTGAGTTTATGTAAAGAGTTGTTTTCCTTACTATTATTATAACTAGAATTTATTTTTTGATGGCAATATGCTCGGCTCGCCCCCTATTACATAGGACTTAAATACCTACCAGTGCCTAGTTGCCTACTATTAGCTCCTTAGAGTATATATGTTCTGTGACTATTTTTACGCAAAAATTATTTCTGGAAAACGACTTTTTTTTTGAGGTGAAAAATTATGTTTTGTGTTAGAACTCAATGTAACACACTCAAAACATTGTGCTTGTGGATGGATAGAATAGCACGGGGGTCGTGAAGGTGTTTAAAGTAAAAATCTTACATTAAAAAAAAAACTTGTCAAAAAGTTGGAACTTTGCCCCCCAATATCTCCGTAGGTAACTAGAAGGTTCCCAGGTATGGTGTAGAACAAAAAAATGATCGGAATGCCGAGGAGAACAATTGCCTTTCGGCTTCGTTAAGAGGTGTTTTACACCCTTTATTTAAGATCATTTTTTAGAAATAAAAGCCATATCTTCTAAATATTGGTATATTTTCAAAAATATTGTATTACATGACTTGCTTATCTATTTACAAAAATAAAAACAAAATTAAAATTAATATTAAATCAGTTTTACAACCGCCAATGCTTCACTACAATTAAATAAAGGTCTAAATATCATTGAACCAGTTACAGAGGGGTCCGACGGTAAATAACTTACGTTATATTTACAAAATAACAAGATTTTACGCACAATCTTGAGAATTTCAACACTCAATTTTTTAAAAATAATTTTGAATATTTTTTTTCTTTTTTGTAATATGTATAGTGCGGTAAGACTTTAGATAGGAAAATAAAGTTTTTGTTTCTTATTTAGTTAACATATAACTATGAAGTTTTTATAGAACATTATACATATTACAAAATAATATTGCCTTACATTGTTTTTATAACAAGAGGCGACTGTTATTATAAGAAACAAGATATTATTTCATTGTTTTTCCAATGTACAAAAAATGTATCGATTTTTTTTATCTTATTCAGTCAATAAAAATTTTCATTGTTAGACAATTATAAGTCAAATATGTGCCTACTTGTATTTCTATTTTTTAATAACCCAGCGCCTCTTGCTACTTTGTGAAAGCCCCGTTTAATATAAAAAGCGCACAATACACTATTTAGAAGCGGTATGAGCTTGTATTTTTTTTGTTTTTATATTAAATTTCGCTCCAAAATGGAGTTTTCATACAACGGTTGATGCAAGTGGGATTTCTTGTCTCAATACTATAAATTTTCTATTTCAAGCACACATTTATTTAAATCTAATAGGTTTAAAAATCTGTTTTTATTTCTAGTCTATGAACTCTGATTACAAGGGTTGAAAGTACATTAAAATATAAACATCTTTCATATTACACCAATAAATAAATAAATATGACAGTTATGACACCAATTCGAAATATAAAAAAAAAATGTTTTTGTTGAGTTGGTCTTATAGTAACAGTTGCTCCTGTTGATAAGTATTTTTTCCCTTCCGAAAAATTGCTAATGATTTTAAAATTAAACTGTACTTTTGTTCTAAGAGCCTCGTTTCAAACTTGACCATAATTTAATGGTAAGTTATAGGATGGTTTGTGTTAGATTAAGAGTATACTCAGTCTTGGCAGGTATTGTTGAGCTTGCAGGCTTGAAATTGAGCTCTATAGAATTTTTACCTGTTTTCACTAAAACTATGCATTAGTTTGGGTGTCGCCGAGTCTCAGTGAAAATGGGCGTTAGACAGGTCAATACTATTGCTAAAGTGCATATTTCAGACTACATATAGGTAGTGTTAGGCTTGTACTATTTAATCTATTTTTAAAACTATTCACACATCTGTACAAAGAATGTATATTTTTGGGTATTTTATGTACATTTAATAAATCCCTCCTGCATCAACCGTTCCATATCTGATTATGTCTAGCCTACCTTACAATTTAAGTTTTGTTTTTATAAAAAAATGTAGTAACATTCCTACAGTTTTTTTTGTTTATAAAAAAGCTAGAAAAACACACCGTTTTCAGTCGCTCTTGGGACCCGCACGTACTCCTAGTCATGTAGACTTAAATAATTATAATATTGAACACAATATTAAGAGAGATCTCTACACGGTGAGTTTACGTTTGAATGACAAACTTTGTGAAACTGTTTCGGCTGTCATAGATAAGCTATCTAGCAGACAATTTCATTTACTTATGAGTTTACGGTGGGCTGCATCAATTGGGTACCCCAGTAGTAGGGGTACCACATCGTGAAGCCGACTGTACCATCGCGGGCGAATAATTTAGTTAACCAAAGTACCGTCAACACGAAAAGAAGAAATTGATTTCAAATTGATGTGATAATGATTGATTACTTCGTTTATCAATTTACGAGAGAGAGACTGTGCTCATCTATAAAACTTACTTCTGATGATTTAGTTCTGATTGAAGATGCAATTAAAATATAATTAGTCAAAATACTGTAAGTAGTTACTATAATACTTATAAATACATAATTTAATTATTATTCAAGATAATTTTCAGTCATTTTTTTTTGCATTACTTCAATGCAATTTTCACCTTTTTAGTCATCCAAACGTTATTGGGTTCATAGCCTTTTTAGAGTAAATTAAAATAACATTAAGACCTGTCACTTATAATATATACTACATATTTGTATATACAATACTGTAGTTGATATTACAAATATCGGAGTATAGTGCAAGTCCCCCATATAACAATACTTTTCACAGAGATGGTTCATATGATACAAAAATGGTATTTACTGATAGATGGGATATAAAAAGTTATATTTAATGATCTTAAAATGATTCTAGATTGAGATTCTAAATACTAATACAGAAATGAAGAATGTAATGATTGCGATGAGCTTATTTCTAATGTGATAGGACGAACGTATTTGATTTTAAGAGTCAATATCACGGAAGCTCTTTTGATTATATTTCAAATGTCAATAAAACATATAAAAATCATTAGTAGTATAATAAACCGTGATTTCAGCCTTCAGAAAGTTGGAAAAGGCAAGTAATGACCGCTACAGGAAGGCAAGTAATGATCACACTGGCTGTTAACTTTGGAATTGTAAAATCAGTAATATTTTTCATTGTGATTTTGGAGTTGACTGTGATACAGTCGGTATTTTATTCATCGGCGAAAATTGGGGGAAAAAAATGACGATGCTAGTCATCTATACTAATATTATAAAGAGGTAACATTTGTTTGTAAGTTTGGATGTAGGGGGTAATCTCCGGAAGTAATGAACCGATTTCAAAATTATTTCACCATTGGAAAGCTACATTCACCCTGAGTAACATAGGCTATATCTTATCACCGTACTCCCACGGGAACGGGAACTACGCGGGTGAAACCGCGGGACGTCCGCTAGTCCTCTATAAACCCTTAAATGTCCTGCGAGTTCGTGTGTGTTATTTGTTCACTACAGGAACTGATGGACGTTACCAATAGCGCCAACTAGTAGCACAGTTCTGGGCCGAAATACCCATTTGCCCGACTGATATAGGTATCAAGAACTTGGTAATAGGCTTAAATAGTTTTATGAAGATGAAACCTCGCGTGTACCTATAGAACCATCTCTGCATCTCTCAGTCATCCGAGTCTTCGGCAGCATCCTTCATCTCGTACCTATTGATATCAGTGGACGACACTTACTGATCGCATGTTCATTTTGAATTTAAAGAAAAACTAAGTTTTAACAGTATAAGTTGAAGTAGCATGTGAAAGGTCAACTTATACTGGACCGGTATTTCTTGATATATCGCCTTGCTTGTTTGAATAAAAAAACAATTTGTTTGTAAATTTTGGTAAGTTATTTTAGCCTATACAAATAAAATGCAAATTCGAGCACTAAAAAACTTGACGGAAAGTTCTAAAATATTTGTACAACATCAGGCGAAGCTGGATACCCTTATAGTGTAAGTTTAAACATCAAGTTTATGAAGGAAACATGCCAAATCAAAATAAACATACGAACAGCACTCACAAATATAACCACAGTCAACATCAACATTGTATATTTCATTTAGCTCATACAAAATCTAAATATACAGCTTAGCCTACATTACAAACAGTCGTACAGTGCGGAACTAACGCCATCCCACTCCCACACACTAAGTTAAATGAAATAAAACATAGTAAATACATCGAAAATGTTACATTGAGGTGCTCTGACGGTTGGTTGTGTTGAGTTTACATAAAAAACCGTTCTAGGCCTACAATTGTTGCAAATCACGAATGCTCTATAATGATGATTTTAATCTACATTAATATTATAAAGAGGAAAGATTTGTATTTGTGTGTGTGTGTGTGTGTGTATGTTTGTAATGAATAAACTCAAAAACTACTGCGCCGATTCCAAAAATTCTTTCACCATTAGAAAGCTACATTCACCCTGAGTAACATAGGCAGGCATTTATTTTATCCCCGTAATCCCACGGGAACGGGAACTACGCGGGTGAAACCGCGTGACGTCCGCTAGTGTTAAATAAATATTGAACCAGCATTAAATATTGTACTCCTATGGGTATGTTACAGCGAGCCTTTATGTAAAAACATAAGAAGTCATATTTCACATGTGACAAACAATAAATGAATTTGAATTTCGACTTTTATGTCACATAGCCGCGTCTTAACCAAAGCGATCAGTCCCATGAATTCGCGATCGTCGCGTTCATATATCACTCATTTGTTTGGAATGCCTGAACGCGTTTGTCGCGACGACGTGTTCGGGTTCGCCGAACAAAATGAACGTGACAGTTGCATGCTCGCACGGCTTTCGCTTTGGTTAGGTCTCGCCAAGAAGCGCTCTGGTGAAATGCATCATGAGTTAACGCTCTACACACTACAACTATTTTAAGAGAAAAAAAAAAACATTTTTGCATTTCTAAACCCATTATCAGCAGTGGACGTTACTGGGTTGACATGTACTTATTTATGTTGCAAGGATTTTGTTCTGATGAGGATATTTTTGACAAGACTTAGGTCCGAAGGGGATGGTGGGGTCTAGAAACTGGGGGAAGCGCGCCAATCCCACCATTCTAGTAGGTACATGATAAAAAGAAGGACTCGAAAAACATGTTTTTCTATGCGAACCCAACACGACCTCATATGAAAATAACCAAATGCTTTGTTATAAACGTACAAAGAGTATTTATACACATGCATTCATAATAATCCTCGTCACATAGTTCGCACACCTCAATTTTACTTAAAATTTGTGCTAACTTGGGGTAATTTCAATTCATTTGGCCTCCTGTAATTTTTTTCAGGTTTTTACAAAACACCGAAATCTAATTTCAACTTTGTAAACTATAAAACTTAAAACCGTTACAAATGCATTCAAATATGGCCTCTATTTTTTATTTAAATATCAAAATAAATACGTAGTTTTTTCACATTTATTCCTTGATATTTTTTTACTTCTTAAACACCTTTCTTTGGACACGATTTCAATTTGGTATGTATTATACCAAAAATAATAATAACATAATTACAATAAAATTAATAATAATGTTTTAAAATAATACGGTAATAGGTTATAACGACAGATCTATCACTAGGGGCATGTGTAAAGTTATAGCCGATTTAAGTTTTCTGAAATATTTTGGGTACTTTCCTTTCAAATTTTGAGGTAGTTAACGTGAAATGTTGTATCTTTTCAATATTGCTGGTATAATTTGCCAAAGTAATCAATACTTTAAGCACAACTCCCCAAAATTGAATTTACAATATCCTTATTGTAAATTTTAATTAATTTACTTTAGAAACTTTTTCATAATGGCTTTTTGACCAACAAATAATTCAGAAAACTTAACATCTTTCAAGGTAAAAAATTACGATTCGCCAACATATTATAAAAAAAACCGTAACTTTTTTAGCGTAAATTTGTCTAAGCTGAAGCGTTTTTAATATAAACAGTATAAACCTATCTACTAAATATAGTTAGAAATAATATTGAGATACAAAAAGGTAGTGATAATTCATTTGTACATACATTTAAAAGTAATAATAAGAATAACGTAAAAAGTATATTAATTTTTTTTTCGTTGAACAAAAACAAATAAGTTTTAATAGCATAGAAATTAACAGCAAAATCCAATCAATTTATCATTTAAAAAAAATTGTAGTACACGCTTAGGATAATCTCGTAAAACACACGTAAAAAATCTAATTTAAAATTGTGCGTTTATTTACATTTAAAAGTACCCTTCCAATCTTTGATATTTCGAATTCATGCAGTGCAATTTTCTCCATAATAACTTCTATGCTACTAAAACATTTAATAAAAATAAAATATATAAATTCGTACTCAAGATAAACTTGTCCAAAATTTATAAAAAGCACCTACAGTGAGCAGTAGGGATAGTTCTTAAACTATGTCTAATACGTTATAGTATTCCTAGACACATTGTCAATCACCATTTATATGATTGACGACGATTTATCAATCTTCCCAACTATTAATCAAGATTGATCTATCTTCGACGACACTAACAATCAAGATTTACCAATCTTCGCAAGTATTTGTCAAGATTGATCAATCTTTCAATTTGTCAGTCATGATTGATTCAATTCTACAAATCGCCGTCAAAGAAATAGGTCTGTAATTCTGTAAATAAAAAAAAACCAAATATACAAAATGTATACTTAAAATTAGTCTTAACTGTATATATTGTTCGATAGATTCCGCTTATTAGCCGACGCAGATTATTGAGACAACTGGCAATACAAAATAAGTACAAAAAGCCGCCCGTTTAAGCGCACACATAAACTATATCACAGCGTCCCAACACCAACCATATTCTAATAAGAATAAAGATCACTGTTATTTGACACACTACAGGCAACAACCGAAAAGCTAGTTTATTCAAACGGTGTTAAAGATCAATGTCACTTTGACAGTGATGCCCAAGTAAACATACTATGTAAAAACAGTAGAAATGCCGGTCGCGAGTGCACTTGTACTTGCTGTACGTGAAGCGTGTCTATGTGTGCGTGCGTTTCATTCGTATGGAGCCGACTTTTTCTACCTATTTTTTTTGTGACTTCAGAAGTTAGATCCATTAAAATCTGTCAAAGATTTGACGGAAGACGTCACTTTTGACAGTTGTCTATCTAACTTGTTCGGTTAATAGAAAGCGCGTGAGGATTGTCCCATACTTCCGTATGGTAATAGGCCTTATAGTCCATGCCGTTTATAAAATAAGAAGACACTTCAATACGCAAAGCGTCTGACAAGGGATTGGCGTAGTTTACCATTGATATTATATCTACAGGAGAGCTCTTTTATATTTTCTATTTCTTTTGTGTGACAAAACCGTGTAGTCAAAATTTTCTAATGTGTCACATATTTTGGTAAACTAACACGATATGGACTTCACGAATTTTTGTTTAAAATCCCACTTTAAATGAGGTATGAGCATTTTGAATCTGGTAAGAAATATAAGCGATTTGATTTACATCAAAAAGTTTTCCAATTTCAACACAATCGAAGTCATACGGTCATGTTTATTTACCAAATTAGACAACTAAAGAAAAATACACTACAACAGTGTAACCAATCATTTCTTTGAAGGTGAAATGCCATAAAATAAAACATGAAGTTATTCATTCAAATAGCCTCTTTTGACAGTTAAAACTCAATATTTCATTACAATAGGCGAGACGACAAAAAAATCTAATTAGTCCGTCAGTTAGATTATCAAAAAATATTTGACTCGTGTTTTTTCTTTTGTTACGTAGACCAAAATCGACAAAGATATGACAGTTTTAAAATTCTTAATACGTCACGCCTAGGTATAATTTTTAGCTAGTTCTGACGTCACGAGGCCCCTCCGAGCCCCCGCCCTCGAGGCGACTCCCAAGTTTTAATGCGTTTTATCTTTGTCAATATTCATTGATTTACAAAAACAAAAAAATACGTGTCCATTAATTTCCAATACTCTAACTTGCGGACTAAATAGATTTGCAATTTTTTGATACTGTCGTCATGCCTATTCAATTACCTCTTTCAAAATACATTTTCTCGTGCAAAATCACCTGAATTTCCAATACAAAAGAGCTCAATACCTAGGCAGTGTTAAGAACCAAAGGTCATATACATCAGGATCTATTCACAGGACCTTTTAAAGGCGGAGTCCTAAGTGGGTGCTCAGGACTTACTAAGTATAAGATATAAACAAGTTGTGCTTAACTGTCCTCGAGTAGATTGTGTAGCTCTGCGTAGTTCAGTATGGCACGGTACAGGAATTCGTATTGTAACTGTAACAAGGAATTGAAGGTGTTAACGAAATGTCAAAGTTCGCGTAAAGAGTTGTTCTTTCGACAATTTTAACGAAGAGATAGAGATGAGAGAGAAAGGAGAGAGAGAGTAGAGAGACAGAAGAGAGAGAGAGGGAGGGAGTAGTAGATCAAGCGAGCTGTCTGATTGATATTATTTTCAGGTTGTTATCTATACTATCTATATTAATATTAAAAAGAGGTAACATTTGTTTGTATGTTTGTAAGTTTGTATGTAGGGGGTAATCTCCGGAAGTAATGAACTGATTTCAAAAATTCTTTCACTGGTAGAAAGCTACATTATTCGTGAGTGCTATAGGCTATATTTTATTCCCGTACTCCCCCGGGAACGGGAACTACGCGGGTGAAACCGCGGGACGTCAGCTAGTAATGTATAAAACGAGCAGCATCCATCTTTTGATACTGCTCAGCCCGGAAAACCACTGTATGTACTGTATGAGTCCAGGTTTCCTCACGATCTTTCCCTTCACCGATGTCTGTGATGTTCAAGATAAACTTAGAAAGATCACACTGGTACTTGCCTGGATTTAAACCCACAACCTCAAGAATGAGAGGCGAGGTCAATCAGCAGTATAAATAGGCAGTTTACTTACGAATGTATCAATAGTGCGCGCACGTTGCGAGCGCACGGCGCGCGCGGTGGCGCTCACGTCCACGCGCCGCTCCACGCGCAGCGCGCGGATCAGCGTGCACAGCGCCACGAACAGCGGCGACCGCTCCGTGCCCAGTCTGTAACGGTTCTCATCAGTTACTCACGTGAATATCGTATTATTTAGGTAAATATGTGGATAATGATCGATCTGCAAAGTTCACTGCGAAAAACAGTTTTATGATTAAGATTTACACACAGGTCCTGTATTATGATAAGCGTGATATACGATTTTTAGCGACAGTTAGTATGGATGGTCGTTTACAATAGGGAATGAAACTGTGGAACTAATGGCGCTAGCATAGCTGGTACCCAAACATCGTCATTGGTTGAAAATCTGGTAACGTCATTTTATATTTCAAAATAGCTTAACCTCATTGGTCAGATTGAGACCAGTTATGGTGGCGCCATCTGAGATTTACTTTGGCTTTTTGCCACCCCATTGTGTGTTTTTGGTACAACTTTATAGTATAAGATCCCTTTAAGAACGACCTTCACCGAGCTGGTTATTCGATGAAAAGTGTTTTATTTCAAATTAAATATGTCAAAAAATATATTGCAAACGGGTTGTCTAAAAAATTTCAGTCCAGATTTTTTTTTTTTTTTTTTAACATTTCACTGGTTTGGCTAATACACGAATTCCATACCAATCGAAAGTATGAAACCTGTAAAATATGCAAACGTTAGGTTAACCTAACATTTGCACATTCTAAAGGCTGCATAACTTTTGCATATTCTATAGCCTATAGAATATGCAAACGTTAGGTTAACCGGTTAACCTAACGTTTGTATATATTCTATAGGCTTCATACTTTCAATTGGTATGGAATTTGTCTATTAAGCAAACCAGAGAAAAGTTAAAAAATATATTTAAAAAATAAATTGATAATTAATCATATTCTGGACTGAAATTTTTTAGACAACCCATTTGCAATATATTTTTTGACATATTTAATTTGAAATAAAACACTTTTCATCCAATAACCAGCTCGGTGAAGGTCGTTCTTCAAGGGATCTTAGACTATTACATTCAATTGTTTTGCCTAGTTGAAGCGGTTTGACTTTAGTACACAACAGTGAACAGAACAGAACACTTAGTGTTATTAAGCCGTATACGCACGTACGAACAAATTTGTTGCGTTGCATGATACGCAACAACTTGGTTCGCACGTGCGTACCAGTAACGACCATCGAACACTCAAATGTTTGCAGAGATCCTATTAGTATGTTTTTTATGGATGGTGTTCGAAGAACTTTAATAAGTGTCGATCGACCACTTTCAACGGCGCCGCCATGGCTATTAAGATAGAGTCCAGACTGTTGTGCGCGAACTCGATTCGAACTATGTTCGCATTCGTGTTCGAACATAATAAGTACAAAACAAATGTTCAAGTTTGATGTTTGTGTTCCTACGTGCGTACACGGCTTTAACACAATAGGGTAGATGACAAAAAAAAACTAATTAGTCCGTCAGACAGATTTCAAAAAAATGTTGGCACGCATATTTTTTCTTTTTAATGTAAATAAAAATTAAGACACACAGTGCGTTAAAAACTCGCGTGACGTCTCATTTGAATACATATTTTACTCAAATGTGACGTCACAAGCCCCACTCATGATCTTTGACACGTTTTATCTTCGTTTATTTTGATTATTTCGATAAAACAAAAAACACGTATCCAATATTTTTCCATAATCTAACTGACGGACTAAACAGAATCATATTTTTTTAGTCAGACATCATCTCTATTGTTCCAATGTATACATACTGGCAGTGCACGAGCATGGTCCCGTGTAGCAGTTGCGGGGTGGCGGCGGGCGCGACAGGAGACGCGGCGTCGGCCAGCTCGGCCAGGCCGCGCGTCACCTCGGGCACGTGGCCGCGCGCTGTGGGCCAGCCCTGGTACTGCAGCTGACGGACGGACGACACCTCGCCGCTCTACAACACAGTACATAAGGTTCAGTATCCTCCTGCCGGGGCTGAGGGACTGTTCCAAACAGATACCGCGGCCCTTGGGCCCTACTCTCTAACGTTTCGTCCGTATATTCGGATCTATCCGTCTCTCTCGCGCACGTCTGCAGATGAGTGCGAATGAGAGAGACGCCTCTGGCCTCTGGAAAGACCTCTGGAACACAAAGGACTAAGAAGGAACATGGATGGGTTATAGTCAGTAAAAGCCTGACACTCCCTTCCGCTCCGCCCAGAGCGGGAGGGGTCATTTGATGATTTCCCATAAAAAAAAGGTTCAGTATCCTACAGTAGAGAATGAAATGCGTCGCAGCACTCTAAAGACGCATTGGTAAGCCGACGTGTGGCAACACGTCTTTGGACAAACTCGCATTTTGTTTTACAGTTCGGGTATAGGCTAGTTTCCACCATCAATAAATTGCAAATCTATTTAGTCCGTCAGTTAAGAGTATTGGAAAATAATGGACACGTATTTTTTGTTTTTGTAAATCAATGAATATTGACAAAGATAGAACGCATCAAAACTCGAGAATGGGGGCTCGTGACATCACAACGCACTAAAAATTATAGCACGGCGTGACGTATTGAGAATTTTAAAAGCGTCGTCGTATCTTCGTCAATTTTGGTTTACGTAACAAAAGAATAGATACGTGTCAAATAATTTTTGATAATTTATCTGACGGAGTAATTAGATTTTTTCAGGACTCAAGCCTATTCAGAAGCCACGATGCTATTTGCTGTCCCGTGAAACACGTACAATGTGATAGTGTTATTCAAGAACAGTATTCACACAAACTGAACTGAAGGACATTTTGAAAATCCAAACAGCTGATCCAAAAATGCAGTGGACGCCACTAGAAACAGCATACTCACAGTCGCCTAGCTGTAATCAATGTTACCTTATCATTGGTGACCCTGAACTGTCTCCGGGTGTAGTAGGGACAGGACTCGCTCTCCTCGTACTGAACTGAGATGTGTTCGTACTGGATGGTGCCGTCGTCCCAGTACCGGGGACATTTGCCGTCGCCAAGCTGTGAAATAAATATTTTGCATTATTTTCAGAAATACAATGTGGAAAGTAAGTTTATATTAGTAACAAAGTATTGTAAAAGTTTCTTTTTTCAAGATTTATCTGATGGCGTTAAAATTTCTTACACTTACATTAAATCAAGACCATTACGACAGTCGAAAGATGCCCACTGCTGGACATAAAGGGTGATAGTGAGACCTGATTTACAACAATTTTGACCCCGGTAACTTGGGGTCCAAACTGGGTAATATGCCCCTGACGACTGCCTCTTGTACCATGAAGGATAACAAGTATTAGGAGGCCCATTGGCCCAAATATACATTTATAGTAACATACCTCACTGAGCATTACGATGGTGGTAACATTATGTTCGGACACCATCCGCCAGAAGTCCATGATAGTGTTCGGTAGAGGGTCTTGTGTTATTATGAAGCCTTCTGAATTGTCGTATGCTGCGAAAAAGAAAAAGAATGCACTGTTTTAGACTTTCACAGTTTTTCACTTTACTTAAAGTAATTACGGGATAATATCCGTGATATTCTTTTGTTTTGATGAGCTCCCGATATTTCGACGTTGTTGCAAGCATCATGATATTCCCGCAATCAAATATTTATGAAAATATATAGTTGATCCTACTTATATTCCACTTCTACACTAATATTATAAAGAGGAAAGATTTGTATTTTGGTGTGTGTGTGTGTGTGTATGTTTGTAATGAATAAACTCAAAAACTACTGCGCCGATTTCAAAAATTCTTTCTCTTTTAGAAAGCTACATTCATCCTGAGTAACATAGGCTATATTTCATCCCCATACTCCCACGGGAACGGGAACAACGCGGGTGAAACCGCGTGACGTCCGCGAGTAATGATATAAACGCGAAAATTTCTGAGTATGTCTGGATGTTTGTTACTCTTTCACGCAGAAACTACTGACCGGATTTGGATGAAATTTGGCACACAGATAGTTTATAACCCGGATTCACACATAGGATGCTATTTTTTTAATTTCTATTTTTTATACCGGTAATACAATCCTGTGGGACAATTACCGAACTCCACGCAAGTGAAGCCGCAGGCATAACCTAGTATTTGAATATATATTAGACTTTTTCGTCGCTAGACTTGATTTAAAATCAATTCTAATGAGAAGACACAGGCAAAGATAATCTAAGATGGCGCCACCATAGCTGGTCTCGAATCTGACCAATGAGGTTAAGCTATTTTGAAATATAAAATGACATTACCACATTTTCAACCAATGAGGATGTTGGGAACCAGCTATGCTAGCGCCATTAGTTCCACAGTTTCCTTCCCCATTGACAGAAGGTACAAATCGAAATTCTTCGAAAGCTACTTGTAACAGACGCCGAGCTCCATTGTATCACTAGGTGATAACTAGCTAAGATAAGGATTAATAAAGTAAAAGACAGGCCCGCACAAGGCGGGAAAAAGGTGTAGACTTTATTAGAACCACATATCATGACATACGATTGCCTTATATGGTAGCGAAACTGACGGTTTCATAACAAACCAAAAACGTTACCATATAAGGTAACAAATCATCATTTCGCGTGTTGTGGGCGGAGCCTCCGACAAGTCGAAACTTGACCGACCCGCAGAAAGTTGGGAAAGTTCATTATAGAGGGAACGATTAGCCAAAAGGGTTGAGTACAACGAGGCCCCGCCACTACTTGCGACATGATGTTTTGATATAAAGATAGGCGACTTAAATCAGTCGATACAGTTTTATATTTTTACAGTGTTCTATTTACAAGTATCTAGTTTTAAGTGTTTATTGTGAGTCCCACGTGCCCTAAGTATATGTTCTTGTGATTATTATGTTCTGACTATGTTCTTTGTGATTATTGTGTACTTGTGTAAATCAGTTTATGTTAGAATAACGTGCCCGCTCTAAAATATAGACGAAGTAATTAAACAGTGTTAAACCATCGAAGAGTTTTAATTGAAAAGGAAATCCCATAGCCACCTGAGCTATCGAAGAAGGGAAGAAGTAAATAAAAATACAGTCCACCCATAACACTACTAATAGTTTTCTCCGATTTTAAGCCTACCTTCAATAAACGAGGCGTTGATATAGGTGGAGAAGTCCCTGCCGGGTATGGGCGTGAGTATGACCCGGTTCCGGTCGTAGGGCAGGCAGTCGGGACTGCGGTTGCGCGCGCGCAGCTCCTCGCCCGCGCCGGCGCCCTGCGACTTCACGGGCTCCGCTATTGGACTGTTTAGCATTTTCTGGAAGGAAAGAATACGACTTGAAGTGACAATGGCATTATGTTGGCATAATCCCCCGGATAATAAAAATACTGTATCATTTTAACGAATTTTACTTTATATTAAAAAAAAGAATACGGACTCTTGTCTCCTGTCTCCCTTTGTACTTATGTACTATCGAGGACACTCCCACCTGATCGCCACTAAGCTAATTTTTGCTTGCACTCGCTACACAGAAACACTCTCTAGCCCCGCCCCGTTGACTTTGTATAGAAATAATAAATGAAAAGATACCGAATCGGCCGAGCGCACTGACGATGCACGCCAAACGTGAGTTATTGTTATTTTGCGCGCCAAAGTTGACGCTTTCCTAATAGGCCCAAACTTAAGGGGGCGTGGCTCGGCGCCTTAGCATGATTTAAGCGAAAAAATGGCCAGGCGGAAAAGACCACGACTGTAGCTTCATAAAGTCTCTTTAGTAAACGTCCGGCATTTGTTTTTTGTCCGTTTTCAGGCATTGAGGTATCTTTATGTCCCTAAACACGTCGTAAGCTGGATGACGTGTCAAATGCCTTTCCTATCCGAGTTCTATGCATCTCGAAATTTCTTTAATATGATGACTGACTAAAAATATGATTCTGTTTAGTCCGTCAGTTAGATTATCGAAAAATATTGGATACGTGTTTTTTGTTTTATCAAATTAATCTAAATTGACGAAGGTCAAACGTGTCAAAGATCATGAGTGGGGGCTTGTGAGATCACATTTGAGTAAAAAATGTATTCAAATGTGACCTCACACGAGTTTTCGACGCACTGTATATATATTCATTTTTTGTTTACGTGAAAAAGGAAAAAATATGTCCAATATCCAAGTATCCAATATATTTTGGAAATGTACCTGACGGACTAATTAGATTAATTTTTTCATCTACCCTATTTGGTACTCACTAATGGTGACACCCCATTTCATCATCATCATCATATCAGCGGAAAGACGTCCACTGCTGGACATAGGCCTCCCCCAAGGGGGGTTTTAATATTTTAGCCATAATCGCCACGCTTGGCAGGCGGGTTGGCGTTTTCTCCATTTAGTCAAATTAAATTGATTGTTATTGAATCAAAGTTACCTCAAACTCGATCTCCATAAGACACTTGTCGGCGTGGTCGGGCGTGTTCCGTAGCTTGTCAACAGCGGGCTTCAGTCGCGATGCACTTATTTCTGTGTCGCCATAGTGCGCGTATTCCACCAGCGCGCGGTACACGAACACGTATTGTTTCTGTGGGCAAAGAGCGCATTGTTAGTTAGTATTATTATTTAGCTGGGATCCACTGCTGGTCGTTTCTAAAGCGACCAGCTTTGTGTGTCTCGCATTCTGTGGAATCTAGCAATAGGCTAGTTTCCACCTTCAATAAATTACAAATCTATTTAGTCCGTCAGTTAGAGTATTGGAAAATAATGGACACGTATTTTTTGTTTTTGTAAATCAATGAATATTGACAAAGATAAAACGCATCAAAACTCGGGAGTGGGGGCTCGTGACGTCAGAACGCACTAAAAAATATACCAAGGCGTGATGTATTTAGCATTTTAAAAGAGTCGGATCTTCGTCAATTTTGGTTTACGTAAGAAAAAAAAAATACGTGTCTAATATTGTTTGGAAATCTGTCTGACGAACTAATTCGATTTTTTAAGTCATCTACCCTATTACGGGAGGCCTTACGTTATGGAGTCTCCATTTGAGAAGCTATTGGCCATTGAAATTTCGTTCTGCCAGCAATGCCCTGCTTATTATTAGTTTATTTCGAACCAAGTTACTGTTTTTCTTTTCAATGTCTCGATACACAGCTCAACTCACCAGCGACTGCACCAAGAAGTTCCTCTGCCTCCTGAGCTCGGCCACGGTGTTGAAGACGGCGACCTGCCCGGTGGCCCGCAGCTGCTCCAGCAGACAGTCCAGCGCCACCAGTGTGCCCGTGCGTTACGTTAGCAAGGTGACTCACCAGCGACTGCACCAAGAAGTTCCTCTGCCTCCTGAGCTCGGCCACGGTGTTGAAGACGGCGACCTGCCCGGTGGCCCGCAGCTGCTCCAGCAGACAGTCCAGCGCCACCAGTGTGCCCGTGCGTTACGTTAGCAAGGTGACTCACCAGCGACTGCACCAAGAAGTTCCTCTGCCTCCTGAGCTCGGCCACGGTGTTGAAGACGGCGACCTGCCCGGTGGCCCGCAGCTGCTCCAGCAGACAGTCCAGCGCCACCAGTGTGCCCGTGCGTTACGTTAGCAAGGTGACTCACCAGCGACTGCACCAAGAAGTTCCTCTGCCTCCTGAGCTCGGCCACGGTGTTGAAGACGGCGACCTGCCCGGTGGCCCGCAGCTGCTCCAGCAGACAGTCCAGCGCCACCAGTGTGCCCGTGCGTTACGTTAGCAAGGTGACTCACCAGCGACTGCACCAAGAAGTTCCTCTGCCTCCTGAGCTCGGCCACGGTGTTGAAGACGGCGACCTGCCCGGTGGCCCGCAGCTGCTCCAGCAGACAGTCCAGCGCCACCAGTGTGCCCGTGCGTTACGTTAGCAAGGTGACTCACCAGCGACTGCACCAAGAAGTTCCTCTGCCTCCTGAGCTCGGCCACGGTGTTGAAGACGGCGACCTGCCCGGTGGCCCGCAGCTGCTCCAGCAGACAGTCCAGCGCCACCAGTGTGCCCGTGCGTTACGTTAGCAAGGTGACTCACCAGCGACTGCACCAAGAAGTTCCTCTGCCTCCTGAGCTCGGCCACGGTGTTGAAGACGGCGACCTGCCCGGTGGCCCGCAGCTGCTCCAGCAGACAGTCCAGCGCCACCAGTGTGCCCGTGCGTTACGTTAGCAAGGTGACTCACCAGCGACTGCACCAAGAAGTTCCTCTGCCTCCTGAGCTCGGCCACGGTGTTGAAGACGGCGACCTGCCCGGTGGCCCGCAGCTGCTCCAGCAGACAGTCCAGCGCCACCAGTGTGCCCGTGCGTTACGTTAGCAAGGTGACTCACCAGCGACTGCACCAAGAAGTTCCTCTGCCTCCTGAGCTCGGCCACGGTGTTGAAGACGGCGACCTGCCCGGTGGCCCGCAGCTGCTCCAGCAGACAGTCCAGCGCCACCAGTGTGCCCGTGCGTTACGTTAGCAAGGTGACTCACCAGCGACTGCACCAAGAAGTTCCTCTGCCTCCTGAGCTCGGCCACGGTGTTGAAGACGGCGACCTGCCCGGTGGCCCGCAGCTGCTCCAGCAGACAGTCCAGCGCCACCAGTGTGCCCGTGCGTTACGTTAGCAAGGTGACTCACCAGCGACTGCACCAAGAAGTTCCTCTGCCTCCTGAGCTCGGCCACGGTGTTGAAGACGGCGACCTGCCCGGTGGCCCGCAGCTGCTCCAGCAGACAGTCCAGCGCCACCAGTGTGCCCGTGCGTTACGTTAGCAAGGTGACTCACCAGCGACTGCACCAAGAAGTTCCTCTGCCTCCTGAGCTCGGCCACGGTGTTGAAGACGGCGACCTGCCCGGTGGCCCGCAGCTGCTCCAGCAGACAGTCCAGCGACACCAGTGTGCCCGTGCGTTACGTTAGCAAGGTGACTCACCAGCGACTGCACCAAGAAGTTCCTCTGCCTCCTGAGCTCGGCCACGGTGTTGAAGACGGCGACCTGCCCGGTGGCCCGCAGCTGCTCCAGCAGACAGTCCAGCGCCACTAGTGTGCCCGTGCGTTACGTTAGCAAGGTGACTCACCAGCGACTGCACCAAGAAGTTCCTCTGCCTCCTGAGCTCGGCCACGGTGTTGAAGACGGCGACCTGCCCGGTGGCCCGCAGCTGCTCCAGCAGACAGTCCAGTGCCACCAGTGTGCCCGTGCGTTACGTTAGCAAGGTGACTCACCAGCGACTGCACCAAGAAGTTCCTCTGCCTCCTGAGCTCGGCCACGGTGTTGAAGACGGCGACCTGCCCGGTGGCCCGCAGCTGCTCCAGCAGACAGTCCAGCGCCACCAGTGTGCCCGTGCGTTACGTTAGCAAGGTGACTCACCAGCGACTGCACCAAGAAGTTCCTCTGCCTCCTGAGCTCGGCCACGGTGTTGAAGACGGCGACCTGCCCGGTGGCCCGCAGCTGCTCCAGCAGACAGTCCAGCGCCACCAGTGTGCCCGTGCGTTACGTTAGCAAGGTGACTCACCAGCGACTGCACCAAGAAGTTCCTCTGCCTCCTGAGCTCGGCCACGGTGTTGAAGACGGCGACCTGCCCGGTGGCCCGCAGCTGCTCCAGCAGACAGTCCAGCGCCACCAGTGTGCCCGTGCGTTACGTTAGCAAGGTGACTCACCAGCGACTGCACCAAGAAGTTCCTCTGCCTCCTGAGCTCGGCCACGGTGTTGAAGACGGCGACCTGCCCGGTGGCCCGCAGCTGCTCCAGCAGACAGTCCAGCGCCACCAGTGTGCCCGTGCGTTACGTTAGCAAGGTGACTCACCAGCGACTGCACCAAGAAGTTCCTCTGCCTCCTGAGCTCGGCCACGGTGTTGAAGACGGCGACCTGCCCGGTGGCCCGCAGCTGCTCCAGCAGACAGTCCAGCGCCACCAGTGTGCCCGTGCGTTACGTTAGCAAGGTGACTCACCAGCGACTGCACCAAGAAGTTCCTCTGCCTCCTGAGCTCGGCCACGGTGTTGAAGACGGCGACCTGCCCGGTGGCCCGCAGCTGCTCCAGCAGACAGTCCAGCGCCACCAGTGTGCCCGTGCGTTACGTTAGCAAGGTGACTCACCAGCGACTGCACCAAGAAGTTCCTCTGCCTCCTGAGCTCGGCCACGGTGTTGAAGACGGCGACCTGCCCGGTGGCCCGCAGCTGCTCCAGCAGACAGTCCAGCGCCACCAGTGTGCCCGTGCGTTACGTTAGCAAGGTGACTCACCAGCGACTGCACCAAGAAGTTCCTCTGCCTCCTGAGCTCGGCCACGGTGTTGAAGACGGCGACCTGCCCGGTGGCCCGCAGCTGCTCCAGCAGACAGTCCAGCGCCACCAGTGTGCCCGTGCGTTACGTTAGCAAGGTGACTCACCAGCGACTGCACCAAGAAGTTCCTCTGCCTCCTGAGCTCGGCCACGGTGTTGAAGACGGCGACCTGCCCGGTGGCCCGCAGCTGCTCCAGCAGACAGTCCAGCGCCACCAGTGTGCCCGTGCGTTACGTTAGCAAGGTGACTCACCAGCGACTGCACCAAGAAGTTCCTCTGCCTCCTGAGCTCGGCCACGGTGTTGAAGACGGCGACCTGCCCGGTGGCCCGCAGCTGCTCCAGCAGACAGTCCAGCGCCACCAGTGTGCCCGTGCGTTACGTTAGCAAGGTGACTCACCAGCGACTGCACCAAGAAGTTCCTCTGCCTCCTGAGCTCGGCCACGGTGTTGAAGACGGCGACCTGCCCGGTGGCCCGCAGCTGCTCCAGCAGACAGTCCAGCGCCACCAGTGTGCCCGTGCGTTACGTTAGCAAGGTGACTCACCAGCGACTGCACCAAGAAGTTCCTCTGCCTCCTGAGCTCGGCCACGGTGTTGAAGACGGCGACCTGCCCGGTGGCCCGCAGCTGCTCCAGCAGACAGTCCAGCGCCACCAGTGTGCCCGTGCGTTACGTTAGCAAGGTGACTCACCAGCGACTGCACCAAGAAGTTCCTCTGCCTCCTGAGCTCGGCCACGGTGTTGAAGACGGCGACCTGCCCGGTGGCCCGCAGCTGCTCCAGCAGACAGTCCAGCGACACCAGTGTGCCCGTGCGTTACGTTAGCAAGGTGACTCACCAGCGACTGCACCAAGAAGTTCCTCTGCCTCCTGAGCTCGGCCACGGTGTTGAAGACGGCGACCTGCCCGGTGGCCCGCAGCTGCTCCAGCAGACAGTCCAGCGCCACTAGTGTGCCCGTGCGTTACGTTAGCAAGGTGACTCACCAGCGACTGCACCAAGAAGTTCCTCTGCCTCCTGAGCTCGGCCACGGTGTTGAAGACGGCGACCTGCCCGGTGGCCCGCAGCTGCTCCAGCAGACAGTCCAGTGCCACCAGTGTGCCCGTGCGTTACGTTAGCAAGGTGACTCACCAGCGACTGCACCAAGAAGTTCCTCTGCCTCCTGAGCTCGGCCACGGTGTTGAAGACGGCGACCTGCCCGGTGGCCCGCAGCTGCTCCAGCAGACAGTCCAGCGCCACCAGTGTGCCCGTGCGTTACGTTAGCAAGGTGACTCACCAGCGACTGCACCAAGAAGTTCCTCTGCCTCCTGAGCTCGGCCACGGTGTTGAAGACGGCGACCTGCCCGGTGGCCCGCAGCTGCTCCAGCAGACAGTCCAGCGCCACCAGTGTGCCCGTGCGTTACGTTAGCAAGGTGACTCACCAGCGACTGCACCAAGAAGTTCCTCTGCCTCCTGAGCTCGGCCACGGTGTTGAAGACGGCGACCTGCCCGGTGGCCCGCAGCTGCTCCAGCAGACAGTCCAGCGCCACCAGTGTGCCCGTGCGTTACGTTAGCAAGGTGACTCACCAGCGACTGCACCAAGAAGTTCCTCTGCCTCCTGAGCTCGGCCACGGTGTTGAAGACGGCGACCTGCCCGGTGGCCCGCAGCTGCTCCAGCAGACAGTCCAGCGCCACCAGTGTGCCCGTGCGTTACGTTAGCAAGGTGACTCACCAGCGACTGCACCAAGAAGTTCCTCTGCCTCCTGAGCTCGGCCACGGTGTTGAAGACGGCGACCTGCCCGGTGGCCCGCAGCTGCTCCAGCAGACAGTCCAGCGCCACCAGTGTGCCCGTGCGTTACGTTAGCAAGGTGACTCACCAGCGACTGCACCAAGAAGTTCCTCTGCCTCCTGAGCTCGGCCACGGTGTTGAAGACGGCGACCTGCCCGGTGGCCCGCAGCTGCTCCAGCAGACAGTCCAGCGCCACCAGTGTGCCCGTGCGTTACGTTAGCAAGGTGACTCACCAGCGACTGCACCAAGAAGTTCCTCTGCCTCCTGAGCTCGGCCACGGTGTTGAAGACGGCGACCTGCCCGGTGGCCCGCAGCTGCTCCAGCAGACAGTCCAGCGCCACCAGTGTGCCCGTGCGTTACGTTAGCAAGGTGACTCACCAGCGACTGCACCAAGAAGTTCCTCTGCCTCCTGAGCTCGGCCACGGTGTTGAAGACGGCGACCTGCCCGGTGGCCCGCAGCTGCTCCAGCAGACAGTCCAGCGCCACCAGTGTGCCCGTGCGTTACGTTAGCAAGGTGACTCACCAGCGACTGCACCAAGAAGTTCCTCTGCCTCCTGAGCTCGGCCACGGTGTTGAAGACGGCGACCTGCCCGGTGGCCCGCAGCTGCTCCAGCAGACAGTCCAGCGCCACCAGTGTGCCCGTGCGTTACGTTAGCAAGGTGACTCACCAGCGACTGCACCAAGAAGTTCCTCTGCCTCCTGAGCTCGGCCACGGTGTTGAAGACGGCGACCTGCCCGGTGGCCCGCAGCTGCTCCAGCAGACAGTCCAGCGCCACCAGTGTGCCCGTGCGTTACGTTAGCAAGGTGACTCACCAGCGACTGCACCAAGAAGTTCCTCTGCCTCCTGAGCTCGGCCACGGTGTTGAAGACGGCGACCTGCCCGGTGGCCCGCAGCTGCTCCAGCAGACAGTCCAGCGCCACCAGTGTGCCCGTGCGGCCCACGCCGGCACTGCAGTGCACCACCACAGGCCGACCCACCATGGTTGTCCAGGCTTCGTTTACCCTCTGGTGGAAAAGATATGAAAATTAGAGTAACTAAAAAAAAGAGAGCCGTTGCGGGACGCCTGGCAGATGTGAAACATCGAAATTATTTTGTACAAGTAATATGCTTAAAAAAGTAAATATAAAAAACAAACTAAAAACAAAATTACTCGATTCACGAAAAGAAAATCCTTATGCTGGAATCGAACTCGGAGTCACGAGATTGTTACCCACTCTGTGCCCCGAGACCAACTGACTTGTTGTAACCTGTGTCGAATATGTAATGTTATGCTGCTTCAAATACCCGATTTTCATTTGTTTTGCCACGACATGCGTCGCGACGTTTGCCACGCGATTTTCTTTTATTTTTTTGGTTTACTCGCGTCTAGGAGCGCACCTTTGTAATATCCTATTAATGCAGACGTTTTTATATATGCTACATAACATTTATACACCTTAATCCTCCGTGCCTCGGAAAGCACGTTAAGCTGTTGGTACCGGCTGTCATTTGTAGATCTTTGACAGTCGTTAGGCAGTCAGAGGCCAAAAAAGTCTGGAAACCAGTCTCACCAAGGGGTATCGTATTACCCAGTACTAACTGGGTTGCGGAGGTCAGATAGGCAGTCGCTCCATGTAAAATACTGGTATTCAGTTGCATCCGGTAAAACTGAAAGCCGACCCCAACATAGTTGGGAAAAGGCTAGGCAGATGATGATACCTTAATAAACTTGAGTATGGAGTGCGGGTGCTCGGGCGCGGCGAAGTCCTTCCACATGAGGAAGTGGTACTGGCGCACGATACGCGACTCCCCGCTGTCCTTTACTTCACGAGGAGATGTTGGTGCACTGGATTCTGATGCTTCTTTTATGTCTAGAAGAGAAGTTTTTAATCAGATTTGGATGGAAATTTGTATGAGGTTTTGTGAGTGATAGATGAAGAGCCATTTAGAAGTTATTGTGTTTTTTTCCTGATTTGATGGTCTAGCGATTGTGAGCGCAACTGCTGAGTGAGCATGAGATCCTGGGTTCGATTCCCAAGTCGTGCAAAGTTTTTCCATCAGGCATTTCTCAGTATCAGCAACGGATTTTGGATTTGTGCCAGATTGATGGCAATAGGCTCGCCCCCTATTACATGGGACTTAAACATAACTGGTGAAATGTGGGTGTACTATTAGATACACCTCTACCTAACCCTTCGGGGATTACAGGCGTAATGTTACGTTTATGAGTTTTTTTTCAAGAATTAAGTCGAGTCTACTAAATGATTGAGAATACGGCTGAAAACCTAGCCAATACGTTCAAAAATCAAAATAGTGTCGGGCTACGTAAGACGTCTAGAATGGCTATGAAATGAGGGTTTTCCAAATTGAAAAAAAACCATAAGATGGCAGTACTGGCGTAAGGTCTAAACATCTATTAAAATACACGAGTTTGTGTTTACGATTATTTTTTCATTTAAATATCTTTTAAATCATTAATAAAAATGATCATGATGATGATGTTTTTGATCTGATTCTAAAATGCCTCAGTGTTGTGCTGCATAAGTTACGTTTCATTAAGTTTTTCCTTGTACCACTCACTATTTGCAGTACTAAGAAGCTTAATCTTTAGTTCATCTACTTTTCTTTGTTCGTAATCCATATTTATATTGTACAGTGTAAATACGATGAAATTTCGGTAAAAAATTTCACTAGCGTACAATGGGGAAGGGTGCGTACAGACTATATAACATAACATTGGTATATAACATGTTTTAGATAATGTGGACACTGAATGTTATGAATGTCAATGTCAATTTCATAATGTAGACGTGTTATAAAACACAAGTTATATAATATGTTATATAGTCTCGTCCCGAAGGAAACTGTGGAACTAATGGCGCTAGCATAGCTGGTTCCCAACATCGTCATTGGTTGAAAATTTGCTAATGTCATTTTATATTTCAAAATAGCTTAACCTCATTGGTCAGATTGAGACCAGCTATGGTGGCGCCATCTTAGATTATCTTTGGCTGTCTCCCCATTCAGTACAATTTGACAGTTGTCTATACCAGACGCCTACGTACGTAGCGACATCTGCATAGCTATTCACAAATGCTTCGATTCGACAAGTCGTGTACGTCTGTCTTTGTTTGGCATTACGAAAGCGAGCGAGATAGACATACGACTTTCCGAATCGGAATCGAATCGAAGCGTTGTGAATAGCTATACTGGTGTCAAATATAACCCGAAAAACCCTCATTAAAGATGGATGTGTTTTGGACACTAAAATATCTATGAACAATAACCGTTATAGAGAGCTCTACAAATATGGTAGTACTTCAGAAAATATGTTATATACCGCGACAGTCTTAGCGTTGACAACGTTCAGTCGAGGATTTCTTTCTTTCGTCCGATTGCAGTTCTACAAAACATTTACAAAATTTGTATTTTGAGTATTTTAAATCACTGGAGATCATATTTTAAAGAGACCATTCCCTTTAAGGCGACTACACGAGCTAAATTAGCAACTCTATTTGTGGTGGTTCAAACTTCGTTTGAAATACTGTTAGAATAAAGTTCTAATCAGCTTGCACTACAAAGTGGTTGTTACGTCAGTCACTGCGGGCCGAATAGTCCGAAATGAGTGTTTTTTGCGATTTACAAAAAATCTATTGATTGGACAAAAAAAATAAAACACTACCACCATGCTAATATGTTGCTTGTAGAATTATTTGCCAAAAAATCAGAATAATCGCATGTATTTTAGTACGGTTTTTACTCATTAAAATATTTTTTTAGAGATAAGTTCGTGATTTTTTTTATCGAGTTAAATTAGTTGTATTATGTTTTCAAAACACTATCATATATCCTGAAGAATATCATATATTTTTTTTGGTTTTGTTTATTGCAGTGAATCATATGCTTTTTTACAAGCTTTCTCTTAGTTTCACCACCATCATATTTATTTTTACAAGCTTTCATAATGTATGGGATTTGTAACGGTGTTTTTGCATTATAAAACTCGCGTTTAGCTCCTGTAGTCCCTTTTAAATGATTTCCAGTGATTTAAAATACTGCCTAGGCTTTTCAATACAAGGTGTCGCTTTGCATCCTGGTCAAATTCAAGGAGGTACCTATCCTAATGAGTCTCGACCCGAATCGATAATAAAATGGGTAGGTATTTTTTATTTTTTACGAAAATAGGGAAGTGTAAACCACCCATTGCAACTGGCCCTATAACCGCGCCTTCACACACACAAATAAACGCACACAGAGACATGTCGCGCGATGGGTGATTCTTTCGTGTTATTCTGAAATACTGTCAAATTTAAACAATTTAAAACAACAAGCAACTTTATTAATTATTTGACCGGTTTTGTTTTGTCTTTTGTGACAAGCTCCTGAATTTTGAATAGAAAGCAAAACTACACCTTGGATAATTAGATAAACTGGTTATTTCTGCTTGCTGGGAATATGCTGTCAGAATAGGGTAGATGATACAATAAAACAATAATTCCAAGACACCCTTCCTGTCTCTAAAAAAAACACTTTGTTTTGGGCCTGAAAACCCGATTTATTGTCATACAAAATCTATGAGAGATACGCGTTTTGGTTTTGACAGCTCTTTAAAAGTTGACTGACTGTACTGTGACTGTGAAGTTGACTGTCAATTGACTGGTGTGTCATCTACCTACCCCATTAAGTTTCGTGAATAAGTTAGATAATATTTTCGACTACCTATAGGCAATTTTATTAAAATATATTTTGAATATTACCTCCATTCCTCTTAGCGATGCCGTTATTCTCAACGATTGGTTGCCCATCTGAGTTGGTTGGCTGTTTCGTTATCTTCAGCTCTCGCACTATGTAGTCTGAGTATCTGCAAACAATATAAATGTTCTATAATAATTCATCTAAAAAAATGTTGCTAATTTACTGTCAGAAATACGGCAAGTGGATGGTTTTTTTTTCTGAATTTACAAAAAAAAGGATGTAGTAAAATGTATATCAAAAAGGAATTTTTCCATCAAAAGGTATTCTGATATGGATTGGTCTGCCATTTATCTACTTTTATCTATGGATGTAATGATACTGTTTTTTAGAGGCTTAACTTTGTATTGTAACAAAGAAAAATGTTTTTAATATCCATTAAATTGCTGTATTTGACTGGTAATTTTAAGCCATTTGTTATTGAATATGATTTCGGGCATGTGGCCACTGCAGCTGGTTTCTTTGACTAAATTAATCGTTACAATACTAAAGTACACTCTATCTATACAGATAAAAGGGTGTAAAACACCTCTTAACGAAGCCGAAAGGCACTTGTTCTCCCCGTCATTGCGATCATCTTTTTTGTTCCACACCATACCTGTAAACCTTCTAGTTACGGAAATATTGGAGGTCAAAGTTCTAACTTTTTGACAAGTATTTTTTTTTAAATACAAGTTTTTAATGTAAGATTTTTACTTTAAACACCACGACCCCCGTACTATTCAATCCATCCATCAGCACAATGTTTTGAGTGCGTTATATTAAGTTCTACCACAAAACATGATTTTTCACCCCAAAAAAAAGTCGTTTCCCAGCAATAATTTTAGCGTAAAGTTACTTAGTTTGATGTACAGAATGCTTGGTTGACGGCTTCGTGATGAGGTATTTTACACCCTGTTTAACCAACCTCTTCTCTCCAACATGATGCACAGTAATATTCCCAAAGGCTCTCGATCCGCGTTCCTCAGGCCAGTACTTGGAGCACTTGACCTTGGAGTACTCCTCAAGGTTGGTGAGCATCACGATGAGCTCCAAGCCATGTTCCCATATCATGCGCCAGAAGTCGTTGACGGTCGTGTCAGTGGGGCCTTGGGCGCAAATGAATTGTTTTCGCTCCTAAGGAAGGAATTTAGAGGTTATTTTTTGGGTGTGTAAAAGGCTGTTGACGGCATGACACTCAAAAGAAAATTGGAAAAGTATGGGGAGACCCAAGGACCCAAATGAACAAAATAGGTTAAAAATAAAGGTGGTTTTATGGCTATTTAAAACGTACATTTAGGGCAGACATACTACTTTTATCATCAGCGATTCACTTGCTTTTAGGAAGCTCAATAACGCAACTATAAAAACTATTTCACAGAAATTAGGATGTTGGTTATTTAGGGATTTAGTGACGAGGTTTGGGCATACATGGTATTCAGTAGGTATAACATTCTGAACCACTCCACATAGAAATCTTACTACGGTAATTTAAAAAACCGGCCAAGTGCGAGTCGGACTCGCGCACGAAGGGTTCCGTATCAATATAAAAAAGCACGTTTTTTCTATAAAAGCCACACTTAAATATTTATTTTATTCTGTTTTTAGTATTTGTTGTTATAGCGGGCGGCAACAGAAAAACATCATCTGTGAAAATTTCAACTAAACGCAAGCTAAGCGTAACCTATCACGGTTCATGAGATACAGCCTGGTGACAGACAGACGGACAGTGGAGTCTTAGTAATATGGTCCCGTTTTTACCCTTTGGGCAAACCCTAAACAATTCTGTTATTTCCTACAAAAGTGCAATACCTACACAGTCAAAATATACATATAGTACAGTCACGACCACCAATATGTATACACTTTCCGAAATTTCAAAGCAATTTTCGCGAGAGATTACGATTGTAACTTGGAGATAAGATCTTTTTCATAAAAATATGAGTTTCAGAATACTATGATCGTAACAATATGAAATTTTAATCAGAACAGTACGCGTAAAACACTTTTAAAAGTTGATAAGTGTTTACATATTGGCGGTCGTGGCTGTACATAATTTTTTTTTTGGACAGATGTGGGTGTTTTATGAACTGAATACATGGTATCCGTTTGTGTGTCGTAGTCCTTTCCACCCTGTATTTGGTGCTCGATACACATTTATTCTGTCATTCAAAGTGAAACACCTGTTATCGCTGGTGCTAAAAGTACCGTGGTCTGCGATGGCCTATGTTGTAAATAACTCCCTTGCAGCAATATAGTTGTCCTATTTCATTACCGTACATAATAGGGTAGATGACAAAAAAATCTAACTAGTCAGATAAATTTCCAAAAAATATTGGACAATTTTTTTTTTTCACTTTAATAAAAAATGAAGACGACACAGTGCGTCGAAAACTCGTGTGACGTCACATTTGAGTACATTTTTTAGAATAATAAAAGAATGAATAATAATAATAAAAGTGACGTCACAAGCCCCACTCATGATCTTTACGCGTTTTATTTTCGTCAGTTTTTTTTTTAATTTGATAAAACAAAAAACACGTATCCAATATTTTTCGATAATCTAACTGACCTAAATAGAATCATATTTTCTTTTAGACAGGAATCATCCCTATTATGAATATTTAAAAGTGTGCTATTTTTTGGTCTAAATAGTGCATGCGAGCGAGGAAGCGTCATTATATTTGTGCGTCATAATTTACGTTTTATATATTTTATGAAAGTACGAGTATCTATGGTGCTATACGAGTGCGCATTTAGGTACAAGACAAAGAGTGAAGCAATAACAAGGAAAACACAACACAAAACGAACAGAAAGCAGTATACAAAATAAAATTGATTCCACATTTATAGTGATTGTGTTAAAATCATTTCCATTTTCCTCCCAATTAAATAAATTATTTGGTTGGCAGCAATTATTATTAGTAGTTATTTATTTAATTGCAGGTTTATAATAATTTATAGCAGAACAGAGGGTCTAAAATGGCTGATTTAAAATTTATAGATAAGTTATTTACTATGTATTTGTTTAAGAAATCTTTGATTATTTAGTTATAAGCACTTGAGTGAGTTAGCTGAGATACAAGTTTATTCCTAGTTCAGGTAGAATCCAATTACTATATACCTATAGTTTTTAAGGCCATTTTGTAAATATTTTTGTAATTAAATTATTTCATTAAACAATTTCAATTTAAATTCTTAAAATGGACTTACTTACACTTGGACTTGCTTGCTTTGTTGGACTTAAATTGGTTATGACTTTAAAAACCATTTTAAGAATTTAATTTTTTTAAACTGATTCATATTATGATTCTGCTAAAGTGGCCATTTTAGACCCTCAGACGTTTTTGTCAACTTTCATACCTATGCCTAAAAAGCTTGGCTTGTCCTTATAACCCACTAATCTTTATGATAGGGTTTCTGAATAGTCTGCTTGCCTTAGGGGCTTGCCGTATTGTTGGCCTCCAGGCAAGCGACCTATTATCCAACATAGCTGAAATATGTTCGGGACCAATAGCAAGCTAAGCCGAACGGCTTTTTAGCAAACAAATGGCTGAACCGGATCATGCCGACCTGATATTTGTTTGTGGCAACCCTGAGAGTTCATTGATCACAGGATACTACGTACAATCATCAATCGTGATAACACGAAAAAATTATGTGCGCCTGCGCCTGGTGGCAAGGGCGAATGTTGCATGCCCATTCTTTTGAAATGGGCAATTTTCCTTTCTTTTTGTGCTTTTAGTGCCTAGTCTTTTCCCAACTATGTTGAGGTCGGTTTCCAGTCTAACCAGATGTACATTGTTTATTTGATTTTTTATTGATTATTTGATTTTTATTGATTATTGATTATTTTATTTTGTTCAATGTTTTATGTTTGTAACTATTTCTTATGTAGGTATCTCATTCAGACACAATGTAATTTGTTATTGAATAAATGATATATAGATAATAATGAAAAAAAAAAACATAAAATGACTGCCTATCTGACCGCCGCATATTTTTCCTTTACTTTTTCTGTTTTTGTTATGTGTCATGTTTAGAGTAAATAAATGATTTTTCATTCTTTCTTTACAGTATGTGGAATCAATTTAACTTCGCATACGTGAGCGCGGTACCTGGTTAGGCTCCAAAGGGTCCTTAGAAAGCGGAGGAAAGAAGACGAACACAATTTTAGAACATGTCCACACGTCACATAGAAGGAATGTCTCGACAATAGAACTTTAAAATGCCATGGGATTTTCAACTCTCACGCAGTGACCAGAATGTTAAAAACCGAACAGCGTGCTCCATGTCCTTTACGGTATTTCAAATTTCCACCGTCGGTATATGAAAAACTACTTCTAATAGGTCTTCTAACTACTAATTTTCATAATATAGGGAATCGAAAATATTTTTTTTGTAACAGTTTATGTATTTCAATAGAGTAATTAGTATCGATCGTTCTATTTTAAGCTAAATGATTAAATTTTACAAGGTAAACGAGACAGGGAAAATAATATTTTGGGGATAAAAGCATCTATTTATTATGTTTTCAGTAAAAATAACAATCAAAGGTATGACAGCTCATTTTGTCCTTGTTTCTGAAGTGATTTTTTACACACTGTAAAACTGTGCAATAGACGAATTAAATGGTTCATGCATATCATCATGACAGATGTTTTCTCTCGTAGTGAGTTTCTAGAATAGGCTAGTTTCCACCACCTATTTAGTCTGTCAGTTAGAGAATTGGAAAATAATGGACACGTATTTTTGTTTTTGTAAATCAACGAATATTGACAAAGACAAAACGCATCAAAACTCGAGAGTGGGGGCTCGTGACTTCACAACGCACTAAAAATTATAGCACAGCGTGACGTATAGAGAATTTTAAAAGCATCGTTCGTCAATCTTCGTCTCTTTTGGTCATCTTCGTCAATTTTGGTTTACGTAACAGAAGAAAAAATACGTGTCAAACATTTTTTGATAATCTAACTGACGGACTAATTAGATTTTTTCAGGACACAAGGCAATTACAAGGATAAAGAAACTTAACATTGTCAATACCTCATAAACCCGGAACCGGTTCTGCATGCCCTACTCATAGGACCATTACCTACACCTTCAGTATGTTCATCTGCCCATCCTTTTCTATGTTGGGGTCGGCTTCCAGTCTAACCGGATGCAGCTGAATACCAGTATTTTACATGGAGCGACTGCCTATCTGACCTCCACAGCCCAGTTAGTACTGGGTTACACGATACCGCTTGAGTACCAAATTACTTTAAAAGAACCTGATAACCTATTACACAGTTTTCGCTTTAACAATGTCGAAATAATGGCAGATGACAACGACCACACAAATCAAACACACCATCAAATAATAATTTATGTCACAATAATACTCAGAATATTATTTGTCCTTGAACACAAAATGACCTTGACCCCAAAATAACCTTGGAACTAACCTTATAACCCTAGTTTCATATCAAGTTACCTGTTGTCAGTTCAGAACAGAATGTCACAATTACAATGAATATTACCCCCTTGTCTGTGGGACGGCCAAATTGGCCGAGCGAAAAAAGTAAGCCAGATCTGTGGCTCGGCCAAAGTGGCCGAGTAGTCTCTGCGTTCGTATTTGACATAATTTTAATGATGAACTTGTTTCTATCTCGCTCAAATTTGCACAGAGTCTAGGAGAAAGAACAAGAAAGACATTTTGCCACAGTTCAATAACGAACGAAACTTCTAACTGACCAATATACCGCTCCTCAGTTGCGAAAGGCGCCGCGCGCCAACTGGTCGTCACAGATTAGAACAAAAAATGTTCTGTGTGCTATAGTGTGTGATATAGTGCGTTGTGTGGTATTGTGTTGTGTTTTCGTCATGCCTGGGTAAGTAATAAACATGTTTGAATGTAGAAACAGTCTAATTGTTAGAGATTTCGGCCAGAAATAGTCATTTCAACAAACATGAAAAACCGTTGAAAAGACGCTGATACATTTCGCGGTATTTTGGCACTAATTATTGATAGAAATGCAAACTATGGCTATTACGTGTGTTCTTTATGTATCGTATTATATATGTTAGGCATTTAATTTTAATATTATCGTATTTTGGTTGTGTTCAATTCAAAATTCTAATTACGTAAAACTTTCGTGAGCCCCGACCAATGAGAATTGCCGCGGCTTGCCGCTGGCCCAATCATAGAGCCGGATTTCAATGCCGTCGACGCGCTTGACCAATCAGCGCCGTTGTTTACTAGATTTTTTAGTGAAATTGTTCGTTTTGATTATTGATTTTAATTAATGTTTTTGTTAGACAGCATGCATTTTTTATATGCCTAATGTTTTGTAAATATCTTCAACATGTAGAATGTTAAAAAATATTTCAAATTAAGGCAACAAAATATAAACTGTGATGCAATGTTTGAGTGGCTGTTTTTACGCCTGTTTTTAAGTGTCTGCTTTGTTTATTTTATACTAATTAACTGATGACTTGTAACAGCTGAAACTGTGTTGGTGTCAAGTATGTAAACTAAAAATTATTATTAAAATATAGCTTAAAGTACAAGGCGTTGTGACTTCTGACAATGGAAGTGTAAACAAACCCGTTCTTTTGTTTGGAATGCGGCACTCATAAATTACGTCATGTTTTGTTAGGCTTGTGAGACGAAAAAAATGTATTGCGACGTCTGTTTTTTTGTTTGGTTTATAAGAACTAATGTGTCTTTGTGTAAGTTAAACAATAACTTGTTGAAAAAACGGTTTTCTTTTTAAATTATAATCACCTTTACACAAGAATCTGGTATTTTTCCCTCACACTGAACACACATTGCAATTACTAATACATTTCATGGCAAAACTATACTAAACCGTACATAACCTGATAGCTAATTTAATAACAATTCCAATGATATAACTGGTAGCGAGCTAACTAACGTAATTTCGGAGATATAGTCGTTTTAATCACGTCCGCCGAATCGGTCGAGCTCCACAGACAGGGCTCCACGGTCGCGCGCAATTTTTAGGTTTGACAGCGCCACAGTTGAGGGGTTACATGACCTTCCTTGGCCACAAAATGACCTTGACCCCAAAATGACCTTGGAACTAAACTTATAACCCTAGCTTGACATCAAGTTACCTGTTCTTAACTCAGAACAGGTCAACCTAATGTATTGTCAACACATACACGCCATATTTGATCACACACAGCACAAACATAAACATTAAACGACTTTCACTTCAAAATGACCTTGGAACTAACCTGATATCCCATAACAAAGTTAGCGTTGATGTAATCCGAGCCAGTAATGCTGTCAATCTGCTGTAGTTTGACCCTGGTCTGGTCGTATGCCTTGATGTCAGGATACCGGTTCTTGGGTTGATTCTCTCTGGCTTCGGAAGCGTGTGTCGTACGGTCAGGGAAGCATTCGGGCAGCATCTGCAACAACTGGGCAATGTGAAGCGGTTTAGAATGATTTAGAAATTGTGTATGAAAGATTAAGTGGATACAAACAGATTAGTGAGTAAATTAAATTCACCTTGTAATTATGTTTTATGTAGCTTAACGTTTAACATCACCACCAACTGCCTAGCCTTTTCCCAACTATGTTGTGGTCAGCTTCCAGTCTAACCGGATGCAGCTGAATACCAATATTTTACATGGAGCGACTGTCTATTTGACCTCCAAAACCCAGTTGGTACTGGGTTATACGATACCCCTTGGTAAGACTGGTTGTCAGACTTTTTGGGCCACTGACAAATCTAAATAGATAGTGTATGGTAGTGTTATGGTCTCGAATCATATTTTGTTCAAAATACCGCCTAAATTATACGGTAAGAGGCAGATTAATTCCAAGACCGCTGTGATAAGCGGTTGTACTCATACAAACATGAATAGTAACTTACTTCAAATTCCTTCTGGAACCCGTAGTCGGAGTCGACTTGTCTTTGCGCGTACGCATTGGCTAGCTCTTCTTTAGGTATGGGCGGTATGTCCGGAGGTACGGCGGTAACCAAAGGTTGACGGCCACGAATGCTGTCTGTCCAATATCTGGAAGAAATTATTCAAGAAACGTTGCCGTGACGATTTAGTCTCCTTCCTGCAGTGTAAGTACGTAGGAATCTATTCGATAAATCTGACAGTTATTCTCGACAAAATGAGTTTTTATCTTTGTTATAAACTCATTTTGTCGAGAATGACTGTCAGATTTATCGAATCGATTCCTACGTACTTGCACGGCTGACTCGTTAGCCAGAGAAGGTAAAACACCGGCAGAGGCTGAAAGGAATGGGGGAGGCCTTTGCCCAGTAGTAGAAAATAATAGGCTAATTACATTTTTTTAATTAACCAACTAGAAGAAAGGCGATGGTTTTTTACACGATTCTTAGTGCCTTTGTGTTTATTTTTTACTGAATATTTTCTTCAAATGTTAGATTGAAATAAACCAAATCAAAGTACACTTGGTACATAATTGAAAAAATTTATACCATCTTTTTTTTTAAGGCGGTTTTTACTTTATTTTGACCAGATCATTGATTTTGTGCCACCAAACTATTCCCCTAACAGTCCCCTAATTTTGCCGGTCCGTGCTAGTCTCATCTAGGCCTTACCCACATCCAACCATTTGGTTATATTTCTATCATCACTCCTTAAAGCTCTGGCTATCAAAACTTAGTGAGCTTTTATTTTCTTTAACAAATTTTTCCTGATTAAAATATCTTACCTGATAGCAGCAGTAATAGGGTTGTGCATCTCAAGCGGCGCATGCGCAGGCATTTTGCGCGTGCGTCGCGTTTGCATGACGCAGAAGATGATCATCAGCAAGAGTATCACAGCTGCCACTGCGCATGTTATCTGTTCAACAAGACCAAGATTAGATTAAAGTTGGTGACAGTTAAGATGAGAATAGCGGTCATTGCCCTTTCCCTAATATCTCTTCGTACGAACCAAAACAAATAAACCATGTATCGATTTTCATTACAAAAAATGTTGAAGATCACGATAGATAACGATTCCAGAGTTAAACAGGCTTATTTTTGGTTTTCAAAGTAAAGAAGTTTAATAAATGTAGGTGGGTCAATGACCGCTATTTTCATCGTAAGGGCCTATACCCCATCAAATGGCTTAGCATTATCCTCCGTTACTCCTAAAATACTGCAGCATTAATTTTGAAATAAATATATGGTAAAGTTGAGGATTAATGCTAAGTACTATGTGTGACGAAAACACGATTCTATAAACTTTTCTCGATAGAAAAAAATCCAAAGTTACCTCCAAATCGAACAATAAACCGCTGGTATTTAAAAAGTACTTCAAATTAGATCATGAAACTTTGCATACTAACTGAACTAACTATAAAGCAGGTCTTATGTGTTTTATTTTTTTAGTCAAATCAATAGATTTTTTGTAAATCGCAAAAAAACACTCATTTCGCACTATTCGGCCGCAGTGACTGACGTAACAACCGCTTTGTAGTGCAAGCTGATTAGAACTTTATTCTAACAGTATTTCAAACGAAGTTTGAACCACCACAAATAGAATTGCTAATTTTAGGGTTAGAAGGGCACCAACTATAAAAGAGGTTTCATGGTGAATATTAGGCTATTATTGTCCCATAGCAGCACAGGAGGAGTTCGTGGCTAAATAATAACAGCCGCACGGGTCGATCATCGAGGTTAAGCCGCGCTTGCCTAGGTCGGTCTGTGGATGGGTGACCGTCCAGCACAAACCGAGTTTCCTCTTAAGCCAATGCAAAAAACTTCATAATTACCTGTAATGCTATCTCGAGTGCAGTGGACGGAACAGGTATGGGTGGACTCGGAGCCGGCATCAGAAATGTCGTGAATTCGCTGAACAACGTCTCATCTGGGTTTAAACTAGCTGTTGGCAAAGTAAAACACGTTTTATAACTTCGTTATTTTGTGCGGGCTTCTGCCAGCGTAAATTTGTTGATTTCAGAAAACACATCTTAGGGCGGCTTCCAATAGAGAGTCAGCAAAAAGGGAGGGGTCCGTAAGGACCGATGCCTGCCGGGGTTGCGGGACTGTTCGAAAGAGATACCGTGGCCCCGGAACACAAAGGGCGATGAAGGAACATGGATGGGTTTTAGTCAATAAAAGTCTGACACTCCCTCCTGCTCCGCCCAGAGCGGGAGGAGTTATTTGATGATTTCCCATCCGAAAAAAAAAAAAAAAAGGGCGGCTTCCAATAATTACGTGAGGTGTTTAACGTTTTAAAAGCCATTGTCGCGTATACGTGACAAGCAAGCGCCTGCCCTGTACGCCAAACGACACAAATATGTGACAAAATGGTAGATGAAATTGTGGCTTGGCCCAATCTCACGAGCGCGAGGGTTTCTCGGCAAATAGCACGTAATTTTAAAACTGAGTTTAATAAGGTAGATGACACCATAAAACAATTATTGTTTCAAGACACCAATCTCTAAAAAGAAACGTTATTTTGAGCCTGAAAACCCGATTTATTTTCAACTAGCTGACGTCCCGCGGTTTCACCCGCGTAGTTCCCGTTCCCGTGGGAGTACGGGAATAAAATATAGCCTATAGCACTCACGAATAATGTAGCTTTCTACCAGTGAAACAATTTTTAAAATTGGTTCATTACTTAATGAGATTACCCCCTACATACAAACTTTCAAACTTACAAACAAATGTTACCTCTTTATAATATTAGTATAGATTAATTGCCTAACTAGATTTTTTGTTGCTTTGAAATCAATAAATAGTTGAGTCATTGAGTTGATCAAACAGTAACGTCACAGCGTGCTATTGCCATACAAAATCTATGAGAGAACCGCGTTTTGACAGCTCTTTAAAAGTAAGTCAATGGGGATGACAACTGTATAACTAATGGCGCTAGCATCGCTTGTACCAAACATCGTCTTTGGTTGAAAATCTGTCAATGTCATTTTATATTTCAAAATAGTTTGTCTTCATTGGTCAGATTGGGTCTAAGCTATAGACGCGCCATCTACAATCAGCTTTAACCAGCCTTCCCCATTGATTGGTGTGTCATCTACCCTATTTGATTCAGATTCCAAACAATGTTATTTGGTGCGTCAAAACGTTATCGATGTTTATCAACCAGCTCGATCAGGCAATGTCAGTAGATTCATCAAATGATTGCATAAAGGATGTAAAAAGACTCTTAACGAAGCCGAAAGGCATTTGTCATCAACTTGTTGGTTCTGTTTTGGTTAAGAAATAAACAATATTTAAAAAAAAAATTTTTTTTTTACTTGTTCTCCCCGTCATTGCAATTTGTTGTCTGCCAATTTAATTTTTAAGTATAATAAGTGTGTTGTGTTTTGTATTTATTTTTCTAATATTTTTTATTTAATGTACTGCTATTATATGATCTAACTGTTGATTGAAATAAAGGAATTGAATTGAATTGAATCATTTTATTGTTACCTGGGATACCTGGGAATCTTCTAGTTACGGATATTGGGGGTCAAAGTACCAACATTTTTTTTAAACACATGTTTTTATTGTATGATTTTTACTCTAAACACCTTCACGACCCCCGTACTATTGAATCCATCCATCAGCACAATGTTTTAAGTGCGTTACATTGAGTCCTACCGAAAAACGTGATTTTTCAGACCAAAAAAAAAAGTCGTTTACCAGTAATAATTTTTGCGTAAAGTTACTTAGTTTGATGTACAGAATGCTTGATTGATGGCTTTGTAAAGAATCTTTTTACGTCCTGTATAGTAATCTAGTATATGCATGATCTTTTTTTATCACTCTAAACAAAGCGTATTTATTATCATCAGAAATATCAAAGTGAAATTATTTTTTTAATATCTATAAAAATACTAAGTTATAAGCATTTGAAACTGCTGATGCTGGTAAGGCCTAGATGAGACTAGCACGGACCGGCAAAATTAGGGGAACAGTTAGGGGAATAGTTTGGTGGCACAAGATCAATGATCTGGTCAACATAAAGTAAAAACCGCCTTAAAAAAAAGATGGTATAAATGTTTTCAATTATGTACCAAGTCGATGTCTTTGATTTGGTTTATTTCAATCTAACATTTGAAGAAAATATTCAGTAAAAAATAAACACAAAAGCACTAAGAATCGTGTAACAAACCATCTCCTTTCTTCTAGTTGGTTATATGATATTTTGTATCACTCTAAATAAAGCGTATTAACATCAGAAATATCTAAGTAAAATTATTTTTAGATTGGCTGATTTATGTCTTAATTTTGGCTTTTTGACATTATTTTTAAAGTACTTTAACATTCCGTATCGAAATAATAAAAAAAAGAAATTTTATGAAATTATATTGAAATTAATTGAAATTATATTGAATAAGGTTTTATACTCACAAATTAGTTCCACAAACATCGTATAGTTGGCGCTGGGGTCGAGTTGACCGTCTTGTACGCGGATTTCTGAGTCAACATCCTTATCAGCCATTGTTGGGTTACTGCCATAGTCTCTGCAAATATAATTTACATACATTACGGCAGTATTTCTCAAAGAGGAAGCAGAGGTGTATACTGTAGTGGCAGTACTAGCCTACAAGCTTAGCTTGCCTTTATAACTTACAGTTGGTGCCAGATAAGATTAGAATAGCGGTCATTGACCCACCTACATTTATTAAACTTCTTAACTTTGATAACCAAAAATAAGTCTGTTCAAGTCTGGAATCGTCATCTATCGTGATCTTCAACATTTTTTGTAATGAAAAACGATACATGGTTTATTTGTTTTGGTTCGTACGAAGAGATATTGGGGAAAAGTCAATGACCGCTATTCTCATCTTAACTGGCACCAACTATACAACTCTTCATAATGTTAGGGTTTTTAAACAGTCTGTTTACCATATGGGCTTGCCGTATTGTTATTAACCCCAAGGCACGCCACTGTACTGTACTAAATTTTACTAACATACAAACTTACAAACAAATTTTAACATTTTTTATAATATTAAGTATTTCAGGGTCAGTTTTCAATGACCGGCCAAATTTTCAGAGATGGTTTAGAATCGATAACATTTTCGATATACTTAGTGAAAAAAAAACAACTGCATTGATTCCCACTAGGTATGATTTAGGAAATTTTAAGGACACTTTCAAATGAATGCTATTATTTTATATTATTTGACAATAATATTTAAAATGCACTTTTGGTTTGATATCTAGATCTTAATTTTACATTTGGCTGGTTATTGAAAACTAACCCGGTATAGATTTTGAATGAACAATCTTACGTCATGCCAACAGGAGACCTCGATCTCCGATCAAGTTCATGGATCTCCGGTGGTGAAATGGGGTCATTAGTCGCCATTTCCGGGTCATCATACAGGATTTCAGTGGTCGTGGTGATGGGCGGAGTGTGGGGCTGTTCGTGGTGGGCGGGCGCCCTCTTGGGGCGCTTGAAGCAGCGGCGACATCTATCCTTATTCAGTGTTGGGTCTGATCGGTTGAAGATGATCCTATCATCTCCCAGGACTAGCTCGTTGTCACCAGGGAATGTGTCGCTAGAAAGAGTTTTTTTATTGTGATAACATTACGCCTGTGACTTATGGTGTGGGTAAAGGTATATTGTTTACCAATTTTTTTATAAAGGGCGTAAAAACCTGTTAACGCAGACGAAAGGCACTTGTTCTCCCCGTCATTGCCATATTTTTTTTGTTCTACACCATACCTGGGAACCTTCTAGTTACGGAGATATTAGGGGTCAAAGTTCCAACTTTTCGACGAGTTCTTTTTTTTTATATACAACTTTTTAATGTAAGATTTTTACTTTAAACACCTCCACGACCCCCGTATTATTCAATCCATCCATCAGCACAATGTTTTGAGTGCGTTACATTGAGTTTTACCACAAACTATGATTTTTCACCGCAAAAAAAATAAGTCGTTTCCCAGTAATATTTTTTGCGTAAAGTTACTTAGTTTGATGTACAAAATGCTTGGTTGATGGCTTCGTGATGAGGTTGTTTACACCCTGTAATTAATGTGTAAGGCCCATAAAATAGGAATGCCCATTATAAAAGAACATAAGCCTCTGTACAAGTTTTTTTTTCTTGGACTTTCATTTCGTGAATACTCGTAGTAATTCAAAGTGTAAATTCTAAGGAGCAGAAAAAAAAAAAACAGATTCTAACATAACATCACGCCTGTGATCTCCAAAGGGTTAGGCAGAGGTGTACCTAATAGTACACCCACATTTCACCAGTTATTTTAAATTCCATGTAATATGGGGCGAGCCTATTGCCATCAACCGGACGCAAATCCAGACCCCGTGGCTGCTACTGAGAAATTCCTGATGGAAAACCCCAATAACACTGCCCGGCCTGGGAATCGAACCCAGGATCTCATGCTAAGCAGTCGTGCTAGCAACCACTAGACCAACGAGGCAGTCCAAGTATACAAACTAATTTTCATTTCTTCTTACAACAAATGACATTCTACTCAATATTTATTTTTGTTTAAGGGGACTACAGGAGCTAAACGCGAGTTTTATAATGCAAAAAAGTATATTATTATGATTCACTGCAATAAACAAAACCAGAAAAATATATGATATTCTTCAGGATAATATGCTAGTACGATAGTGTTTTGAATACATAATACAACAAATTTTACTCAATAAAAAAATCAAGAACCTATCTCTAAAAAAATCTTTTAACGAGTAAAAACTATATTAAAATACATGCGATCATTCTGATTTTTGGCAAATAATTCTACAAGCAACATATTAGCATCATAGTGTTTTATTTATTTTTTTAAATCAATAGATTTTTTGTAAATCGCAAAAAAAAACACTAATTTCACACTATTCGGCCCGCAGTGACTGACGTCACAACCACTTTGTAGTGCAAGCTGATTAGAACTTTATTCCAACAGTATTTCAAACGAAGTTTAAACCATCACAAATAGAGTTGCTAATTTAGCTGCTGTAGTCGCCTTAAATAAAGTTATTTAAGACTTACTATGAGAAAACATCAGCGATGTACGCGCCGAACTTGGTCTTGGAGTCTTTGTACTCTATCACCTCGAGATCTCGTGGTGAAGGTAACCTCCAGTCAGGGTTGCTAGGGGGCAGACGAACCATGTACACCCTGGAATCATTTGTAAGTCAGTTAGGGTCCGTTCTCTCGAGAGAGCAGCGATGGCAGCCCCGGGTTACGAACAGTATTTTGTCGATTCAATGACAGCAAAATGTCAGATGAACAAAAGATTTGTCGATTCTCTTTCGTTTCTTCGGTGGTCATGCTAAGTGGGCAGTAAGTCGTGGGTTCGAACCCAGGCAGGCGTATTAATTTGTATCACCACTGCTCTCAATACGGTGAAGAAAACATCCAGAAGACATGTGACATCTACCAACCCGCACTGGGCCCGTGTGGTGGATTATAGCCCATTCCCTCTCATAGAGAGGAGGCCTGTGTCCCAGCAGTGGGAACATTATAGGCTGATTATGCTTATGTTAAAGTCCGTTTCTTACAAACGGCAAAATCCTCGCGCACTTTTTTTCACTGAATAAAGGACTGTATCAGTATTACTTTTAAGTATAAAATTTCGACGCAGACATGCGCGTCTCCTCGTGCGTGCTTCAGTGGCGAGCAATGGGGAGGCCAACTGTGGAACTAATGGCGCTAGCATAGCTGGTTCCCAACATCGTCATTGGTTGAAATGTGGTAATGTCATTTTATATTTTAAAATAGCTTAACCTTATTGGTCAGATTGAGACCAGCTATGGTGGCGCCATCTTAGATTATCTTTGCCTTCACCACCCCATTTCAGTCATCCCGCAATCATGGCGCTTGCTACAAGGTCGGAATATAGAATAATTGAAAATCACGGAAGATATCCCGAAGTGACAGTGCAAGTTTAATACTCATGAAATTAAACAACTTTTCTTTTGGGACTAACTCTAGAATATGGAAAAAGAAATGGGTAGTATATAATAGTCGCAATCAGTATAATATTAGTCAGCAATAAAATTTTTATTCGCCCGATAATAATTTCTCAAAACAAATCAGTGGTCAGAGTACGGCATTTTTTTTTTGGAACAGATTGATAAAAATTCACTATTTATTAGTCTGATATATACCTGTAACAGCATATGGGTCCATTCCGCTCCGAAACTCTTGGTAAGTACATCTTGAACATGTAAGTGCTGTTTTCTAAGATCTGGAAAATATGAACAATAATGGATCTCCTTATCCATTAACATTGTTTGAAATTAAACTAAGAATGTGTATGTATGTGTGTGTGCATCGTTTCATTTTCATTTATTCTTTATACTTTGTTGAATATGCAGTTTACATACAACAGGCTGTGTACTGAAAAAATCTAATTAGTCCGTCAGTTAGATTATCAAAAAATATTTGATAATTTTTCTTTTGTTAAGTAAACCAAAATTAACGAAGATACGACGCTTTTAAAAATCTCAATACGTTACTCCGTGGTAAAAATTTTAGTGCGTTGTGACGTCACAAGCCCACACTCCCGATTTTAGATGCATTTTATCTTCAATACTCATTGATTTACAAAAACAAAAAAATACGTGTCCATTATTTTCCAATACTGTAACTGACGGACTAAATAGATTTGCAATTTATTGATGGTGGAAACTAGCCTATTATAAGAACTATGAATTATTAGTTAACATTCCAAGAAACTAAATACAGGGTGTTAAAAGTAGTCGCGTGCCATAGCTTAGGGGTAGGTTCAGTATCGTTAAAGGAACCCTGAAAAAAATAAAAAAATAAATCCAAAAAAATATAAATAAAAAATAAACATAAAAAAATATTGCAATATCAACCTAATTTAGTACGGTCTACTAACTTAAAATAACAATCGTTTAGAATTAAAATTATTTTATTTGTTTAAATGCTCTTACCTACTATCGAACGTGTTAAGCACACTCAATATACGCGCGAGAAACAAAAGCTCCACACACAGCGCGCTCGCTCTAGCAACAGCTGACTGCGGAGCGGTCGATGACCCCGAGTGCCCGCCCATTCGGCGGTCAGCTGTTTCCGAGCGCATTAGGGTGAAATGATCTTGAGGAAAATAGTAGATTTTCTTTAAAAAAAAAGGTTGCATTTTTTCAATGGTATTAGGTTCTACTAATGAAATCAAACCACTGGTTTCAAGGATAACAGTGTTTACATTAACACCCTAATAATAGGTTTAAAAAATAAAAAAAGTTATTTTATTTATATTTTTACGGGTTCCTTTATCGATACTGAACTCGCCCCAAAGCTATGGTACGCGACTACTTTAACACCCTGTATAGTGCCAAACCATCTCTTAACTTCATGTTTTTAAATCATACCTTCCTCCACCGTGGTCGTGGCGGCGAGTCGGGCGGGGCGTATTCGGTCTGACATGACGTCACGTTCTCATCGCCGCGTCTGCGCGTGCGCGTCATCGCACTCAGGCGAATTGTGAAGTTCGTGTTCGGGGGCAAGTCGTTTATCCTGCGAAACAGAAAAAAAAAAATTAATAATTTTTAAAATGTTACATGAGGCTGCATTCTAAAAGTTGGCAACAACGTCGCGGATATCTGTCAAATACACACATCAACACGGTCTAGGGATATTTTTAAAAAAGCGAATTACTATCAATGTGTTAATTATTTATATGACATGTATATATTTAAAAGATACGTTATTTAATATTCTACCATTTTTTAATAATGGTTAAGGTATAGATTAAAATTTCAGGATTTTATGGAAAAAAAATGAAGCATAGACGGAAACCGTATATGAATGAACTTTTAATTTGTGAGTAAAACTGAAAAAAATAGAAAAATCATTTAATTTGTGTTTATAAACTTGCAAGTTAGTAGTCTGAGAAAGCGCCCATGATGTTCATAACACATCGGCAACGATTCGGCATGCTCAGAACAAGGTTGTCAATGTCTTGCTGCGGAATATTGTCCCATGTCCTTCTGAGGTGCGCAAAAAGTTGATCTTCTGTAGCCAGATTTTCAGGAACTTCCTTCAGAGCTCTTCTTTGCAGCATATCCCACGCATGCTCAATGGGATTTAGATCTGGCGATTGAGCAGGCCAGTCTAAGGCCCTAACATTATGTGTATGTAACCAAGCTGCTACCGTTCTCGCCGTGTGTGCCCGGGCATTGTCGTGCATGAGCAGGAAATCTTGCCCCATTTGTGTTCTGTGGGGCAAGATTACGGGCCCCAGCACCTGTTGGACGTATCGTTCTGCCGTCATATTGCCCCGCACCCAAACGAGATCCGTCCGTCCTCCAAGACGAATTCCTGCCCAAACCATAATTGTTCCTCCTTGGTATGGGTGAACTTCCTGAGGGTTCTGGAGACGGCTCCATCGTCCAGGAACTCGCCAAACACGAGTCCTTCGTGAATCTGGATGGAAGCCGAACCTGGATTCATCCCTGAACAGCACATTGGACCATTGGTCACGGCCCCAGTCCACGTGGTTCCGAACCCATTCTAATCGTCGTCCACGATTGCCTCTCCGTAAAGGTGGGACCCGGAGTGGTCTACGAGAGCGTAGATTGCTTTCATGCAGTCGCCTTCTTACAGTTTGGTCACTCACAAGCACTTGGTGTTCCACTCGCAGCCTTTGGACCAATTGAGTCGCCGTTGCATTTGGTTGTGCTCGCGCAGTAATTTGCAAAAATCGGTCTTGTCTGGGGGTAGTGATGCGACTTGGCCCCCGGTGCCTCTCCGCTACTTCACCTGTGGCACGATAGCGTGTCCACAATCTTGAAATTACATTTTGATGGGTCCCTATGGCCTCAGCAACATTACGCTGAACAGATCCAGCTTCCAGCATTCCCACAGCTCGTAACATCTCCGCCCTCGTCAAATGTCGGCGTTGCATGGCTACAATACCTCAATTTTAACTTTACCTTTCGTTTAAAAATGAAAAAAAACTGTAACTAAACGTAATTCGTATTGTTTTCTAAATTTCGCACAAATGAAAATTCCCTCTCCTATACATCAAGACATTTTTATGCCACCGAAACAAAAGAATTTTCAAAAATTTGAATTTGGAATTAGTCTGAGATAAATTACAAACAAATCGGTGTATAAAAGATTCCAATGCGGCCAGTACTTTTCGAGTTATTTAATTGAGTATGAAATATCCCTAGACCGTGTTGATGTGTGTATATCGCTGCTATTATGATGAATGTATTTGATATTACTAAATGAAAAGTGATTGGTGTCGATTCTGTTGTGCATAAACTAAACTTAATTTAGGCTATTGCTATCTTTTACTAAAAGGCAGTGCGAGAAAAGGATGGCTATAGCTATGAACTAAGTTAGAGATGTCAAACTAGTTTATGCCTTGCACTTCACCGTGTTTTTAGTCGGATATGTTTTTACGTGCACCCTTCAATTGTATGGAAATATTAGTTCCAACTAAATTTGACAGCTCTAAATTACGTCCGTCTCTCGTTTTATTAGAGAGAAAAAGATAGCAATAGCCTAAATTAAGTTTAGTTTGTGCACAACAGAATCGCCACCAATATTGCTGTGTTGTACTAAAATATTGATGATGAATTGCAATAACGAATATTGTTGCACTGATTATATAATTGTAGGTGTAAATACTTTTTTTATACCTAAAACTGTTACAACATCTTATCCAGTGTTCTTATTGCAATACTTGGCCAATATTTTAGTGTAGTGTTACACTACAGAGCAATGTTTCATAAATTCATTCAATAATGTTGATGAGATAATACAAAATAGCGAAATATTTGACAGATACATATTTGTAAAGTTACCAACCTTCAGAAAGCCACCCTGGGTTGTGAAAGTTGGCTTAAGAGTCCTATTACATTTTTTTCGCAATTTTTCGATTTTTATTCCCTGGATCAAATTTTTTCGATCGGCGTACACGAGTCGATAATAATAGCGATCTCCGGTTATTGTCGATTGTTATTGACGAAAATTAGAGACGAGACTGACATGAGACTGAGGAGCGACTTAAATTGACGCAGAATTATAGTACATCAATTTTATTTATTGTAATTTTGTCTTATTATTTTGACAAACGAAAACTAATGAAAATTATTCATTGTAGTTGAAGTTTAATATCATATTAATTTATTTGATAAAATTTAGTTTATTTGGAATATAATGGACGCCGAATCAAGACATTTATGGCTTAAATTACGCTTTCTTTACGATTTTTTCTGTGAAAATTCAAGGAATTTAAAGAAATTCTAAAACTTCAATAAACAAGTAAAACATTCAGCTTATTTTTCAGTAATTTTAGCTTTTATAAGTATTGCATGTAACAATGTGAATTTGAGCGTCAAAGTTCCATCGTCGACGGTTTTTCTTGCAAACTGAGTTCGTAAAATATTTATAGTAAATTACACGAAAAGAAAAATGAAAATGTGTAACTCCAACTTACAAGAAAGAGAATGGCACTATTGTTATTCATAAGCAAATAATTAAAATATCTAACTGATGCTGAATATTACTGCGTCAAAAATCACGAATTTGCGTAAAAAATGTAATAGGACTCTTAAATGATAATTTACCTGGTGCTCATTGTGTCATTCGTCATAAACTTTGACAGGGGGCCCCAAGTAACATACTTTTGTGCCCCAGTGCGGTCTTTATAATCCATCTTACCAGTTATCTCCATCTGAGAAAGACAAAATAAACTATAAAAACGTTTTTTTTTATTCTGGCGACAAAAGGTCTTCTGCCGTACCCTTGTGGGGTGTTACTATGTAATAAAGATTGTCTAAGTTGGGGAAATTAATTGAAAACCAAATTACCGACAAACTTAAAGCGTTGCTATAAACTATATCGAAGTCAAAACTGTTGACACAAGATTTTAATCATTATGAAAATAATATAATACAGCAATGTAATAACAGAGTGCACCAATTTGATAAATACTTAATTTCCCCAATGCAGTTCTTTAGTTTTCCTGTATATGTGTTTTTTCATAAAATGTATTTTGTGCTAGTTAAGTTCGTTCCCCAACTCACTTGAAAACAAATCGAATCATATTTTATTTGTCAAACACCTCACTAATCCAGCTGCCGTATTCACAACGCTTCGATTCGATTCCGATTCGGAAAGTCGTATGGCTATCTCGCTGTTGTTTTCGTAATGCCAAAAAAAGATAGACATTACGACTTTCCGAATCGACAATCGAATCGAAGCGTTGTGAATTGCTATGCAGGTCCGGTTGAAAATCAGCGTCGAGCACGTCCGGCATTTTGCTGAACTGATGAAAATCGGTCGAGTAGTTTTAGAGTTAAATCGTAACAAACACACAAACAAACAAAAAATCAAATCCCTTCTCTTTATAATATTAGTATAGATAGACACACTTTACCAGGTATTTCGAGCAACACCATTTATTCTAACCATGTAATTTTAATTATTGTATAATAGTTTTTGAATGACCTTATTTATTATTTAATTTTAACTTATTTTTATTTAATTTTAAATTTTGGACATTTTAAATTTTACTCAATACTCAATAATATAAATATAAAATATAAATTTGACATATCAAATTATTGTGTTAATTTTATATTATTTTGTTAGTAAAATTAGTATTAATAGTAGTGTGTAGTGTGTATTTATTTGTCTCTGATTTTTTCTTACTAACATTATGTTTTTTAGTGTAGGTACCTACTAACAAAATTATGGATCATTGTGTCTGAATTAAATTAAATACTCACAGTATATCCTTTAATCTCAGCGTTGGGCTTTCTAGGGGGACTCCAAGTGAGATTCAGGTAGTATACGCTGCATTTGACGACAACGTTGTCGGGTACTCCAGGGACACCGTCTAAGGTTGCAGCTTCCATCTCCTTCGACCAATTACCACACGTGTTCGTGTAGTATGAACAGGCTCGCACCTTAAAATAGGATAAGGGAATTTATCGATGGTGGTTATTTGGATTTTCAACCTTCGAATCAGTGTCGAAAGTCGGTTATCCAACGCATTGTGTGTTCTCTATCATAGGAAACAACTAAGCGGAACCAGCTTCTGACGTGTAATAAGTACCCAACTCAAAGACAAATATATTTACTCAAAGGGTATGTTTACGAGGTTAAATAGAGGTAAGCTTACGACTCATGTAATAAACAACACCTACGTATGTGAAATGTTTTGAATTCGTATGGTGTGGCTTTTCTTCAATATCTGTAGTAACAACCAACTTCATGTGTTTTCCAATGTCAAATTGTTAACTAACCTAATCATTTCATGTTGAATCGACACTTCATCTAATTCAATTTGTTTCTATACCAAAAACTGGAAAAAATAAGAATGTACTTTAACTTGAAGATAATGAAGAACTTACCTTAAACACGTATGTACTGTGCGGCTCCAAACGTTCGAACATGTACGGTAGATCATTCTCGTTACGCTCATGACAAGCCTTCAGGCTCCCCGTCGAGTTATCTTTCTTCCGTGCCTCCAGCAAATAGTAATGTATCAAACCGGCAATGTTCTCGGGTGGAGGCAACCAGCCGATCGTCACCGAAGTCGCCGAGAACCCTTTTATAGAAATATTCGGAACAAAGATCGGTTCCTCAGACAAAGTCGTCGCATTAACAGTATTACTATCCCCTTCACTCTCACCGTAATCAGTAAGTACTTTCATCTTGAACGTGTACTTCGTAGATTTCTCCAGGCCACCCAGAACGAAAGAGGTATTCGCCGGATCTATTGTTGGGGGCACTTGATAGTGTCTGAATCCCGCTCCAGTCTTATTTTGGTTGAGATACAATAAATAATATCTTACTATATCTGAGTTGAAATTCTGTACGGTCCAGTTTATGTACACTTGAGTGGTAGTAATAGGAATTACATGACTTATTTCGACTTGAGGTTTAGCTAGTACGAGGATGTCTATAGTTCCAGACTTCTTCTCACCAGACACGTCATCATCCAACTCGCAGGTATAACTGCCATTGTCTTCGGTTCCATGAATCGATACCACACAAGTGCTTTGGATCTGTTTAAAATCTATCCTCTCAATGTTGGTACAGTTCTCGAGGTCTTTATTATTTTCACCATTTTTTGTTTTCATCGACCATTTTACTTCCTTTGGTTTGTAGGCTGGTGGGATGAAAAATATTTAGTAAATTAAAATGATAATTATGCTCTGTAACATCAGCTATCATGTCGTTAAAACAAATGAGTGCTATCGTTTTAGAGTTCACCAGATGGCGCCGCTGTCTAGTAAGGTCCTATCATTCATTCTATTGTAAACTTTAGAGTACTAATAGCTTCAATAAAAAAAAATATTACGTATAACAACATGGTGTAAACTTCAGATACATAGTTGAAATATTCTCCCTAAAATTAGCAAGCATGAAATGTTTAAAAATCATTCTACCTTGGAGGTAGAATGATTTTAGCAAGTTAGGATCTAATTTGTACTAACAAATTAATACTCTATGATTTCTGAAGACCTTACTACACCAGCCTTTCCCAAAGTGGGCGATAACGGCCCCTTGTGGGCGCTGCAGGCTTAAAGGGGGGCACTAAGAGACCCAGAAAAAAAATGGGGGCGTTGTGTAGAGGTTTAGGGGGCGATTTGTAATTTCATCTAGGAGGACTCTAGACACCGACTGAGTTCTCGATTTGTGAACATCAACTAATATTAATTAAGAGATCGAGATCGAGAGAAGAATTGAATATGTTTATTTTATTTTGAATAAAATATACTCTGTCTGAATACTATAAAGTTGCGTTTCAATAATCATTCACATTGGCAGGTGTAACCAGCAGTATCCTCAGGTCTCAAGTTAACTCTTGCGGGTTATAGTAAGTCTCGTTTAATTTCCGCTAATATCTCACAATAATTAATTTAATTTGAAGTTATAGTGGTTTTTAAGTAGGTGTAAAAATGGGGGCGTTAAAAATAATTTATTCTCAAAGTGGGCAATGGACAAAATACGTTTGGGAACCCCTGCTCTACACGAACGCCTCTAGCGGCGAATTCATGCTCGATAGCCCCATTAATTAATTAAAGCTTCTTATTAATTGTGGAAACTCTTATGAACTCTATACACGCTGCCGACATGATCGTTGATGTGCAAATGTTGCCAACATAAAATAATGTTGATGAACCAATGTGTGCAACTTTTGTTTTCCATGAATATGAGGTCTATGCAATACTAACCTTCGAAAAGGCAGGTCAGCGGAAAATGCGCAGGTTGAGTAGAATTCTTCCTGATCGTGTCATTCTTATATAAGAGCTTGGCTTCAAAGCTCAGATCTAAGTTTGCCGTTTTGGAGGCATTATTGTTTTCGATTTTGGCAAGGCATGTATAGTTCCCTGCGTCATCGCTCGTTGTGTTAGAAATCGTCAATGTCGAAATATTCAATTTCCTTGAGATAGCACTTCTAAAATATCCATTAGAAATTGTTTCCGCTTCTTGATCACTAAAGTTTCGTTTGCTGATTGACAATTTTATTCTGAAATTTGTAATAGTTATTAAGTATATGTAGACCATGAGACCCTATCCCACCAAGAGATCAGAAGAAATAGTCGAAAGGAAGTCGCTTCCTCGTCGAAGGAGATTTTTAGGGGGGATTTTGTCACAGAAACATATGCTAATTATTGACATGTATTGTGTACTAATCTCATATTGACTTATGGTGCACAGGCTAGGGGAATCAAACCAGGGGGAGGCAAATCAATAATTTCCTGTAGTCCTAAGCAAGAAATGTAAAGGTATGTAACAGGCGAGATGACAAAAAAATCTAATTACCTAGTCCGTTAGATAGATTTCCAAAAAATATTGGACACATATTTTTTATTTTGTTATGTAAACCAAAATTGACGAAGATATGACGCTTTTAAAATTCTCAGTACGTCACGCCTTGGTATAATTTTTAGCTAGTTCTGACGTCACAAGCCCCCACGCCCGAGTTTTGATGCGTTTTATCTTTGTCAATATTCATTGATTTACGAAAACAACAAAATATGTGCCCATTATTTTCCATTATTCTAATTGACGGACTAAATAGATTTGCAATTTTTTTATACTGTCGTCATGCCTATTTACTAGATTATTGTATGAGCCTGGAGAGGTTCAGAGCTGGCAGTCCAGCTCCTGGCATCTGCCTTCTCTGTTCCCCCTCATTACATTAATGGCTGTTAACATAATAATCCACCATCATTATCATCACCCACTGCGGGGTATAGGCCTCCCTTTTCTTCTGTGACACTTCCCGGTTCTGTGCGTCCCTCATACAAACATCTGCCCTGGTTACTTTGGCTTAACCTTGGCCAAAGCTTTGGTCCATGAACCATCTTCGCGTGTAGCCAGACGTCCTGCCCAACTTCAATTGCCGTGTCCGATCCCCGACGTCGTACACTTTCGTCCGACGACGGATTTCGGTGTTAAGCACTCGGTTTAGAAGTACAAAATTATAGTTACCGAGCGTTTTCCTGTAGCACTGTTCCATTGAGTATCCACACGATTTCGGCAGTGTCGGGATGGGCTGAGCAGTTGACGGTTGATGTCTTGCCTAGCTCGCCCGTCCATTTCGATATATCGTATATCTTCACTTCATCTTGCGCTGCAACAAATGACAAGTCTATTATTGTTTTTTTTTTTACGTGTTTGCTTTTTTTATCGGTAGCACCTCAGTGCTATTGGGGTTTCAGAAATGTCTCAGTAGCAGCCACGGAGTCCGGATTTGTGGCGGGTTGATGATTTACATTACAGGACTGATTTTATGTTAGCAACCCTTACATTGTCCAAATAATCGATAACTCATTAACGGAGCCATAACCATTAAATTTGAATAGCATTGAAGGGTATAAATGCTGCATTTCCACCAGAGGTTGTTTAGCGAGAGGCGTATGAAAATAACCAATAGTATCGCTTGTTTTTCAGTGTTTTTGGAGAGCACTTAAATGATTGCTTGGTTAGTTTGAAGCACGTACCTCCCTGCACATAGTCGCACATCTCTGTTGGAAACGCAGTTTGAGGGCATTGGGTTGGAATGCCTTAGGGGAGCGGATGCTATGGAGCGAGGACTTAAACACGAGGACAGGAAAAATAACGTTTTTTTTTGTTCGGAAATGTAATCTATCGGGTTGACATTGATGTCGATTCTGTTGTGCACAAACTAAACTTAATTTAGTCTATTGCTATAACATAAGTATCATTTATACATAAGTTTCATTCTATTGAAACCTACCTGGTTCCAATCTGGTTCCAATAGAATGAAGCTTATGTTTGTAACTGGCGAAATATGGGTTTACTTAGGTACACTTCTGACTATCCCTTCAGATTACAGGCTTGGTGTTAATTTACATTAACATACACGGTAAAATTAACCGTGTATGTACATATATAAATTAAATTTAAAAATAAAAATACAATATTAAAAATTTAATTTTCGTTTTTTTTTTTTTTTAAAGTAAAAAACCCGAAGATTTTTTTTTAAATATCCTAATCGTTCCGAGTTCGATGATCGAGTCTACGAATAAGAATTATTTATTTGCTTAAAATACAGGTGTTACCAGATGTTAAAGTTGGTGGTTTAGGCACAAACCATATTTTGCCTTTTTAGGGCATGCAAATATAATTTTACATTATTGTATAATGCGTATCTATGTGAAATTTAACATGTACTTATTAAGTTAAGTAAAATAATTATTTAATAAAAAAATAACACAAATATTGCACACGAAACTAATACCTATATCTTAAAATTAAATTTTATGTTGCAGAAATTCTTGTAAACAGTAAAAACAATTTTCTGTCAACCATTTACGCAATTTATTTTTAAAATATTTAAAAGGGAGTTCTCTAATATTTCTTGGTAATTTATTAAAGTTAGAAATACACATATGAAGCACATTGTTTTTAATCAAAGTTGTATTGCAAAATGGTATTATAATTTTTGTTGGAACTCTTGGCCTCTGCTTAGTGTAACTGTCACCTTTGAATTAAAAAAAATCACTACCTTTCCTTACAAATACTGATACTTCAAACAAATACATGCCGGTTAACGTCAAAAGCTTAATGTTTATGGCTTTCGGTTCCAGAACGACCTAAAAATAATGGTGTACCTGTGTTAAAAAGAAGGTAACCATTATGAGTCACGAATTTAAACACATCAAATGACGCCGCAAAACTGTGGTACCAATTTAACTTTTTCCTCATTAGGTTAATAGCATGTTATGAAATTTAATTTTTATTGTAAATAACATGACGCCTACAATTCCCGAAGGGTTAGGCAGAGGTGTACCTAATAGTATTCCCACATTTTGCCAGTTGTAATAGGGGGCGAGCCTATTGCCATCAACCGGACGTAAATCCCGACTTCGTGGCTGCGACTATGAAATTCCTGATATGATCCAAACCCAATAACACTGCCCGACCTGGGAATCGAATCCAGGACCTCATTCTCAGCAGTACCAACCACCACTAGACCAACATGGCAGTTATTGTGAATAATTACTATAAATTTATGTTAACTCTGAAAGAAAATGCTTTATTTATGCATTTCATATGACCCCAATTATGGTGAGCAAAATGCTTTTTTTTTTAATAAAAATAAACAGTCTTTAGATTTTTAACAGTCTTCAGTTTTTGATTTTAATAATTGACGGTAATTTATTTTTGTATTTTTTTGTATTTGTGATAATTTATTTTATTTTTCACTACTAATTTTAATATTACTGTATGGATCATGTTATCTGAATTAAATGAATTTTATTTATTTAAAGAAAGAAAGTTTTGGATTACTAAGTTAACACTGTACTACAAATAAAATCAAACCCTATTCCACAGCAGTAAGGTACAAATTAGATTGCACAATATTTCCACCAATAATTTTGATGTTTTTGAAAACATTGAGCAAAGCATTTTGTATTATCTACTTTGTTATTGACAAAACGCAACCAGATAATATATCAGATAGATATAGTTATGTTTTACAGATAAGAGGATATGAAAATTGTAAACAAACTTTTGATTTTAAGTTTGAAATTACGTTTTTTACAACATCATTATCATTTCTTTACTATCCCAATTTATTCAGGCCCAGCGGTCTAGTACAAGCAGTCCTGGGTTTGATTCCCGAGTCATGCAAATTGTTATTGGTTTTTTCCATCAGGAATTTCCCAGTAGCAATCACGAAATCTGGATTTGTGCCTGGTTGATGGCAATAGGCCCCCCCAAATATTACATGTGTCCTCAAAATAACTGGCGAAATGTGGGTATACTTTTAGGTACACCTCTCTTTTGTTTTCAAGTTTTATCTACAAGCTCTACCAGAGATGACTTATTCACACATTGACTTTTTCCACAATATCCCTTTTAAAGATTCAGAAGGCAAATGTAAACATTATTGTACTACGGCTCCTGTTATCTGTATCATTACAAGCTTGCAAGAATTGATAAGGTTTCATAGTACATGTATTGTTCTATGAGAATTTATGAATGAATGATAAAAATGTGTTAGATGTTTTTCTTTGTTATAATTATTGACAATTACATAAATGTGATGTTTTCAATCAAAATCTGGTACTGTGCTGTAGCTGTACTTTGATTGCGTTCTGGTTTTCCAAATACTGTTATATAACAAATTAATTGTTGACCCAGCTATTCAATAAGATTCTGGATTCCGAAATGGTGCCTCAACAATGGTGTACTTCGGAAATTATACTAATCTACAAAAAAGGAAGCCCTTTATTATTTATTTATTTATTATCCTAAGCAGAATATCACCTGAGATTGATGGTTCACAACCTATAGAGCAAGCTGGTTTCCGTTCAGGTTTCAGTACTACAGACCACCTACAAACATTAGAACAAATAATGGAGAAGTACACGGAATTTAACAAAAGCCTATATTTAGCATTCATTGACTACAGCAAGGCTTTTGATACTATCAGTCACAGCTCAATCTGGGAAGCACTGAAACTCTTCAAGGTCAACTATAAGTACATAAATATCCTGAAATATATCTACGCTCACAGCACTAGCAAGGTCAAGCTAGAAACAACAGGTGACCACATCAAGATCGAAAGAGGCGTCAGACAATGAGACCCTATATGACCCTAAATGATTTATTATTATATTATTATTATATCTCCAAAACTTTTTATTGCCGTCCTGGAAAGCAGGGACCGTCCGGATACTCGTTGAAAGGGTTTTTGAAGGGGTTTTTTTAAGCGCTTAAAAAATAAACCCTATGATACATGTTACACCCTCGAACGGGTGCAATGTTAGCCCTTCCGAACGGGTTACCCTTTCAATACCCTGTAACACTGTAACAAGGTAAGTCATTCCAACCCAAGACATTATAATAAGCACTCTTTGTAATCGACATTAGTTTGAAAATTGCCTAACCACGACCGCACGTGACATCTCACCGCCCCCGGCGGCGCCTTTGTGGCGTGTACCGAGCGACTTGTAAACATGGAATAATGATTATTGTTATTATGATTTTACAGTGCAATTTTGCTTGTCGCACGCGCTAAATATTGTAATAATATTTCTTTTTTCGTGTCCATATTTGTTTCGTCATTTGATTCTGAACTCAGACGGAACTACGGAAATCGGAAGTATAATTAAAAGAAGATATGCAGTATTTTGTTTGCGTGTTCTAGTAATACCTAGTGTGCGTTTCGACCGCGCGGCCACGGCGGCGGCGTTTTTTATTTATTTTTAAATATGTCAAGATTGCGTTCATCAAAGTTATGGTTAAAAAGTTATAAGGGTTTAAACCCTTATAACTTTTTAACCATAACTCCGACAAATTTATGGTTTTAGGAATAAACTTTTACAATTTTTTACAAAATCTAGGAACAGTTTTTTTTTTAAATAAAATGCCACAGCTGAGGCGAGATGCTGTAGGTACACCAATATTAATACACCGATATAAAATTCAAGTTTGATGGCTTGTCCTAGTTCCATATTTTGATAAAATTGCGTTCACCAAAGTAACAATTTAAGGTACATTAAAAAATAAACAATTTCCTTAGTTTATGCATACGACACAATCATTATCTAAAAACAATTAACCATATTAGAAAAACCAATTTAAAAGCACAGGACACTCGATCAAAGTTTGTCCGTGCCAAACTCAAAATTTTGGTGGCACTTTTTAACTTACTATAACAGGAAGTTTCGTGCGGGTGCGAAGTCGTGTTTATTTTTTATTTCGCACTTCTCGGTCGTGCGCTGGACTTGCCCGTAACAGGTGTGTGATTAGTGCTGCGATTACCCGATAAAAACGTAAGTATTCATCTTGGGTGGCACGGGGCACAAGAATTGTATAATTTTGGTGGATTGGTTTTGCTGTTGATTATAACGTGTTTTAATAGTAAGCTAGTTATAGCTAGTGATTTGGGTAACGCATAAATCATTGATATTAATTTAAATGTAACTTAAAACCCCTGTTTTTAAAGATTTTTTTTAAGCCTGGTTCCAATTTTGGTAGCTTTGGTGGCGTTTTCACGTATTGTTTGTACTTAGATAGCCAGTTTTTACGTTGCCAGGCAGTTTCATTAGCAAACAAATAAATGTTATGTAGGTACTTGGCAGTAAGTAAGACCTATTATTAGAAGGGTAGCATGCTAAAGATGAAGTTTCTTACTTTTATTTTGTTGCTTTTTAGAAAGCCAATACAGACTAATTAAAAGAGGCTGCTTAAAAAGAGAATGGATGAAAGAAGAAGAAAAACAAGAATAATGTTTCATCATCAGCCTACACGGCACGCCACTCAACTCGATTCTCAGCAACTCTCATCCAGTTGCTACCAGACACCCTGTGAAAATTGTCACTCCAGTCACTCGAGTTAGAGGGCATCCCTTACGTTTGCCAATTCACGGTCTCTACTCTAGAACACGTCTACCCCAACGGTCATCGGTTCTACGGCTAAATGACCGATCCATTGTCACTTCAGCTTACTTATTCTGTGAGCTATGTTTACAACTCTGGTTCTCTGTCGGGTCACCTCGTTCGGGAGACCCACCCCACCTTTTTTTTTCGAATGGGAAATCATCAAATGACTCCTCCCGCTCTGGGCGGAGCAGGAGGGAGTGTCAGACTTTTACTGACTAAAACCCATCCATTTTCCTTCATTGCCCTTTGTGTTCCGGGGCCACTGTATCTCTTTCGAACAGTCCCGCAACCCCGGCAGGTATCGGTTCTTGTGGACCCCTTCCTTTTGCTGACTCTCTTCGAGGCGCGTGTGGAACACTCCTGCGCCGTCGACACGGCCTGTCGTCATGAGACGGACGGACTGCGAGCTAGCCCATAGCCCACTGTCCACAGGCCCGAGACCCACCCCACCTCAGAGAGACTTTAACACAGCCCGTTCCATAGCTTGCTGAGCGACCTTGAATTTATGGACCAGCCGTACCGTGAGTGTCCACGTTTCGACCCCGTAGGCTGACAGGCAGGACGGGCTAGTAGAAGACTACCTTGATTGTGGCCCTAGTTGCACCAAATAACGTTTACTAAAAAAATAATTTAGAAACATACTATCATTTTACACCGAGATTCTCAACGTGGACACGTAAAATTTACTGCTTTGATATTCACTCAAATGCAATTTATGTGGCAATGCCATCAATTTATACTTGTTAAGTTGCCTATCGTAGGTAAGTACTAATACTACTACTTACTTATTCATCCTAAATATTAACAATTTAACCTCGCGCTTATCTTTATTTTGTCGTCACTTGTTGTCAAATTCGTAATAATATGAGGCCCCGCGCGACGCTCGGGTGCATGTACCTACATGCAGCTTAAGTTTATAAGGTAAGTCAGGGTAACACGAAAAAAAGCTTTTCGTGAAGGTAACCTCTTCACAGGCTTAAGTCATTGAAGGGGTTAACCCCTTCAAGTGGTTACCATAATGAAACTGTTACCCATTTCGCTGGGTTTCGAGCATGTAACTCGAACAATAGGTAACACTGCGATATGAGCTACCCCATGTACGAGTTACCCTGTCAAAAGGCTTAACCCTTAAGCGGGGTTGTACGGTCCCTGCTGGAAAGCATATTTCAGAAACTGAACTGGACTCGAAAAGGCATAAAAGTAGGCAAAAATTGTCTCAGCTATCTGAGGTTCGCAGACGATATAGTCTTGCTGACCGAAACACCGGAAGAATTGGAAGAAATGATATGCTCACTAGACAACGAAAGCTCCATGATAGGCTTGGAAATGAATGCAAGTAAAACCAGAGTAATGACAAACAGCTTCATAAAACCAGTATGCATCAAGGGAAAGAACATATAATATGTAGAAAACTATATTTACCTAGGAAAGCAAGTGTAATTTTCCAAGACGAGCATGGATGAAGAGATACAACGAAGAGCAAACATCACTTGGAAAAAATTCTGGTCTCTAAAAGAAATTCTAAAAGGTAACTACACTTTAAACCTAAAAAAAGTAGTGATGGAGACTTGCCTCTTACCAAGCTTATTATATGGGTGCCAGACTTGGGTTCACACTAACAGAACAAAACAGAAAATTGTGACAACACAGAGAGCGATGGAAAGAAGCATATTAGGCTTAAGAAAAATACAAAAAGTAAAAAGTACGGATATCAGAAAAAAGACAAAACTTACAGATGCCCTAACAAAAGCGCTAGCATTAAAATGGCGTTGGGCAGGACATGTCGCATGCCTCAGTGATAACAGATGGACTATCCAAACCACCAAATGGACTGGGCCACTGGGCAAAAGAAAGGTCGGGAGACCCTTTAAAAGATGGGCTGACGATATAGCACAGACCACTGGCTCAAACTGGCTAAATATTGCCCAGGACCGTGAGAAGTGGAAAAAGATGGAGGAGGCCTTTACCCGTAATGGGGTTACATCTCCAACATTTTATAAAAGCTAACACTACTAACTAGGATAAGTTAAAGACTAACACAACTAACATTTAATTATAAATAAGTACCTAATGTTAAAAAGTGTGTAAATTTAAGCGAGATTAGAAATAAAAAGCTTTTTATTATTTTATTTATTTAACAAATTAATTAAAATAATACCTCATTGTCTGTCTAGCCTCTCACCCAAACTATGACGAGGTCAGCTTCTAGTCCATTTGGATGCAGCTGTATGTATGTCTACAGCTGATCCAAATGGACCTCCACCACCTATTTATAAAACTCCTTGGTAGGACTGCTTGTCAGACTTCCTGGCTTTTGAATACTACAACTACTACTACTCAAAGATCTACAAATGACGACCGGGACTAATGGCTTAAAGTGCTTTCCGAGGCACGGAGATAACTCGGTATGTAATGATAGTCACTGATCCATAGCTCATTATCGGCAAGCATGCAAGATTAGTTAAAAGTTATATATATTATTATATTACAAAAAAGAAAAACTATATATAATATTAATAATATAATATATATAATAATTATTATAATATATTATTAGCTTTAATTTACATTTCCCGTTTTGTCTTTTCTACACACTGTCTGTCTACATTTCTTATCCAACTTTCCTCTCACAGGTCTCCTGGAAGAGAATTCTTATGAAATAAGCAGTACCTTTGTGCTCTTCTATCTTAATGACATGTAATGTCCTGTTAAATATTTTGTGTGTACATAAATAAATAAATAACAAAAAAAATTAGCCAATTAAATAAATAACAAAAAAAAATTGTCCTAATAAATAAATAAATATCGCTGGACATTACACACAGCGCCACACTAAGCAAAGAAACTTGCGTCGTGGACACCAGATAGTTGATATACTACATAGATAATAATTAATAAAAAAAATCAATAAAATTAATTCACGATTGATTAATTTAATTCTTACTTACTTCTTACTTTCCTCATTGAAACAACTGTCTATCATGACACCCGTTTTCCTTGAAGGGTACACAGTAACTTTAATTACTTTTACATTGAAGTTACTGTGTTTTCAGTTATGGGGGCAGTACAATATTTCGCCAGTTATGTTAAGGCGGTACAAGCAAGCCCGAGCAAGATTAGCAACTCTGTTTGTGATGGTTCAAACTTCGTTTGAAATACTGTTAGAATAAAGTTCTAATCAGCTTGCGCTACGAAATGGTTGTTACGTCAGTCACTGCAGGCCGAATTGTGCGAAATGAGTGGTTTTTATTCTTTATAAAATCAAATTTACGTCTTTTGGAAAAAATAAAACGACAATTATGTTCATTATTAAATTGCCTATCCATTAGTATAATTAGCAAATCAAAATAATGGTTACTTTACGAGGAGTAGCATTTTATAAATCATTATTTCTCATTTCTGTGGTTTCGTTGTGAGGGTATTTATTAAACAATAAGCAACTTAAAATAAAATATGAAACGACAATTTTGGAGTCAAGAATATGTAGTAATTTAATGTATTTTTTGTTAGTTGGTATTTCTTTTGGATAAAGAGGAGTAGGCTCCAAAAAACTGCTCGCTCAAGGTCATTTGCTCGGGGAGCCGCCTTCAGTCCTACAAGTCAAAATACATTATAACCAATTTCATTTCATTTCATCGCTTTCCTGCCCTAGTTTCCTACCATTTATCATTCATTCATTGCAATTGGGATTTAAACAGTCTGTACTCTAAACTTATCCGTCCAGTATTACGAACAGTAAGTCGTGTGCTCGAACCCAGGCAGGCGCATTACTTTGTGTAATTAATTTCATCACCGCTGCTCTCAACTCGGTGAAGGAACACATCGTGAGGAAATCGATTCGGCATGTCCTAGAACCAAAAAATTCGAAGACATGTAACATCTACCAATCCGCACTGGGTCCGCGTGGTGGATTATAGCCCATTCTCTCTCATAGAGAAGAGGCGTGTGTCCCAGCAGTGGGAACATTAATAGGCTGATGCTGATTACAAAAAGATTTATAATTACCAAATCATCTCATCATCATTGGATTCAGTTATGGGGAGCCTGCTGTGATTCCAACATAAATATTATTCAAAGAGTTCAGAACTCCATCCTAAAGCAAATTAGTAATGCACCCTGGTTCATAAGAAACAGTGAAGTACACAAATACCTGAACATGCCAACAGTGAAGGATGAGATAAAGTCATTTGCAGGCAAATACAAAACAATACTGGATAACCATCCTAACCAGCTCGCTGTCCAGCTCACATTACCTGACTGTCTAAATCGCCTGAAACGGCGCAGAACCTTGGATCTCGGCGGCGGAGTTGACTAAGCCAATATACTAATATGGAGGATATTCCTAGTGGGGTTCATCTCCTCATGAATAATAGCTACTCAACACATCTGCTCATAGTCAGAAGGACTGATTGCAAGATTTAAGATAATGAAAAAACAAATTAAAAAATTACCAAATCACTTAGAGACTTATCAACAGTTTATTTAACAAACAATTTATTTTAAAAAATACCGGCCAAGTGCGAGTCGGACTCGCACACGAAGGGTTCCGTACCATTGACTATATTTAGTATTTGTTGTTATAGCGGCAACAGAAATACATCATCTGTGAAAATTTCAACTGTCTAGCTGTCACGGTTCATGAGATACAGCCTGGTGACAGACAGACGGACAGACGGTCAGACAGCGAAGTCTTAGTAATAGGGTTCCGTTTTTACCCTTTGGGTACGGAACCCTAAAAAATAAGCTGTGAGTAGTTTCTTATTTCAACAATGTGATAAAATTAAGAAAGCAACCATAATTTTTCAAGTAGGAATATATAAAGATATTTTAAAAGATTTTGTTTACATTACTTCCCTTATCTTGCCAAGATGAAGTACAAACAGAGTAAATTATGAATGCCTTGTTTACAATATTGGAGATAAATTGAAAACAAAGAACTTAGTATATAGAATCGAATCAAACCATAAACAACCCTTTGACTATAATATTTTCTGAGTGAATATGTTTAACGTCATGTTTAATGTATTATTGGTATTTATAAATGGGAAAAACCAATTTACCTCAAAAGCTTATATTTATATGGTATGGTGCACATTATACTCATTTTGTTAACAAAATTTATAGGTATGTCCTCATAAAAGACAAAGTTTCAACAATTACATTGAAACAGGACAATAAAATGACTGTACAGCTAACAGGATAAAGGAAAACAGTAATTAATAAAATACCTCATTATCATCTGCCTAGCCTTTTCCCAACTATGTTGGGGCCGGCTTCCAGTATTTTACATGGAGCGACTGCCTATCTGGCCTCCACAACCCAGTTAGTACTGCGTATTAAAATACCACTTGGTAAGACTGGTTGTCAGACTTTTAAGGCCTCTGACTACCTAACGACTGTACCGTACCTGTAATGACTTACTATTATAGTGGACAATTTATTTATTTGGGATATTCTTATGGAGTACTCAGATACAAATATAATAGAAGTCAAAATTATACAAAATGTTCTTTCATTTTCAAAAGGACTACCTCTTTGGTGTAGTAGTTGCAAGAGCAGCTGCTGAGCATGAGGTCCAGGGTTCGATTCCCAAGTCAGATACTATTTTTGAACTTTTCCATTAGGAATTTCTCATAAGCAGCAACACAAATACAGAGTGGATTTGTGCCCAGTTGATCCCAATTGCCTTGCCTTACATGGGACTCAATTATAACTAGGGAAATGTGGGTATACTATTAGGTACAACTCTGCCTAACCCTTCAGGGATTACAGGTGTGATGGTATGTTACAAAGGTTCTTTTATGTCATCATCATCTGCCTAGCCTTTTCCCAAATATGTTGGGGTCGGCTTCCAGTCTAAGCGGATGCAGCTGAATACCAGTATTTTACATAGAGTGACTGCCTATCTGACCTCCACAACCCAGTTAGTACTGCGTATTAAAATACCACTTGGTAAGACTGGTTGTCAGACTTTTTGGTCCACTGACTACCAGTAACAACTGTCAAAGATCTACAAAGGGACCAACTGCTTAACGTGCTCTCCGAGGCATGGAGGAAATTCGGCATGTAATGGGTGGTCACCCATCCACAGACCAACCTAGGCAAGCACAGCTTAACCTAAAGATGGACCCAAGTGGCTGTTATTATTTAACCACAAGCTCCTCAAAGGTTATTTTATGTGTGGTGCTTTAATTATAGGTGATCACAGCATGTACAATGAGTAGGTGGAAAACAGGAATGATAACAAACATTGTGACAAGTTTTCTCCAATATCCATATTTCATAGTAGCTCAGCTGTGCAGTGGAAGGTTAAAGGCCAATTGGAAAATAGATAAATATACAAACAGAACTTTATTTTGATTATAAAGAATGAAACATAGACCAGTTACAAGCACTTTTGAACTGTCAGAAAGATTTATATGGTCCAGCCACAAGGGATAATAATGTCAAATAATGTGGTTGACTATAGATTGTTTTTTTTTTATTACATATGGGCCTGCTCTTGACCTCGATCACGCCTGATGGAAAGTGATGGAACGAGCGTGCCCAGAAGATACCTGTTCACTCTTGCTTTGAATGCTGGTGGGTTAAATGTTAGATACCTATTCCAAAGTGTAAATGTATATGGAGAAGAATGGGCAAGAAACTCCATGGCACTCTTTTTTGCTCTTCTTTAGCCTTTGGTATGCCAGACCGTGGATCCCGTTTTACTGCCAGAATGTGGATCCACAACACCATGCGTTTTTTGAGATAACTAATAGTTTAGTTGGCAGATCCAGTTAGCATTCCAGTTAAAATAATGATTGTACCAGATCACACCCAATCTCGCTAACATAGGAGTATTGATAGTCTATTGTTATTATTTGTTATGTTATTGTTATTATTAGTCCAGCCTATTATTGTCTCACTGTAGGGCAAAGTCATCCTCTCAGACAGAAAATGCAAGAGCAATATTGTCACTTGCTCACGGTGAATTGGCAGTCAATTAAATTGGTTCTCTTCAATTGAATTTATTTGAATAAAACATGTAGTAGCCAATTAAATACAAAATTATTCTTCAAGATACCTACATTTAGTGCACATAGGAAGTAATTTCTCTTATTTTTCAAAAGAAATATGATAATTATAAGATCATTCTTTTGATTTATTATATAAATCAGTGAAGTATCAGTGTACTGCTGCAGGTTTTGGACTATTGTCAAAATTTTAATTGGGGGAGGATGTGACTGAGTTGCTGCTGCATCACCGTTTGGATTACTGACTATGTTTCTTTTTTTTTTTATCCATATTTCTGTGATCAGTAGAGGTACTAACATCAGTATGTGTGTCAATACCAACAACACTGTGATAGACAAGATATGATTCATGATCCAGTCCATATATTGTCCATATATAGTCCATAAATGGTTTAATACGGTAAATTTCTTAAATTTTCCTCAACAAAACTTTGTTGTTTCACTTCGATCATTTTAGACGCAAAAACTATGCAAGGCCTATCAGACTTAGAGCAAACTGATGTTATTGAAAACAGTTTTGGTTCGAAATCAATTAGAATACATTTGTTCTGTGTAAACATCATTTACATAAGTTTAAACAACAGGAATACGTTCATTGCGATGCTAAATAGCATCCGCTGACCGCAAATTTTGAGGAAACACATCAATTGAAAAAAATGCGCGTAGGACAAAAAATATTGTCATGTTCCATGTTTCTACGGGCTAAACCGTACATAAACACATTAGATATTGAAATTCTTAAGTCCTTACGCTGAAAACAATCTAAAATTGTTTATTACTCACCTAAAATTGGATACCATAGTCCCATACACAGAAAATATAGAACAAGTGCCGCGGGATACTTCCCGACGGTGCTACCCATTGTCATGGCGGAAGCACCTTGATTTTACATACAATACGCGCAATAACGCGGCATTAAAGTCATCGCACGGTTATTAAATCATTTTCTATTCACTTATACAACGATAGCACTGATTATTTCTATAATTATCACACAAAACTACAAAGCGGCTGACACCCAAAGCCGAACAAACAATCTCACTGGGAGTGTTGCCAATTATTAAGTTCAACTCACAGTCACTCACTTTTATAATATTCCTCAAGCAACCAGTGTAAAAATATTTTTTTTTCGTTTTTGACCTTTTAACCATTTTGTTTCAAATCAAAATCAAAATGTCAAGACCAATGATATTCTAACAAACAGATATGTTATACACCTACAAAACCACCGAAAATAGTGTGCCGCGGGGGAGAGCCAGCTCACATACACGCAGTGACGCAGAATAAAGGAAAAACAGGCCAATTGACACGTTTTCGAGTCTTCACGATTGCGCGCTCATAACATATCTGTTTAATTAAATATCATTGGTCAAGACAAACAGTAACAGAAACTCTTGGGCTATTTGTTGTTTTCACGAATTCCTGAGACGCCTATAATGAGGTTATTTTACTTAATTATCCTACATCCAATGATGTTATATATAATACTGAGGCCTACTATCTACGTCTATTTCTCTGAAACAAATGACTTTATTTTTTACAGTCTTTCCTAAATTGTTTTATTTTGACGTAATAATAAAAGTTGATAATAAAACCAAAGTAAACTTTGTTCCACTGGCAACACGCATGGCCACAACGCCATAGACAAAAAAGAGGTCGGAAGAGGGGTTGGACGATCTTTTTATTACAAACGGGGTAAGCAGAAGATATTTTGAGGAGGAATACTCGGAGTTCCTTCTTGAACTTATGTCTAGGAGAAATACTTGGAGTTCCTTCTTGAACTTATGTCTTTTATATTTTCTTAGACCTTTCGGCTACCCAATTTAAACACATGTCAATTTCGTGATGGATATTGTGGTAGCAAGAAAAATACTAAATACACAAATAATGACAACAAGGAAAATTAAGAAAAAAAAACCTTTGCACACAATTTTTTATAACACCACGAACACTCGAGAGCGGTGTTATGGAGATACGTATTTATCGAGGAGGTCGTTACTAGGAACGACGACAGTCTTTTTTCCGTTCCACAATAATGAGGGATTTTCTTTTTAGCTCTTCCCTAGTCGCTGGATAGATGGCGCTAGGAGTTAGTATGATAATGCAAGGAACGGAACCTAAAAAAACTGATTTTAACAAAGCGCGAGAAAACTAGGTTATATTCGGAACGATAAGCAAATGAAAGGGCCAGTCTACGAGAGTATGTGAAGTGATACAATGTTTTTTTTTCCAAGCGTTTTGGCTTTGGCACCAACTATCATAGTAGTTCAACGCCATCTATAGAGTTCTTGGGAACTAAGTTTTTTTTTAATACCTCAAAAAGAAAACCTCTCATTTTCAGCGCCTTTTTTGACAGACTTCAAATGTGTAGGGGATAAAGTGTTTTACGAGATTTTTTTGTGTATTAGGCGATATTATGTACCTACCGAAAAAATGTTGAGGAATTTGGTGGAGTAGATTCAAACCAGCATTGTAATATTTGATATGAAATCTGCCTTGCCTTTATATATGATGATCTTTTATTCAAATAGTAGGTATGGAGGACTGTCAGAATAGGCAACATGGTGCTCTCACACCATCGCTGACAAAATGGCAACTGTCTTCCGAAGACATTTTTTTTTTTTTAGCCTGTGCTGTCCCACTGCTGGGCAAAGGCCTCCCCCAATTCCTTCCAGCAGTGGGTGGTATGAGGCTGATATTGATGGTGTTATTACACTAGATGTAATCCATAATTAGATCAAATTTTGTTGTTAGTATATTTGTATGTATATTTACAATACTGGATGTGTTACGTTGCGGTTTAATACAGAGAAGGATAAAAGATTGAGTGCTTATTATTGGTTTATATTAAGATGACATTGCCTATAGGGAACGTGCACAACGACGGTGCTGCCAACTGGCGTCGCCAATCCGAATCTTGTGCTCTATTAATGCTTGACATAGACTTTTATAACAAGTAAACAGAATTAATTTTATAGTGAAAATTAATTAAGTAATCATAATGCATTGTTGCATTTCTGGATGTAGGTACCAATACATCCACAAAAATGAAAATAAATCAATTAGCGTAAAATTCTATTACTTTCCAAAGAATACTACTATCATACCATGTTTTGGTGAAAAACGCAAAAAATGGATAAGCGCAGTAAAGAAAAATATTTGAAAACAACTTGTTTTTGTTACACTCTGCATTGAAAAGGCCCTCAAAATCAACCGTCCATGCAAACATACCAGAACCATTTATACTTCAGCATACACGTGTTCTACTAGACCGCACTAAAGTTCACACCGAATATCCCTCAACAGTTAATCAAAGACTCCACCTCAGAATATAATCATGGTTATACCCACAATAATGTTTTTAGTTGGCTGCACTCATTTGGTTTTTTAGGTTTTGTATCTAAATGCTACGGACTGCATTTTATTGATTGCTTCATCAAATGATTGTGAACTAATTGATATAATAGAGCCTGGAGATACTGTTCTCGCTGATAAAGGATTCCCTTCCATTATAACATGTGTTGAAAATAAGAAAGCTATCTTAGTTATGCCAGCCACCATGTCTTCATACACCACAATTTTCATCAGAAAGTAAACGAAAGATATAAAATTCATATCATTAAACATTTATATTACGCTGACGATCGTTATTGATAAACCGGAACTCATATTTTATACCTTTTAGCATATTCAAAAATAATATAATTGAAGAGACAATTTTGTCTAAGTAAATTGAAAGCACGATGAGAAGTGATAAGTTTCCTTTTCTGTCCGCATAGTGTCTCTTTTGTCGATTAGTGCTGCCACCTATAGTTCCTGCACGTTCCCTATGGCTGCTTTACACCTGCACCGGGGCAACACTGTGCTGTATTGCAGCATGCCACAAGGCCGCATGCTACAATATCTTAAAATGTTGCACATTATGGCAAGAATCGTGCGGCATTCGACAACTTGCGTCATGTGGCAGACTGTAGCAGCCAGTCGCAGCTTCTATACAAACACAGTGGATTCCATGCCATTTTTGGTGCGTCATACAGTTTATAAGTTAAGTTTTACGATGCTTTGAAAATTAGCTAGGCACAATGTTGCGTCGGCGTAAATTATGCCAGGTATGTTGGTTAGGATACCACAAGTTGACGATCGCCGCATCATGTAGCATGCTGCAAAGCCGCACAGTGTTGCCCCAGTGTAAAGCAGCCTTTAGGCGCGTGATCTTTATTTCACCATTTATGCTAGAGGAGTTAGCTACCAAGTTACTGCTCATTATTAAACTCACGCGCTTACATTTTGGTTACTTTTTGTACATTATTTATAAAAGATCAAGTCAGTAAATGTGTTTTGGTTTGTAAATTATTTTGTACAGGTTTTTTTTTGGTAGAGATAGTAGTAATAAAAAAGATAAGACGGCAACATTAATTGTTTATTGACATGACGAATGACAGACGGCGGGGTCTTGTTCGATGGCAGCTCGATTGGTACAATTTAGACGAATTAAATGACTCGCTAAAGAGATTATTTCCGCTCTTATCCGATAACGAAGTGAAAATGTGTTTTATAAATACTGTTTAAGCTGTTTACGCACGCTTCTTACGTGCGTATTGTGTTATTATGATGTATATTCATTACACCGTAGGAGCCATTTTTATTGTATTTATTTTGTGCGTTCATTGTGATAATGTAGCCAACGACAACGAAATCAAGCAGATTTACGGTGAGTTAAATGCTTTATTTATTGTTAAGTAGTTTTACATGAGAGTTATTGTTGATTTTTGTTGTTTGGTCGTATCACACCTATGTGTGACAGGCCGCCCACGAAGTGTTCGCGAGGCGCAAACCGCAGGCTTTCTTCAAGTCGTATTGTCGAACTTGCCGTATTTTCCACCGTCTCTGCTTATAATTACTGTGTAAACTTCCTGTTTATATGTCAATATAATTGTTCCCACTTGTGGGCAGCCCACATGGACATTGTTATCATGTTGTGTGATATTTTTCTGTAATGTATTGTGATACACAATACAAATATCAAATTAAAATAGTATCTTCGTAGGTTTTGATATGAATTGTAATCACCAATTTCAGGTAAATGCATTTTCATGTGAAGTATAAAATCTTATTAGACTAGATAGACCTACAATCTTATTTACCCATAAACCATGAAACTAAAGTTATATATATTACTGAAAAATCTAAGGCACAAAGGTGTCTTTGCTTTGTTCCAAACAACCAATTTGAAGTATCTGATTTTTATTGATAAATTACCATTATCAGGAAACTGTTATTTGTTACTTTAATGATGTCTTTATTTATATAAGCATGTAAAGCTTCTATTATCAGCACCAATTTAATTTATAATTTTTATAATTCCGAAATAAGACAACATTACCAAGGGACATCATATTACCCAGTACTTAATGGGTTGTGGAGGTCAGATTGGCGCACCAAGTGAAAAGATTGATATTTAGCTGCATCCGGTTAGACTGAAAGCTGAACCCAACATGTTGGGAAAAAGGCTAGACAGATAGCCAAAAGACATCCACTGCTGGCAGACCCCTCCCAAGTGTAGCTACATTGACGGGATCTGTAGATCTCACATCCAGCTGATTCCTATAAAGTACCCCATATCATTAGTTCACCAATAACAATAAAAACTAGTAGTTAAAAATTAAGTTCATGATAAAACAGTACAATTACTAACTTTTTAATCAATCAACTAATTGTACACCTAAACAATTCATTAACTAATAATTTCTTGGCTGTTAATTTAATTACTTTATCAATAGTAATATCAATTTTTTACACATGTTTTTCCTTGTTTAACATTTTGGACTAAAATTAGTAGTATTGCTTTGCTGGCCAAAACCAATTTATAGGCTGAGTGCAAATTATCATTACCAGTGTGTATGGTAGTCATAGTTGCATAGGTAAAAGAAGTATGCCCGTGGGTCTTTTAACAGAAGTTGTGTTGTCTAAGTTTAAGGGTGTAAGATGCATCTTGTGCCTGGCATTCTCATCTATTGTCCACTATGGGTCAGTTCACACCCAGACGCGACGCGACGCGGAAGTCGGCTTAGCGAGACGCATCGCAATGATAAAAATGTGTATCTTTTCATGTAGTAAATAAAGTTATATTTTGAGTTAAATGTGTGCGCAGCGTCGCGTTGTGTCTCGGTGTGAATTCACACTATCTCTGATGAGCTGATTTTTCTTTGTTAGTGTGTAGAAAAAGATAAGAATCAATCATTCATAATAACAGACAGTTTAGGTTAAATAATCAATAAATACAGGCTATAAGTGCCTTATCCTTGCTAGGGAGAGGAACACCGAAGAAAAGATGTATTGTGTGAGGAAGGATATAAAAGAATAAGACAATTAGATTGACTTAAGAATTCATCAAAATGATTATACTTTTGGATCACTTGTTCAGATTTAGTCCCTTGAAGAAAGTGGTTTATAATCATGTGTGCTTTCTAGGACACTATGAAATGAAAGTTGCAAAATTTCCCACAGGCCACAACTTATAATATGTTCCCTATCATCTTATTGCATTTTTTAAATTTAGATATTTTCGTTCGTAATCAGAACAAATTTAGAAAAATAGCTATAGTTATAGAATCACTTTCTGGTCATCCTTAACCATGACTGCTTCTTGCTGATGTTTTGATCTGATTGGTGACTACGAACTAAGGGTGCTTACATAAAGAAGCAGGTTTCCGGTATGGGCGAATCGGTATCGATCAGTGCAGCAGGTTTATAAGCATTTTTATTTTCTTACTGTCCTTTTCTGTATACGTCCGTTTCCTTATTTCTTTTAAATCAATATGATTTCGTCGACAATAGTGTGGGGCGTTAATTTACTATTAGACCTAAGCTAACTATTATATTGCAATGTGTAACTGTTTTTTGACCCAAATAAATAAAATAAAATTGCTGTCAAACTTCTAGATATTTCAGTGCTAGGCGTGTGAACCTTGTTTATTTTGAACAGCTCATCCAGCTGTGTGAATGTAGATGGCTGTAAGAGTAGAGGAAGACCAAAGAAACGATAGATGTGACTGTGTGAAGGATCGGATAATATGGCTAGAAAGCAGGTGTCTGATGAGATGACGAGTCAGGTATAGAGAAGTTTTGAAGAAGAAGACGTACTGCGTCAACCCCAAATAAATTGAGATTAGGGCTGGAGAATGTTGATAAGCTCATCCAGCCATCTTCTAAAAAATTGTATCAATAAGTAATATTTATCTACCTACTCATTTCACATCAAGTAGAACCAAACAGTTATAATAACCGCTTACCACTTTAAGTGCAGTTAACTTTTCAAGTTTACATGACTCATCTAATTGTTAAAAGCTCTTACTGTTACTGTGTGGGTTATACTGATAACATCTCAATTTTATACATATTTTCATTTCAGATGATTTTTATTAACTTTTTAGTTTCGAACAACATAGTTAAGAAATTATTGTGTAGGATTGTTATTTGAATATTACAAAAAGTTGAAAAACGTGCATCCCTTGTCTTGTTACTTATTTTATTTTACTTAAAAATATTCTAATAGTCTAAACAAGAAAAAAATTGTGTATTTTGAACAAAATGACATAAGTAATAATGCTATGCCACAGATATAAGGAAAATAATTCAAATATTTATTGTTATTTTGACCCATTCAAATAGAAGCATTGTGACCAGTCTTTATAGAGAACTATAACATGTATTTACAATAACTATTAATACAGATGATATTAATTCCCAGAAATAGACATAATGGATGTCTTCAAGGAAAATTAAATAATAAAAATAAAAGCTCAAATTATTTTGAGAGGAGTAGGATCCTTACTCCTCTCAAAATAATTTGATCTTTTATTTTTTTTGTTAGCCTTGACTATCCCACAGGCCTTCCCCCCCCATTTCTTCTACGTTTCTCGATGTTGCGCCCCTCGCCAATTAACGAGAAAGCCATTCATGGCGTCCCCCCATCTTCTCGGTCTGCCGCGAGCCCGCGACCCCGTGTAGCTGTCTCAGGGCGCCAGCCTCTAATTAATATTCAAAAATGTAGTCAATGAAGAGCTTTGGCGTAAGTAGTGCGACAATCTGTATTTTACGCCATGTCGAAGCATTTTTCATGGTGCGTGTCCATATCATCTCGCCACATCTTTTCTGGGCCGGCAACGGCGACGCAGTCTCTTTTTAGGGTTGAACCTAATCGAGCAAGCAGCTCATTTTCCATGCTCCTACCCTTTTCTGTCACTCAGAACCGTTATTTGCTAGAGCGGGAAACAAAGGTTGCTGCCGAGTGCACCGATAAGTGCGATTCCGTGTTGCTAGACGAGGTTCAAGCCTTAGGCACCCAATACGTGGACACCTTGTTCAGTGGCCCGGAATCTACCAAAACGAAAATGAGCGGAGCGGTTCGGAGCCGTACAAGATTCAACCAATCATAAGAGACGCGATGTGGATTTCATTGAATGTGATTGGTTGATTCTTCCACGTCTAGTCTCCATTCCGCTCGTCTCCGCTTTGGTGGAGTCCGGGCCTATACTGATAATCTGACGTCCATTTGAGTCTTAGAGCATTTTTGCTACATCCGCTCTGCTTTGGAGGACGCGTAGTGTTCCATAATATACAATGTATGTTTATGAGTGCATTGTCTGCTAGTCATCAATTAACTCAGCCTATCGGAGTTCACTGCCGGACATCAGACATGGCCTCTCAGGCTGTGCCAAAACCCCTGTCCTCCGCTTTCGGCATCTAGTCTGGCTCAGTCACCTTCCTTAGGTTCCAATCTGACCTATAAGTCACCTTTTAAACGTTCCAGTCGGATCCACCCACCTTCTTTAAGGTCAGTCATGGAACTGCTATCAGAACCGGGAACTGTGGCAGAAAAAAGGGGAGACATACTCAGCAGTAGGTGTTTCCAGGCTGATATGATATAATGATTTTAGGGTACAGAAGGCAGTACTCCTCGATACGGCTCGCATTGTGAGGAGGTTCCTGTCTCTGCAGCCCTACTAACCACCGGTGGCTTGGACCCTGCTGTTTTTTTTGTATCGTTTTATTTTATGAAATACTTAAAAATGTAATTAGATAAGAATGTACTTAAATGAATAAACGACATAATATTTTTAGTGCTATACCTATTAGATTGCATGATCTCCCAAATATCGATGAAAACAATAGAGCTACAAACTAATCAAACTTACTACCATTTACATAGGAGGCAAATAAGCCATCAAAAAGTCCAATTGCTCAAATTAGGTTGTCAACTTTATATTTTACTTTTTATCAGTCCCGGCGGACGCGCGGCGAGGGGATAATCTCGTTACCAACGATTGTTGTGACAAGGGAACACTTAGTACATAATTATACATTGTTTGTTATAATTTGATAGGATTTGAATAAATGTATAGGGACCATTTTATCTACACAACGCGCAGGAGTTCTAATGAATTTTTTCCCGAACTTCAAGCCTAGTTTCCACCATAGTGGAGATGATGAAGTTAGCGGAGACGTTTGGTGGAAATCCAGTGACCACCCATAACATGCCTTGTTTCCTCCGTGCTTCGAAAAGCACGTCAAGCCGCTGTCAGGTTGTCAGTGACCCGAAAGTCTCACAACCAGTCTTACCAAGGGGTATCGTAATACCCAGCACTAACTGGGTTGTGGAGGTCAGATGGGGCAGTCGCTTCATGTAAAATACTGGTATTCAGCTATATCCGGTTAGACTGGAAGCCGACCGCAACTTGTTGGGAAAAGGCTAGGCAGATGCTGATGTATGTAGTTAATAATTTTAATAGATTATTGGGAGAAGCCGCGAGTGTCACGTATGTATGTAATAGATTACTTTATAACTTTTAAAGGTTGACATTGTCGTCTATAATATCTAGATTATTTCATGGAAACCACATACAGCAAACGGACAATTCTGTACCGTTTCGAAAAACCGCAAATCTATGCTCTTGTAAATTCACCATAGTGTTGGTTGATGCATCAGTAAATTCTATTGTACCTACGCAATACCATTGCGGCAATTTTAATAAACAAATGGAACAAAAACCACAGTCCGCCATTACGTTTGTGTTTTGTTGTGAATGCTGTGATACCTGCCATTAACAATTCCCATCGTCATTCTATTTGTCAATATTTATGCTCTGCACACAGCAAGAATCTTCGATCCGAGAATAATCGTCTTCTTCGTTGTCCTTCTCATCTCGCTCTCTGGTTTTATATAATCATCTTTCTTTGTCCAGGCGGTCTTCCTTTGGAGTGTGCGCCCTCAGAATATCTGGACGGTAACCAATCGGTTCACAATTAAAGTTAAAGCTCGAGAACACATACACAAGAAGTTGGCAGATTTGTCTCAGAACTTGTTGTAGTTTTTCTTGTACCTATATCTCTCATAACTTCTTCTTTCTTCTTCTTTGACAGTCGTAACAGATAGTGGCTCAAAAGGTCTGACAACCAGTCTTACCAAGGGGTATCGTATTACCCAGTACTAACTGGGTTGTGGAGGTCAGATAGGCAGTCGCCCAAATGCCCAAGGCATTAAATCCGCCTTTGTACTATTTTTACTTGTGTAGGTAAAGTATTTTTTTCCCCTATAATCTGCAATCAGGCATTGGGTTTTAATCAGATTGGTTGTGGCTGTTTGGCAGTTTGAGATTCTTCGCATCATGCAATGCGTCATCTCCTTATGTTCGATGATAATCAGATTGACGCTATTGTCAGTAGGTAGGGTCTGAGGACATCAGTAGTGTCACAGCGCGTTCATTTTTATGTCACTGGAGCCTTTGCTAGTAAGTCTTAAAAGACTTTCCTACAACTTCCTTGACAGTTAATATTTGTAGGTACTCATGTATTTCAGTGTTCCTTGTGAACCATGGTGCGCTGCTCAAGGTTTCAGTGCTATTTTCCTGGTTCAGCTACCATATTTATGGTTGACATCTTCCAGATAAGCGGTATATTGTGTGTGGAGTCTCAACACAGCGTTGAAGAGGATGGTTAGCAAGACAATTCCTTTTTTTGGTAAATGCTTCAGCACTTCTGATGTTATCAGGTCAACACCTGGTGCCTTTTTCTTCAGGTTTTTAATGAAGAAAAAGTAATAAATAATTAACATGTGGTATTCAATTGAGATCTACTTTAGTATTATTAGAACGATTGACAGGCTTGGACAATAACTGTATACCTAATAGAAACTATTGTGAATCAGTTTTCTCTATCTGTCAGCGTATCCGGTGTTTTTTCGGTTTGTTGGGCGCTCGTTTCACAAAATTAACAGTTTTTCAAGAGTTGCGACCCCCTCCTGCTTTGCAAAGATTTTACGATTTGACAAAACAGCTAGATTTATTTATTATTAAGTTTAATATTAGGTAAGTACTTGTATTATCTACATCCACACTAATTAATAAAAAGAGGAAAGATTTGTATTTTTGTGTGTGTGTATGTTTGTAATGTATAAACTCATAAACTACTGCGCCGATTTCAAAAAATCTTTCACCATTAGAAAGCCACATTCACCCTGAGTAACATAGGCTATATTTTATCCCCATACTCCCACAGGAACGGGAACTACGCGGGTGAAACTGCGTGACGTCTGCTAGTACACAATAAACACAAAGATAATAAATTATTTTAATGATTTAGAAAACCGGCCAAGTGCGAGTCGGACTCGCGCACGAAGGGTTCCGTACCATTATTATCAAAAAAGGGCAAAAAAATCACGTTTGTTGTATGGGAGCCGCCCTTAAATATTAATTTTATTCGGTTTTTAGTATTTGTTGTTATAGCGGCAACAGAAATACATCATCTGTGAAAATTTGAACTGTCTAGCTGTCACGGTTCATGAGATACAGCCTGGTGACAGACAGACGGACAGACAGCGAAGTCTTAGTAATAGGGTTCCGTTTTTTCCCTTTGGGTACGGAACCCTAAAAAAGTATCAAATCCGTTCGAAAAGCGACAAGAATTTGTAATAGTGGTACATAGTTTTAATGATGTAAATGAATACCTATATCACGGAAGCAGATTATTTTTACCAGCTCATCTTGTGGTCATCACAAATACTCCGCAAACAAATTGTGCCTTTGCGTTCCGCATTTGAAATAACACGTGTCAGAAAACAATAATTAAATACATTTCAAGCGTACAGTAAGTAGTAGCTACGTATACTATGGTCCATCGACGGTGCATGATTCCCGTATACTAGTGACTCACCGGCTAATGGATTTGACCTTACTCTGCGGGCCCATGCTAAGGGGCCGGTGCAACTGGCAGCGAGAACTATCGAACAGCTATGTTCTCTTTTTGAATTTATCTTTTTTTTTTGTTTATGGATTTTGAAGCTTCGTTTACATTGTTGGTTACTAATTTGTTTGTCAGAGGCGAACTGGTTTAATTTGCGCACTAAAGAAGCTTCAAAAATGTATAGTTGTTTGTATTATTTTTAAACCTACTTATTGTTACATTGCGCTTCAAGGAAGCCTAGTAATACATTTGTCAGTGTTTTGCAATTAAATTTCTCAATAAATATGAACACCTTTTTCCTCATAATAAATTTTGCGCTTCTGTGTCAATTCTTATGATGACTAATACCACCTTAGCGTGTTTATGTCCGTCCAATTGCTAAATAAAACCTGTCCTGTTTTAGCTCAGTCTGGTATTGTTTTCGAAATAGCGCTGTTGGAAATAATAGCCCATGTCCATCCGCTATCTGCGTTGTTACTTGTAGCTCTAGTTATGTTGTGTTGGAGTGTACATTTTCCCTTACTTGGTCCTTTATTTTTATGTTACCAGCACTAGTACGGGCGAGTTCGGAAACTAATCTTAGTTTCGGAATTTTATGTCGTAGTCTAAACGAGGCTTTAGAAACGATTTTGAGGGACATCGAACTATGTTTTTGGATATTTCTGCGATTACTTTTTTTTGTGCGTTCAATTCTAGGTAGGTATTTCTTGTGGTTTAGTTTTGTTAATATTTCTATTCGACTTTTTACAGTCTTCATTGATGTGTTTAGATTCTGTCTGTGCTTCATTCTGATCCATCTCTTGTCCAAAATTATTTCCTTAATTAATTCAGAAGCTTTGAGTAGTAATAAAAAAGCACTGAAGAGTATAATTTGTCCCTCGATTGTGTCGAAGCGTGGTTTTATGTAGATGTACCTTCCATACAGTATAGCATTAATTCACGATTACTCATACATCGGATTAACATTGCTATTGGCCCTCATAATATAAGTTCCGTATTTGGTTCGAACATTATTATTTCACTCACGGTTTGCCCTCAAGAGGTACATAGTGACATTGTGTTTTACTAATCGTTTCTGCTATTAACCGTCTTCTCTAATTGACTTAAAAAACTGTAAGTTAAGATAGTCGCTCCATGTAAAATACTGGTCAATATTGACCTGCATTCGGTTAGACTGGGAGCCGCTCCTAACGTGGTTCGGAATAATCAGGACTTTAGACCGATGGTGATGATGAAACCAAAGGTAACTCATGTGTTTCTTATACGCATGTTTCCCGATTTCTATTGTTTGTGCATTTGTTGTTTCTATTGTTCGGCGGTTGTAGGAAACCAATCAATGGTGTTGTTTATCACTACATATTATAAAACAAAGTCCCCCGCCGCATCTGTCTGTCCCTATGTATGCTTAGATCTTTAAAACTACGCAACGGATTTTGATGCGGGTTTTTTGAATAGGAAGGTTTTAGTATATAAGTTGTCAAGCGGTCGAAGCCGCGGGCATCAGCTAGTATGTAATAATTGGCATAGCTCAAACTCATGTTTTAAATGTCAAATCGAACTCTCTTGATCGCTAAGTTTGTTGAACTTATCCAGGAGATGCTAAATCCAAATATAGCATAGCTAAGCATGCAGTTCGCCCAATCAATTACTTCAGCACTATCCACTGCTAAATACAGATTCTACAAGTTGCATCACAACATGCAAGAACACAAGGAGTCCCTTGTGTCATGCTATTAGATGGAGACAAAGTGAAAAGTGCAATAGTAGGTACTCAAACACACATGTGTATTCTAACCAGTCCTTGGCTTGTCTAAGTACCGTATAGCTATTCTAGAGCTGACCTAGCTCAAACCACTATCATCATATTCTTAGTAACAACTGTCCATATAATTTCCGTGGAAATATTTAAGTTACTTATAATTATATTACTTAAGTAAGTACTATAGTTGGTGCCAGTTAAGATCGCAATAGCGGTCATTGCCCTTTCCCTAATATCTCTTCCTACGAAACAAAACAAATGAACCATGTATCGTTTTTCATTAGAAAAAATGTTGAAGATAACGATAGATGACGATTCAAAACTTGAACAGGCTTATTTTTGGATTTCAAAGTTAAGAACTTTAATAAATGTAGGTGGGTCAATGACCGCTTTTGCGGTGTTAACTGGCACCAACTATAGCTGTCACCCGCGGCTTCGCCCGCTTGACAAATTACATACTAAAACCTTTCTCTTGAATCACTCTATCTATTAAAAAAACCCGCATCAGTTTTAAAGATCTAAGCATACATAGGGACAGACGGATGCGGCGGGGACATTGTTTTATAATATGTAGTGACCATCAACGACATTGTTACCATTGCCGGTTAAATCTTGATGAGGCTGGCACAGGAGCGCGTGAAGACTTCTACCGTTCGCATTGCATGATCTCATGTTAGTCAGAGGATGTGACATCGGTCCCGGATATGACAAGGAAAAGGAGGAGAAAGCCACCGTTGGTTGAGGGGACTCGAACGTCACGCAACGCAGTACTCGGGGCCCGTTTAAGAAAAAAGCAGAATGTTGGCAGACGGCGGAGTTTTTAGTGGGTGTGAGTCCCACATAACCACACCGCTCCTCGGAATGTGTGGTATGCAGTAGCATTTTCTCCGACAAACACAGCAGTGTAGTGTGTAGATCGGGGTTTATTCCCGGTCGTCCCCACCTCGTCGTACCCAGTGGGGACGATGGGGGATGGCAAAAAAAAGTTTAGTTCCTGCTCAGTGGTGATGATTGGAACTTTTTATTTCCCACTCGTTCCGCTATAGACCGAGAGTCATAATGCAGTAATGGGGATTTGAATAAGAGATTTCAGGGATTGTTAAAATGTTTTAATTACGACTTTCTGACCAAGAGTGAACGATGTTTTTGATTAAAAATAATTTAAAAAGACTGAGGCAATTAGTACAGTATTTGTGAATCACAGGTAATCAACGAATTTACAATAATTCTCTCAAAATTATGCATCACAGATAATCAACTTATTTACATACATTCTTAGTTATATGGTGCGTATCACAGATAACCAACGAATTAAAAATATTTATATACGTAATGACGAAATTATGTATCACAGATAATCAACTTATTTACAATGATTAGTTCTTATTGCATTGCCTGTTGCCAAATCATCCTGTTTGCCAAATCATCGAAGCCTTTAAGGCTTGAAAGGGTCACAGACAGACAGAGTTAATTACTTTACCATTTTCATAATATTTGGATGGAAGGATGGATAGCATCTCAAACTGTATCTCTGTGTCGACTTACGTTCGAAAATTTTCCGCTATTTTTATATCATCCGTTATTCATGAATGGAAATGTGGGTGTTGTAATGTAAACGAAAGAATTAAGTTAGAAATGAGGGGAAATATAATACTCTATTCCTGTGGGTTGATAACATAATATTTCGATTGTTGCTCGAAGGTGTAGGTAGAGTTATTTAGCTTTATTACACCCACATTTGGCTGTTATCAACTCAACAAGGGTTTTAGCCTCTTGCTTTTTGACCTTTTAATGCTTAACAAAAAACGTATTATCAGCTTCCCTTGTAGCTTATTGTTTTTGGCAAAGTTGGAGTTATATCACTGAAATCAATTTCAGAAAGCCATCTCTTCTCTTTCATATGTCTCTTAAAGCTTTCAGACTCGGAAACATTACTTTCTGGTCTCACATAGATTAAAAGTGCAAAAGATTACAAATGATGCGTGTGAATGTAAAGGATATTGGTCAATGTATGTACTTTCCAATTTATGGAATTTTTGGCAGCAGTTTTCTGATCTTGCCAAAGCGAATTCATTTTCAATAAACTGTCTTAACATTTCACCTAAAGGATGAGAGGTTATCTCATACTAACTTGGATCTAACACTATTGTACGACGACGGTTTTACTCAAAACACAACTTTAACCGACAATTTCCCAATCCCCGAAGATATTCGATAGCAAATCTTAATGAAACCTGTTGCCGATCTGTCGATGCGAAGTTATTGCGTACGCGTAAAGCCCTTTGCTCTTTGCGTATTTTATTTGACAAGCACCAGATTAGAACCTTTCGCAATCCTCTTTATATTCCAACTTTTACCCAATAGTTGTACAGTATGACTACTTTGAGTTTACAGTTCAAGGTGGCGTTGCTTGTCAAGAAAACTTGTACCGATATGTCAAACTTAGTACATTTATTTTAGTTCCCTGTTTTCCCGCTTGCACAGATAAGTTGGTCGAAGTGTAAGGAAGTCGTTGTCTTTCTGGTCATGTAGAAAGTTTTTCGGAACGTTTGGCGAAATTCGAGGTAATTTTCTTTGGAAACTTTTTCTGGACTTTGAGTTTGGTTTGGACAGCTTATGGTAATTGGAAGGGCATCAAAAGATAGGAAGACAGACACTGAAAAAAATGTTAATTTACTGAAAGATGCTTTGGTCTCTTTTTTTATCGTATTTTGCCTGTAACCTGCGCCCGGCCATGACCTCTCCCCTTGATTTTATTTTTCGTCTTAAAATACAGTCAGATTTTTTCAAACCTATCTTGCACTACCATCTTCTTCCTTATGAACAGGGGAAATTCTTAGTATCCTATACTCATAAGTGACACTTCCACATAAGAACAGTCATTGATCTAATCTCCTAAGGAAAGTTATAGTGCGAAAGTGGTTTGTCGTCTTGCGTGAGACATAAAAGTAATTCAACGATGACAGTATGTTTTAATTTAACGATGCATCAGCGAGCTGTCATTATCGCGATTTGCGAGGCCAAGTGTAGATGCGGTTTAACTTTCAACAGCGTTATGTGTTGCATTCTTAGTTACCGGCTTGGCCACGAACTACACGCTTAGGGCGGTTTAAGATTAGCGTTTTTCGGCGCGTACCTATACGCTCGTTATTGGAAGTGCGTGTATGCGCGTATACACCTGCCTTTTGTTTCACAAGTGACTCGTGGGCCGGACTACACCGAAGCGAAACTGAGAGGAGAGGAAAGGAGATGCGTTGAAAACCACCAATAGAATTTCGTTATTCACACTTCTCAGCTCTGCTTAGCTTTGGTGGAAACGGTTGAGCAGAGATAATAGGAGATATCTTGAGGCTAGCCCCTACACTCGGCAGCTGCGGAGACGAAAAGAGACGTGCGGCGGTCGCTAAACTGGGCATGAGTTAGGTTAAGACAAATCTGCTCCGGTCTAGCCAGTACTCATCTCCGCACAGTTTCGATGGACACACCCTAGCTCCTAAGCATCTCCTCTCCTTGCCACTTCCACTACCAAATCTCCGCAAGTCTCCGCTTTGGTGGAGTCCCGGCCTCAAGCGACACGCGTTTTGTGACAAAGACTGCGGAGAAAACATGAAAGAAATTGCTTAGATCATGCTTTGAGTCACCATGACGCGAGTCGTATCGCCTGAGGTTGTGGACGGCGCGTTAGAGCTGCAGAAATTGCAGTATTTAAGTAGGGAAATCTTATTTTTATGAATGTGCAACTCATGGAAGCAAGCTCTTTACCCAAAATAGCGTACGTTTTTGAATAGTACAGAGTTTGACGTACAACTTTGTTGCAACTGTGGCTGCAGGAAACAAAATATTCAACAAGTTATTCTTAGTTTATTGGTGCTTCTCTTGCTGCTAAAAAATCGCTATTTATGTCAGGTTTGTACTTTGATATAAAAAAAAAACAAAAAAGTAACGCTCCTAGTTTTAAAATTACTCATAAAAGTGCAATGTTATTGTATTATACAATGGGACACTGACCTCCATACTATAATATTGTTTGTATAGCGACGTAACACTTTAATTGTCACACCTAATAGCTAGGTTTTTCATTCATTTCCACTGCGCTATCGATGTTGTACAAAATTGGGTGTTATTTTTTCTGTTATAAGTGCTAGAATAGATTGAAGTGTTTGGAGTTGTCTGATGGGCCTCGGCGATCGTTAACACAGTTACCGCGATGTTGAATGTTGTTTGCCTTTGTAATTAAGGACGGGGTTTCTTTAAGAGCGATTGTTTTCGGGCCGGAAGATAATTTTATTTAAAATTGAACCTTAAAATAAGACGTATTTTCCGTCTGTAGGCGAACATTGGCGTAAATTCGTAGAACTACTTGGAAATATCATCGTCAAAGAAGAATATTTTATTCTAAAAACTACCTCTTTGTAAGATTCAACAATACTGTGGTCATTGCACTCGAAAGGTAGATCATTCAATGAAATTTTCACAATGAGTATTGTGAATATGCATAAATATGAATCCTTAACTATACGGATTTCCCCATCTTTGTTTTGTATTCATGTGGTAAGTTTTAGGTTAAAGGCAACAGACGCGTATCCTTTTTTCACACCAAGTTTATTGTGATTCAATGATCCGCAACGAATCGGACACCCCAATATTTGGACGCTTTACTAAAACGCATTGTCCGGTGTTAACGGGATTTCTAAACCCCTGGACGAAATTACTTTCTGTATTCGATCCCGAAATCGGGGCTTACGTTTTTGGATGATGTCCTGTGACTTTTTGATAAATGAGTTTCTAACGTTAACGTTCCCAAAGAAAAGAGTGCTTTTGTTTTGGTCCAGATTGACCCAGAAGTGCCCAGCACCCTTTTGCAACACACTTTTTCGCAAGCTAAAGGATTTAGAAAGAAATTTTTAGTTTTTTTTTTCACTTGTTTGGACATTTATTTTGCTCGATAAAGTAAATACTGCAATGAATATTGCTGAATTGTCAAAATGCATTGTAATTGCGAGTGCATTACGCAAGTACCTTGCTATTCCTTCAATGCTTTGCTGGACCTATCAGTTAGGTATGATCTGGTTTGGAGTGTAGAGTGGAACTAAATGGGTGTCAATCAATTATCAAGATGGAGTCACTGTCTAGCAGGATGCGGGATACTCTCGTATCTAACGACTGTTCAACTGTTGGATTTGCTATTTCTCTACATGATTTACATAATACATATATCACTGAGTAGAAATATTCACTGACTGCCTACGTTGGTTCAGTGGTCGCAAGCACGACTGCTGAAAATGAGGTCCTGGGTTCGATTCCCAGGTCGGGGAAAAAGTGTTATTGGGTTTTTCCATCAGGAATTTCTAAGTAGCAGTTACGGAGCCTGGATTTGTGCCCGGTTGATGGCAATAGGCTCGCCCCCTATGACATGGGGCTTAAACATAACTGGCAAAATGAGGGTGTACTGTTAGATACACCTCTGCCTATCACTTCGGGGATTACTGGCGTGATGTTACGTAAGTATGTTGAAATATTTATGGTCTATGGTTGGGTTCATATTGTTGGGATTGGCACAAGCAGAGGCCTATGACCTAACATGGTCACCTCGATGGTCATCTACAGTTCGACTTCGAACAGTAGATGACCATCGAGGTTCAACTCAGAAAAAAAAATAAACAAAGTTGCCATACAGAAAAAACTGTATAGCCGTTATTGAATAGCGTTTTTTGTCGTTATTGAATAGCGTTTTTTGCTCAGTTGATCTGGTTTTTTTTGCGGATTTATTGGTATTGTCACTGTAATGCGAATTAACATTGAAGCGTAGTTATTTAACTGTGAAAAGTGATTAGTTTCAGTACCATTGAGCCGTTAAAGAGAGATCGTTTGTAGATTTCTCTTGTACACATTTAAAGTGTATTCATTCGTTCGGTTTGGTTTGCCGCCTCTGGTTGGATTTAAGCGCTCACTGGTGGTTCCATTTCCTGCATTCACTGCATGAAATCTTGGGATCATGGGATCTTAAATTTGGGTTGCGCGTATAAATCTATTATTGGTTTGTTTTAGTATTTACTTGCCTATCGGTAACGACTGCTTATCCCAAGCATAAAGTCCCGATTTCGGGGAGTTTCGGCTATTTTTGCCTCAGACTACAGTTGGATTTTACGTCTGACGTTGTTATCATCTAGTATTGTAATTTACGGGAATATTCTGGATGAGGCTAGTACAAGAACGTGGAGCTTGATAGAGAGAGGCCTATACCCAGCAGTGGTAGTGGGAGTTGGGCTGTGGATGCTGATAATGATGATGTTTGTAATTGACTGCCCGTTATGCTCAGAGTGAACCACCGATGTACTATCGAGGACACTCCCGCCTGACCACGACTAAGCTTATTTTTGCTTGCACTCGCAACATAGAAACGCTCTCTAGCCCCGCCCCGTTGACTTTGTATAGAAATAATGAATGAAAAGATACCGAATCGGCCGAGCGCACTGACGACGCACGCCAAACGAGAGTTATTGTTATTTTGCGCGCCAAAGTTGACGCTTTCCTAATAGGCCCAAACTTTAAGGGGGCATGGCTCGGCGCCTCCGCATGTTTTAAGCGAAATAAAATTAAAATGGTCAGGTGGAAAAGACCCCGACTGTACCTACATGTGACGAGTATCTTCGCCTTAGAGCGGTCTCGCACTACGTCCAGTCCGAATCCGATCCGAACCCGGTCTGGAGTAGCCGTAGAACTATTTCTATGGTAGTTTATGCACTAGATCCGGCTTCCGTCAACTGATTGAAGACCAGCGTCAGACAGCATCACCTGTCTGACATGAATGCTGAAATGGACCTTTTTGGCGCAGCCGTGAGGCACACAGCACATACTATATTTTCCTCCTTATTTTGTATCTTTTGTTTAGTGTGTGTGCTTTTTTTGCTTAATAACTGACGTCAAATAAATATATTTTTTTCTTTCCTTCTTTCTTTGATTTTGTAATGTAAATAGTGTATTTTCACGGTTACGGATCGGACTGGATCGGATGTAGTGCGAAAACGCTCTGACTCTTCAATAATCAAATATTATTATAGGTGTGGTTATTGAATCCACCTTTAGGAGTTATGCTGGGCCAATACGTAGTAGGAAACATGTCTCGTATGAACCTTATTAGCGCAATGTACCATCGCGTTTCTATCCTCTACAATGGAAGTAAGAATATTTAATTGATTGTTTCCAAGCATCGGTAACCGAGTACCTTTTGGAAATAGAAATCTTGGTGAAATCGTGAAGCCGTGCTGTTTTATGTTGTCCAAGAAGTACGGCATTATATTTTTAAGCCCTCGTTTTAAAGGCCTTGGCTTCCGTAATCCGCTTGGTAAAGACTGGTATTAGTTGTGCGTGTGCAGGATTGCACACGCACAACTAATACCAGTCTTTGAAAATTAAGCTGGAATGGCATTTTTGTCTCTTTCCATTCTTAAGTACTTAACCTTAAGGGCCTATACCTCAAATGGCTTAGCATGATCCTCCGTTACGCCTAAAATACTGCAGCATTAATTTTGAAATAAATATATGGTAAAGTTGAGGATTAATGTCTTATGTTTGGCGAAAACACGATTTCATAAAATTTTCTCTATAGAAAAAAAACCTCCAAATGGAACAATAAACCGCTGGTATTCAAAAAGTAGGTACTTCAAATTAGATCATGAAACTTTGCATAATAACTGAACTATAAAGCAGGTCTTATGTTTTTTATTTTTTCCAAATACGAAAATTTGATTTTATCTATACTTCTATACTAATATTATAAAGAGGTAACATTTGTTTGTAAGTTTGTATGTTTGTAAGTTTTTTGTAGGGGGTAATCTCCGGAAGTAATGAACCGATTTCAAAAATTGTTTCACTGGTAGAAAGCTACATTATTCGTGAGTGCATATTTTATTCCCGTACTTCACGGGAACGGGAACTACGCGGGTGAAACCGCGGGACGTCAGCTAGTTAAGAATAAAAACCACTCATTTCGCACTATTCGGCCGCAGTGACTGACGTAACAACCGCTTTGTAGTGCAAGCTGATTAGAACGTTATTCTAACAGTACTACAAACGAAGTTTGAACCACCACAAATAGAGTTTCTAATCTGAGGTAGTATAGGCTCCAGGCGCGGATACAGGATTTCCTCTAAGGGGGGGCAATTTTTGGAAAATTCATTAAAAATTGTTGAAATACTTTTGATAATAAATGGGTGTTTAGAGAAATCCATGATATGCAAGATACAAGGGGGCCGCCAGCTTTTGGGCCAGGGGGGGGGGGGAGCGTAGCGAGAAATTTTTACGACACCTTGCCCTGGACAGGTTAGAATGATTTCGAACGTTCATGTAGGAGTTACTTGGTCGTATTTTAGATACATTCAAGAGAAAGTAGTTTGTAGAGCGAGCGAAGCGAGCACGAAAATTTTAAGACTTTTCCTACCGACCTACTGGAGTTACCTGGGCGTCTTATAGACAAAGTTAAGACTCATGAAAAACTAGGCTTCAAGAGCGAGCGTAGCGAGCTCGAAATTGTTTACAACATTGCCTCATATAATTATGCTATAATACCATTCTATGGCATCAGGCAGGAAAAGCTATAACTTTTAAAAATCCTGAGCCTCTAGGGGAAGCTGCCTCCTCCTGGCGACACCCATGACAAGATATACAACTAGAATATTTAGCGTCAATTCCGTCAAATTAGTTCAAGCTCGACTAATGACGTATTTGGTCCGGTTTGGCGGATACAGGGGGGTTCACCCATTGCCCCCCCCTGTATCCGCGCCTGATAGGCTCGGGGTTGCGGGACTGTTCGACGGGGTTGCGGGACTGTTCGAAAGACATACCGTGGCCTCGGAACACAAAGGGCGATGAAGGAACATGGACGGGTTTTAGTCAGTAAAAGTCTGACACTCCCTCCTGCTCCTGAGCGGGAGGAGTTATTTGATGATTTCCCATCCGAAAAAAAAAAAGGTATTATAGGCTCTTAAAAGATTTATAATGAACTTGCTTATGCCCTCAGCTTCGCACGCTTGAAGTTCGGTAACTGTCCCACGGCATCATACTACCGGGATCCCTCCTCCTTTCTTGCCCATCCTGCACAGCCACCTGCACCTTCCAGGATTTAAAGGAAACCAATGACAGAGCTGTGCAGGTGGCAACATACTGGTCGGGTATTATTTGAGTTTATCGACACGCAAAGAAGGAGAAGACTACCGGGATAAAAAGTACCCTATAATCCAGGTAACCAGGTTATAAACTATCTTTGTGCTAAATTTCATACAAATCCGGTCAGCAGTTTTTGCGTGAAAGAGTAACAAACCATCCATCCTCACAAACTTTTTTCTATTTAACTGAATTCTACAATTTCTACACGATGTGACCTCGAGGTTATCCTCATCTCATCGTCATCAAAGATGTATAAAGCCAAAGAAAAAAAAAACGCTGTCTTCAGATAGACCTCCACTTTTTCATTTAATTTCTTTTGGCATTTTGTTGGCATGACTGATCTGCGGTTTGGTTTTTTGTCTTGCGTTCCAGTTAGATCATTGCGGAAGAGTTTTCATTTACATAATGTGAGATTACGCGGTTTGTGGCGGTTAATGGTTTAGGCAGTTATACAATAACGTTTATCACATATAAAGCGCATTTATATCAGCCGTTTGAGTTTAGTACCGGACATAGCATATGAAAGTTACAGTATGTGTTAGATCAGAGCTCCTGAGCTGCTATTTTTAACCGACTTCCAAAAAGGAGGAGGTTCTCAATTCGATCGGTATTTTTTTTTTTTTTTTTTGAGTCTGCTTTTGGATTGCTTTTGTGGCACGTTTCTCAAGATGGTCGCTACAGGAGCTCGTGGCTAAATAATAACAGCCGCTCGGGTCGATTTTTAAGTTAAGCCGTGCTTGCCTAGGTTAGTCTGTAGATGGGTTACCACCCTTACATACCGAGTTTCCTCCGTGCGTTGGAAAGCACGTTAAGCAGTTGGTCCCGGCTGTCATTTGTGATCTTTGGCAGTCGTTACAGGTAGTCAGTGGCCCAAAAAGTCTGACAACCAGTCTTACCAAGGGGTATCGTATTACCCAGTACTAACTGGGTTGTGGAGGTCAGATAGGCAGTCGCCCCATGTAAAATACTCGTATTCAGCTGCATCCGGTTAGACTGGAAGCCGACCCCAATAAAACGCTAGGCAGATGATGATGATGGTCGCTACAGGTGATCCCTATGCATTGTATCACAATATTGCGATCGCTCAACCTGAAATTATCCTATTCTATCCCACTGATGGACAAAGGCCTCCCCCATTCCTTTCCAACTCTCGGTGTTTTGCCTCTTCTGGCCAAACAGTCAGGAACGAGTCCAAATCGTTACGCCAGCTTTTTTTGGGCCTGCCTCGGTGACGAAGACCGTCTTCAGGCACCCACTGTGTGACGATTCTGACCCATCCTGGAAACGTGACCCACCCAGTCCCATCTTAACCTCGCAGACTTATCGCCAACATCGGCGATGCCTGTCTTGGAGCGTATTGTGGTGTTGCGTATTGCGGATTTTGATCTTCATCGCTCTTTGGCAAACCTTAAGTTCTAAAAATTTTAAGAACAAGAAAACGCTTTACTTCTCGCTGCATAGCCGGTCGATGTTGAGACGTGTGGGAGGCCTGTCTCAAGCAGTGGTCATCTTTTTGATTTGATGACGATAATGTCTCTAAAAGTGGCCGCTTGTCAATGAATTGTCCCTATTTGCGTGAAAGTTGAAAGTTAACGTGGGTGTCGATTTTATTGTTCACAAACTACGCATTTCTGCTCTGAACTGTCGAGGAAGATGGTGACAAAAGTTAATATATACTCGATGAAGAACGATAATATGACTGTTGTTCTAATATTAACTCTCTCTTAGTCACAATCAACTTTGTAAAGGTTGAAAGTTAGAATTTAACGATAAATTGTGTCACACGGACGGTCCTGTCAGTGCTAGTGTACTTTGTAAAATTGATTGTTTGTCTGTACATATATTGTGATTATGTTGCGGTAATACCGTCTCATTGTTGATTTTATTTTTGGGGGAAATCTTATCGGATAAAGGATTTCGGGCTTCATATCTTTGTTTCATGATAATGATATTCATGAATGAATTGCGTGTTTGTTTTCAAAGTTATCTTGAAGTGAATGTCCTGTTACATGTTACTGTCAAGTGTCAACTGAAAAGAAACATAACATCACGCCTGTTATTTCCGAAGGGTTAGGCAAAGGTGTACGTCTTAATAGTACGGTCGACCAAGCTATTTTGTTTACATTTTAACATGCCAATTTTATTGTAAAATGTAAAACAAATACCTTGGTCGACCGTACACCCATATTTTGCCTGTTATATTTCAAGTCCCATGTGATACGGGGCGAGCCTATTGCCATTAACCTGGCACAATTCCTGATGGAAAAACCCAATAACACTGCTCGTACTAGGACCGACGAGGAAGTTAAATTTTGAAATAAATACAAATTACTAATAGACATGTTTCTTCTTTTCCAGTTCCGTCCGCTCCTCAAAACCTGACAGCTAATAACGTCACAACAGAGGAAGTCCACCTCTCATGGGCCCCGCCATTGACCTTCACACTGCGGACCGTTCCCAACACAGACCTCGACCCTAAGAGTCAAACACTCATACCAGATGCACCAGCAACGCATCAGAAACAAGAGCCACAAGGCGATGAGCCCGTGAACGAAGTCTTAAGACAAGTGTCCTCCCCAGACGAAATCCACCCAGAGAGACAGAAAGACTTCGAATACACATCCTACCATTGGTACAAGAACGACAAACCAAAATACAACGACGACTACTCATCACATGACCTTATCGATGACTTCAGAAGTAAAAGAAATGTCAGGACACGCAGACATAGAAAGAGAAGTCAGGACAATGGAACAGAATCTAAAATCCACTTTGAAAAAAATCTGGAAGTTTTAGAAGCACATCCGATTGAACAGAAAGAAGTTGTCAAGAAATCCTTTGGGCAGAGTAAACATAAGGATACGACTCAGGTTGCGTATGTCCTGTATTATGAGCAGGGGGTTCCAAGGTATGACGTGAATATAGTCAACGGTACACAGAACTCAGTTGATGTTAAGAGAAAGAATGTGTTTCCAAGTGATTTGGGCATGGAGGACTATTCGAGGGCGACGAAGAATTTGACGCTATTGAACACTTCCGGGAAGGTGACGAAAGTTGTCGGGTTCCGCTTGAGAAATCTGAGTAAGTGTGGTTTAGATTGTTTTTTAGGGTTCCGTACCCAAAGGGTAAAAACGGAACCCTATTACTAAGACTTCGCTGTCTGTCCGTCTGTCCGTCTGTCCGTCTGTCCGTCTGTCCGTCTGTCTGTCACCAGGCTGTATCTCATGAACCGTGACAGCTAGACAGTTGAAATTTTCACAGATGATGTATTTCTGTTGCCGCTATAACAACAAATACTAAAAACAGAATAAAATTAATATTTAAGGGGGGCTCCCATACAACAAACGTGTTTTTTTTTATAATAATTGGTACGGAACCCTTCGTGCGCGAGTCCGACTCGCACTTGGCCGGTTTTTTTTTATTGTGTAAGAATCTATGGCTGTGAATTGAGAAAGTGGAGTAGATAAGTTATAGAATCAGGCGTTAATTTGCAGAAACCTTGATGACATTAAACAAACATCATCAACAATTAAAAAAAAATTACATACAATTTACAGAAGTTAGCATAATTCGTTGAAACCCATAAGTTTTTAGTAGATAAAATTCGATTCCAGTGGGTTTAACTTCCTCTAGGACAAGACTATAAATGGATGCAATAGTTAGTTGTTTTCCGCAACGGAGTTGCACCTTGTAAACACTAGAAACAATCAATTCGGAAGTTGACTAGTAATGGGTGTACAAGTTCATGGAGCAAGTTAGTAGCAAAAGCAAGAGAGGGACAGCGTAAATGCAATTAAACATTTTTTTTAAAGCCAGCGGATTAGCCATAAGTTTCGTCATAATGAGGAAGTATTTGTAATAGAGTCAGTTTAAGGTTATATGTTGATAAAAATATGATTCGCGATCGTAACAAAAATGGCTACAGCAACGCTATAATCATTAGCATCATCAATACAACCCTCATAAGTTCATTTAATCCCATTTGAATAACTATTTTTTTTAAAGTCTACCCCGGCGTTTCCCCTTAACTTCTGGGACATATTACTTTTATGAGCATGGAGGTGTTAATTTAAAAGTCGTAACGTTTTTTTTAATTACCCAGCTGGTTCAATCAATTAAGACCTCGACCTTCTGTTGAGGAAGACACAGGCGCTGATCCAATTAGGCGACAGAATACCTTTAGTCCGTCTTAATTGTCTAGATTAGCTACCGCATTTTGATGTCTTCAGACAGTTCACGGTTACAAAATGGTAGGAATAAAAAAAATGGTAGATTGGTAGAAAATTTAAATTTCTGGGAAATATTGCCATTTATGTTTTTAAAATAGAGGTTAGCTAGTATTATGATACATTGACTGCCTTGTTGGTATTATAGTGGTCATACTAAATAGGGTTCGATTCTCAGGTCAGGCAAAGTGTAATTTGGCTTTTCCATCAGGTATTTCTCAGTGTGGCCTTAAGCTCGCCCGTATAACATAGGACTTAAACATAACTTGCAAATTGTGGGTGTACTATTTAAAAAATTGATATTTAGCGTAAGTATAACAAAATATTGTATAGTCTGTACCATTTCTTACTACTAGTAGTGCCACCTACTGTGGAGTAGGTGGCGCTAGTATTACTTATGTTCAAATGGTGTATAGAAATAAATGGTCGTTGATTAACTGCCATATACTATAGGGACAACTCTTTCTTACACTTCGGGGTAACAGGCGTGTTTTTTTTTTAATATTTAAGGTGAATGCTCCAGGGTAGCCCGCGAAATTATAAATTATAATACATTTTTCTTATGTTTTTTGCAATATGCAGGCCAGTGCTAGGTTGTATGTTGATTAAAATATTATTCGCGGCTTTAAGACGTATGTAGTTACAGAATTATATTCATCAAAATCATCAAAGTTCATAAAGGTGGAAAAATGACTTTTACAAGGTCAAAGTCATTCCTGCAAAAATTGTAAGAAAATTTGAATTTCACTGGCTGGTTGGAGTATTCAAGTTAAATTATTAAGATACCATTTTTCCTTATCTTTTCAGAGCCCTTCACTCCCTACAAGATCTGGGTGCGTGCTTTCTACAACTTCTCGCTAGATGGAGTGAAGTCGTCCGATTTGTTGGACCGACTGGGGCCCAAGTCTGACCCCCTGTACGTGCTGACCGATGTCAGCCCGCCGTCCGCGCCTATCATACTGAACCTGACTTGTGATCAGTCTAAACGTGAGTACTTATTATCGGGGTATTTTTTTAAGTGGGTGACCAAATCCGAAACTATCAGGAATAGCAAAAAATACTCAAAAACACTATTTTCACACCATTCTATAATTTCGCTAATAAGGTACTTGCAGAATTTGATCCTTAATAGCGACGCTATCGAATAGGCTAGTTTCCACCATCAATAACTCGCAAATCTGTTTAGTCCGTCAGTTAGAGTATTGGAAAATAAAGGACACGTATTTTTTGTTTTTGTAAATCAATGACGACGAGGCTCGTGACGTCACAACGCACTAAAAATTATACCACGGCGTGACGTATTGAAAATTTCAAAAGCGTCGTATCTTCGTCAATTTTGGTCTACGTAACAAAAGAAAAAATACGTGTCAAATATTTTTTGATAATCTATCTGACGGACTAATTAGATTTTTTCAGGACACAAGCCTATTGTGTGATAATACAGTGCGTGTTTGTGTTGCAAAGGTAGAAAAATTTTGAAACTAAAATAGGGGGCGCCTCCTATGATTGTCTGTATTGGGTGCCGTTTCAAAGTAATAAAAATCTTCCCAATCAAAATAATCAATGTTGTATCATCCCCAGGTACTCTCTACCTCCAATGGCGCCAACCACTGGAGTACAACAACTCTTTAGACCAGTACGTGGTAACCTTGAGGAAGATTCCAGAACAGCAGCCGCGAACGAGACTCACACTACCCACCAATAAGAACGATATTGAAACAACCATTCCAATTGTAAGTATTTAAGTACTATTAGAGTTATCAGAGTTGCCGACATAGCTCACAGAATAAGTAAACAGAAGTAGCACTGGGTCGGCCATATTAGTCGTAGAACCGATGACCGTTGGGGTAGACGTGTTCTTGAGTGGAGACCGTGAATCCGCAAGCGTAAGGTGGGATGCCCTCAGACTCGAGTGACTGGAGTGACTGAATGGAGGTGAGATTACCCGTCATATTAAACAACTTTCTCAAAGAAACCCGTACATCCGATTTGCGAAATTTTTTTCGTTCGAAAATGAAATATTCGCATAGAAAAGTAACGCATAAAAATGATACGATGTGCACACACTCAGCATTCCGAACCGTTCCGAACAAAAACGAAGTTATATAATACTTTCGTCTGACCTTTTATTTAAATGCTCTAAAAAGAATAAAATAAACTTTTTCTTTAAAACATTTACTATCAACTTATAACGTCATCGTCACTACACAATTGGCGAGATTAGTGGCAACACGTTATTGTATAACTATATTGTTTGTTAATGTTGGCCTGGGGTCACGATATCCTGGACGTTTTCCGCCAGGTCTGCTATAATCCCTCGAGAGAAATAAATGGCTGTGAAGCCAGCAGAGTCTGGACGTTGGTCGGCAGACGACTGCTTTATATTGTCATCGTGGTACTGTGGATTTCCTTGGCCTGATAAAGTTTAGGATTTCCTTTCAAGGCGTATCACGTCGGAGTCACCAATTGAGTGGTTGTTGTACACTAACTAAATTAAATTAAAAATGTTCATAATTCTGTATAAATTTAGTCAACACAAGACAGAGAAGAGAAGTGACAGATCAGAAGAAAAGTAAAAATTATATCGTGAAGGTTTTATGCATATAAAGTTTCTAAATAAGTAGGTCGCTACACCATATTATAGGGTGTGCGTTTCGATGGCGCGACTACGGTGTTTTTTTTTTTTTAATAAATAAGGTTCAAATTTCCCAAAACCTTAAATTTGTCAAAGTTATGGTTAAAAAGTTATAAGGGTTTGAACGTGGCCACGCCATCGAAACGCGGAGAACCGCGCGGCCACGGAAATCTTAAAAACTAAGCGTTGCAGAGACCTGAAATTTAGGTAAATAACAGATTGAATTTGTAAAAAAAAATATAAAAATCCTAGGTTTATAATTCAGGAGCATACGTACGGTATCGCTTATCACCTTCAAAATGTTCTGAATGTGAAATTTCAAATTTAAAATTGAAAAGAATTAATTTAATTAATTAATGAATTTAATTTTAAATTATTTTTTTTTACAAAATCTTGCCATAGTTTAAAAGAAAAATAATGCCGTGGTCGCGCCATCGAAACGCACACATTATAGGAGTGCAATAAAAATGCACAGGCCCTTCAACTTCAGCGAAAAACAAATGACACGTCACTGACGTCATGCATGAAATGAAAAGGACAGAAATATAGGTCTTGTTCTTCCATCAAACGAAGGACATGTCAATATCGCGTGTCCCCCTCCCGCACCGCACCGGGGAAAACATTATTCAATGAGATGCACGAAAATTCATAGTAAAAGGCGCGCGTAAAAAAATATGAAAAGGCTTTTGGGAAATCGAATTTTATGAAAAAACCACTGCATAAATCATTATCAAATAAAATTTATTGAATTTTTCGATAATTGTGCTGTGTCGGTACCGACTTTGTTTTGGAAATTTGACACTTCTTTTATTACTAATTTACGCCCAAAGTTACGTTAAAATTGGCAATAAAAATGAATCTTTGGTAGCTCGTAACTTTTGAATGGCTTTTTATTTTACTATTCTGTTTCCGCACAGACACAATTAATAATGAGACAAAACGATATCATGTTTAATTTTAGATGTACCATGTCAAACAGTGGAGTAATAGCCCCCCGAAATTTGTATGGAAAATATGTTGCGCAGTTCAACCTTAAGTAAGAAAATGTGGCTTTTAAGAGTCCTATTACATTTTTAGGCAAATTTTTGATTTTTACTTCCTGGATCAAATTATTTCGGTCGGCGTACACGAGTCGATAATAATAGCGATATTTGGACGATTGTGGATTGATATTTACGAATATTAGAGACGAGACTGACATGAGACTGAGGAGCGAGCTGAATTGAGAATTATAGTAGGTACTTTAATTTTATTTATTGTATTTTTGTCTTATTATATTGACAAACGAAAACTAATTAAACTTATTCATTGTAGATCGAAGTTTTATATTATATTAATTTGTTTGATAAAATTGAGTTTATTTGGAATATAATAAACGCTTAATTAGGACATTTATGGCTTAAATTACTATTTCTTTACGATTTTTTCCGTGAAAACTCAAGGAATTTAAAGAAATTCTAAAACTCCAATAAACAAGTAAAACATTCAACTTATCGTTTAGTAATTTTAGGTTTTATAAGAATTGAATGTAACTATGTGAATTTGAGCGTTAAAGTTCCATCGTCGACGGTTTTTCTTGCAAACTATTCGTAAAATATTTATAGTAAATTACACGAAAAGAAAAATAAAAATGTGTAACTCCAACTTACAAGAAAGAGAATGGCACTATCGTTATTCTTAAGCAAATAATTAAAATATCTTACTGCTGCTGAGAATTACTGCGTCAAAAATCATGAATTTACCAAAAAAATGTAATAGGACTCTTAAAGTTTTAAGTAAACACACCATCATCATCTGCCTAGCCTTTTCCCTACTACACACATCGAAATAACCCTCCTTTTGGGCTTCGCCGCAGTCGGGTAAAAAGATTGCGATCACTTTGAAAAATCGAAATCTATTTTTTTTTCGGTCGATTATATTATGATTATTTTCTTCTTTTAGATTCTTTATTTAAAAATATAGATTTCTTTTTTAAATTTCAAATTATTGGTATTTTTATTTAAAGAAAACACACAACAAAGATTTTTTCTTGATAAAGTTCAATTTAAAAAATTATATCAGCTTATGCTAGTGATCACAAACTTTTTTTGATGTGTGTATGTTGGGGTCGGCTTCCACTCTAACCGGATACAGTTGAATACCAGTATTTTACATGGAGCGACTGCCTATCTGACCTCCACAATACAGTGAGTACTGGGTAATACGATACCCCTTGGTAAGACTGGTTGTCAGACTTTTTGGGCCACTGATTACCTGTAACGACTGTCAAAGATCTACAAATGATAGCCGGGACCAACTGCTTAACGTGCTTTCCGAGTCACGGAGGAAACTCGGTATGTTATGAGTGGTCATCCATCCACAGACCAACCTAGGCACAACATAGCTTAACCTAAAGATCGACCCGAGCGGACGTTATTATTTAGCCACGAGCTCCTCAAGTAAACACCATATAAATAAAGAATACAACGCAATTTCAATTAAGCGCAAATAATATTTACACATAAGGAAACTTTAAAATAAAATGTAGGACATCAATATAAGGAAACTTGAATAATTTATAGAAATACAGAAACGTTCAGTTGTGATTTTATAAATCACGGTGTGGTGGGTTAGTGAACGAATTAGAAGTAATTTTAAATAAAAAAATCAATAGTAGGGCTGTCGTTTTGTTCTTTCACAGAACACTTACTTCTGATTAGACATCATTGTCAAAATGACAATGATCTTTCCTGCGTTTCAATAAGGTTTCAGTTTGCGGTCAAAGTTGCGGTTCGGTTGCTTCTGTCAGACTTAAACTAACTGTGAAAGGGCTTTACATGCCCTCATAGGTCACGTAAGACATGCCGCCTATCATCTCTGGAATATGGGTGATTTGTTTTTAATAATATTTTTCTGATATGAAAGAGGCTGCCTTTGAAAGTATCTCACTGTACAGGGTTTCTCAAACTTCTGACTCCACGTACCCCCATTCAAGTTTCCAGATGACAGCGACCCCCCCCCCCGCAACAAAAGAATAACATTGTATTTAGAGAATAAAATTAAAGTTTACTAATTTCATAAAAGGTAACAAACAAACACGGGCCAAACGCGCCTTCATGCTTTCCGCACGCGCCTGCCAGTCACCCAGCCGCCATTACGTAAATTTTCGTCGCGAATCCCCTACCGTCGCATGGCGAACCCCTAAGGGTTCGAGAACCCCACTTTGAGTTACCCTGCACAAGTACATGTGGTACTTAATCTTAGAATGATATAACAATTACGAGGGCAACTTTTTCATATCTTAAGTTAAAGAACGCCTTCGTGTATTTTGATAAGCGGGAGCTATCGCTTAACCTATGTACTTAGACGTACTTAAAGGTATACATTTTGGATTCGGCAAAATGTAGCACAGACAAGTAAAACATACTTTTATTTTAGCTGCCCGTCCTGATTCGAATCAGGCCAACCCAGCAGTAATAGCTTAGTGGTGTGACCGTCATAAGTTCACGTGTTCGAACCTGAGACATGCACCTCTGATTATCACTTGCATCGGTGAAGGGAAACCAAGCCAGCATGCCTGGGAGATATTTCACGACAGCATGTAAACCCAATTCAGTGGCCCATGAGCGGCTAGAAGAGAAGAGAAGTGATCAACTCAGGTTTGGCACTAATCACATGAAACAGAAGGCCAACCCGAACATGTATCGTGCTTGTATCATCCCTTACGTTTTCCGATTCAGGGTCTTCATTTCTTCAAATCAATACTACATAATCAGCCTATGTTTCCACTGCTGGGACGCTGGGGCTATATTCCACCATGCGGGCCCAGTGCGGGTTGGTAGATGTAACAATTGTCACATGTCTTCGAATTTTTGGTTCTTGGACTTCTAGGACATGTCGGACCGTTTTTTTTTTTTTCGGATGGGACGTCATCAAATGTCTCCTTCCGCTCCGGGCGGAGCAGGAGGGAGTGTCGGACTTTTACTGACTAAAACCCATCCATGTTCCTTCATCGCCCTTTGTGTTCCGAGGCCACGGTATCTCTATCGAACAGTCCCGCAACCCCGGCAGGCATCGGTTCTTGCGGAGCCCTTTTTTTTGCTGACTCTCTTTGAGACACACGTGGAACACTCCTGCGCCGTCGACACGGCCTGTCGTCATGAGACGGACGGACGGCGAGCTAGCCCATAGCCCACCGTCCACAGGCCCGACATGACGGTTCCCTCACGATGCTTTTCTTCAACGTTTTGAGAGCAGTGTTAATGAAATAAATCACACAAAGTAATACGCCTGCCTGGGTTTGATCCCACGCAATGATATTATAAGTAAAAAGGTGTAGATACGTTACCTAAACGACATTCTATCTTCAAAAACGGCACACCGCACACATGAATAACTAAAAATATTGCAATAACACACTACATTACAATTAGTCGTCAAAATAGGATGGCATGATTCAAGTATCGCGAGTGAAAAAGAGACAAATATAATTCGCGACAGTGCGTCGTCAAGTGTACTAGAAACGATGTAGAATTAATAAATCAGATATGACATTACCTTACACCGTGATTTATGCCTAAAAATGCGATTCACTCAAGAGTTCATGTAGTAAAAGTAATGTAATAAAAATGCATTGAAAGTCAACTGACTTGTCTGTTTCGTACATATAATTTTACTCTATGATCGGTAATGACGTCTATCTCTATCGCACTTGTTGATAGAGAAATTGTTGTTGCACTCTTTCTTTTCGGACGCCATTATTTTAAAAACGTAATGTTTGTTTTGTGAAAATATTAAGATAAATAGTATACTTACGAATGATATGTGATTCCTTGACTTTTAGAAGTTTTGCTAGTATAATTTGTACAATATCTCATGACACACGACAGCATTTTCGGTAGTTTTGGGTCACTTTCACTTTTAATGCACTGTGTTTACGTGAAGTGCTTCTGTCGACGCCGGCAACGTCACACTGAGGTCAAGGTTTGCTAATTAGCCACATTTTAACGTATCGCTTGCTGAGCGCTTATAACGCATCTACACCTTTTTACTTATAATATCATTGATCCCACGACAGTTCGTAATAATAGTATTGGGTCAATATGAACTTAATTTATTACTTTATAAATTGTTCTAAATTGTACGTCTTAATTTCAGGAAGTGGACCTTTGGAACATGACCCGATACGAGGTTAAAGTATACGCAGTAACTCAGTCTGTTGCCAGGGATAAGTCGTTTATAAACGGTGATGAATCCAAACCAGAGGCAAGTACTTAATATTAATACATAATAACAACTATATTTTATTTGTCTTCCTCTATTTGTCCTTGTCTTATGTAACTCAGGCGCAAAAGGAGAGAGGAAGACGGAGAGAGGGAAACCTCTACCATTATCCCCAACATTAATTTGTAATTATAAATAATTATTGCAGTCGAAGTTTTGATTTTAGAGCTACAAGTGTTTATTCTGTGTGTCGATGGTATTATATTAACACATGTTACTGCTATAGTATACATGTTAAGAGTAGATTTGTGATGATTAAAACTGCTAAAAATCATGGGTGTACGTATAAACTGTAGCACCTCCGATCAGCGACGTGTGAGTACTTTGCGTTATGCCACATTATTCCAGTCCAGTAATTCAGCTAGTTAATCCAGCCCAGTGCTAAACTAGATCATATCGTCTACATTATTCCAGCCATTCTAGTAATATGGTAGATGACACTATAAAACAATAATTCCAAGACACCAATCTCTAAAAAAAAAAACACTTTATTTTGGGCCTGAAAACCCGATTTATTTTCAATAAATTGCCAAATTAGATTTTTTGTTGCTTTGATATCAATAAATAGTTGAGTCATTTAGTTGACTAAACAATGACGTCATAGTTTGCTATTGCCATACAATATCTATGAGAGAACCGCATTTTGACAGCTCTTAAAAAGTATCTCAATTGATTGGTGTGTCATCTACCCTATTATTACGTATTAAATGCGTATTCACTAAAAAAACACTGTTCCAATGGTTAACCCAGCACTAGATTATCTGTCTACACTACTCCAGTTGCCCTGGAATGCGAGTTGGATTGAAAATACTGCTATACTGGACTGGAATCTCTCACTGGATTCAATGCAGTGACGGCTTAGAATATTCAGTGCATTCATCGGCACAATTTTTTGTGTAAGTTACATCGAGTCTTACCGGAAACCGGATTTTGCACCCCAAAATAAAAGTCGTTTCCTTGCGTAGAGTTACTTAGTTTGATGTACAGAATATATGGTTGACGGCTTCGTGAAATTAATGTCTGTTTACAACCTGTATGCGCTGTGTCAATATTGTTATACAAGTACCATAGAATTTTCAATTTCGTCGTGTTCGTAATAAATGATGTTTATATTGCAAGTAGGTTTTTACAAACACTTTTACAAGTCATTTTTTAAAACTAGATGGGGCCGGTGTTTCGTACCTGACTACTCTGTGAAGAAACAGCCGAAACAAACTCAGTGGTCATAGTCTCTTTTGAAGTCCTGGGGGTCTAAAATGGCCGCTTTAGCAGAATTGTAATATGAAGCACGTTACAAATTTAAGATTCTTAAAATGGTCTTTATAGTTATGATCATAGAGCCCATTTTAAGAATTTTAAATTTTTAACTATGATTCTGCGTGGATTCTGCTAAAGCGGCCATTTTAGACCCCCAGAAATAATCTTGCTCAATTCACATGAGGGCCATGCAGATTAGTGTCTGAGATGGTCTTTTGAAGAAAGACCCACACAGATTTGAGTGGACCTGTCCAGTCAGTGCAAGCATTTATCAGTTATCGTGTAGCTCGACTTATTGCAATGCTGATGGGTTTTGGGTTCTGAGTTTCTGACACCATCATTCTCTGCCCTTATACCAATCTATTTGGGGTGGCGCAGCATCTCTTCTTCTTCCATCCTTCTCTATCACTCGTCATCTCATCAGACACCTCCTTTCTTACCATATCATCCTTCACACAGTCCATCCATCGTTTCTTTGGTCTTCCTCTACTCTTAGAGCCATCATCATCATCTGCCTAGCCTTTTCCTAACTATGTTGGGGTTGGCTTCCAGTCTAATTAACCGAATGCAGCTGAATACCAGTATTTTACATGGAGCGACTGCCTATCTGACCTCCACAACCCAGTTAGTACTGGGTAATACGATACCTTTTGGTAAGACTGGTTGTCAGACTTTTTGGGCCACTGACTACCTGTAACGACTGTCAAAGATCAAAAAATGACAACCGGGACCAACGGCTTACCGTGCTTTCCAACGCACGGAGGAAACTCGGTATGTAAGGGTGGTAACCCATCCACAGACCAACCTTGGCAAGCACGGCTTAACCTAAAGATCGACCCGAGCGACTGTTATTACCATCATAACAACTATACAGAGTGTAAAAGACCTCATCACGAAGCCGTCAACCAAGCATACTGTACATCAAACTAAGTAACTTTACGCAAAAATTATTGCTGGGAAACGACTTTATTTTTGGGGGTGAAAAATCATGTTTTGTGGTAGAACTCAATGTAACGCACTCAAAACATTGTGCTGATGGATGGATTGAATAGTACGGGGAGCGTGTAGGTGTTTAAAGAAAGTAAAAATCTTACATGCAAAACTTGTATTAAAAAAAAAGCTTGTCAAAAAGTTGGATCTTTGACCCCCAATATCTCCGTAACTAGAAGGTTCCTAGGTATGGTGTAGAACAAAAAAAATATCGCATGATTGGGAGAACAAGTTCCTGTCGGCTTCGTTAAGAGGTGTTTTACACCCTTTATTTCTGTGTCAGGAGGTCTCAAGCGAATGGTGTGTAGTGCACTCGGAAGCGATGTCACCCGGCGACCCGTCGGTAGCGCAGAGCGGCGTTGGTAACGCCGCTTTGCTCGCCGTCTGTCCGCTACTCATCGCGGCTGTGGCAGTTGCTGTGCTGTACTGGAGGTAAGTCTGGCTGGCGAATCTTACTTCTTACTAATATTACAAATGCGAAGTGTGAGGATAGATGAATGTGTGATACTCTTTCACGGAAAAACTACTTAACGGATTTGGATGAAATTTAGCACAGAGATAGTTTATAACCTCGATTAACGCAGGGTATTTATTTAACCCGGTAGTATGATCCCGTGGGACAATAGGGTAGATGACAAAAAAATATCTAATTAGTCCGTCAGATAGATTTTCAAAAAATATTGACACATTTTTTTTCTTTTTTCACGTAAACGAAAAATAAAGACGATACAGTGCGTCGAAAACTCGTTGAGTACATTTTTTACTCAAATGTGACGTCACAAGCCCCCACTCATGATCTTTGACACGTTGTATCTTCGTATTTTTTTATTAATTTGATAAAACAAAAAACACGTATCCAATATTTTTCGATAATCTAACTGACGGACTAAACAGAATCATATTTTTTTTAGTCAGTCATCATCCCTATCATATTATCGAACTCCGCTGGCATAAGCTAGTAACTTACTATGACTTGAGCTGTTTACGTCGTATTAATGCACCTAGAGAGATGGGCAATGATCGTCTCGCACTGGACGCCTGAGGGAGGACATTGCCGTGGCGGTCGTCCGCGGCTAGGCTTACCAGGGCCTAAAATCGGAAATCCGGTCTTGGAGGATGAAAAGTCCTGATTTTCGACAAAAACGTCCGGTCTAGCCTTATAAAGTTTATCTACGATCAAACAAAAAACTGAAATTTATATTCAAAGTTAGAAAAAAAAACAATAATTCATGTTCAGTATTCAAAAGTTAAACATTAAAGTGTTAATTATATTTTTTATTACTAAGTAGAAATAGCTTTTAAAATTTGGTTTTAACCGCAAAAAATTGATTGAAGAATTGCTCAAAACTATAATCTTTCCAGTTACACTTCGTAAGTACGATGGCTCTAATGAACTCCACTGATAGTCTGTTTCTTTATTTCGTCCGGCATGAGTCGAAAAATCCGGGCGAAGTCCGGTATTGGCATTAAAAATCCGGTCAAGACCGGATTTATCCGGTCAGATGATAACCCTATCCGCGGCGAACGTTAGACGATCTGGCCCCATATTCACAAGCGCTCGGTCCGAACTACGGCCTATTCCTACTAAAATGGAAAACGGCTCAATCCAAGACCCCTCTGGTCTTGGATTGAGCCGTTTTCCATAACATGTTTGTTTAACCTATCCTGTGCGATCTGTAAAAAAAGTCGTATTAACAAACGCTTCGATTCAATGTTGCCTGTGTCCCGGGCTTTATAGGTGGACTAGCTGACCCACGCAACTTCGTCTGCGTCACTGAGAGAAAAAGCTCACAAAAAGAGGCTGGCATTTTTCATTTATGCTCCGCTCTTATTGGTCGTAGCGTAATGTTATAAAGCCTATAACCTTCTTCGATAAATGGACTATCCAACACGAAATATTTTTTTCAATTCCAACCAGTAGTTCCTGAGATTAGTACGTTCAACCAAACTAACAAACTCTTCAGTTTTATATTATTAAGTATTATAGACTATAGATTATACATGTATGATCCTAGCTACTTTAGCCATAACCGCTTCCCCTCGTCTAAGGACTTACTCGTATAAGGACTTAAGGACCGACATTGATGTAGTATAACTTTGCCATATTTGACTTCATGAAAAACTTGAATTCTATACTTTTTCACAGGTGCAGAGCTCGACTGAGTAAGTGCATCAGTGCTGCGTACAACTATTTAGAGGAGGGTGGCGAAAGGGCTGCAAGGGCACCCCTCAACTCTTATAAGAAGCCAGGTGAGTTACTTGTCGTCACTTTATTATATAAGGATTTCATTACGGTGTATTTTTTAGGTACACCTTCGGCAGTTTATGCTAAGTAAAAGTTGATAGTTACTTTTTCGTGAGTGAGATAATTATAGGCATTTAAATGTACTTGTTGTAGGCGTGGACAAGTATGTTTATTAAGGAAAACACATGAAATAAACAAGTGGCATAAGTGTGTGGTTTGGCGACGTAATTCTTTGTTCGTTACTAAGATTGACTTGTACCTCAAATCGCTAGGCGAAAATTAACTTTATTTGTATTAAGTTAACGCGTATATATAACAAGCAACTGTGAATAAGCGTATCATACGAATAAGAACATTAACTTTAGCAAATAAGGGTTATTTTCGGATGAAGCATGACTGAGCTAAACCAGGGCAAGTTCCCGTATGCTCCATAAATCTTAGCCTAAGTTTAGATGTTTCCAATGTCTTGAGCCTAAGTATGTAAAACAAAAAAGTAATAATAGTATTGTTACGTCGTACCCATACCTACAATACAAGACAAGTAGCTTAATAGTAGGTACCTACAACTAAGTAGGTAGGTAGTATTAGGTATGTATCGAATGATGTAGGTACAAATTCGCAAACTACCTATAAAAGACATCAGGAAGTTGTTATTGTAATTTCGACCGTACGCCCAGGGCATAAAGTACCTATTTCTTTCCTTTGTACAAAAGTTGTGGAAGTTTCTCGAAGGACAATGACCTAGTATGAATTGCCTAGAAGATTCTGGGAAGTTATGGATTTTTCTCAAACGTTCGGTCGTCATATAAATAGTCGACGTGTTTGCGGGAGCGGGCAGTATTATTTTGGCTACAGTACGGAGCGAATCAAAGTGATCTAGTAAGTGCGATATCTAAGTGAATAGTGATCAGTAGTGTATTAGTGATTGAGTTTGAAGTGTTTTGTGATTATTAAAGTTATTCAGTTGTTTCATCGGTAGTAATTAATTTATCCCGTACCCAGCTCGTAACAGTATTATGGTGGTGGCCCCGACTTACGAACAGTAAGTCGTGGGTTTAAACCCAAGCAGGCGCACATTACTTTGTGGATTTATGTCATCACTACTGCTCTCAAAACGGTGAAGGAAATCATCGTGAGGAAACCGGCATGTCCCAGAACCAAAATCCGCACTGGGCCCGTTTGATGGATTATAGCCCATTTCCTCTCATTGAGAGGAGACCTGATTAATAGGCTGATGATGAATGAATGATTATTACTTTTTTGTTTTGAATGCGTGTCGTAGTGGTGAACTGCTCGCCGCTGGTGTCGTGCGCGGACGGCGCGACTCAGGGCGCGGTGGGCGGCGCGGGCGAGGGCTGCGGGCCGGCGCGGCCGCCGCGCATGGCGGGCCGGCAGCAGCCCGCCGTGGGCGCCACCAGCTTCCCGGCGCATGTGGCCGCCTTACATGCTGATGGGGATATTGGCTTCAGGTAAGATGATGCCACTAAAATATTAACTTAACTGTATCTGACCTATTTGCTGTGATTGGACCCTTTCAACCAACTCTGCTTGACATAAGCCTTTAGCCAGTATTCTACAACACTGGCTTTTGCCTACTAAATACAGTCTGCTCCCAGTAGCAAGCCTAGGGGCCAACAATAAGGCAAGCCGATAAAGCAATCATACTGTTCAGAAACCATTACATCATGAAGAGTAGTAGGTTATAATGGTAACCCAAGCTTGCAGGCTTGTATGAAAGTAGGCTCTGGCGACCTTTTAAGGTCGTCGGTTTATCTATTTGTGGGGCGCCATACTATGCTTGCTGTTACAATGTCTACTCCAGGACGGGATCCTTAAGATTTGGACTGCTTCGTTGGTCGAGTCACAAGCGATGAGATTCTGGGTTCGTTTCCCGGATCGGGCAAAGTTTTATTGGGTTTTTCCGTCAGATTTTTCTCAACAGTCACGAAGTCTGAATTTATGCCCCGTTGATTGCAAAAGGCCCTGCTACATGGATCTTAAAACTGGCGAAATGTCGGTGTACTATTAGGTACACCTCCTTACCTTCGGGGATTACAGGCGTTATGTTATGTATTTTGCACTGGGATGCTGTTTCAACTAGCCAATTTTTTCCGAGATACTAAATAAATGCTTTCCTCTTTTACAGCAAAGAGTACGAGATTGTGGTAGCGAAGTCTGCCGCGTTGGGTCACACCAGCCACCATAGTCATAGACCTGAGAATAGACTGAAAAACCGGTACCTGAACATTACTGCATGTAAGTAGTATTTTTTGCTTTCCTATAAGTACTGTCGCGTTTACGGACGGTCGACCATTTTTAAACCCTATTACTTAGGGCATAAGGGTGAAAAGTGACAGAACGTCAGTGAACTCGGTACTACTACACTACAACAGCCCATAACGTCCACTGCTGGACATAAGCCTCGAAGTGAACTTGGTAGCATCTAATGTAACGCGCAGCTTGCCGAACCTAATTAATATGAATAATGTGCAGCCGATATAAGATCTAGCCTAAGCCTCCTTCGATTTTAACCAAAAGAAATAAATATTCAAAAATCTTGGCCATTGAACCATTGATGCGTCACACGTTGCCATGTCCACGTTACGATATTTCATTGCATTTCATCGTGGCGAAGTGATCCTTTTTCAACAGACAATTTATGAGAGAATTAAATTGTGAACCTCATGGAGGACTGTTTTTTGGTGTTATGGTGGTGTGTGTGTATGATATATTTTGTCACCGCAGACGACCACTCGCGCGTGTGCGTGTCAGCGGGCGCGCGGTGCGGCGCGGCGGGCTGCGTGGGCGCGGGCCGCGGCTCTGCGTGCGACTACGTCAATGCCAACTTCATCGACGGCATGCTGCCGCAGCTGCAGCCGCAGCACATCGCGCGCATACGCCGCAAGCTCGAGAGGAGAAATAGACCGCACAGGTAACGATCAAACTCTGAACTTCAATATTTTATAGTACATTTTGATATAAGTGGAGAAACTTTTTTATTGCAGTCGAGACGGAATTCACACCCGAGCCGCAGGCGAGGTTGTTATGGAGCCGAGAACTAATGTTATTTCGCCTGTAAGATTTCTAGTACTTAAGGCTGGGTTAATTCCGGGGAGATATTTGTCATCAAATAAGAAGGAGTTAGAAATGTAGTCATCCGCATCAGTGAGAACAACTGTTTTGTAAATCAGATCTAGCTACTGAAAAGTGAAGTGACCGTACGAAATGAGCCTGTTCCCCGTTAATTGGTAAATTGTTCGCAAAATTGAATAACTTATAACCAGTGATAGGAATAGGTAGTGCTTATTAGCCTAAACTTCGAAGAACAGAGACAAGAATCGGAGACTTCCTTAGACCACAGAATAGATAATAGTACTTGCTTAGACGGTATTTTTTTCCGGGACATCACGTAAGTACCTACATCAAAAATTAATGTTATTTGGAATAAGTAATTGGTCTATGTTTACCTAAAGTTTGCGACTAGACATAACATAACACAGTCGTTACAACCATCAAAATTTCTGAAAGTTTTCTTTTTTTAAGAACATTTTGGAAACGACTTCTTCATCATAAAACTATGAAACGCTATCTTTGTCAAGGAGCCGTACACGTTTTGAAGTAAATATCTACTTTCTAGCTCACTCTCGGCCACGTTTGTTGAAATTTCTAAAGTTCAAGTGATTTATTATTTCAAAAACAAAATGTATTTGGATTTTATCTTACTAAAATATATTTCTGAAGTATATTTCAAAATTCTAAAATAATAGCCGGGTTACATTGTTTAGTAACACACTTAAACTTTAAAAACATCATTTAATCTTTATTGCAACGAAAGTACAATGGGCGGACTTTTATGGCTGCGCATTTAGTTCTATCTACTCTTAGAATTTACAAAAAAAAACTCGTCGTGGTCGCATAATAAAATATAGTCTAAGGAAGTCTCCGATTCTTTTCTCTGTTCTTCTTCGAAGTTTAGGCTAATAAGCACTACCTATTCCTATCACTGCTTATAACATTCTCACTCTGCTTCACGACTAATCCTAGTACACTCAGTACTCCCACAAAGGATGGGACACTAGATATCGTTTTCTGCCCGTCCTGCTGCTTGTACGTCACAGGAGCTGATAGAGGCTACTAAAAGTGCCAGTTTGCCTAATTTTGGGCGGACTCAATATAAATTGCCATTGACACGCTAAGAAGAACATATTCATACTCATTCATTGAATCCGAAAATACCGAATAATAAACTTACTCATATTCCCATATTTTTAACCGACTTCAAAAAAGGAGGAGGTTATAATTATGTTCGTGTGTATTTCTTTTAGTGTTTTTTTTTTGTTTTGTTTTGAAGTCGATTTTATTTTTTGCAAAAAAGCTTCACACCAAATCAATGGAACAAAGGTCACCGCCTTCGAAGCTTGACTTTTGTTTGATTGATTTGGTGTTTTTGTCACCGGCTTCTGAAGCTAAAGTTATTTTTTTAATATTTTGTGTTTATCTTTTTGTGTGTTTTTTTACGTCGGTTTTATTTTTTGCAAAAAAGTTTTTTCTGTAATTAGACAAATAAGGTTTGCCGTCGCAGATTCAAAACTTTCATGTTAAAAAATCTTTGCAGACAATCATCAGTAAAACCAACGAAGCCGCCTCCCAACCTCGCCGAAGGCATAGAGTCAGCGTTCCTCAACATAGAGTTCTCCGGTATCGTAGAGTCGGACGAACAGAATTCTGACTCGGACAGCGATAGGAGCGAGTCTGACTCGGAGTTGGACGACGTTTATGTTGATATCGGTGAGTGATATCATTGTACTATAGACTCTAGGGTCCTCAACATAGAGTTCTCCGGTATCGTAGAGTCGGACGAACAGAACTCTGACTCTTCGTCTTTCATTCATACTTCTCTCTATTACTCGTCTTCTCGTTAGATACCACGCGTCAAGTATAAGGTAGTCTATGTTGTATTTTCATCGCAATCTTTATTAAAAGCGAAGGAACACATGGAGAGAAATGTTTAAAAGCTTTCTTTTTTGTTCCTAGCTTGCTCTGTGGCACTCCTGAAGAAAGAAATGAAAGAAGCCTATCTACTCTTTCCCGCTATTTTGGCCCACAGACATGTCCTGCCCAGTCCCATTTGAGTTGGGCAGCTTTTTGGGGTTAAGGGACATCTCGCCCACTCAAAAACTGGTCTGTGGGCCAGATGTCCACTTTTTAAAATGTGTATGGGTAGTTTCGCCCGGACCAGTTTAGTAGAACGGGCCAGATGTCTCCTATTAAAAAGTAAAGGGATATTTCGGCAAAATCGTATATTTTTAATTAAATATCTGATAACATGAAATGGAAATTATTTTAACACAAAAAAAAAACATAATTATGAGCGGGGGCTCAAAAAAAAAAGTTCTTTCTGAGCCACGTCTGTTATATTTGAGCTCAGTATTGTGAAAGCTTTCTTGTTATAAAAAAAACATTTCTCTATGATATTTTTATCGAAGAAAATTGCGACATCTAGAACCTGCACTGGGCTCTGGTGGTGGATTACAGACATACCTGAGTTCCTGCAGCAGAAACATTACACAAATGGATATGTTCTGTTGTAACTGATTTCTTCACATGTAAAAAACTGGTCAGAACAATACAATACATATTTTTAAAAAGTTGGTTTCTAATACTTCATCAACTTACCATTCTTGTATTTTTCACAGACGGCGTCCAAACCCGGGTGAAGCTAGAATGGCTAGTATGGCGTCGGCGGTACATCGCGACGCAGGGCCCCACGCCGGCAACACTGGATGCGTTCTGGCGCATGATCTGGCAACACCGGGTGCACACTGTCGTTATGATCACCAACCTTGTGGAGAGAGGACGGGTAAGTTTACGCTCTAATGCAGAGTATGTTAGCAGGAAGTGCAAAACATTTCTTGGTCCAGGGCCTTGTAAAAAGCTCCTGCTGAATATGACTCTTTTCTTGTGTTAATATTATTGAGAAATATCACGATTCCCTATTCATCATCATCATTTCAGCCGAAAGACGTCCACTGCTGGACATAGGCCTCCCCCAAGTGTCACCACATTGACCGGTCCCGTGCAACTCGCATCCAGCGGATTCCCACAACCTTCACCAGGTCACCGCTCCACCTAGTGGGAGGTCTTCCATCGCAACGTCTTCCAGTTCGCGGTCGCCACTCCAGAAATTTTCAGCCCCATCGGCCATCCATTCTGCGAGCAATGTGCCCTGCCCATTGCCACTTAAGTTTGGGAATTCTTCGGGCTACGTCGGTGACCTTGGTTCTCTTGCGGATGTCTTCATTTCTGATTCGATCACGCAAAGAAACTCCGAGCATAGCCTTCTCCATTGCCCTTTGGGTGACTTACTAATATTGGTTGATTCGTGATTTCGTGGTGTCCTAAAAACCTCTATAAGATATTCGTTGTATAATGCGTCAGCGACTCGTTTAAGTGGCATATTTACACGGGACAGGAGGGAAGGCCATCAAGACATTCCTGGATGTTCTACAACATATCAAAGACTGCTCATGAGTAACTTATACCAGTGTTTTTAGTTTTTTTTCAACCTCTAATGAAGCAATTCTTGTTCCAGCGCAAATGCGACATGTACTGGCCGGCGGGCGGCGCGGGCAGCTCGGCGGAGTTCGGCGGCGTGCGCGTGACGCTGCTGCACGAGGACGTGCGCGCCGCCTACACCGTGCGCCACATGCGCGTGCACAACCTGCGCACTGACTGCACTGACGTGAGTTTCTCTTAGTGTTTTAGAGTAATCGCAAATGTACAGCTTTGCATCCAAGAATCCAAACTGTTACTCTGATTTTTGATGTGAAACACATTGGCGCGGGTAAAACCAAAAAATTACGTGGCGACGCTTCGCCAACTGTCAAGTTGTCAACCCGGTTACCCGGCCCGAACAATCCCGAACATTACCTACCTGTTGAAGCAGCATAAGATCTATATATTCACCACGGTTTACAACAAGCCAGCTGGTCTCGGGGCACAGCGCTGGGTTACAATCTCGTGACTTCGAGTTCGCTCCCAGCATAAGGATTTTCTAATTGTGAATCGAGTCATTTTGTTTTTATTTTCGTTTACCTACTTTATTTTATGTGTTTGTTTTATATTGAATTTCTCTTAAGTATATTACTTGACGGCTCACTTTTTTTTTCATCAAAAACATTCGCCAAAGCCCTCGGTGTAAACAAGCGATATTTAAATGTCATATTTTTTTGTAGCAGGGAAGTTCACCAAGCAGTGGAGACAGTTCGGGCACCAGCAGCGAAGGTCGTAGCGTGGTACAGTACCATTACACAGTGTGGCCTGACCATGGGACCCCTCGGCACCCGCTTGCAGTGTTACCGTTTGTGAAGGCAGCTGGCAAGCATCCTTCTACAGTGTTGGTGCATTGCAGGTACTTCATATTTATTGCAGATAGTTTTTTAAGTCTGTATCAAGGATCTTTGCTAAAAATCTCTATATTTACAGGGTGTTTTAAGTCTGTAACAAGAATCTTTGCCAAAATCTCTGTATACAGGGTGTTTTGGTGTGACATATTGAGAATTTTAAAAGCGTCATATATTCGTCAATTTTGGTTTACGTAACAAAAGAAAAAATACGTGTCAAATATTTTTTGAAAATCTGACGGACTAATAAGATTTTTTCAGTACACAAGCCTATTGTACTGAAAATATTTGCACGCCATGAGAAATGGCAGACATGTCATGAGCCACTCTTATTTAAGATCTTGCATGCATGTCTTGTATTATTTTAATTCTGTATCCATGAAGAAAAAACCGAAAATATTCGTCGGCGACATCTTGGATTTTCATTTTGACCTCATTTTCATTATCAGCGACCCCAAAAACCACGAAAACGACACCCATGAAGAAAAACCCGAAAATTTTCGTCGACACAAATGTAATAACATTTCTTATCCTTATGTAAATATACAACTTATTTTTCCCTTCCAGCGCTGGTGTCGGCCGTACAGGCACATACATAGTCCTGGACGCACAACTGAACCAACTCAAGCTAACGGGCACCCTATCTCCCCTCGGGTTCCTCTGCCGCGCCCGCACCCAACGTAACCATCTCGTCCAAACCGAAGAACAGTACGTCTTCGTACACGACGCCTTACTCGAACACGTACGATCCGGAGACACCGAAGTAGAGTTCCCTAAAGCAAGGCAATACTTAGCGAAACTTCTAGAACCAATCTCCGATGAAGAACTTGCCGTTTTAGACCTTAATCCTTCCAAGAATAAGAGCACAAATGACTTGTCGAATGGAATGGAGAACGGTGAAACGTCAAGTATTAAGTCCAGTCAAAATCCTAGTGAAAAGGAAGTCTTAGAGAATGGAAGTCAAGTGTCGATAAAGACTGATGATTTGAACAGTGAACAGTCCAAGTCGGTGAAGGATTCGGAAGGAACTGATGAGCCGAAGGAAGGAATGGTGAATGGAGAGGAGAGTGAAGGAGTGTACGATTTGGCGCCGCGGTCTACGGATACGTATAGCAAGAAGATGCAGGCGTATAATAATATGAGTGAGATGGAGAAGGAAGAGATGAGGAGGTGAGTTTGTCTCTGGTTCTTGGTATTTATGATGAGATTTTGACAGTTATGGACAAAGCTCTTGCGCTAACGGTCCTCTCGCCTTTTTGAGCCTCAAGCATCAGCAATCTCAAGTTATATTTTTGTAGTCTATTAAAATTAGACCCAAATTCATCAAACTGAAAACTGTTCAATTATAAATATTTTTTCCAAAAAATGGTAATTTAAACTTGAGCGAGATTAGAATATTGAATATGTTTTTATTTCCAGAGCGAATCGTGCTGAAAACTATGCGTTGTTAGAACGCATGAGATCGCTAGCGAACAGACATCACACATACCAAGGTCCACCGCCCGTCAATTTACTAGAGAAACAATTTCTGGTGAGTATAACAAACAAAACAAAACAAAAAACATTTAGCACATATTAAAATAAAAAAATATTTATACACTAGAGAATTTATTTTGTATTTTAGCTAGCTAGATTTCAACCCGGCTCTTACCGACACTCGATCTGGCTCATTAAAAAGACACTGATACATATTTTTATTAGCAACCACAACAATATTCTTTTCATAAATCCATTTAGTAATGTTGTCAAATTAACTAAAACAGCAAAATATTTGGCAGCCGTTTGCAATGGGCAGACACAGGCAAATATAATCTTAGATGGCGCCACCATAGTTGGTCTCAATCCAATGAGGTTAAGGTGAAAGCGTCAGGGTAGCCCGCGAAATTCAAATTTTCTTACGTTTATTGCAATTTGCCGACCAGTGCTAGGTTGTATGTTGATTAAAATATTGTTGGCGATTGTAAGACGTATGTAGTTAAAGAATTATAATCATCAAAATCATCAATACAACCCTCCAAGTTCATAAAGGTCTAGCAATGACTTTGACCTTGAAAAAATCGTTCCTCGACTTATATGAACTTAGAGGGTTGTTTTGATGATTATAATTCTGTAACTACATACGTCTTACAACCGCGAACAATATTTTAATCAACATACAACTTAGCACTGGCCTGAAAATTGCAAAAAACGTAAGAAAATTTAAATTTCGCGGACTGGTTGGAGCATTCACCTTAAGCTATTTTGAAATATAAAATGACATTACCACATTTTCAACCAATGACGATGTTGGGAACCAGCTATGCTAGCGCCATTAGTTCCACAGTGTGTCTCCCCATTATCAACATTTAGAATGCATTCTGTTATGTTTCGGGAAGTAGGAACTAATATGTCACGTTACCCGCAGCTCATAACCCGATCGTGTGTGGAAGCGAGCGTGTGTGCGCGTGCGCCGCACAACGCGGACAAGAACCGTCCGGGCGGCATCCTGCCGTCCGACTCCGCCAGGGTCATGCTCGTACCTAAACCTGGAGTCGAAGGTAACAACCTGCTTTGTGATGTTCCTACAGTATAGCCACGCGCCAAAATAGCCATGTACATACATAAGTTTTGATTTGTCCAACTTCCAACTCTAATAATAAATGCGTTGATAGAATTGTCTGTAAATTGCGTCAATAAAAAAAATCAATAAATAAAGATAGATATCTATAAAGATGGATGAATGATGATGGATGGATTCTTCTTCTTTCTATTTATCATTTACGTGTCAGGTAAGACAATAACTATATGCAAGTCGAGTTTTCATTACAAGAATACACATATTATTAGTTATTTTATTTGACGCGATGATGATTCTTTTGTAATGTTGCCGGTTTAAGAGGACGCATTGGACATTTTGGAGTCAATGATCTCAATTTTTGTCAGTAATTATAAAACGAATAAAAATATAAGTTGGTGACCCGATAATAAAAACCTTATTTTGTAAGTTTTCAATATATGCAGTGCAAGTACGTAGCACTCGATTCGATACGATTCGATAAATCTGACAGTTATTCTCGATAAAATGAGTTTTTAACCAATCGAAAAGTCGGATTTATCGAATCGTATCGATTCGATCGTTATCGATTGCTACGTACTTGCAGTGATGATTAGGTAGCTTTTGTAACAGAGAAAAAAAAAAAAAACATACCTCTTTTTAAAAAGAGATTCACATGTTATGGGCAAACGGGACTGATAAGCCTTGTAACTTTCTCAGTATATGAGTCTATACATATTCTTTAAAATTGTAGAAGGAATTTCTCAAATTATCGTTTCCTACTAAATTTAATAACAAAAACAATTAAGTCATTTACGTCCTTTAGTTATAAGCTAGCAATCCTCGCCCCGCTCAGACGCTCAGTCTCGGGGCGCGCGTGCCCGATTGTAGAACAATGCGTCGCCTTAACCCACATTCAATTTTCGAACTGATTCGACTCAAACATAATGTTCAACTGTGGATCACAGCGCGTGATCCACAGTTGTATCGTTGAAGAGTGATAAAAAACTTTCGCGAGTCGACATTATTCTTACACAACTGCCCAAAAAAGGAGTGTTATGTTTTTAAATTCTTAGAGTGTAATAGAGGATTTTTTTATATAATGATACTCAGTTTATTCTTCCGTAACTGATCATACGTATTATTTCTCTTTGTGTCTCTAGGCAGTGAATACGTGAACGCATCGTGGGTATGCGGCAGACGACGAGTGCGAGAGTACGCCGTCGCACAGCATCCCGCCGACTCCGCCGCTGATCTGTGGCGACTGCTGTGGGACCATACAGCTCAGCTTGTGCTGTTACTGTCTGATACTAATGATCCGGTAAGAAAATAAATAAAATTTGCTACAGAAACTCGTGCCTGTACTAAAGTTGCCAGCCTATCTGTACCACGTTACCACGTTATCCGGCTCGAAGAACCATGTAAAAAGTAGTGCTTGGCGCTATGGTGACCTAACACTTCTTTCTCGTATTAATAGGATAAGGATAGATATCTCGTATTAATTTATGAGTTAAAGTCTCGAATTGTAAAAGAAATAGCTATATATTAAATCACTATAACACTTAGTTATAAGACAATGTCTCTAATGAGATCTGAACAACTTGGTACACATTCTAAATGATAGCCAGCCGGACTCACATTCGTGATTACCGAAGAAGCAGTACAAAAGGGATAGTCACCTATCCACACAAATCTAGCACAAATATTTTATACTTGCTCTTCAATATATTTTCTTTTTACAGGAATGCGAAATATTCTGGCCAACGGAAGAAGAGAAAGAACTATTCGTTGCCAACTTCAGGGCTAGTTTTGTATCAAAAGACACGTACGTAGCTCATCGAAAAGCTGACAGGAAGACGCCCTCAGAATCCCCGGTCGAACCAGACACAAACGGCTATAGACGGCAAGAGAGCAGTGATTGTGCAGACGACGAACGACTAATACCAGAAAACAGTTCTCCAATCACAGATTCAGAACCCGCATACCGCTTCGACAGAACAGAACTAAGGCTAGAACGACTCAGTGCCGGTAACAGAGACTTATCAGCAAGAAAGTCGATAGCAAACGGCGATCTATTCTCCTCCTTATCAGAGAAGAAAAACGGTCCAAAATCACCTCGATCTCCCTCAAAGATGTCTTTGAAAAACTTTAAATTGAGCTCCCCCACAAAGTTCAAGTTCCCCGATTGGGGGAACAGGACGGCGGGGTCACCGCCTGATACAGCCCCTCCGCCCCCGCCCGTGGCGCCTGCTTTAACAGTCGAAGAAGAAGCGGAATTACGACGTCCATGCTACTTTTTCGAGAAAGTAGACAAAGTACCAGACGATGTACCGTTAGACAGAGTAATCGAAGTCACAAATGTGAGCGTACATTCTCTGCAAGACGATTACCAGCTTAGTGTAAAGTTTATCAAGTGTGGTCGGTGGTTGGATGGTGATACCACGGATTACTGTCAAGGACGGCCGGATGATAACGAGTACGTGAAGGCGGTTAGACAAGCGACGAGTGAAAGTGAGAGGGAGACGGCGATAGATAGACTGATAGAGCCGTATAAGGACTCGTTTGCGTTGGTGGAATATGTTGCCGGCTGTCAGATGGAGTATAAGAATGGACCGGTCGTTGTTGTTGACAAGTAAGTATTCGCATTCATGCTTTTGAAGTATTTTTTGTAGCTTAACTACTTAATTGCAAAACTGGGAGTAAATATTGTTTAAGTTATTTTATTTGGATAATCTCTTTGGATGACGTAATAGTTTGTTGCCGTGCAGTGGCGAAGCGTTAAATTTGTGTAAGGGGAAGCGAAGTACAAAATGAGATTTTTTTTACCCCGAAAACCACGAAAATAACATCATTATTTTCATAACACTCATCATGAAAATATCAAAAAATTTCGTTAGTGCCAATTTGATCTTTTTTCCAAAATTTATTGTAAAGAACAAGATGCAGAGTGAATTATAAACAAATTATAAGTGATTTTATCTTATGTGAAAATAAAAATAAATAAGTCAACAAGTATTGGTACATTTACGTTACTAATGGTCGATACCATTATTCATTCTATCTCGTTCTCCCCTACATATCTTCTATTTCTGACCCTGCTGTAACTCTATAATTTTCGGCTTACCTAGTTCCCTACAAAACGGTGCTGCCAGCCGCGTGCAAGTCACGTGTGCTCGTACATACGAATTTAGTTCTGAATTCTGATACCCGAGCGCTGGTTTTTTTTGGCGCTACCTGTTGCTTTCTTTGTTGACATGGAAAATGTTGACATTTGCATAATTATCCAATCCTATGATGCATTAAAAGTCTGATAAAAAAAAACTGTAAATTTGGTGCCTTATCTATCTGCTGGGGGGTATCTACAACATTGTGAGCCTCTGCGCTGGGACAGGGCTATGTTCAAACGGCTATGTTAGGTAACGCACAGAGGCGAAACATCGATAAAAGTTGGCATAAACCTAATGTTCATTTAATTTGCTGGGTTTGTTAATATTTTCATGAATAAATCCTAATTTAATTCGTTTAACTGGGAAATAACATGTTCAAGAGTTAACATGTTAGAGATTATAATTATAACGGGATATGTATTAAATAAAACATCGTTGTGAGAACATAAAGTATATTAAGAGAATATTGTTTTATGAAAAAACTTCATCTATTAGACTTAGGTCTAAAGGAGAGAAAGACGATTTTTTTTTTGAGATTAATGTCCTTAAGAGCCTATACTACCTCAAATGGCTTAGCTGGATCCTACGTTACGCCTAAAATACTGCAGCATTAATTCTGAAATAAATATATGGTAAAGTTGAGGATTAATGTTAAATTTTCTCGATAGAAAAAAAAAACAAAGTTACCTCTAAACTGAACAATAAACCGCTGGCAATCATAGAATACTTCAAATTAGATCATGAAACTTTTTATAGTTACTGAAATAACTATAAAGCAGGTCTTATATTATTTATTTTTTTGAATTTCCTTTTTTTTCGCCGCAAAATAAATAACCTATAATATCGGCCATATTAAAGTTTGTTCCCTGCCGCGCGCCACCCGCGCTCAGTCCTGCTCCGGCTACCGTACGGGAGGGCTGTGTCTGTTTGCGCTCAGGACACTTTTACGCAACAGAACGGCGTAAAATAAAAATATTGAATTGCATGAATTTATATTGTTTGCGTAGTGGGAAATAACCGAAATAAAAATAAAAAGCGACAGAGTTGGCGTAAAGAAATAGGCAAACATATGATCGAAATGAAGTAAGTATCTACCAACCTATCTATTTACAGTATTAGTGATTCTGATTACAAACATGTAGGTAAATATGTAGTAGGTACACACGTTTGGAGCAGTTTTTGCATGTGTGGGTAGACCAGGTACTTACCGTACATACAATTATATTTTTTATAACTTTCTAACTTGGCGGCTGCAGTACGGGTCGCGGGTTCGATTCCTGCACGGAACATGTTATTATGTGATGGTCTGCAAATAGTTGTGACGACTTGTGTTTGTAATCGCACCGTCCACGTTTCAGGAGAAATAACAAATAAAAAATAAATAGTTTTAGGGCAACTTTTATAAATAATTAAATTACCAAAATAGGTTTGTTTTTGTTTTGGCACATACTTACAACAAAATGAAAAAGACGGTGCAATTACAAACTCAAGTCTTCACAACTATTTGTAGGCCATAACATACTAATACATGTTCCGTGCGGTAATCAAACCCCGGGCCGCGACCCGTACTGCAGCCGCTAAGCGCTTAGAAAGTTATAAAAAATATAAGTAATGTACCTACGGTAAGTACCTACACTAGCTGCATGAAACAAAACTATTGCTTCCTTCACACACAATCGGACGTGCCGGTCACACGGTGCGCGGCGCGTATACCTACTTACCCTACTGACTTATCATCAGACTGTAGCTACGCATGTTGTAAAATACATATAAAAAATATGAACCTACTGGACTTACTGTAGTAGTTTAGCTACATAATAAATATGATGATCTTTCTTTTAGAGGATGACGTCGATTACACACAACTGAAGATGATGTTGATAAAGAGAATATTCCAGAAAATTCGTGAGTATCTGCTACCTACTTATCCATGTAACTGATCTGTTATTAGAACACACGCTATATAGTAAGGTATAAAAAAAGCAATATATTTCCAGTATAAGCTGATCTCACATTGTATAGGCATTTCGCACAATGAGAGGTCAGCTTATACTGGAAAGTACAGCTTCATATGTAGCTACGCGTACCCGTACCCGCACCTGTATTTCTCTAATAAACGTAGGTAGATGATAATAATTACGTAGGTATATAATTATTCGGTGTTACATTCGCAAATATGATTTTATAGACGATTTCGTCTTCTTTTTTTTATTGTACAATTTTAGGGTTCCATATCGAAATGATAAACAAAAATATGTAATGTATGTATGGTCTATAGGTCAGTATTATTATACCCACAGAACAATTATACCAGCCACTTGTGATTGTTACAGGGCCCAAATACCTCCGATAGATGTAGAAATAGACGAAACAAATGTTCATACATTACAAAATATTGAATTGTAAGTATCATACGTATTTGATCATCAAGATATTTTTTTCTGTGCTTTTGCCACATGGCATTACCGTTTTGTGCGTTATTACACGTCCTACCACGAAATTGGCGAGTTCACAAACTTTTCATATTGTTGTACTTTATAGGGTTCCGTATTACTTATTCATGTTGATTAAATTATGCTTTCAGGTGTAAGTACTTTTAATAATGAATGTTGCGTTTTCTTGCAGATCACAAGTACCACTTGAGGACACAAGTTGTTCACTGAATATACATAGTGACGAAAGAATATTGGATCCGTAAGCTATTTATTAATAATACTCTTGATTTTATTAGTGACTAGCTTTTTGCCCGCGACGTCGTTTGTGATCCAGGATAAAAAGTATACCCGTTTCCAGGACATGGTCTTTTCATGTGCTAAATTTCATCCAAATCCGTTCAGCTACTTTAGCGTTACAAACAAACAAACTCGCTTTGCACATTTATGTGATTAGTTAGGATTATAATTTCTTAATTCTTATACTTGAATCAAATGAAGTTATACAGAAGACCGAAGAGTGCCCTCTGTTTAGCGTTTGTGGACTACGAGAAAGCCTTCGATTCGATCGAGACCTGGGCTGTACTGCAGTCTCTCCAACGCGCAACGGTGCCAAATCGACTATCGGTACATCGAGGTGTTGAAGTGTTTGTACAAAAACGCCACCATGTCAGTCCGACTTCAGGACCAAGCCTCGGAACCTATCCTCCTGCAGCGAGGTGTGAGACAGGGAGACGTCATGTCTCCGAAACTGCTCACCGCTGCATTGGAGGATGTCTTCAAGGTTCTGGACTGGAGAGGGCTAGGCATCAACGTCAGTGGCGAGTACATCACTCACCTTCGGTTTGCCGACGATATAGTGGTCATGGCTGAGACCATGGAGGACCTCAGTAGAGCTTCCGGAAGAGTGGGTCTTAAAATGAACATGGACAAAACCAAGGTCATGTTGAATGCCCATGTCACACCCACTCATATCAAGATTGAGACTCTACACTCGAAGTTGTAGACGATTATGTGTACCTGGGACAAAGGGTCCAGTTAGGTAGGTCTAACTTCGAGAAAGAGGTCAATTGTCGAATCCGAGTCGGCTGGGCAGCGTTCGGGAAGTTGCGCGGTATCTTCTCGTTCAACTTACCGCAGTGTCTCAAGACGAAAGTCTATGACTAGTGTGTGTTGCCAGTGATTACATACGGGAACGAAACGTGGTCGCTCACAATGGGCCTCATCAGAAGGCTTAAAGTTACCCAAAGGGCAATGGAGAGGGCTATGCTCGGAGTTTCCTTGCGCGATCGAATCAGAAATGAAGACTTCCGCAAGAGAACCAAGGTTACCGACGTAGCCCGAAGAATTGCCAAACTTAAGTGGCAGTGGGCAGGGCACATTGCTCGCAGAACGGATGGCCGATGGGGTCGAAAAGTTCTGGAGTGGTGACCGCGAACCGGAAGACGTTGCGTTGGAAGACCTCCCACTAGGTGGACCGATGACCTGGTGAAGGTTGAAGGAATCCGCTCGATGAGAGTCGCACGGGACCGGGATATGTGGTGACACTTGGGGGAGGCCTATGTCCAGCAGTGGACGTATTTCCACTGAAATGATGATGATGATGATGAATTCTTATACTAAAAAAACCTCTTTTTTTTCAGATATTCACATAATCTTCCGCAATACGACACATCAGATGATGAATGTGATGATGATACTGATTGGTAATTGCTAGATTTTATATGTGAGAAGATTGTATGTGTATCATGTATGTTATTCAGTTTAGCAAGAATTTGTAAAAAAAATATTTGGTAATTTCAGGTACGAAGTGAGTTTTAATAATCCTGTGGAAGAGAAAAGCTGTTTATATGTAGAAGGACGGAGAATGATTGATGTAGAATATTTTTATAAAAGACTTCAAGAAATATGCAATCATAATAAGGCATTCGGATGTACATTGAGCAATGTTCACATTATATCAGAAAAAAGAAAAGGTCTACTCTCCAAATATAATTAACCTGCAATATGTGTAATCTAACATTTTATCTTGATTCTGAGCCGAAATCAGACCTAGATTTAAACAAATCTGCAACATCTGGCATCATATCTTCTGGAATTGGCTATTACCAATTTAGCGAATTATGTGCATCAATGGAGTGTCCATCATTCTCTCAAAAGCACTATGCTAAAGTCCAAAATGAAATATATGATGACTGGCGAAAAACTGCTATACAATGGAGGCAGCTGCAGCAAGGGAACGAGATGCAGCTATTGCGGAAGGGCGAGTAAACGTAAAAACGTAAAATGTATTTTCGGAGTATGGTCTGGATGCAACAAAGACGTCAAATTTGAAATTATAGAGAGAGATGACCAATATTGGCAAGAAATGGAACCAAAATTAGTACATTTTTATAAGACATGCATGTTGCCTGAGCTATGCGATCCCAGACATGTTCGAAATATGTAATAGATTTAAGCGAATTAAATGCTATGTAATTTTGACAATGTGTAATAACTTATGATAAAAACCATATCTATCCTACCTACCTACCCTATCCTACCTACCTACATACTTACCCTCCTACCTACCTACCCTATCCTACCTACCTACATACTTACCCTCCCACCTATCCTACATCTTTGCCTACCTACCTAACTATTCTACCTCCGTACATAACTACATACCTAGCTAAGTATTATACCTACGTACCTACATACCTACTGATAGATAACACGAAAACGCATCACATTTTTCACATACATGTATGGCTACATAACAAACTATCCTACTTATCTACATACTTACCTACCTACCTACCTATCTAATATTCATAGTCATACAAACCATGCCTTGAGAATCACGAACACAACAAAATAAAATATCCAATATGTTGCAGTCCTTCGTCAGTTATACGCAGTCATACATTTCGGTGATTTATTTTGAAATTTGTATAATGGCAAAGCGTTTTACTACCACGCCAATGTACCCACAGAACCCTGAATGCAATGGTGACTCGCACTTGATTTGTTTTTTGTAACTGTAGACTTTATGCAGTGGCTCAGAATCGGTTTAAAATATTTCTTATAGGTATAGTAATAATATGTAGATACTTGCATTTAGGCCTACTACTTGAACTATAATTACATACAAAAACGGCTGTCACAAATACATACAAGGAAAAAACTATAAAACTCAAACTTACTACAAAATCAATGGGCGGAACCCTCACGGTAACGTTGGCTCGTCTATTATTTTATAGCAAAATACCAGTATAAGTTGATCTCGCATTGTACAGGCTTTCCGTACAATGAGAGGTCAGTTTATACTGGAAAATTTAGCTTGATAAGCAACTGTCAGTAGGTAAGTACATTGGGCTATTGAAGGTACACCGTGGATTTTAGTCAGTAAGAGTCTGACAGTCCCTTCCGCTCTACTCAGGGTGGGAGGATTTTATCACGATAAAAAAGGTACCTACATTGAAATTAAAGTGTTATAAAATTTTATTTTGATAATAGTGACAAATTAATATTATTACCTATTGATAATTTTATTACTTAGAACTTGTCCGATAAATAAAGTAAGTAGTTTATTCTAACAAAATTGCATCGACCTCGCGGTGTGCCCGCGTGACCGCGAGTAACAGTGTGCGAGTGAGATAGAGTTAGGCGGCGCGACGCCGCGCGTCGCCCGCCGGGCGCGGTGAAGTGGGGGCGAAATTAGAATTTGAGCTGAGGTTGTATAGGCTCTTAATCCGGTTATATAAGGGTCTGAAGGATCTCAATATTAATTCTCATTCAAACGCATATTTTGTTAAAGCGTCTAAATTGGTCGCCTTTAAAAGTTACTTTTATTAATTAAACAGTGAGTCTAGTCTAGTTTCTAGTCTAGTTAATGTTTTTTTTTTTTTTTTTTTTTACAATTTTAACAGTTAGTCATTTTGTTTTTGTATCAATTATTTTTAGAATTTATACAGATTGTAGTAGAATGAGTTCCTCCTCTTTGTCGCCGTGCCCTCACTGTCCCGATTCATCACGTCTTTTTAGTTCTCGGGGCCTCAAAATACACATAGGGCGCATGCATAAAGATGCGACGTCTACTATACTCTCAGGCAGCCAGGCGGGTTTTTCAGCGAGTTCAACGCTGCTGTCTAGGGGGCCGTCGCAGCAGGGGGTGTCATTTCAAAATCTGCCTAAACTCAAAAGAAATACGCCCGTTTTGCGACACATCCCTCGGGGTGCGCGTAGTTTGGCGGCGGAAAAACTTTCCCAAATTATTAACAGCTGCGTGGATAACAATGGTGTTGAAGATTGGTACTCTCTCCTTACCTTCTCTTTTAAAGCATTAAAGACTCCAAGCAGATCGGACAAGGGTAACATGGTGCAGAAAGTTAAAAATAATATCGGTTCCTTTGGCCATTGCTGCTTGGAGTCGCCGGAAATTGATGAGAGAAAGTCTTTTGGATCCCACTCTATTTCGAGGGCCATTGAGTCCAAGGTCCATGAGGGGGACCTAAGAGGAGCAGTTCGTCTGTTAATGTCTGCCGATACCATGGCTCAATCTGCTCCTGAGACTCTTGATGCTTTGAAATTAAAGCACCCCTCGCCGTCTCGTCCGCTTGTTTTTCCAGATCCCCCTGATCAGTCATTTTTACCGCTGACTGTCACTGTCGAGGATGTGTCTCTGGCTCTTGGCTCCTTCTATAGTGGTTCGGCTGCAGGGCTAGATGGAATCAGACCGGGGCACCTAAAAGAGTTGACGTCCAGTTCGGCAGGCGACAATGGCCAACGCCTTCTGGAGTCATTGTGCAGGCTGTGCAATTTCTTGCTTAGCGGTCAATTAAATCGAGAGGTATGTCCATACTTGTACGGGGCTTCTCTTTGCGCTATCGCTAAGAAGGATGGGGGTTTGAGGCCAATTGCCATTGGTAGCACCTTTCGGCGCCTGACAGCTAAGCTGGCATGTCGAGCCGTTAAGGAAGAGATGGCAGCTTATTTGCAGCCTCATCAACTAGGCTTCGGTACGCTCCTCGGGTGCGAGGCTGCCATACATGCCACTCGTGCTTTTGCGACGGGGCCCGAAAACGCGAACTGCATCATTGTGAAGCTTGATGTCAGGAATGCGTTTAATACCTTGGAAAGGGATGTTCTCTTAAGGGAGGTGAGGGGGAGGACCCCGTCTTTATACCCGTTTCTCCATCAGGTCTACGAGGCACCCTCCAATCTTTACTTTGGTGATGCTTTGATCAAGTCTCAGGTTGGAGCTCAGCAGGGAGACCCTCTTGGGCCGCTCACTTTTAGCCTGGCCATCCAAGCCTCAATCCACGACCTAAAATCACCTCTGAACGTGTGGTACTTGGATGACGGTACCATAGGCGGCAAACCTGAGGATGTGGAACAAGACATCCGCACATTAATTCCACGTCTCAGGGAGCTGGGCCTTGAGGTAAACTCGGCTAAATGTGAGTTCTTCCCCTGTGGTCCTGAGGCTGTGCCAAAATTCTCGCACTTTTCTTCCTTTCTTCCGGGTCTCACTATGCTTTCACCTAACTCTTTCAATCTCTTGGGCGCCCCGATCTTCCCTGATGCGGTCCCTGAGGCTCTAGAGGATCGCAAGCGTAATCTTCTCGACGCCCACAGAAGGCTCAAGAATCTCTCTGCCCACGTCGCTTTGGTACTTTTGCGCATGTGTTTCGCGGTACCGAAGTTGACATACTTTTTGCGGACTGCCCCGACGTGGTGGTTCCCACAGTCTCTCTCATCTTTCGATGAAGCTCTTAAGGAGACGGTAGAGAGTATTTTGAACGTTTCGCTGAACGAAGCTCAATGGGCGCAAGCGGCTTTGCCGATCCGGCATGGAGGTCTGGGGGTTCGTCGCGCACAGGATGTCGGCTTGCCGGCCTTCTTGGCGTCTGCGCATGGGGTTACTGACTTGGTCGCTCGCATTCTATCTCTTGATGGCGAACAAGTCAGTATCCCTTTCGCAGCGGATGCTCTGGCGGCCTGGTCAGGCCATTGCCCTGGCGGTATCATCCCGGAGGAACCTCAAGTGCAGCGCTCTTGGGATGATGTAGGAGCGAAGGCGGTTCTAGCCGGACTTATAGATCGGGCGGAGGGGGTTGAGTTGGCGCGCTTAAAGGCAGTGTCGCGGTCAGAATCAGGAGCGTGGTTGCAAGCGCTTCCTTCACCTCACCTAGGCACTTTACTTGACGGCGACTCTTTGCGGGTGGCGGTGGCTCTCCGCCTGGGCTGCGATGTCTGTGAACCACATATATGCATCTGCGGGTCCAGAGTGGAGGCCAATGGCCACCACGCGTTAAGTTGCTGTCGTTGCTCAGGGAGGTTTCCGCGGCACCATGCTCTCAACGACATTATCCGGAGAGCGCTGGTTGGCGCCAATATCCCTTGTGTCCTGGAGCCGCCGGGTCTCTGTCGTTTGGATGGCAAAAGACCAGATGGCCTGACTTTGGTACCCTGGCAAAAGGGTAAGTGCCTACTTTGGGACGCAACTTGTGTTAGCACGTTTGCCGCCAGTCATCTCCCTCGCACTGTCGGGTCACCCGGTGCCGCGGCTGAATCAGCCGCTGTCAAAAAGCGGGTCAACTATGCAATCTTGGAGCCGAGGTATTATTTTGTCCCACTGGCTGTGGAAACCACTGGTTGCTGGGGGTCCGACGCTATCAAATTTGTGGCCGAGATCGGCCGGCGACTTAGAGATAGGGGCGGTGACCCACGCTCTGGTTCTTTCCTGGTGCAGAGGCTAGCCCTGGCAATTCAGCGCGGAAACGCTGCAAGTGTCATGGGCTCCTTTGCACCGGGAACGTCTAGGGACTGTGGACTTCTTATGACTTAAGGTTTTTTATAAACCGGCTTAAATAATTATCAAAAAAAAAAAAAAAATTAAACAGTAAATAAAGAGTGTAGTGAAGGTTATTTTAACGAATGAAATGGCAGGAAATTAAACTTTTACTCTATGAGAAATCTCTGTTTGAAAAAAAAAAAATACTGATTTCGTAAAACAATCATAACAAATGAAAGATCTGACTTATAAATTTGGATCACTATAAAAATAAACAATTATTACCTCCTGGAAGGGCATCCATTGTTGAAACACCAATAATTTCACTATAACTTACAATATTTTAGATTGAAATGTCACAAAAATTGCTTAAAACACATCCGCCGCTTAACAAGTCAAACTTTGGACTAAGATGGCGTCCGTTCGGTGACTCATAGCCGGCCGGCGCAGGCGCAGGTATCTAGGCCCGTTCCTTGAGTCGTAAGATACAACAATTAGGAAAGGTTTTATGACATTTTTATTTTTTTAGTTAATGCCAGCTTTTATCGATTTTTCGCTTGTGTGTAACGGCTTGGTTAGGTACTTCATTTTTCGTATTTTTCGTGGTTTCGTACGCCATGAATTTGTTTTCCAGGAAGTATAGTAGCTCATTCATGTTTGGCACATCTCTAGGATCTCGTACTTCCTTTATGTACTCGCTGTAGGTAGTGGTATCTAGTTTCTGCGACATCGTGTACGATAATTGGGTCCCAAGTTGCAAAGTCTAACTCAATGTTTGTTAGTCCGTTCGTACATTCAGTTATGACGTCATGCATCTTCTTGAGGTTGAAGTCGGGTTGTTGAAAATAATAATAAATAAATAATAAATAAATCATTTTATTAGGACCAAACATTTTCTACATTTTATGAACCCACCAAACTGCGTAACAGTTTGTCGGCGGGATTTGCGAATGACCGGTAGGCCGCAGGTTGAGCATGGTGTTCAGGAACGACGTAAATTGCAGCCTTCGATTGTCGAAACGCTGAGTCAGTATCAGTAGCGAATCGTCAGTTTTTGTAAAAGGTAAACCGGAGTACATATTTTTAATGTATAAGAATAAGAAACTTTCATTTGTAAATATAGGTTGTTACACAGTGTGTGGGATGTGACAATGTAGAACTTAGATTCTCTATGTGATTCTCTGTGTGTGTTTCTCTAATGTGATTATACTATTTGTCTATAGAATACTGTCTGTGGTATTTTCCAAAGGGAATCCGGTAGGGATCGAGTGTCATGGACCCTTCGCCATTGGTCAGTATCTCCCAGCAGGATTTGTAGTTTTCTGCGCTGATACTGAGATGTTGCACCAATCTTTCAGCTCGTCTTTAGATGCTGTATCTTTTGCGCTTTGTTTATCATCGGGTTATTCTGGATTGTTTCCACGAAGAGATCCTTAAGGAAATCCATTGAATATAGCTACCAGAAAATTCAGGAACCTCAATTTTTGGCGCCGACTTTTCATAGTGCACAGTCGACCAGATCTTGCTGTTCAAGATTTTTCTTAGATCGTCGTACTTATCCTCCATTTCGACGAACATGTTGTAGTAGTTGCCGTTGGAGCCTTTGAGTAACGCTTCCAGCTCCCAGTGTTGTTTGTCGATGACGTTCCACTTGGACTTCAAAATGGAGAGATGGTCTTCTAACTCCCATTTCTCCGTGACAGTTTTTATATCAATTTTCGACATGGCGCGGTCGAGGGCTTTAAAATTGCACTCTTGCTTACCCAGCAATATTTTGGTGACATCGTCACAATCTCGATACAGCATCCCAGTTAAGTCTTCTACTTCACAAACTTTATTCCCTGTAGTTGTTCCAGTAAGTTGAGCATGTCTCCTTTCGTAGATTCGTATTGCGCTTGAGTTTTGCTGTACACGTTGTCCACGAAGTAATTGATGTTTTTGTCTTCTAAGATTTGCTCCAAAATTGCATGTCGTTCCTCGAAGTCATTCCACTGTGCTTCGAGAGATTCCAGACGTTTGGTTAAGTACTCTTCAGTTAAGGGGGTGGTATCTGCTAACGAGAGGTTTTCTCCATGTAACTCCTCTTTGATGAGTGAATATAAATGTCCAAAAAAAATATATGTTGCTTATTAGACTCTAAACTGTAATTGGTACAATTGAAATAATTCTAACTTTATTATTACTATATGAAAAAAATCTTCAAAGTGAAGCATATTTTCTTTGAAATTTCGTAACTACTCCTAAACGGCATTAAGTTTTAGTATTTTTTTTTCACACAAATATTTGTCACGTTTTTCCCCACAAAGTGTAAAATTGGAATTTTGATCTAATGATTTATTAGGCTACAATTAAATAAAAACCACTCATTTCGCACTATTCGGCCCGCAGTGACGGACGTAACAAACGCTTTGTAGTGCAAGCTGATTAGAACTTTATTCTAACAGTATTTCAAACGAAGTTTGAACCACCGCAAACAGAGTTGCTAATTTAGCAGATACCCCAGCCTTAAGTGAGGGGCTGTCCTTTTTATAGTTAGAGCACAGCGCTTTGATGTTTTCAAAGCAATATTGTTGGAGTTCTAGCTTCTCCATACTGAGTTCTCTTTTCTAGTTGTCGAAAAGAAGTAAGTTTAGTTTGATGTATGTAGCTCACTAGTCCAGCACTTAGTTGACGGCGATAGACGTATAGCTTGACGGTAGTTCACGACACGAAGACCACAGTTTGCAGGCTTCTTCTTTCAAGTCTCCGCGGATCCATTCTCGTAGTTGTACAGAGTTGCCTAATCCTTAGCTTCTTGAAATTGTCGTTTGTTTCTATCTATTGCTTTCGCACTCTACGTACGATATTATGCGCCTTCTCAATCCAACTGGGGCGACCCGCTTGTGGGATACCAGCTGAACCGATTCGCTTGCGTAAATAGAGACACTACTCACAGTAAATATCCGGCTCGAAGGACCATTTAATGTAGGAGCCAATGGCAATTGTAGGCACCGTACACTATCACTTAGTTGATGTTGGTGAAGTTGTGAAGTACACAGAAAGAACCACAAATTGTGTTTAAAGTTGTATTAAAATGTAGAAGTTACAATAGTTAAGTGGTAGCGATTCTTTCTCTTGACAGGTGGTTAGTTCCACAGTTGTTGTCTGACTCGCTCTGCCTTGCGTGAAAAATTACAATTATAGCGTAATATTTGTGACGCACGACATCCAAGTAGGTTGCTGCGTTTACAAAGTAAATGTACGGTTGATGAGACCGTACGATACTATTTGGCTGCAGTACACACTACATGATAGAGTGCTTTGCTCCCGAAGGGAAGTCTGCAAGAATCGGCTTCTTAGGTGCCCTCGGGCCTGCTACCTACCATGTTCGGTTTTGAATTAATAATACATCTTAACTTCGAAACCCTTCACAGTGTGTGTCCCGAAACGCTCTTGGCCTCTTTTTCGAAAGTATGTTCACTAGCATGCTCTTGTTTTCCCAAGATACGGCGGCTGGAAAGCCATGAACTTCTGCACGATGTCGGCCGCATGCGGCGGTGCGCGTGCGCAGGACGCGCCGCACCCCGCCGCGGCCTACCTGGCGCCGCACGACGCGCGCGCCTCGCTGTACTGCTGGGCCGCGCTGGGGGCGCACGCGCGCACCGCGCCCAACCATGCGCGCGCGCACCATCACGCGGCGCTGCTGGCGGCCTACTGCGCGCTCGCGGCGTACGGACATCTGCTGTCTAACACCACTAGTAGTAACGGGTATGTATCCTACACTAGTCTACCTACTGCCTCGCTGTACTGCTGGGCCGCGCTGGGGGCGCACGCGCGCACCGCGCCCAACCATGCGCGCGCGCACCATCACGCGGCGCTGCTGGCGGCCTACTGCGCGCTCGCGGCGTACGGACATCTGCTGTCTAACACCACTAGTAGTAACGGGTATGTATCCTACACTAGTCTACCTACTGCCTCGCTGTACTGCTGGGCCGCGCTGGGGGCGCACGCGCGCACCGCGCCCAACCATGCGCGCGCGCACCATCACGCGGCGCTGCTGGCGGCCTACTGCGCGCTCGCGGCGTACGGACATCTGCTGTCTAACACCACTAGTAGTAACGGGTATGTATCCTACACTAGTCTACCTACTGCCTCGCTGTACTGCTGGGCCGCGCTGGGGGCGCACGCGCGCACCGCGCCCAACCATGCGCGCGCGCACCATCACGCGGCGCTGCTGGCGGCCTACTGCGCGCTCGCGGCGTACGGACATCTGCTGTCTAACACCACTAGTAGTAACGGGTATGTATCCTACACTAGTCTACCTACTGCCTCGCTGTACTGCTGGGCCGCGCTGGGGGCGCACGCGCGCACCGCGCCCAACCATGCGCGCGCGCACCATCACGCGGCGCTGCTGGCGGCCTACTGCGCGCTCGCGGCGTACGGACATCTGCTGTCTAACACCACTAGTAGTAACGGGTATGTATCCTACACTAGTCTACCTACTGCCTCGCTGTACTGCTGGGCCGCGCTGGGGGCGCACGCGCGCACCGCGCCCAACCATGCGCGCGCGCACCATCACGCGGCGCTGCTGGCGGCCTACTGCGCGCTCGCGGCGTACGGACATCTGCTGTCTAACACCACTAGTAGTAACGGGTATGTATCCTACACTAGTCTACCTACTGCCTCGCTGTACTGCTGGGCCGCGCTGGGGGCGCACGCGCGCACCGCGCCCAACCATGCGCGCGCGCACCATCACGCGGCGCTGCTGGCGGCCTACTGCGCGCTCGCGGCGTACGGACATCTGCTGTCTAACACCACTAGTAGTAACGGGTATGTATCCTACACTAGTCTACCTACTGCCTCGCTGTACTGCTGGGCCGCGCTGGGGGCGCACGCGCGCACCGCGCCCAACCATGCGCGCGCGCACCATCACGCGGCGCTGCTGGCGGCCTACTGCGCGCTCGCGGCGTACGGACATCTGCTGTCTAACACCACTAGTAGTAACGGGTATGTATCCTACACTAGTCTACCTACTGCCTCGCTGTACTGCTGGGCCGCGCTGGGGGCGCACGCGCGCACCGCGCCCAACCATGCGCGCGCGCACCATCACGCGGCGCTGCTGGCGGCCTACTGCGCGCTCGCGGCGTACGGACATCTGCTGTCTAACACCACTAGTAGTAACGGGTATGTATCCTACACTAGTCTACCTACTGCCTCGCTGTACTGCTGGGCCGCGCTGGGGGCGCACGCGCGCACCGCGCCCAACCATGCGCGCGCGCACCATCACGCGGCGCTGCTGGCGGCCTACTGCGCGCTCGCGGCGTACGGACATCTGCTGTCTAACACCACTAGTAGTAACGGGTATGTATCCTACACTAGTCTACCTACTGCCTCGCTGTACTGCTGGGCCGCGCTGGGGGCGCACGCGCGCACCGCGCCCAACCATGCGCGCGCGCACCATCACGCGGCGCTGCTGGCGGCCTACTGCGCGCTCGCGGCGTACGGACATCTGCTGTCTAACACCACTAGTAGTAACGGGTATGTATCCTACACTAGTCTACCTACTGCCTCGCTGTACTGCTGGGCCGCGCTGGGGGCGCACGCGCGCACCGCGCCCAACCATGCGCGCGCGCACCATCACGCGGCGCTGCTGGCGGCCTACTGCGCGCTCGCGGCGTACGGACATCTGCTGTCTAACACCACTAGTAGTAACGGGTATGTATCCTACACTAGTCTACCTACTGCCTCGCTGTACTGCTGGGCCGCGCTGGGGGCGCACGCGCGCACCGCGCCCAACCATGCGCGCGCGCACCATCACGCGGCGCTGCTGGCGGCCTACTGCGCGCTCGCGGCGTACGGACATCTGCTGTCTAACACCACTAGTAGTAACGGGTATGTATCCTACACTAGTCTACCTACTGCCTCGCTGTACTGCTGGGCCGCGCTGGGGGCGCACGCGCGCACCGCGCCCAACCATGCGCGCGCGCACCATCACGCGGCGCTGCTGGCGGCCTACTGCGCGCTCGCGGCGTACGGACATCTGCTGTCTAACACCACTAGTAGTAACGGGTATGTATCCTACACTAGTCTACCTACTGCCTTGCTGTACTGCTGGGCCGCGCTGGGGGCGCACGCGCGCACCGCGCCCAACCATGCGCGCGCGCACCATCACGCGGCGCTGCTGGCGGCCTACTGCGCGCTCGCGGCGTACGGACATCTGCTGTCTAACACCACTAGTAGTAACGGGTATGTATCCTACACTAGTCTACCTACTGCCTCGCTGTACTGCTGGGCCGCGCTGGGGGCGCACGCGCGCACCGCGCCCAACCATGCGCGCGCGCACCATCACGCGGCGCTGCTGGCGGCCTACTGCGCGCTCGCGGCGTACGGACATCTGCTGTCTAACACCACTAGTAGTAACGGGTATGTATCCTACACTAGTCTACCTACTGCCTCGCTGTACTGCTGGGCCGCGCTGGGGGCGCACGCGCGCACCGCGCCCAACCATGCGCGCGCGCACCATCACGCGGCGCTGCTGGCGGCCTACTGCGCGCTCGCGGCGTACGGACATCTGCTGTCTAACACCACTAGTAGTAACGGGTATGTATCCTACACTAGTCTACCTACTGCCTCGCTGTACTGCTGGGCCGCGCTGGGGGCGCACGCGCGCACCGCGCCCAACCATGCGCGCGCGCACCATCACGCGGCGCTGCTGGCGGCCTACTGCGCGCTCGCGGCGTACGGACATCTGCTGTCTAACACCACTAGTAGTAACGGGTATGTATCCTACACTAGTCTACCTACTGCCTCGCTGTACTGCTGGGCCGCGCTGGGGGCGCACGCGCGCACCGCGCCCAACCATGCGCGCGCGCACCATCACGCGGCGCTGCTGGCGGCCTACTGCGCGCTCGCGGCGTACGGACATCTGCTGTCTAACACCACTAGTAGTAACGGGTATGTATCCTACACTAGTCTACCTACTGCCTCGCTGTACTGCTGGGCCGCGCTGGGGGCGCACGCGCGCACCGCGCCCAACCATGCGCGCGCGCACCATCACGCGGCGCTGCTGGCGGCCTACTGCGCGCTCGCGGCGTACGGACATCTGCTGTCTAACACCACTAGTAGTAACGGGTATGTATCCTACACTAGTCTACCTACTGCCTCGCTGTACTGCTGGGCCGCGCTGGGGGCGCACGCGCGCACCGCGCCCAACCATGCGCGCGCGCACCATCACGCGGCGCTGCTGGCGGCCTACTGCGCGCTCGCGGCGTACGGACATCTGCTGTCTAACACCACTAGTAGTAACGGGTATGTATCCTACACTAGTCTACCTACTGCCTCGCTGTACTGCTGGGCCGCGCTGGGGGCGCACGCGCGCACCGCGCCCAACCATGCGCGCGCGCACCATCACGCGGCGCTGCTGGCGGCCTACTGCGCGCTCGCGGCGTACGGACATCTGCTGTCTAACACCACTAGTAGTAACGGGTATGTATCCTACACTAGTCTACCTACTGCCTCGCTGTACTGCTGGGCCGCGCTGGGGGCGCACGCGCGCACCGCGCCCAACCATGCGCGCGCGCACCATCACGCGGCGCTGCTGGCGGCCTACTGCGCGCTCGCGGCGTACGGACATCTGCTGTCTAACACCACTAGTAGTAACGGGTATGTATCCTACACTAGTCTACCTACTGCCTCGCTGTACTGCTGGGCCGCGCTGGGGGCGCACGCGCGCACCGCGCCCAACCATGCGCGCGCGCACCATCACGCGGCGCTGCTGGCGGCCTACTGCGCGCTCGCGGCGTACGGACATCTGCTGTCTAACACCACTAGTAGTAACGGGTATGTATCCTACACTAGTCTACCTACTGCCTCGCTGTACTGCTGGGCCGCGCTGGGGGCGCACGCGCGCACCGCGCCCAACCATGCGCGCGCGCACCATCACGCGGCGCTGCTGGCGGCCTACTGCGCGCTCGCGGCGTACGGACATCTGCTGTCTAACACCACTAGTAGTAACGGGTATGTATCCTACACTAGTCTACCTACTGCCTCGCTGTACTGCTGGGCCGCGCTGGGGGCGCACGCGCGCACCGCGCCCAACCATGCGCGCGCGCACCATCACGCGGCGCTGCTGGCGGCCTACTGCGCGCTCGCGGCGTACGGACATCTGCTGTCTAACACCACTAGTACTAACGGGTATGTATCATAAGGGCGATTACGGCCTGAAGTGCAAATATAGTGCTAGGTCACAAATAAATAAATATGATAGCGCCAAACGCGTAGCGAAGGTCTAATCCACCTCATTATAGATTGCCACCGTCACGCACGCTAGGATAAAAATCTTAAGCTGGTCTTCTACACCTCACTCTATTGCTGGGCAGCTTGAAGACTGTTCTCATATGTTCCGTGCTTAAAGTTAGCATCTGCTTACGAACACTAGTAGTATTTAATTGAAGGTACGTCATCATCATATACCTAACTTTTTTCCAACTATGCTGTGGCGGCTTTCATTCTAAAAGATGAAATGTGTATGCTACCTAATCCGTGATATTATGTCATTATACCATTAATATTTTTTACAGATTCCCCGACACACCTGAACAAGAGTCTCGGTAATACACCACACGAAATCACATGTAAGTAATACTCAGCGCGTTGTGTGTACGTCCGTGCCTACCCCGCAGGGATGCATCATGAAGGTCCGTACCAGACAGAGCCATGCACGACCACTGTATACCAGGATTGGCCAGTGTTCAGTTTGAAAGCCTCCTATGATTATAAGAGCTTTTCTAGTCCTGAGTAAAACAGCTGTATATCTGTTATATCATTGATAAGGCTGTCTCAAGAGCTAAAGAAATGTCACCATAGTCTAGTGAAAGTGTTTATGAGTCTCTAAACCTGATAATTGCGATAATATAGCCTTTATAAAGTTGTTTGAGAGCTACTTAACCGACGGTGGGGGAATACCGCAAGGGAGTGCCCTGTTGTATTTGCAGTACCGAATTTTGCCAGTCCATCAACACGCTCAATGTACGCATAGGCTTTGTACGAACAAAAATATTGTTTTAAAATTGAAAAAGGTTGTTTAATGTATATGTGAACGTCGGATGTCTTTCTAAATATGATATATCTCACGATAAACTCGCCCAATATCAAATTATTTTGTAATAGGTTAGCCTATATCGGGATATGTCTGTTGTAGAAAGTCGCACATTTATATGAGTCTCGCTAGATCAACGTATATCTTGCAATAATAAATCTATCACGTTGTAAATGTCCGTTTTTGAATTGAACAATGTAAGGTCTATTGGACCTCTAGATCAATCTATATCTCTAAGATCGGCCTACGCCTGCAAAACGTCAGTGATCAAAAGTAGATACCTATCAGGCGCAAAGGAGCTTAAGAAGCCGATTCTTACCGGCTTTCCTTCGAGAACAAGGCACTATACGTAGTGTCATACCTATTTCTAGGTCAATGTGAATATTGTATATGTTACTCAAACAAAATTAAGTGTAATGTTTTCTATATAATTATGTGAGTGTCCCCTATTGTTAATGTAACTTGTATTAAACATGTTTTCATGTGTAGAACAAATAAATGACTTATATAAGTCTAGGCAGTCTCCGGAAGTTCTTGGCTTAGCAGAGGGGCTTTGAATAGGGTATATGCATGATTTTTTTTTATCACTCTAAACAATAAACAAAGCGTATTAACATCAGAAATAGCCGAGTGAAATTATTTTTTTAATAGCTATAAAAAATACTAAATTATATGCATTTGAAACTGCTGATTAGACAGAGAGATCCGATACAGCGAATGACGTCATTCCCTGCATCGACGTACAAAATCCATACTAAATTCCGTTTATCTAGAAAGGGGTAGAAACAAGTTTAAATGGTTATAACTTTTGTGTTGTTTGGCCGATTTATGTCTTGTTTTCGCTTTTTGTCAATATTTTTATAGTACTTCATTCCGTATCGAAATAAAAAAAAGAAAATTTATGCATATTCCCTATTATGGGTTTAGCTGATTGTTTAGCACGGGCCGAGTCTACCACCTGTAGCAGTTTAAGAAGGAAGCAGCAATAAGCACCCCTTGAGATTTAGCCCCTCTTGCAATGAGTTCTATCATAAGCCCCTCTGCAGGCTTCAGTACTACGGCGCGATTATTCATCATGCTTCTAAGAAATATAAATCTTTCTTACTTATGATCTATTGTATTATTATCAATGTTTTAAGTGACGGCGGGTAGTTCAAATTCAATCATAAATGTTTTTTTTGCTTATCAGACTCGTATTCTTTGAAGTATGTCGTGAAAACACATAACAGCCTCTATTTACAATGGAACAAACATTACTGGTTTGAACTATGCTTTTCTGCCATTGACATATATATTACTGCGTAAGGACTGGGTGGACCGCATGTTACAATGACGCCTCGAACGTGGTCCCAAAATGGTCTTCCCTATAGCGAACTAAACTAGAACGCGTTCGGCTGTCTTCGGGAGCGGTCGTAAATTTTACAAGCAAAAATGCCAAGTTGTGTCGTGAAGGGATGCGTGAACTACGACAAAAAGCACAATAAAATAAATGATAACATTTCTTATCACCGGTAAGTTAAAAAAAAATATTATATCAACTTCTAACATTATTTAAAACAATTTTCTTTCGTATTTGTCTCAACGTTTGGCAAAGACGACGCGAAGCCGCGTAAAAGTTAGACATAACTTTGCAGCGGCGCGCGTTTTAGCCGATGAAATGAAAAGATTTAATAATTCATATCATAAAATTAATTTTATATGTATAAAATAATTTTTATTGTTTATTACAAGCAAATTAAAATGTGTTTTTATGTACTTACTGGTAAAAATCTATAAGTACAGTGAAAATACGTATTTAATTTGCAATTTCCTACTGATTCGGTGCGAAAAATACTCGCTCTTACAAGGTTACGTCTAGGGGCAGACCACGCCGATTGACATCGTAGTTCATAGTAGTTCTAATAGATGGCGTTAGTGTTTCTGTATGGCGACCGCGTTCGGCGAACGTTCGGACGACCGTATCTTTACTATTTAAATCAATGTTTTCTGCTCACCCTCTGAGAAATAAAGGTGTGATATTATGATTCAGGTAACGTACAGATCTATTTCTATATTGTTCAATGTTACCTTTGGACATTGACTCGGCATCCGGCTCGAAGGCCCAAAATGTACGGCCACTAACAAGTAGAGGCCTACAAGTATCAATAGCCTCATAATAAGCAAATAAAATAGTTATTTATTTATCGTGTAAATGTAGTTGTGAAGTTTAATTGTTATTTTATTTAAGTTTACTAAACTTATTTTTATCATGTCAAGAGATTATTGGGTTCTACTAAAATTATCTAAGTTCACGGTTAAATAAATAAATAAGATTTTTTTTTTAATATACAAAAGGAAAGTTAAAGATTATCTTCACCCGCCGTTGCTTAGCCCAGCCCTTTTATACACAATAAAACCAAATCAGTTATTCAATTCTATACAAATAATAGAAAAACAAACATTTCAAAAAACCTGTACAAAAAAATATAGTGACATAAAAAACACTAAAACTGCTGAATAAAAATTGAAATTAAGAATAACTAGAGTAGATAAAATTATAATCGTATTTTAATAATATGTAAGTACTCAACATTGGTGCGTCGAAATTCCTATACAATATAATAGAATTTTGTTGTATAGAATTGATCAACTGTATACTTACGAGATCTGGAGAGCTAATTTAGATTTTTCTGAAGCTTTTCATGACAAAATAAATCTAAATAGTATGAAGTTAATGTGTTTAAGTTAAATCATAATCGGTTATAGCAATATAAGCGATTATGATTTAACTTTTCATACCAATATAAACATCAATTGGAACGGAATAAGGGTAATTTTCAAATGAAACTCGACAGCGTTTATCTTGAGCAAAGTCAAAATTTGCTCTACGAATCTCAACCTTAGTGACTGTATCCAATAGTTTAATCTTAGTGGGTTGTTTCGGATTTTATGCTCAAATAACAACAATAAAGTAGCGAAAGTTGATGGAAAATATAACAAATTAAACGCTTTTTCTTATGAAATAAGATGTGGTTGTGTATTGAGATATTAACCGTCGGATTCTATGGATTTTTCTAGCAATTTTTTTAATGCCGGCCATGCTTCCCATGTCTTGCGTTAGTATCTTTTTTGTCGATTTGGAACTTTAATGTTATATTCTTTACATTAAAAGATGTCATTAAAATTCCGGTTTAATGGTCGAGATCTTTAAACATTACTTGGGTATTTCCTGAGCGTTATTTTTCACTGTCCCACAACTGTCAAACTACAATGGGGAAGGAAACTGTGGAACTAATGGCGCTAGCATAGCTGGTTCCCAACATCGTCATTGGTCAGATTGAGACCATCTATGGTGGCGCCATCTGAGATTTACTTTGCCTTCGCCACCCCATTACTGAAAGATAGATTCGGGAACATGTTAATACAAGCTTCTTTTATAGATTTCGGCTTAAGGTGGAAGCGCCAGGGCACTGACCTACAAATTGCAAAAAAAAACGTAACAAAATTTGAATTTCGAGGGTTACTTTAGCGCGTCCTTCCTGCACAATCTTTATTCAATAAAAATAACATTAAAGTTTTAATTCAATAATAAAATTGTAGTCAAAAATTCGTACCAATAGTAAAAACTACTTTTTGTAGTTAGAGCAAATAGGTTAAGGTCAGAAATGATCGTAAGTAATGCAACAATTCTCAAATACGACTTGATTTTAAATCTCACTTATTTCCTGGTCACTTATACCTAGGTATACCTAGGTATACCTAGGTTCACTTGGTGTATTTGTCAATTTACGCTATATTTCCACATGAATAAAGTTAATTTTGTATCAGCTAAGTATCGCAAATATTTTCACAAATACGCCAAGTGTAGAACCAGTATAAAGTGTGTTGTAGTGATGACATAAAGACTATCATCAACGTCTGAAAGTTAAGTCTTTCGATGATACGGAGTAAGAAACATTTTCTGGAACGCAAATCAATGACAAAAACGTCAGTGACGCTATAAGTTTAGCATGTAGCGTTTGACAATTTGTAAGCTAATTTATTTTGTTGATTTTCGTTCCAGAAAACGATTGGTCAACATTTCTGATTAATTTGTGACCTTAACATTAAAATGACCCCGATTTTTTTTTCAATAGCAATTATTTATAAAATTTAGACGCAGTGCAATAGATGTGTTACGCATTTAAAATAAATATATTTTTAATATTTTTTTTTCTAGCAAAGTATTAATCGTCTATGGAGATATTTTGACAACGTCTGTGTTTTATTTACTAATTAAATTATATAGGAATGTAATGTGTATAGTTGTATTCGTCGGGACGACGAGTGATATCGGCATATATTTTTTTAGCTGATTGTACTTGCATGTGGAAAGTAAAAGTAGTACAATTCGGTTGTAAAATGAATGTTAAATTAGCAAAAATATAATTTAAAATTTTGCTCAAAGTATGATTGATTAAAGAATGTTTCAAACTACTTTTTATTAAACTTTGTTACTAATCGAAGTAAAATAACACTTATGGTAATAAAAACAAAGTACATATTAGAAATGCTATGCCCACTCGTCCCTCCGACTCGTGTAATTCCTATTACATCAAGTTATGGTCCAGTATTTTTTATTGTAATAATTGTAATCTAGTTATTATCGATATAATTGTGAAGACTGCTTATTAGTGGTTCGTCAATTAAGATGTAATCGGTTCCGTTGTATTACCAAGTTCTGTAGATCTCGAGGATCGTGGTTGCAAGTCTCTGCGACAAAATGTGGCGGTCTGATGTCTGCGAGGACGTTAGTGTACCTTCACACGGTCCAACATCATGTTGAGTTGGCTCGTTGTAGTTGTAACCGTCTTGAAATGTTGTGAAGTGATCGAGGTAGAACAAAGTAAAAATTGTACATTTCCCTATTAAGTGTTCAACACTTATCCATAGAAATAGTTTTATTTAGTTGTTCCATAGTCATAGTCGCTATTGTCATAGCTCAAAAAAATATATAATTTCTTTTAATGATTTCGATCACTTTACAAGGCAACGAAAAGAAAGTTAAAGAAAAGTAAAAGTAAATGTATTTAGAATGTGAATATGGCGGGTTTTGTTTGTGCGCTGTGGTCCCGTGCGTGCCATTTTAGGCTTAGATAAATATACGCATAGATAGTTTCAATTATATTGCCCTATAGATTTAGGTAGGTATGCTGGATTTTATTAGATACGTTTTTCCCCTTCATTTTAGTATGAGTGTGACATATTGCTTAACTTTATATTTCTGGTCATGACCTACGCATTTTGATACCAATCATGAACAATTAAATAATTTGCGGTTATTACATTTTCGAAGCAAGTACGGTATGAAGTATTTGTGAGCGCATTTATTTTGCATAATAAAAAAATTTTGGAGACAATGTTTTTCGCGCAAACATCCCCGCCTATCGGTTAACCAAAGATGCGCGTATGTATAGTATTTAACGATGGTAGGTGAAACGTAGGCAACTGAGTGTCGCAGCTACTTAGAATAACTAGATTAAGGTTATCCTACTCTGTAATTAACTGTTATATTTATATGTGTGAGAAGTAGGCTGTGGTCGGGGTATAGTAAAAAAATAAAGATCATCCCGTAAAATCTAGTAAGGTGTTGATGAAATTTTATAGACTGATTTAAGATTATATAATTATTGCCTGAAGATAAATAGAGTCTGAGTCTTCTTCTTCGTGTTGATCGTAAGATATTCTAAAATAGTCTGAATAGTTCTTATAGTTACGCAGAAATAAATCGATTTAGATTACACGTGTGATACCTTTGCTTGTTTTTTTCTATCGCCGAATCCGAATAGACTTTGATCATTATATTTTTTTACTGTATCCTGTCACAAAAACAGCCGCTCACTTTAACATTTGACATAATATCGTTTAGAACTAATCTTCGGCTCAATTTCATAATCTTTTAGGTGCAACACTTTTATTTTTCAAAATTAAACTCAGTCATACACTTGCACATTATGTAATGTTTGTTTCAACATTAAACACACACACATACGACAAATTGTTGCAGGGTATTGTCATGCAATCATGGAATGTCACTATCCATATATTTTCAAACGTGCCTGATTTGTGCAAGTATCGAAAATTTGCTTTTTTTTTTAGTCAAGCTAGATTTAAACGGGCCTGGATCACGTGCACACCAACATAAAAGTTGTATGTTGATGCCTTATGTTGGTGTGGGATCGTGTGTTCGGGGCTTAACTTCATTACGACTATGTATGTACTGTGTGAGTGTAGCATGTAAATTTTTGTCACTCATATTGTGTAGAATAAGCCCTATTACACTTTATAAAGATATAACAACTATTGTTGACTAAACTGCTTCACCTTTAGGGCCTGCGCAGACGAGAGACTTTTGTCCCTAAATCTCGTTGTCAAAGAAAAAGAAACAAACATTTTTGGCGTGGTCTACGGAAAAAAGATCCTCGTCTGCGCAGGCCCATACTCAAATGGTTCGGCCATCTTGTAACAGTTTTTTTTTGTACTGTATTCTTGACGCCTGAAAGAAGCTCAATTCCTTGTTTGGTCATCTAATAGTTGGTACATCACATATTTATATAATTCAAAAGAATGCTAGACTAAAAACTAAATGTTCCATGTTGTACGTACGCCCGAGAGAAGTGTTGCTGTAGCTTTTAAGATGTAAAAATGTTGCAAGGTTTTTAATAATGATGATATTAAAAAAAAAGTAATTATTATCCGTAATACCGCCTTCTTAAGAACTGTATTGTGCCAATTTTTAATACTTCCCCTTTCCAATTGACGCATTCCATGGTTTTGTTTTTATTCGTTTTCCACGTGTATTGTCCCCAGTAAATTAGTTTTTTTTTTTTTTTTAGCAAAACATATTTTTTTTATGTTTGCAATATAAGATAACGCTTAAAAGAAGTCGTGGTTTTTATACGTAAACCGACGAAATATTGCAATATAATTATTTTAATATTTTTGTTTCTAAATCTGTTGTGATAAAGAAGGATAGTTCTACAGTTTTCATGACATCGACAAGAAATCTATGGTTCACTGTACTAACACAAATAGTTCTTATTAATTTTGTATTTAGTTTGTAAGCAAAGTGATTGTAGGTACTGTTTAATTTTTGTATAGAAAGTGCATGATGACACGTTTTTGAACAAAATGATAAGTAATTAGATTTTTCCCCTATTGATAAAGGTCGATTCCTACTATTCTTGTAACCATTTATCACAATTTTACGGCGTGGCCAATGCGGTCATATGGTACGGTATAGTGGGAAGTTGCCTTTATAATAAACTTGATAAACTGGTCGTACTCATTGATAATGATATAGCACTACTAGTTACTAGAAGGCACAAAATATGATTTTATTGTAAACGTGAGTACCATTTCATATAACACTTATATTTTGTACGCCAATCGTATGCGCTGGATCGCACATTTGTACAGTCAGCCACGAAATGGACTGTTAACGTGCAAAATAAAAAGAATGAAAATAATATTACCATGCGTGCAGTACTTTTATATACTTTGTATTTATTTTTCGAGTTGACTGTACCCAGTTTTAGTTTTATTGGGAACGATCATGTACAGTTTTTTTTTGTTTGTAACGAAAATTGTCTAATTTTGTAAACTTTTTTGTTTAAGACATCACACTGTAATGTAAATCTTACGAAGACTTATTTATTTTTTATGTAACCGCCTGTATTATTTCAATTGTAAAAATATATAAGAAATTATCTATATTTTTGTTTTATTTATTACTTTTACATGATTTTTAATCCTTTGAGTTAGTCGAATACTTGAGGTCACGACGCTTCGATTATTTTTTGGACGATTAAGCAAAAAAATTGTGGGATATAATCCAAGTTAGAGTTTGATATGCTTAGCCTTTTCCCAACTGTGTTAGGGTCGGCTTCCAGTCTAACCGGATGCGGCTGAATACCAGAATTTAACATGGAGCGACTATCTGACCTCCACAACTAAGTAAGTACTGGGTAATATGATACCCCTGATAGGACTGGTTGTCAGAATTTTGGGCCACTGACTACTAGACTAAGCTCCCGTTGCACGAAACCCTACCTCACAAGGTGGCAGATCAGAAATGTAATGTAGTGATAGATACTACTTAGGAACACTGGATTTTAGTAGGTTGCCATCGCATATCCTGGAAGAACTTCTATTTTTTTTCGTTTTCATATCGCTATTTTGATCGAAAATTACATCATAAGGTGGCAGATCGAAACGTTTACCTATCGAAAGAGACACATTTGGAGATAACAACCCGCATTGGTTGCCAGCCCAAACCCTGGCAGGTTTCAAGATCAGCCATGTTTTATGAGCCCCAAAAATGGGGTAAATTACCTCATCAGGTGGCACCATGAAACCGATGCAGATCGATTGCCCTAGACGTGCCGTTCATGAATATATAGGGTTGCCTGCCTTCAGCTTGGCAGTTTTTCTGGTCAGCCACCTCGAACAATATATCTCAAAATCTTGGAATAACGAGAAATTCTTGTATAGATGCTATGATTCAAGGTTTAATTTAATAAAAATCGAAATATTAAATTAAAGTCAACGTACTAACAGACTTGCGTCTCACGGTGTTGAAATAATAGGGTAAATGTACCAGTTTTGGTCATTTCTTCAAATATTGAAAAAAGTGATGTTGCCTTTTACGTTCATCGTGATATAGTCTAACGGGCATTTTTGTGCTGCATAACAATAGTAATCATGTAGAAATAATATGAAATAATAAAAACAAATAATTAAAAATCTACTTTATTTCAAATATGGGAAACGTCTTGCAGCTATCTTAATTCAAGGTAAATATTCAAAATTATCTATTCACACTAGAACAGAACAGTATGTTTAACTTTTTTTATATTTATTATAAATTTAGAAGAAGATGCATAGAGTTGCATTATCAGTACAGGTACAAACATAAAAGAAATAAAAAAATCACTTGCATGTTTTTTTTACACGTAAAAACATAAAAAAATATAAACAAGTTACATTTTTTTAATTTAAAGTACCATGTACAAAGTTATTCTTCATCAGAAGAAGAATCAAAAATAAATAAATAAATCTCCTTCATACCACAAAATATCATAGTTGTTATTACTATTTAGAACCCATCCGCATTCAATGGGATCAAAAAACAAGATGGTTTTGTAGCATTGCGCCACATTGAGCTTACAAGCAGTGCACTTAGACTTTTCCAACATGGCGGTAGAGTTGCAGCATTGAAATTTGTATTTTATTTCATGAATTTCGATGCTTGGGTTATATTACCATATTTTTTTGTCAACATTTCGAAACGAGCCTGATTCACGTCACTTCTTGGCGAATAATATAACTTGCATGTAAACTTTTGAAGTATTTTGTATCTTTTCTTTGTTTTGAATGTCCTCTATTTAGGGATGCAAAAACATTTCTAAAATCTTGTTCGGCCTCTAATTAAATCAAATGTTTTAATTTTTCCTTTCCCCTTGAAGGAGGATGTGTAATCACAACCTGTGTATGCGTGTGCAGCTGGTAAGGCTTTGCACATCTCAGGTCCCAGCTTGTGCGCTAATTCGGTACAGCTATAATCTGATTGAAGGTGGGTATTATATACCCAAATTTGTAAACAATTTGTAAGTTGGTGAATGTTTCTTTATAATCACCAATATATCTGTGTCCGAGCAATTAACTAGAAATTTGGATTCAGGTTGAACTTTCGACATATGAAAGACAAGCCGAGTATCTGCTTCTTCGTGGGTGCATAAGTACTCCGTTTCTTCTATTTTCTGCAATTTGTTTTGTATGCTGTTTGTTATTTCTTCAAGCAAAAACTAGACAACGGATTTAGATGAAACTATACAGTGTTATTATATTAGAAAACAGAATTGCACATATGGTAGGTACTAGGTACCTACATTTTACCACGGGAAAAGCCGCGGGGCAGAAAGCTAGTAAAAGCAAAAATAAACTTAACTCATAAAAATCACAGGTGATTAATGATTCATTATTTCTACATGATAAATATTGTTATGCAGCACAAAAATGCCCGTTAGACTATATCACGTTGAACGTAAAAGGCAACATCACTTTTTTCAATATTTGAAGAAATGACCAAAACTGGTACATTTACCCTATTATTTCAACACCGTGAGACGCAAGTCTGTTAGTACGTTGACTTTAATTTAATATTTCGATTTTTATTAAATTAAACCTTGAATCATAGCATCTATACAAGAATTTCTCGTTATTCCAAGATTTTGAGATATTTTGTTCGAGGTGGCTGACCAGAAAAACTGCCAAGCTGAAGGCAGGCAACCCTATATATTCATGAACGGCACGTCTAGGGCAATCGATCTGCATCAGTTTCATGGTGCCACCTGATGAGGTAATTTACCCCATTTTTGGGGCTCATAAAACATGGCTGATCTTGAAACCTGCCAGGGTTTGGGCTGGCAACCAATGCGGGTTGTTATCTCCAAATGTGTCTCTTTCGATAGGTAAATGTTTCGATCTGCCACCTTATGATGTAATTTTCGATCAAAATAGCGATACGAAAACGAAAAAAAATAGAAGTTCTTCCAGGATATGCGATGGCAACCTACTAAAATCCAGTGTTCCTAAGTAATATCTATCACTACATTACATTTCTGATCTGCCACCTTGTGAGGTAGGGTTTCGTGCAACGGGAGCTTAGTCTATACCTATAAGACTGATAAAGATCTACAAATGACAGCCGGCACCGACGACTAAAACGTGCTTTCCGAGGCATGGCTATGGGTGGCCCATGGTGATCCATCCACGGATCAATCTAGGCAAGCGCGGCTTATCATGAACGGCTGTTATTAGCAACGAGCTCCTCCCTCTGATAACTAAAACAATAAAAACAGTGGTGTCGATTCTGTTTTGCACAAACTAAACTTAATTTAGGCTATTGCTATCTTTTTCGAATAAAACGAGAAAGAGACGGACGTAATTTAGAGCTGTCAAATTTTCTTGGAACTAATATTTCCATACAAATGAAGGGTGCACGTAAAAACATGTCGACTAAAAACACGGTGAAGCGCAAGGCATAAACTAGTTTGACATCTCTTAAACTTAGTTCATAGCTATAGCCGTTCTTTTCTCGCACTGCCCTTTAGTAAAAGATAGCAATAGCCTAAATTAAGTTTAGTTTGCGCACAACAGAATCGACAATTATGGAAAAGATTATATAAGAATCAATCAATAAATTTTTATGTAAATATAATATTATAAGTGATGAACAAAAAGGATTCAGGAAAAACAAAGGAATAAATATTGCTATTTACGACTTATTGAGTGTTATAATGGGAAATGTTGATAAAAAACTACCAATCTCTCAAACCGCAATCCTCACAGATTTATTTATTTATTTAGAAAAAACATTTTAAGCTGCAGTTTTATACCAAAACGCTTTAAAAAAAGCTAACAATAATCATAGTTATAATATTACAAATAGCATTTTATAATTATTACAATAATTCAGAAAACAAAATAAAAATTACATGTCAAGTGGTGTTTACATATCACGAATAAAATAATATAAAAAAGTCATGTCTTAAAAAAAAAAAAAAAAATGCAATGTCATGTACGGTTGGGCAGGAAGCCGACCGAATACAATATACAATATTCAGAAAACAAAATAAAAATTACATGTCAAGTGGTGATTACATATCACGAATAAAATAATCTAAAGAAGTCATAATGTCTTAAAAAAAAAAAAAAAAATTAAATGCAATGTCATGTAAGGTTGAGCAGATAATGCCGAAGTCAAAACTAATACACTAGTGGTACTTAAACATCTCAGTGGAATTCAATAATATTAGTCCTGACTAAAATGAAATAAAATTAAATTAAATAAGAGAAAATTACAAATCAATTGTTTAAAAATGACAATACATCTTTCCAATAGTATCCACAAATATGTCGGCATTTGGACTGCTGTCAAGGAATCGATTAATGAGGCCAATTGCCAGTGGCGGATTTACAAATTTGCCGCTAGTAGGCTATTCAATTTTTGCCGCCCCTACTGACTTTTGAAATTCAATACGATAGTTTAGTTCACAATCATATTAATTACATTTATTCAGAACTTGCATCTTTATGATTTGTGTTCTATCGAGATCAAATAAGTTTTATATTATCTTTTTGCGAGATTTTAAATTCGCAAAATCATTCATTAAGTCGTCGTCGTATGAAATCTTGTTCATTAGTTCTGACTCTATGCACAAAAGAGATAAAGCGTTAAGCTTTTCTTGACTTAAAGTAGATCGTAGATAGTTTTTTACCCGTTTCAAGCAAGAAAAGCTTCTCTCACCTGAACAATTTGTCACTGGTGTACATAGAGTCATGCGAAGTGCTATATGCAAGTTTGGATAAATGTGCTCCAAATTCTGTTTTCGCAGGAACAAAGATAGACAGACTTCATAATGATCCAGAATCTGGTTTTATCAAAATTCTTTGAGAAGAAAGGTGGCATTGAAAGTGTACGCATTCCTGAACTAAATCAGTTTCTAAATCATTAGGATACGTTTTTTTTTCAACGAAATGGCTTTTTCCGTCAGGGTCGATAGTAACAACTCACTCATTTTGGTTAGAAATGAAAACTTCTTGTTAAATTCGTGGTAGGCCTTTTGCCGTTTCTCTAACTCGGATACGAGTCTATCTATGAGGACGAGAAACGTGTTAACCCTGAAAGTTTCACTTGCAGTCATTGTAATAACTTCTTCAGATGTTTCATCAAATCTTTTTAGCAACCCGATCGCGACGCGGAGCGGACGCGTTCGTGGCTACTGGCTCGTGCTGTCAATTCGTCCAGACACTGTTAGCGAACGGTCAAGCCATTCGTTCCCTTCCCGCGCCGCAACCCAAAAACTACTGCGCAAATATATACGTACTCTAGTAGAAAATAAATATTTAAATATTGAAACATATTACACGTTAAATATCATTTTTAGGGTTCCGTAGTCAACTAGTTATAATTAGGGTAAAAGTTACTAAATTTAAATTAATATTGAAAGGCTATTGGAATATTTTTAACATTCATGATCGCATAAGTACCTACGAGTATATTTTACAGTGCGTTTAGTAAGCTTTTTTATACGGATTACGAACGTAATGTGTGTACCTACATATAATTATAAGTTTTTTTTATTATTTGGGCTAAATTTGCCGCCCCTCTAAATCTGCCGCCCTAGGCTCCAGCCTACTTAGCCTATTGGTAAATCCGCCACTGCCAATTGCTCTTGCGGTTGGGCTGTTATTGGCTTGATGGATGCGCCATTCCGGTGGGCATGCAAGAAGTTGGTGCCGCCGCCGTCCCATGCCACGCATGTATTGCTGCGGTACATACAGATGGATATGCTCCCTTACCGATGGATTATCTATACTACTGTTAATTAATAAATAGTAGTGTAAAATATGCATTAATTTGCGCCTGAGCTGCAAAGTATCGAGTCCGACCATTCCTGACACAAATAAAGAAGGATACAAAAATGGGTAGTATCCGTAGGTGCGTTTATATATATAACGGAAAAATTTCCTCTGAATTTTTTCAACCATAAGTGCATATAACTTCTCCGTAGGATCCCAGACAATTGCATTATACTCTAATTTACTGCGCACATATGCATTGTAGAGCAGCTTTATAACCTTGACGCTTTTAAATTGGGAGGAAGTTCTGATGATGAAACCCAGTGCTTTATTGGCATCTTTGCACACCTTTTTAATGTGCTCGTGGAAATTAAAACCACTGTCTAAGGTTAGTCCCAGGTCCCGTATTGTCGAGACACGTTCGAGCTAGTCATCCGCCAACTTCCCAACGTACTAGCCTGGCTGACACCCGACCGAGTAAAATACTCTGGTGACTGGTAACCATTCAGTTTGACAAACTGCCGCCGATCTCTGAGGTAGTCCGCTAGGAATCGGAGAAGTTGAGGGCCAAATCCGAGAGATACAAACTTCATCAGGAGAATGTCATTGTCGACTAAGTCGAACGCCTTTCTAAAATCAAAATATGCTGCTTCAACCTGAGAGACCTGAGAGATATGACAAAAGCTTTCGATTGTGTACATCACGAAACCCTGCTTATTAAACTTAACATGTACGGAATAAGAGGAAATGTATTAGACCTAATTAAGTCATATCTAAGCGGCCGTAAACAGTACACGGAAATTTCTAAAACTTGCACTAACACTAAGCGTGAGATAAAATATAAATCCGGAGCAAGACTTATAAGACATGGCGTACCTCAGGGTGGAGTTCTTAGCTCACTCTTATTCTTACTCTATATAAATTACCTACCTCATCACATTGAACACCCCATGGTCTTATTTGCTGACGACAGTACCGCACTAATTAAATGTACAGACATAACTAAATTCGAACAGGACATATATACTGCACTTACGGACATTGTGAATTGGCTTGACAAAAATAATTTAGTAATAAACTTGCAAAAAACTAACGTAATGCACTTTTATCAACGCACATCAGTACCGAATATATCGATAGAATATAATAATTGTAGTATAGACCAAGTAACAGTTGCGAAATTTCTAGGCATACTGATAGATAGCCAATTGACGTGGAAACCTCAAGCAGAAGAAGTCCGTAAAAAACTGAGCGTATCGGCGTATGTCCTACATAATCTAGCGAAAAAGGTAAGCATCACCACAACGGTAGTTGCGTACCATGGTCTAGTCGCGTCCATTTTAAGATATGGAATAATCTTTTGGGGAAACTGTACCCTACGAGAACAGGTGTTCAAAGCCCAAAAACGATGCATAAGGGCAATACTTAACATGAAAGTGACGGATAGTTGCGTTCCTGTGTTTAAGTCCCTAAAACTTTTAACTTTCCCGTGTATGTATAGGTATACTAGAAATAGCACTCTTCGTTAAATGTAACATGCACCTTTTCACCTCAGTGTCAGAGGCTAGGAAGGAAGAAACCTATAAGAAGTCAGTACAAACACTTACTACATGTTGAGAGATGTAATACTGCTTTACTCAAAAAAAGTGTTATTAGTATGGGACCAATAATTTTTAATAAAGTACCCAATATTATTAAAAATGACACAATTCAACATTTAAAAAAGAGACTGACATCACTACTAATTGCAAAATGCTATTATTCAGTAAATGAATTTCTAAATAACACTGACTTAAAATTTAATAATTTAATGTTTTGGGCGCAGAAAGGTGCCAGTAAAAACGAATTTGCTAAAATACTTGATAGAAGTACAAATTACTAAATTTGAAACACCCTACCTTGGACAGGTTAAATTGTTTCGACCCTATAAACAAGAGTTACTTGGTCGAGTTGCAGACAAAGCCAACATTCAAAAGGAAGTAGAATGCAAGAGCGAGCCAAGCGAGCTCGAAAATTTTTTGACACCTCTCCTTGGACAGGCTAGAATTGTTTCGACCTCTTGGAGTTACTTGGTTGACTTATAATAGACAATGTAAAGGGCCAAGAGAAAGTAGGTTACAAGAGCAAACGAAGCCAGCTCGAAAAATTTTACATCTTGCCTAGAATAAAATTTAAAAAGTTTTGTAAAAAATGTTTAAGTTTCTAGCGGTAGTACGAGTTCCCAGAGGCTCATTTTAAGCCTTAAAAATATTTTAGTTTGAGTGTGATTGTACTTACTGTACGCTACAAATTATTACGTAATTACTAATTCTATGGCATCAGGCAGGAAAATTAAAAACATTTAAAAATCCTGAGCCTCTAGGGCAGTGGTCGTCATACAGAGGGCCGCGGGCCGCATGGCGGCCCTCGGGTGATATTTATGCGGCCCGCAACAAAACAAACGATTTCAGTAGATAATATAAAAATATGATTTTGCACAATAAATTAATTAAATAGATGCGGGTAGGTGTAAACTTACTCGTGCAATCCGTTCGCTTGCTTTAAATTAATTGTTTGATAGTTAGTTCATTGAGTTGCCAAATAAAGATTGGTCACAGGTAACAATCTAAATATATATAAAAAACTTTTTGGCAAAAAATAAAACCGACTTCAAAAAACACAAAAAAGGGAAAAATAACTTTAGCTTCAGAAGTCGGTGACTTTTGTTTGATTGATATTTTTTTTGTCACCGACTTCTGAAGCTAAAGTTATTTTTCCCTTTTTTGTGTTTTTTGAAGTCGGTTTTATTTTTTGCCAAAAAGTTTTTTATTTTACCATTTTTAGTTGTTCCCAAACAAATATTTGCTATGATTTATTAGACTGATAATAGGCGTGAGCAGCGGTGGCCTAGTGGTGGCGGCTCCGACTTACGAACAGCAAATCGTGGGTTCGAACCCAGACAGGCGTATTACTTTGTGTAATTTATATCATCACCACTGCTCTCAAAACGGTGAACGAAAACATCGTGAGGAAACCGGCTGATGTCCGTTTCGACCGCGCGGCCACGGCGTTTTTTTTAAAAAAAAACTATGCCAAGATTTTGTAAAAGTTTGTAAAAGTTGATTCCCAAAACCATAAATTTGTCAAAGTTATGGTTAAAAAGTTATAAGGGTTTGAACGTGGCCGCGCCATCGAAACGCGGAGAACCGCGCGGCCACGGAGATCTTTAAAACTAAGCGTTGTAGAGACCTGAAATTTAGGTAAATAACAGATTGAATTTGTAAAAAATTTGTAAAAATATACAAAAAAATCCTAGGTTTAAATCTTAGGAGCTGTAAGACTTAAAACCCCATGGCCGCGCCATCGAAACGGTGAATAACACGTTATCGCCGATATCTCGCTGAAAAAGCATCGTAGAGATCTGAAGTTTTTTGTAAAACACAGATTTGAATTTGTCAAAACTGGTAAAAATACTTCAAAAAGTCCTAGGGTTATATTTTAGGAGCTGTAAGACTACAAACCCATGGCCGCGCCATCGAAACGGTGAAAAATACGTTATCGCCGATATCTCGCTGAAAAAGCATCGCAGAGGTCTGAAGTTTTTTGTAAAACCTAGATTTGAATTTGTCAAAACTTGTAAAAATACACAAAAAAATCCTAGGTTTATATTTCAGGAGCTGTAGTACGGTATTGCTTAGAAATACAAGTCGTGATTATTTATCGAAGAAAGTAAGTATTAGCTTGATTTTTTTTTGTAAACAAAACCTAATTAAGTAGAACTTACGATAGTAGGCAAAAAAGTATTTTTTTTATAATATAAACCCTGTAATAACGTTTTCAATGTTTCGATAGGGTGACCATGACTTATTGTTCACAGAAAACTTTCCACCTATTGTATTAGAAATTATTTCTCAAGGATCCTAAATTAAATAAAAATGAAGAGTCGTATGTTTATTTCCTATAAACATAATTATGTTTTTGTAAAATATTGATTGACATCGAGTAACATCTACCAATCCGCACTGGGCCAGCGTGGTGGATTATACGCCCATTCCCTCAGAGGAGGGCTGTGTCCCAGCAGTGGGAACATTAATAGGCTGATGATGATGATGATCTTATCGTTACATTTTAGTTTATTTTTTTATTACAGAAATAAGGGTCATTGCATAGTATTTCCAGAATGATTTGTTATGACGATGGTAAAACCGAAATGCACACAAGTTCCGAACAACCTATGACAATACAGAATCTAACATAATTATGGTCATGGTATACATAGATGATTAAGATATTTAAAAAAAAAACAGTAATTTTAAACACACCATACTTCACAGTCGTATTAAAAAATATAATATAAAAAAAACTATTCTTAGTGTAAGTAAATAATCTGTGATTTGTGGTTTTGTCAGAAATATGTAAGTTAACAATCTGTGATTTATGTGATTTTTTAAGAAATAAACATGTTTTTGTATCTTATCATTTTAATTTAATTTATAATCCTTGAAAAATAATTTTTAATGTAATAAATAGGTGGAAGTTTTTTGTAAGCAATAAGTCATGGTCACCCTAACCAAACATTCAGAACGTTTTGAAGGTTATAAGCGATACCGTACTACAGTTCCTGAAATATAAACCTAGGATATTTTTGTGTATTTTTACGAGTTTTGACAAATTCAAATCTAGGTTTTACAAAAAACTTCAGACCTCTGCGATGCTTCTACAGCGAGATATCGGCGATAACGTATTTTTCACCGTTTCAATGGCGCGGCCATGGGTTTGTAGTCTTACAGCTCCTAAAATATAACCCTAGGACTTTTTGAAGTATTTTTACCAGTTTTGACAAATTCAAATCTGTGTTTTACAAAAAACTTCAGACCTCTACGATGCTTTTTCAGCGAGATATCGGCGATAACGTGTTATTCACCGTTTCGATGGCGTGGCCATGAGGTTTTAGTATTACAGCTCCTAAAATATAAACCTAGGATTTTTTTGTATATTTTTACAAATTTTTTACAAATTCAATCTGTTATTTACCTAAATTTCAGGTGTCTGCAACGCTTAGTTTTAAAGATCTCCGTGGCCGCGCGGTTCTCCGCGTTTCGATGGCGCGGCCACGTTCAAACCCTTATAACTTTTTAACCATAACTTTGACAAATTTATGGTTTTGGGAATCAACTTTTACAAACTTTTACAAAAACTTGGCATAGTTTTTTTTAAAAAAAAACGCCGTGGCCGCGCGGTCGAAACGGACACACCGGCTGTCCTATAACCAAAACATTCGAAGACATGTGACATCTACCAAGTACCAATCCGTGGGCCCGCGTGCTGGGTTATAGCCCATTCTCTCTTATAAAGAGGAGGCCTGTGTCCCAGCAGTGGGAACATTAATAGGCTGATGATGAATAGGCGTATCCCCAATATATGGAACTTAACATATCTTTTTTTTCGGATGGGAAATCATCAAATTACCCCTCCCGCTCTGGGCGGAGCGGAAGGTAGTGTCAGACTTTTACTGACTAAAACCCATCCATGCTCCTTCTTAGCCCTTTGTGTTCCAGGGTCGCAGTATCTCTTTAGAACAGTCCCTTTTGCTGACATCTCTGAGGCGCGCGCGGAACACGAACGAACTGTCGAGATCTGGGTGTATTGTACACTTCTGCGTACCCCCTCAGAGCATACTGGCGTGATGTTCCGTCATGATATTGTATAAACAATGAACATCCAACCGATTGGAGCTATCACAACAGATTTGCCGTCTCTTTTTGAAGAGTTCCATTGTATATCTCCGAAGGTCAGCATCAGATCTTCACCAAATTAAAATGGGACCACCTCAGGAGTGTACTCTATCAAATGAAAAAAGAATTTTGAAAATCGGTCCACAAATGGGAGAGAAATCAGGTAACATACATAAAAAAAAAAAAAAATACATACACACGAACACATAACCTCCGCCTTTTTTGAAGTCGGTTAAAAAGAAGAAACTGACTGACTCATCTATCAACGCACAGCCCAAACCGCTGGGTCTACAGATTCAAAATTTGGCAAGTAGGTTCCTTATGTGGTCTAGGGGTGCACTAAGAAAGGATTTTTCAAAGTTCACCCCATAAGGGGGTTAAACGGGGATCCAAAGTTTGTATGGGGAAACAAGATTAGTTAGACTATTTTATTCGAAACTTCACAGGGGTGCTCCTGTTGATAAATGAGTAGAAACGGGTTTCAGGTTTTTTCAGAATTCAACCCCTAAGAGGGGGAAATGGGGTGGCAAAGTATAAAAATCAATGCACAGCCCAAACCGCTGAGTCTAGAGATTCCAAATTTGGCACAAAGGTTCTTTATAAGGTTAAGGGGTGCATCAAGAAATAATTTTTCAAAATTCACCCCCTTAAGGGTTGGAACAGGAGTCCAAAGATTACATGGGGAAACAAGATTAATTAGACTATTTTATTCGAAACTTAACAGGAGTACTTCTATCGATAAATGAGTTAACGTTTGTGTTTCAGGATTTTTCAGATTTCAACCCCTAAAGGGGGAAATGGGGTAACAAAGCCTGAAATTCAACTTAGGTATTGTTTGTATGGTGAATTGGGTTGGGTGTATTACAAAAACAACGATTTTAAGATTTAATGTGGCGGCCCTAAAATAACATCATTCCCTGTTGGGGTGCGATGGGGTTGAAATGTCTAAAAATCAATATGGGTGTCGATACCGAGATTATCAGGGGTGCTTATTACGAATGTGGCATTTATTTTGAGATCCATAAAATGGCAGATTCGACTTCTATACAGGGTTATTGTTGATTTATTGTGATGATTGTGATAACGATGATAATGATTGTGATTACGATGATGATGATTGTGATGATAATGATATTTATTATGATGATGATGATTGTGATTACGATGATGATGATTGTGATGATAATGATATTTATTACGATGTTGATGATTGTGATAATGATTGTGATGATGATGATATTTATTACGATGATAATTATTGTTTTACGATGATGATGATTGTGATAACGATGATAGTGATTGTGGTAGTGATTTTGATGGTGATTGTGATGGTGATGGTGATTGTGATAGTGATGGCGATTGTGATCATAATGATTGTGATTAAGATGATAATGGTTGTGATTACGATCATAATGATTGCGATAATGATGATTTTGATTGTGATAGTTATTGTGATAGTGATTGTGATCGTGATTGTGATTGTGATGGTGATTGTGATGGTGGTTGTGATTGTGATAGTGATGGGTGATTGTGATGATATTGGTGATTGTGATAATGATAGTGATTGTGATAGTGATGGGTGATTGTGATTACGATGATGGTGATTGTGATAACGATGATGTTGATTGTGATAGTGATTGTGATAGTGATTGTGATTGTGATAGTGATTGTGATAGTGATTGTCATAGTGATTGTGATAGTGATAGTGATTGTGATAGTGATTGTGATAGTGATTGTGATAGTGATTGTGATAGTGATAGTGATTGTGATAGTGATTGTGATTGTGATAGTGATAGTGATAGTGATAGTGATAGTGATAGTGATTGTGATAGTGATTGTGATAGTGATTGTGATAGTGATTGTGATAGTGATTGCGATAGTGATTGTTATAGTGATTGTGATAGTGATTGTGATAGTGATTGTGATAGTGATTGTGATAGTGATTGTGATAGTGATTGTGATAGTGATTGTGATAGTGATTGTGATTGTGATAGTGATTGTGATAGTGATTGTGATAGTGATTGTGATAGTGATTGTGATTGTGATAGTGATAGTGATAGTGATAGTGATAGTGATAGTGATTGTGATAGTGATTGTGATAGTGATTGTGATAGTGATTGTGATAGTGATTGCGATAGTGATTGTTATAGTGATTGTGATAGTGATTGTGATAGTGATTGTGATAGTGATTGTGATAGTGATTGTGATAGTGATTGTGATAGTGATTGTGATAGTGATTGTGATTGTGATAGTGATTGTGATAGTGATTGTGATAGTGATTGTGATAGTGATTGTGATAGTGATTGTCATAGTGTTTGTGATAGTGTTTGTGATAGTGATTGTGATAGTGATTGCGATAGTGATTGCGATAGTGATTGTGATAGTGATTGTGATAGTGATTGTGATAGTGATTGTGATAGTGATTGTGATTGTGATAGTGATTGTGATAGTGATTGTGATAGTGATTGTGATAGTGATTGTTATAGTGATTGTGATAGTGATTGTGATAGTGATTGTGATAGTGATTGTGATAGTGATTGTGATAGTGATTGTGATAGTGATTGTGATAGTGATTGTGATAGTGATTGTGATAGTGATTGTGATATAGTGATTGTGATTGTGACAGTGATTGTGATTGTGATAGTGATAGTGATAGTGATAGTGATAGTGATAGTGATAGTGATTGTGATAGTGATTGTGATAGTGATTGTGATAGTGATTGTGATAGTGATTGTGATAGTGATTGTGATAGTGATTGTGATAGTGATTGTGATAGTGATTGTGATAGTGATTGTGATAGTGATTGTGATAGTGATTGTGATAGTGATTGTGATAGTGATTGTGATAGTGATTGTGATAGTGATTGTGATAGTGATAGTGATAGTGATAGTGATAGTGATAGTGATAGTGATAGTGATAGTGATAGTGATTGTGATAGTGATAGTGATAGTGATAGTGATTGTGATAGTGATAGTGATTGTGATAGTGATTGTGATAGTGATTGTGATAGTGATTGTGATTATGATTGTGATTGTGATGATTATGAAATTTGGCACATATACAGGGTGTTAAAGTAGTCGCGTGCCATAGCTTAAGGGTAGGTTCAGTATCGTTAAAGGAACCCAGGAAAAAAAAAAAAAAAACAAAAAAAAAAAAAAAAAAAAAAAAAAAAAAAAAATATTGCAAGACTAACCTAATTTAGTACGGTCTACTAACTTAAAATATCAATCGTTTAGAATTAAAATTATTTTATTTGTTTAAATGCTTTAATTACTTACCTATTATCGAACGTGTAGGTTATCATTATCACCCGCTCTCACTCAATTTACGCGCGAGAAACAAACGGCTCGGCGCACGGCGCGCGCTCCGACGCGCGCTCGCTCTAGTGACAGCTGACTGCGGCGCGGTCGATGACCCCGAGTGCCCGCCCGTTCGGCGGTCAGTTGTTTCCGAGCCCATTAGAGTGAAATGATTTTGAGGAAAATAGAGGATTTTTATTCAAAAAAAGAAAACTTGCTTTTTTCAATGGTTTTAGGTTCTACTTATGAAATCAAAGCACTGGTTTCAAGGATAACGGTGTTCCCACTAACACCCTAATTTTAGGTTTAAAAAAAAAAAAAAAGGTACTTATTTTTTATTTTTACGGGTTCCTTTATCGATACTGAACTCACCCCTAAGCTATGGCACGCGACTACTTTAACACCCTGTATAGTTTGTAACCTGGATTAACATGTAGGACCCTATTTATCCCTTTAGTTTGATTCAGTGGGACAGTTACCGAACTTCACGCGGGCGAAGCCGCGGGCAACAGCTAGTTGCTATACAAAATCCGGGCAATCGCGTTTGGACAGCTGATAAAAATATGTCCATAGATTGGTAGTGTCAACTAAAATGATACAAGAATGTCCGGCCCGCAGTGATACTTCACATTGTCCTATGTGGCCCTTCACCAGAAAAGTGTGACAACCACAGTTCTGGGGGTACCATTACTACAGAATACAGATAGAGTCCAAGGACGAAGTCCCAGAGAATGAATTTAACTGTTTTGGATTCCGCAACGAAATTAATCAGAAAAGTACACACATCAAAAAACTTTGAGATCACTAGCCTAAGCTGATATAATTGTTTAAATTGAACTTCAAAAACAATTGAACTGTTTTATTGTTCTATATTCTAAAAACATATTTTTAAATAAAGAATCTAAAAGAAGAATAAATCACAATATAATCTATCGTAACAAAATAGATTTCGAATTTTCAAAGTGATCGCAAACTTTTTTGATGTGTATAGTGGAGGAGTAGAAAAAAAACCGTAATTTCCACTTCCCTCCATATCAGCAGGAGACAGAACGGAACAAGGCCATACTACATAAGGCAATACATTATATTATGTATATTATTCAAGCCTGTTATCCCCGAAGGGTTAGGTAGAAGACTACAACCACATTTAGTCCGGCCAAAGCCTGACTCGCCCCTTATTACATAGACACTAAACAGAACTGGCTAAATGTGTAGGTATGTAACAATTTTTGGTCATTGTATATTCTAATAAAATAGGTTCAAAATAATATAAAGAAGCAATATTGTGGTTAATAGACCATCTCGTATCGAGCCAGTGACGTGTGAAACAGATGCTGAATTTCTTATTTTATACTTTCCCGAGCCGACCTTTGGTCGAAAAGGCTTGAAAGGGTATTTTTCCGCTACAGACCCCGAATATATAAAACTCATCGAATATTGTAATGTGTTTTTGGAATTACTCGTATGTTTTATGTGCTATGTGTTGTAATTTTTAGGGTTCCGTACCCAAAGGGTAAAAACGGAACCCTATTACTAAGACTTCGCTGTCTGTCCGTCTGTCTGTCCGTCTGTCCATCTGTCCGTCTGTCTGTCACCAGGCTGTATCTCATGAACCGTGACAGCTAGACAGTTGAAATTTTCACAGATGATGTATTTCTGTTGCCGCTATAACAACAAATACTACAAACAGAATAAAATTAATATTTAAGGGGGGCTCCCATACAACAAACGTGTTTTTTTTTTTGTCCTTTTTTTGATAATGGTACGGAACCCTTCGTGCGCAAGTCCGACTCGCACTTGGCCGGTTTTTTCGGGATTGAACACAGTAGGTACCTTTTTTTTATTACAATGTGTTTTTTTACCTTCCTGTTTTTGTGAACTCATCAGTCTCTTGACCTTATTGCAATTGATTTGGGGTCGGCGCAGCATGTCTTCTTTTTCCATACCACTTCTCTATTACCTACTCTCATCTCATCAGACACCTCCTTTCTAACCATATCATCCTTCACACGGTCCATCCAGTGCCGGTTTTAGCACTACCAGCGCCTTGGGCGAGATTTCTAGCGCGCACCCTAACTTCGGAAGACTACGGTGTAGGAAAACATCGTGTAGAAACCGGCATGTCCTAGGACCAAAAAATTCGAAGACATGTGACATCTACCAATCCGCACTGGGCCCGCGTGATGGATTATATAGCCCACTCCCTCGCATAGAGAGGAGGCCTGTGTCCCAGCAGTGGGAACATTAATAGGCTGATGATGATGATGACCCTAACTGCAATTTTAAACTCATACGAAAAAAAGGCACAGGATAGGTACCTACTATACGTATAATGAAACAACCATTTATTAAAAAAATAATCATTTTATCTAACTAATAAAAAAATACTTTTCTAGCCTTTCTAGCGGCGAACTCTTTTAGGTTATCAAAGTCGATGTTTTCAGCTATTTCATTATCGATTGACAAAGTTGCCAAGTTTTTCAATCTAGAATCTAGATTGACAAACTTGGCAACGCCGCAGGCGCAGCGGTGGGTGCGGGCGCGGTAGACGTGGCGATTACGTCTTCACATTGGCCACCAGGCGTTTGCGCGAGTATGACGTAGCGACAAGTTCAAAATTTTTGAACTTACCTGACGTCGCGAGTGAATCGCGCGCTCCGTCGCTAGTTCAACGTGAATACACACAAATCTCTCATTCTCACGTGTTTGATAATGTAACGAGCGCGCCGCGCGCTCAGTTCGCTAGCTTGCCCACTACTTAAACCACAGAAAAAAATATTCCTTTTGTGAGCTTCTCTCTCCTATGTGACGCAGATGAATTTGGGTGGGTCAGCTAGTTTAGGATTTTTACGAGTAATCTGGGCGGTCGCCCACCTTCGCCCCCCCCTAACGCTGCTACTGGGTCCATCCATCGTTTCTTTGGTCTTCTAGTCTTATAGCCATCCACATTAATTATTAACATTCTCCTCACTATATTTTCCTCACTCCTCCGCATCACATGTCCATATCACGATTACCGATTACTAAAATGGAGCTATAAGCTAAGTTTAATTTCCAACAGTTTGAATGCAAGCAGTTTTTGAAGTAATTCATATCGTATGTGTTTCCTACAAAGTCTAAGATGACAACTAAAGAAGAAGACATGTTGCGTTGACCGCAAATAAATTGAGAAAAGGCAGGAAAGGCAGGAAAGGCAGGAAAGGCAGGAAAGGCAGGAAAGGCAGGAAAGGCAGGAAAGGCAGGAAAGGCAGGAAAGGCAGGACCGCAGGAGAATGATGATATATTTCTAAAAAATACCAAATGATTCGCGCCTACAAAGTGAGAGAAATGAAAACATTCAAGATTGGTTGTTTTCAAAAAAGGAATTACTGGCATTTCTCCCAATCAATTTATATCAGTAACCTTTGTTACAACTGCAATACCTCTCAGGCCACGTCCTAAATGACCTAGATATCTGTAACCTGGGTGACCTTGCATTGTGTCTCTGCCAATATTTTCACGGACTATTTCAACAATACCATTGTAGACTTCATTATTACTCTTCAACAAAGAAAGTCTGTCTCCAATGGTTAGTCTGTTAGATTTAAGTCAATAAAGTAGAGAGATATACAAAGTCTACGCCAATCTACAACAGTTGTGTCGAATTTAGGTCACGGGATGAGCACGTCTCTTCAAGTTTACGTCTATATTTAGAAATTTAAGCTTCATAACTTTTTTGTGAACGAGTATAATATTACACCTACTCACTAATGAAAAGATTTTGGTATTACTTTATTTGTATATAAGCAAGTAGCAATAATCCGACAGATCGATAATCTAGCAGCTGGTGGTTACTTGGGTAATATTATTGTATATTTTTGCAAAATTCAGATAAAATACGGGACGCCTTGGATGGCTCCCTCGCTAATTGGCGAGAAGATGCACACCATCGTGAGAAGTGGAAGGAATGGAATGGAGGCCTTTGCCCAGGAGTGGAACAAGACGTACAATCGAGGACACTCCCGCCTGACCACCACTAAGCTTATTTTTGCTTGCAATTGCAATATAGAAACGCTCTTTAGCCCCGCCCCGTTGTCTTTGTATAGAAAAAATGAATGAAAAGATACCGAATCGGCCGAACGCACTGACGACGCACGCCAAACGAGAGTTATTGTTATTTTGCGGGCTAAAGTTGACACTTTCCTAATAGGCCCAAACTTTAAGGGGGCGTGGCTCGGCGCCTCCACATGATTTAAGCGAAAAAAATTTAAACTGGTCAGGCGGAAAAGACCCCGATAGTACTAACTAAAAAAAAGATAAAATATTCACACCTATTTTCCATGGGAATAGGCAGAATCCACAGAACGGCAGCTGCTACGATCCTCATGCGAATTCCACGTTCATTATTACATCTGGCTTTCTCGTATAAGAAACAAAAGACCGCCGAAGCCTATAAATACCACTATACTATTAATAGAGCAATATTGTAATCACGTTCTCGAAAATAACTCTAACGATTTCGATGACAGTTGATATATACTTACTGGTTTACAGGGGGCGAAACATCGTCTTTTTTTTAACCGACTTCCAAAAGGAGGCGGTTCTCAATTCGATTGGTATTTTTTTTTTATGTATGTACACCGATTACGCTGACATTTATGATCCAATTTACGTGATTCTTCTTTAGTTTGATGCGGAATAGTTGCCATTTGGTCCCATAAAAATTTAACATGGTTTGGCCCAGTAGTTTTCATTTTATGAACATTTTTACTTCAGTTGTGTGGTATAATTTCATGTATGTTCACCGATTTCTCCTCCATTTGTGGACCGATTCTCAAAATTCATTTTTTATTTGAAAGAGTATACTCTTGAAATGGTTGCATTTAAATTTGGTTAAGATCTGATGCTGATCTTCGGAGATATACAATGGAACTCTTCAAAACTATATGGTAAATCGGTCGTGATTGCTGCAATCGCTTGGATGTTTATTGTTTATACAACATCATGACGTAACATCACGCCTGTATGCTCTGAGGGGTACGCAGATGTGTACAATACACCCAAATTTCGACAGTTTAGGTATGTTAAGTTCCATTTATTGGGGATAAGCCTATTACCATGACATGTATTTTTAACAATGTAAAAAAATGCATAACAAATATTTGTATAGGATATTACAACAAAAAATGGAAAATAAAAAACTTTTTGCAAAAAAATATTTTTCACTTTTTTGTGTTTTTTGAAGTCGGTTTTATTTTTTTGCAAAAAGTTTTTTTTAGAGATTAGAGGCAGGTTTAGGATGAGAGAGCGATTGTCGCAACCCCGTGCAGGGCACGCCGAAATTGTGGCGATAAGTCCCCTCTTTGAGGAGTGGCTTGAGAGACGACTCACCTTCGTCCTCACCTTCCGCCTGACGCAGGTCCTCACCGGACACGGTTGTTTCGGGAGGTTCCTGCACCGAATCGGGCGGGAGGTAACGCCCGGGTGTTTCCACTGCGAGGATCGACCGGAGGACACGGTGGAGCACACGGTGGAGGTGTGGCCCGCGTGGGCGGAGCATCGCCGTTTCCTCGAAGTGGCGATTGGCGGCGGCGACCTCTCGCGTCCGGCTCTGGTCCAAGCCATGGTCCGGAACGAGACGGAATGGGACGCCGTCACCTCCTTCTGCAAAGCAGTAATGCTAGAGAAGGAGGTGGCGGAACGTGACAGGGAGAGAACCTCACAGCGTCCCGGTCGCCGCGGGAGACGCCGCGGCCGGGGGCCACCACGTGGCCCCCGGCCACCGTAGGCGCGGGCCTGTAGACGGTGGGCTATGGGCTAGCTCGCCATCCGTCCGTCTCATGATAACAGGCCGTGTCGACGGCGCGTTCGTGTTCCACGCGCACCTCAAAGAGTCAGCAAAAAGGAAGGTGTCCGTAAGGACCGATGCCTGTCGGGGATGCGGGACTGTTCGAAAGAGATACCGTGGCCCCGGAACACAAAGGGCGATGAAGGAACATGGATGGGTTTTAGTCAGTAAAAGTCCCACAGGTTCCACTTCTGGTTGACTTTAACTTGCGTCACGGGCAAGTTGTTTTATGTAGCTCGTCTGTACACGTGCATCTATCTCTTTCTTATTTACTGTGTAAATGAAACGGAGCGCTGCGATCTATATATCTGCCAGCGACTAAGCCATGGTCTCATACCTCAGGGAAAATTAGTTTCCTGTTTTTTCACCCGAGCAGAGCTCAATTGCCCAGTTATGAAACCTAAAAATAACAGAGTTAAGGAAAATATCCAATATCCTATTTATGTTTTATAAATCAAAGGTTAAGGTCAGATGCCGCGTTTTTTAATTAAATTAATTACTCTTCGTCAATGAACCAATTTTATAACAAGCTTACTAGAAGGCGTCACAAAGAAACTAATAATATCAAAGGAAGTATATTTTTTCTTTCTGGTATAAAATTGCTTTGAGAAACCTTGACAAAGAGAACATCTAAGTTCTACTACCCACTGCTTTCCGATAAATAACCCACGCGTTACGTTATTTAAACAAAGTAAAGAGAGGTCTGCCCCGTTGGTGTAGTGGTCGCAAGGGAGCCTGCTGAGCCTGAGGTCCGGGGCTCGATTCTCGGGTCGGGCAAAAAATATTCAATAGAAATTCTAAGACGGCAGTCGCAAAATAACACTAAGTCAAACAGATTGATCAGCACATTCCGTTGGTGGGTGAATTTCAACAGGTCCTATAAAATCTTCATTTCCGTGTTTTTTTTCATCTTAAGTAAAACGTTTTTAATAAAGTTTTTGATAATGTATATATTCTTGCTTAATTTCTAGCAGATAACTTCAAAAACTAACGATATTATCAGGATTGAAAATTTCATGCCACGGCGATGAAACATGCGTGCACGGCAATGAAACAAGCGTCCACGGCAATGAAAGAACTGTGCCATGGCAATGAAAGAATCCGTCCACGGAAATTAAAAAAAATATTTTATTTAATAAGGTAGACAGATAGATATAATAAAAATGACTGTTTATAAGAGGTCTTGATTCCAACACTTGTCATCATCATTCTCTTGCCCTTATCCCAATTCATTAGTGGTCGGCGCAGCATATCTTCTTCTTCCATACTTCTCTATTTTTCGTCATCTCATCAGACACTTCCCTTCTTGCCATATCATTCTTCACACAGTCCATCCATCGTTTCTTTGGTCTTCCTCTACTCATATACCCATCCACATTCATACTCAAAACTTTCCTCACGACATGATTCATGATTCCAACACTTGTATGGGAGTAAAATTTGGGTAAGGAGATATTACAAAAAAAGAATGAGAGTACAATAAATAAACAAAGACTGTTGAATTACACTCGCAAGCGCAACACTACTTAGAGACTTTAATACTACAGTCTTTCTTTTCTTATACATACTCCCATTCTTCCTTTTGTAATATCTATCCAAATCTTACTCCCTACACAATCTGTCTGGGTTTGCCTTTCCCTCTCGGAGACAGGCATGATCAGATATATTTTTGCACTTGACAAAACAAAATAGCTTCTTCAGAAAACGTATATTGTGATCTGTAGCAAGTAAGATGCATTTTCAAAATAACAAGTAAGTACTACATTTTTCTCCTAATCATACCATGGCGATGAAAACACAAGTCACGGAAATGAAATACCTGGCCACGGCAATGAAACTAAATTGTTTTACAAGGCATGGCAATGAAATTTTTTTCATTGCCGTGTCTTTTTTTTCATTGCCATAGCAAATTTCGGCCACGAAAACCACGGCAATGAAAGCACGGCGATGAAAATCAAGGCAAAAAATATAAATAACAAAAAATCTATTAACTATTCGAAGAAATAAACACTTCACAAATTAACATAATGAGAAATGGTGTTCTATTAAATGCTTACTCATGAAGACAAACGTATTCAAATATATAGTTATACCTATCCACGGCGATGAAAGAAAAAATGTCCAGTAACATAAAAATTGAATACTTATATTTATGGCGCGAAAACGCAGGCACGTGTGTACGTCCTTCCACGTTGAGCACTTAGGCAGCACTAATTCTAATCTATGGCACTAATATGCAACGTTTAGCATACCGGGAGGGGGGACGCAAGTCGTAGGTAAAACAATATCCTTGAACATGATTAGGACACGGCGATGAACGGTAGTTCTGGGACAAATGATTTTTTATTAACAATTCGTTGTATTGTTTAAATATTTGAATAAATGTATTCCGTAACAATACATTAACTATTCATGTATCAAATAAAACTAGGTTTTAATATAAATAACCAATTGATTTTTATCAATGAGGAATAATACACAACAAGGTGAAGTGTGGACAAACACGGCAATGAAAGATTTCGAGGTTTAATTAATTTTTTTGGAGTATCCATTAATCCAATGAAATAAAATATTTAGTGCTACACATAGATTACTATTTCACCTAACCGGAAAAAAATGTGAGAACATTATAACTATGTTTTTTAGTACCGATTTCATTGATGCCACGCAATTTTCGGTCCCGGGAAATTCACTCTGGTGGAAACAGCCTGAAAATAGGTGAAGTAGTTTTTGAGTTTATCGCGAACAGACAGACAGAGAGACGTGACGGAGGACTTTATAATATGTGGTGATATGTAGGTAAGCTGATTGTTAAAATATAGCTGTCTTGAAAATATAAAAAAAAATGATTTCTTAAATTATATGTTTAACGAGCTGATGCCTGCGACCTTCGTCCGCATGAAATTATTATAAAAATTATGACTATTATATTTGAATCGAATTTTTTGTTAACAATTTCACGGGTTTTATTTTTTTGCACGGAACGCTAATTTTTTTCTTAAATAAAAGTAGCGTTGGTTATTCCTTATAACATCAGCCACCTGTCAGTAAAAATCCCGTCAAAAACGGTCCAGGCATTTGTAGAATAACAGGCACAACCAGAAAAAAATGTTATTTTATGTACTATGGGGGTCTTTTCCGCCTGACCATTTTAATTTTTTTTCGCTTAAATCATGCGGAGGCGCCGAGCCACGCCCCCTTAAAGTTTGGGCCTATTAGGAAAGCGTCAACTTTGGCGCGCAAAATAACAATAACTCTCGTTTGGCGTGCATCGTCAGTGCGCTCGGCCGATTCGGATTTTCATTAATTTTTTCTACACAAAGTCAACGGGGCGGGGCTAGAGAGCATTGTTATGTTGCGAGTGCAAGCAAAAATGAGCTTAGTGGTGGTCAGGCGGGAGTGTCCTCGATAGTACCGGATTATACTTTAATATTATGCATTCAATAAAAAAGCTCTTATGTTTTACAAAATTATACTTATTTTATTTATTTGTATGTATGTATAGACTGAATTCTTTACATTAAAAGCCAAAGCTACCCAATTATGTTTAAATTCAAAACCCTATTTTAAAATTAACCCACCAATGTCAACACTCATCCCAGTGATAAATGACCCTTAACATTTAGTTGGAAGCCAGGCCACACCAGGCTTGGACTGCAGATGAAAAATGGCTTTGGCCTGAAAAATGTCGTTACGGAAATAAATTAGCTACGGCCTTGAGGACTAATGAAACTCCATGTTTTGTGTTTTTAATAATATTCTGGGGCTATTTTGGTTGTTTGTCGTGTTTTCGGGGTTTTTGGATACTTTTTTTTTTGAGATTTCATTATCAGATGCTTCACTGAAAAGACTTATATTTTCTTGAGGAAAAAAAATACGTAGGAATGATCTTTACGTTTATTTTATGCTTTCCTTTCCTTTTTTTCGATCAATACATGTGCGAGTGAAAGCCGTTTTATTGGTTCATTAATGTTTTTTTTTTAGTTAAATATTTGCCGAATGAAATACAATTTGCACAAAAAGTCTAAAACCTGCTTTAGGTACTTACATTAAGTTTTCGATCTCGTTTTTAAATTATTTTGAGTAACAATCAAATACGTGGTATTTTTGAAAAGAGAGAAAACAAAAAAGAAATAGGCTTATTTGCCACATGCCACAAGAGCACAAAGAATTAAAAACAAACCAGCCAAGTGCGAGTCGGACTCGCCCACGAAGGGTTCCGTATCATTATCTAAACAACATTAGACAAAACGGCAAAAAAATCACGTTTGTTGTATCGGAGCCCCTCTTAAATATTTATTTTATTTTAATTCGATTGTTTATTTTTAAAGTGAATATGCTACTAAATATTCTGTGATTATTTGAAGCGCCTACCTGTTGCCGTTTTTTAATATCAAGCTTAAAACGTCAAAAAAATCACGTTTGTTGTATGGGAGCCCCCTTCAATATTAATTTATTCAGTTTTTAGTATTTGTTGTTATAGCAGCAACAGAAATACACATTCTGTTAAAAAAACAACTGTCTAGGGGTCCCGTTTTTAACAAGAAATACAAAAGAAACTCATATCTAAACAGAAAAAGAAAATTATTTTGTGTCTCATATTTACGCCAAATAGGTTCAGTAGAGCAAAAAAAAAAATCCACAAGTAGTAGTTGTATGAAGTAATTGTCGTGAGGAAAGTTGGAAACGATGGATGGACTGTGTGAAGAATGATATGGTAAGAAAGGAGGTGTCTGATGAGATGACGAGTAATAGAGAAGGATGGAAGAAGAAGACATGCTGCTACTACTACACTACTACAACAGCCCATAACGTCCACTGCTGGACATAAGCCTCTCCCATGATGGGAGGAATTTGCCGTAATCTCCACGCTTGGCAGGCGGATTGGAGATCGCAGTGATGAAAGACTAACAGAAAACGCTGCAGACATGCTGCGCCGACCGCAAATTAATTGGGGTAAGGGCTAGAGAATGTTGATGATGATAATCATGATGACTGGACATATCCACTCAAATCTGTGTGGTTCTTTCTTCAAAAGACCATCTCAGACACTAATCTGCATAGTCATCATGTGAATTGAGCAAGATTATGTCTGGACTTCAAAAGAGACTATGACCTTTGAGTTTGTTTCGGCTGTTTCTTCACAGAGTAGTCAGGTACGAAACACCGGCCCCATCTAGTTTAAAAAAAAATGACGTGTACAAGTGTTTGTAAAAACCTACTTGCAAAATAAACATCAATTATCATTTATCAATGTAGGCACTTGAAGATAAGATAAGATTATAAGATAAGATAATATTTATTTGCTAAACATGTGTCATACATACAAGAAAATAACACACTGCCGCAATAGGTACTATTACAACAATTAAATTGATTGGCACATACAGGAATTCCCAGCAATCATTCAATTATGTATTCAATTAAGGCCCTTACATCGGCATACGACAATGTATCTACGAATCTATATTGTACAGACAAACAAAAGATATTTGTACAGTTATACCCGGCCGTAAATATGAGATCGACATCTACGCTATCGCGATTGCAGAGCTTGTGGTCCTGGGGTCGATTCCCAGGTCGGGGCAAAGTGTTATTGAGTTATTCCATCTGGAATTTCTCAATGGAGTCTGGATTTGAGTCTGGTTGATGGCAATAAGCTCACTACCTACGAGGAACTTAAACGTAACTGGCAAAAACGCGTATTGGAGGTCGCATATTTATGTATGCACTGGCCTGTTCGAATAATCGTATTTAACACATGTCTGTCACTGGTTTTGAATTAGCTTGGTTACGGTTTGTTTATGTTCTAATACAATTGTAACTTGCGTGTAAAAATATTGTACCACGAATGACTATTATACTCTACCATCACCATCCCACTGCTGGTCTTATCTTTATTCCAATAACACTGCCTAATCTTTTGGGGATTAGAAGCGCGATATTACTGTTCTTAGTACCGCTGCATCGATTAAAATCATCAAGACAATCACAATAAGACGTTGCGTGAAAAATTCTCTCAGTCGGTTTACCGACTCCCGGCCCGACTATCGTCAACACGAGCATGGTCGAAAAGCTTATTGTTGCATCCAGAGCCACAGCGGTGATTTTCTTTCAACTTCCCTGTCTTACCTTATATTCCCGACCCTGCACTACTAGTCACCCGTGCACCTCATACCGCCTAACGCGAGGATATTGAACGAAAAATAGTGTTCGAAAATTTGTAAAACTTGTTCCAGGAAATACGTGTTTTTGAATAAGTCTTACAAGTTTGTGAAATAAATATTTGCCATTTAGAATCTCCACTACATTTGCAAGGCTTCTATCAGGATATTTTTTTTACTTTTACAATTTATGAGTACATTATGAACGGCCAAAGTTCAGGTAAAATTTGTGCAAAACACCAATAGATATATGTGTAACAACGGCATAATCACGCGCGAGCGTTCGTCAAAATTCTCGCGAAAAGTATGGCGGGTTGGCCACTCTTAAGAGACTGAAGAGTACTTCCATGTTTGTAGCAGTTCTACATTCATCATCATCATCGTCAGCCTATTAACCTCCCCACTGCTGGGACACAGGCCTTCTCTCTATAAGAGGGAATGAGCTATAATCCACCACGCGGGCCCAGTGCGGGTTGGTAGATGTCACGTCTTCGAATTTTTTGGTTCTAGGACATGCCGGTTTCCTCACGATGTTTTCTTCTACCGTTTTTGAGAGCAGTGGTGATGTGAACCTTAATCTCATTTAGCCTATCTCGTTATTGACCTAAAACGGAATTTGCCTAAGTCACAATACGCCGACATCTCGTTTGGTCTAGGCATAACGCGACTTAGACAGACTGCGTTATAGGTATACAGCGAGCAAAGGAAATAAATTACACAAAGTAATGCGCCTGTCTGGGTTCGAACCCACGACTTACTATTAGTAAGTCGGCGCCGCCACCACTGGGCCACCGCTGCTCTCATTAAGTCTCATTTATTTATTTAGTACAGCACCTCAGGCAGGCCAAGTAAAAAACCAAGACATGGCGCTGCGAACAATAAAGTCAGGCCAGCGCAATTTACGTCTCGCTTTGTTCATACACGCTCACACGCACACATTTACATCAAACTACAATTAAACTACGCCTCAATAAATGCACAACATGTTTACGTATCCGGCCTCACTTTTCTGTTCGCAGAGTTTTGTATTTACCTTTTTATTTGGTCTGAGTACAACACAAGCCATTGATACTAAATTATCCTGTAACTCTGTCTTCTCACACAACTACAAATATCCAACATTGTCGTCTTCCATTCATCAGAAACAAGTCCAATCCAGGGTTCACAATAATACGTTCGTATTTCCGAAGATAGACGATGATTGCCGAGGCGTATACTTTTTCTAGGATCTGTTCTGTACCTGTATGTCCCCAGCCGTACCCGAACGGGTGCGGTGCATTGTTATTTTAATTGTGTCTGTAATTGTGTGTATTCGAGTAGGGGGGAATATGCACGTTTTTTTTCTTCATTTAAATCAATAAAATACAGTACTTACTATCAACCCAAGAAAAATATTAAAAGATAAGTTCAATTATTGCTTGTCGCTTAATAATAATATTAAACTCCTGCAATTTTCTACGACAGTTCAAACGTCCGTAGCTGTCGCGGCCATGACGTCATTTACCACAATCTGCCTTGTTTACATCATTTTTTTTTGCCCTCAATAGAATAATTTTACTAATTGTATGTGCTCTAGTCAAGTAAAAATTGTAATAACAATATTATAATAAAATCTTAGAGAAACTTTAAGCTCTTTTCAAATAAAAGTGTTTTTTTGACACATAGACTTTGACGTCACTACCGGCGTTATCGAGGACGACGCGTTTTGAGACTGCATTCCGTTTCACCAAAAACATGTTACATAAAACAGTAAATTGTAAAATACGTGATGTATTAGCAACCTAAACAAGTGTACCACAATGTTTTTATGGGCCAATAATACAAGGCATTTTTAATAAATAAAAAGAGTTTTTCATCCCATCTATTCGAAAAGGACGACTTGGTTCGCCTTTAAGCACACCCAAAGTTTTTGTTTTCTATAGGAAACTTTTAGCGGGCAGTAATGAGTTTTTACTCCTCTTTATAAGTGCGCCGCAATTATCTTTGCCGCGCACTTTTTGAATTTGGAACATCTTAGTGTTCAGCGCCAAAGAAATCGAAAGCAAATATTGTTTGAATAAAGACTGGCTGGTACGACGGCCCATAGTCGCGCTGCCTGCTGAATAAAAAAAAAAGTCAAATTCAAAATGCGCGAACTACAGCCCGCGTTTTCGTTAATTTTCACGAATTGTTAGAAATTCATGGTTTTGTTTTAAAAAATGAGTAGTTCAAGTGACAGTGAATAAAATATGAGGTGCCTTTTATTACCCGACTGCGGCAAAGCCCAAAAGGAGGGTTATTTTTTCATAGTGGGTGATGAAAAGTAGAGTGTATCACTCGGGCGCAAAATATATTTTGGCTCGGGTACTTTGAATCCCTCGCTACGTTCAGGATTTTACTAAAGAATCCCTCGCTACGCTCGGGATTCTACTCTAGAATCCCTCACTTCGCTCTGGATTCAAAAAAGCGCCCTCGCCGTAAAAATATTATTTTGCTCCCTTATGATACAATCTACTATTGGATATCATGCATATTCCCTATTAGACATCACAACGATAGAAATGCAACCTAGCTAGGAGGCAATACTGAGCATTCCTCCATCAGCATTCATCCAATACGAGCGGACTAATTAAATTAATTTCGACCGTCATCACACGTTATGTCAATAACCGTATAGGGCTGCTTACCAACGGTTTAGGTGATTGTGATGACTTTTATTTTATTTTTCCTACACGAAAAAGTAAACTTTAATAACAGACACTCTCTCTTCTCTCCCTCTCTCTCTCTCTATCTCGCTCTCTCTCTTATAAGCCTGTTTTCCTATGAGCTGCCCCTAATACCCCATCTCAAAAATTCCATCTTGTATATTATGTAGATTTATTCGACATTACCCCACCCGATAATAGCGATACAAATACATAGACAGGGTGTAAAAGACCTCATCACGAAGCCGTCAACCAAGCATTCTGTACATCAAACTAAGTAACTTTACGCAAAAATTATTGCTGGGAAACGACTTTTTGTTTAGGGGTGAAAATCATGTTTTGTGGTAGAACTCAATGTAACGCACTCAACACATTGTGCTGATGGATGGATTGAATGGTACGGGGGTCGTGGAGGTGTTTAAAGTAAAAATCAAACTTGTCAAAAAGTTGGAACTTCTCGTGCTTTTCGGCTTCGTTAGGAGGTGTTTTACACCCTTTATATGCACCCATAACACAGTAAAATCCTGCTTCACGGAATCGCCCACACATAACAAAACTTACGCAAAAGAAATAATAAAACTTCGCGCACGCTTGCTAGAATTCCTACACTTTGACAGCCCTGCGGAGCCCACACAATGTGAGAGAGAAAAATGCGCTGTCGATAGCAGAACTATTGTAAATCAGAGTTGATTTATGGCTCAGGTGTACAAATACTGATAAAAAACGCTATAAAATTATGTTATTGTTGTCAAAGAAGGAAAGCAGGATTCTAGGGAGAAGTGTTGCGAAAGTATTTACAGTGCGAGAAACGGTTGTGAAATGAAGATGTCCTGGAGCTCTGATGACCTAGACAAGTGGCCATTGTTTCAATGTAAGTTTAAAGGATTCTGCTCAGTATACTGTACCATATCCATGACCGTGCTAGGAACGTGTCAGGCAAAAAAAAGTTCTTTATATTGAAAACTAGCGGATGTCACGCGGTTTCACCCGCGTAGTTCCCGTTCCCGTGGGAGTACGGGGATAAAATATAGCCTATGTTACTCAAGGTGAATGTAGCTTTCTAATGGTGAATAATTTTTTGAAATCGGCGCAGTAGTTTTTGAGTTTATTAATTACAAACATACTCACACACACACACAAAAATACAAATCTTTCCTCTGTATAATATTAGTGTAGATGTAGATTATGAGACTATGTCCAACACGGTCGCGTGTCAGGCCCCTAGCACACGGCATATTTTAAACGCGCAGACGACGCGCAGATGACGCGCGTATACACGCTTTAAACGAGATTTGAACGCAACCTTGTAACCTAAGCACACGGTTCGTCTGCGCGTTTAAACGCCGTTTGCTAACCCTAGCACAGGACCCCCTAACATCGTTCCTTTAGTCTCGCGTTTGCTGTGCATCCTGATTGCGTCCTACGCGCATCGTCAGCGCATAAAAAAAAAAGTGGAGTACCTACAAAGGTTTTAATGGACCACACTCTTACAAAGAACAAGAAGCGCTGCATTTAGCACCCTAAATTCAGGATAGTGTAATAAGCCCTTTAATGTACACTCCATGCCATGACAAAAACTATTTCCAAAATTATTCTATTTATTTAATAATTTAATATTTATTTAGAATAATAATATTTTGGAAAAGAATAGTTTTTTTTTTTGTGTTTTTGTTTTGTTTTTGTGTTGTTTAGCTGCATGCAGCTATCTTATTTAAGGTTGGTTATAAATTATAAAGGCTTTCACTACCTACACACTCATTCATTCAAGGGGCCCTTCCGAAGGTTACCGCAAACAGGACCGGTAATGTCCTCCCCCAATCGCAATGACATGACTGGTGTCTATGTAACTCTTTGAAAATGCTTAAAATAGAACATTTTGTTGTGGGTGGGTACAAATTGAAATAGAAAAGTATAAAAAGGCATTTCTTCTACTAACTTTTTGTTAACAAATGATGGCGTAGGTAAAACACTTCGATTTTGAGAGTATAAGCATAATCACTAGAGATGTGCCGACTCGGTAAAGCCAACTATCCGGCCACTATCGTAGTCGGCGACTATTCGGCAAAGAGCGCCGACTATCCGGCTTCATAGTTTCTCAATAAAATAAATGTAGGAGGAATACATTAAATAAAAAGGTAGTTGTTAGGCACTGTTGTAGGTAGTTCTGAATCGTCTCTGGTCGAACATTTGGTCGCAGAACGTAACTGACGTGTCAGGGTCGATATTTAATATGGTTGTTCATACTTGTAGTATTAATTTGCTATTTTTCGGTTAATTTTTTTTTTAATTTTAGAGGTTCCAAATCAAATCTCCGTGAGTTTTTGCCTAAACATGCATCGGGAGAATGATTATTACTAATGAGTAATTTATCTAAAATTCTATTTATTATTATTGAAGTAGAGAAAACGAAACGGGTCGCTAGTGAGTTATAAAATAGAAAACAGACTACCTATTTCATTCATAAACTTGCTCGCTTGTCGATAGAGCAAATAGTTCACCATTGTGCCGAGTAATAAATATCATGTCTGAGTGCACATCTAGCCTTGAGGAATACTGAAAGATATGCTATGAAAAACTGCTGAATATATCGCGTGTAAATACTACTTTAGTGTCGATTCTGTTGTGCACAAACTAAACTTAATTTAATCTATTGCTCTCTTTTTCTCTCTAATAAAACAAGAAAGAGACGGACGTAATTAAGAGCTGTCATATTTAGTTGGAACTAATATTTCTATTCCTGAAATCCGGCAACCTGCTCTATTTCTGCGAGGGTGACCGGCAATCCCAGGGTGGTGTTGGGTTTATCGTCCACAAGTCCCTTGTGAACAACGTGGTGAAGATCGAGAGTGTGTCGACCAGGGTGGCGTACCTTATACTCAGAATATCCTCAAGATATTCGCTGAAGGTCATACAGGTCTACGCCCCAACCTCGGCACACCCCGACGACGAAGTGGAGACCATGTATGAGGATATCTCTAAAGCCATGCATGGTTCCAAAACTCACTTCACAGTTGTCATGGGGGACTTCAACGCGAAACTGGGCAAACGAGACGGCGATGAGCTGCAAGTGGGGCAATTTGGAGTTGGACGTCGGAATCGCCGGGGTCACCAACTGGCTAGTTTTATGGAGAAGGAGGGCCTCTATATGATGAACTCCTTCTTCAGAAAGCGTGAGCACAGGAAGTGGACCTGGCAGAGCCCCGATGGTGCAACTAGAAATGAGATCGACTTCATCATGTCAACCAAGAAGCAAATGTTCAATGATGTCTCTGTGATCAATTCGGTGAAAACCGGGAGCGATCACCGCATGGTAAGAGGCACATTGAACATCAATATCAAGCTTGAAAGATATCGACTGATGAAGTCTACGCTCCGTCCAGCACAGATCCAAATCCAAAACCCCGAGAGCTTTCAGCTTGAACTCCACAACCGTTTCGAGTGCCTAGGAAGCTCAGTGGACGAGTACAACGATGGGTTCGTGGAAACTGTCCATACGACCGGGTCTAAGTTCTTCAAGGCGCGTCGTACAGATCAGAACAAGAGGCTCTCCGATCACACTCTCAAGCTCATGAAGGAGCGGCGTGAGATGATCCTGCAGTCTTCAGACGAGGCGTGTGAATATCGGCAGCTCAATAGACGGATCTCTAAATCCTTGAAGAGCGACCTCCGCCGCTTTAATACCGAGCGTATTAAAGACGCGATTGAGCGGAATAAAGGCTCCAAGGTATTTGCAAGAGATCTGGCTATTGGGCAGAGCCAGCTCACGAAACTGAAGACCGACGATGGTAGGATCTTATCCGCCAAACCGGAGCTTCTGAGGGAGATCGAGAGCTTCTATGGACAGTTGTACACGTCAACTAGCAAACCCGTCGTAGATCTAGCAAACGACCCAAGAGCTAGACTGACCCGACACTATACTGAAGACATTCCGGACGTCAGCCTGTACGAGGTTAGGATGGCTCTGAAGCAGCTCAAAAACAACAAGGCACCGGGTGATGACGGAATTACGGCCGAACTCCTGAAGGCGGGTGGAAAACCGGTACTTAAGGCCCTTCAGAAGCTGTTTAATTCCGTCATACTTGAGGGAAAAACGCCACAGGCATGGTGCAGGGGTGTGGTGGTGCTCTTCTTCAAAAAGGGTGACAATGCCCGGTTGACGAATTATAGGCCCATCTCACTTCTAAGCCATGTCTACAAGTTGTTTTCTAGAGTCATCACGAATCGTCTCGCGCGCAGGTTTGACGATTTCCAGCCACCCGAACAAGCCGGTTTCCGAAAAGGCTATAGCACCGTAGACCACATACATACGCTGCGGCAAGTTATACAGAAGACCGAAGAGTATAACCTGCCTCTCTGTTTAGCGTTTGTGGACTACGAGAAAGCCTTCGATTCGATCGAGACCTGGGCTGTACTGCAGTCTCTCCAACGGTGCCAAATCGACTATCGGTACATCGAGGTGTTGAAGTGTTTGTACAAAAACGCCACCATGTCAGTCCGACTTCAAGACCAAGTCTCAGAACCTATCCTCCTGCAGCGAGGTGTGAGACAGGGAGACGTCATATCTCCGAAACTGTTTACTGCTGCACTGGAGGATGTCTTCAAGGTTCTGGACTGGAGAGGGCTAGGCATCAACGTCAATGGCGAGTACATCACTCACCTTCGGTTTGCCGACGACATAGTGGTCATGGCTGAGACCATGGAGGACCTCAGTACAATGCTCGATGACCTCAGTAGAGCTTCCGGAAGAGTGGGTCTTAAAATGAACATGGACAAAACCAAGGTCATGTTGAATGCCCATGTCACACCCACTCCTATCAAGATCGGAGACTCTATACTCGAAGTTGTAGACGATTATGTGTACCTGGGACAAACGGTCCAGTTAGGTAGGTCTAACTTCGAGAAAGAGGTCAATCGTCGAATCCGACTCGGCTGGGCAGCGTTCGGGAAGTTGCGCGGTATCTTCTCGTCCAACCTACCGCAGTGTCTCAAGACGAAAGTCTATGACCAGTGTGTGTTGCCAGTGATTACATACGGGACCGAAACGTGGTCGCTTACAATGGGCCTCATCAGAAGGCTTAAAGTCACCCAAAGGGCAATGGAGAGGGCTATGCTCGGAGTTTCCTTGCGCGATCGAATCAGAAATGAAGACATCCGCAAGAGAACCAAGGTTACCGACGTAGCCCGAAGAATTGCCAAACTTAAGTGGCAGTGGGCAGGGCACATTGCTCGCAGAACGGATGGCCGATGGGGCCGAAAAGTTCTGGAGTGGCGACCGCGAACCGGAAGACGTTGCGTTGGAAGGCCTCCCACTAGGTGGACCGATGACCTGGTGAAGGCTGCGGGAATCCGCTGGATGCGAGTCGCACGGGACCGTTCAATGTGGCGACACTTGGGGGAGGCCTATGTCCAGCAGTGGACGTCTTTCGGCTGAAATGATGATGATGATGATGATGATGAATATTTCTATACAAATAAAGGGTGCACGTAAAAACATGTCGACTAAAAACACGGTGAAGCGCAAGGCATAAACTAGTTTGACATCTCTAACTTAATTCATAGCTATATCCGTCCTTTTCTCGCACTGCCTTTTAGTAAAAGATAGCAATAGCCTAAATTAAGTTAAGTTTGTGCACAACAGAATCGACACCATTGGCTGACTATACTAGGTGGTGATTTGTGACACTAAGCAACGAGACTTGTGTCGTGGACACCAGATAGTTGATATACCACATAGATACTTTTTGTTTGTAAATACATACTTCTTAAACATAATAAACATCCATGACTCGGAAAAAAATGTCCATGCTCATCACACAAACATTTGCTCCTCTGGGAATCTAACCCGGGACTCTAAAAACGTAAGGCAGCCTCACTACCGCTGCGCCATTCGGGTAATCATTCGGGATTCATGAAGAGAAGAGCTTGTGGCTCGACAACAACAGCCGTTTGGGTCATACCGAGTTCGAAATTGGGTATGTAATGGGTGGTCAGTGTGGTCACCCATCCAGAGACCAACCTTAACCTGAAGATCGACCCGAGCGGCTGTTATTATTTAGCCATGAGCCTCTAGTATATTTATTTATTTATTAATATAGGTTCACTAACAGCTTCTGTGTACAACAATTTTGGACTTACACACTCGCCTATTAGTATTACTGATTAATCAGCATTGACAAAAATAAGTGAATGACGAGTAAAATAAAAAATTAAAACAAAGGGCTCTAGAAATGAAATACAACAGTCAGTACTTTAATAATAAAATAATGCTAGCTTCAAATAATTTATTCCTTTTACGCATAAAAATAACTACAGGCACGTCTAACAATCATCTCTGCATGGTATCAAAAGCTCACTTAGAGGCAAAAGTGAACTCAAAGGCAATTGTCGGGAGTTACAGCATCCTGAACATCAGAGGGGAGGTTCGCAACGCAAATGTATGCCGTAGTAATTTGAGAGACGTGCTCTCGGCGAAGTTGTAAAGATGGCGGCATTATGTCGAAAATGGAGTCAAGTTTGAATATTTTTAAGCTTTTTATCAAAGCTCGTTATTTGTTTGTGTGAGTCTTGAACTAGATTTTATTGTGCACAAATGTTTTATCAATTGTTCAACCATGAACATACCATTATTACACGCGCCAACAACAGCATCACAGCGTCAGCATTAAGAGCGACATACATACGTTCTACGCGCCGGCAACACCAGCACACCGTCAGCGCTAGGAGGTGGCCTACTAAGATCTTCGCTTCATCAAGTCCCGGTGTGTACATCAATAATAGAAGACATTTTTGATATAAAGAAAACACAAAGCCTTTCGGAAATTAAGGCTTTATTCTACTTAAAGAAATTAGCTCAAATATAAGAAATTGACAATGTTATGGCATTACCATAGATATAAATCTACGTCATTCTTCCCAGCAGGGTTTTTATATCCCGCAAACATAGTCTCTCAAGTAGCCCGGCGGTTTCCGGGACCTGCTTGAATGGCGCCTTTCGTCTATGTCAGGTTCTTCCCGGGCCACCTCTTGTTGGCTTTGAGCAACCTCAGATTCTTGAGGAGTTTCAGACTCTCGCTGAGTAGCTTCTATGCCTGTAGGTGCTTCATCACAGATTCCGGTTTCGTAATTAGGTAAAGGAGCTAATTGGTTATTTGAAATGGTGGATTCCCTACCGTCAGAATATCTTATAAATGAATATGCAGCATTGGCTTGTAAAAGCTCGACCTCTTCATATTTTGACTGTCGAACATTCTTCCTCAACAGGACGGTACTAGAGGAAAATGCAATTTCTACTTAAAGAAATTAGCCCAAATATAAGAAACTAGACATGACACATTGACAATGTTATGGTATTACCATAGATATAAATCTACGTATTTTTTTACAATAAACTAGCTGTTGTATATACGCGTCCGCGTGCAATTATATTATTTGCCTCGTCCACGTTCATAGGTACATCTAATCATACACGCACGTCGGTGGTTGCGAGTACTACACATCTGATCTTTCTGAAGAACCAATAATGAGGTCAGTGTATGTCCTTCTAGGGCAGTGGTTCCCAACCTATTGTCCGCGGACCACCAGTGGTCCGCATTAGCTTAAAATATGGTCCGCGAAGGGTTAAAATGTTATTCGTACTTTTTAACCTGCACAAAAAATGCAAGCTCAACACAACGTAATTGAAAACCTATCAGAAGTGAAGTGCTAAAATTTCTTGAGCTTGCCGCGCTTGGTCTTGCAAGATTCATAAGCATTTCTACAAATTCTAGTAACTTATTCTTATTTCTGTATGAATTATTGCTAAAGTTTTCGAGCTCACTTTGATGGCTCTTGTTTCCTTCACTATCTTAATTATAAAGATTTCCATCTCAATTTCCGATTAATGTTTTTTTTTGTGTGATTCACCCCCCTAGAAATAGTGCTGTCGGTGCTCGTGTTAATCTGTGACCTTATGGTCCCCTGCTAAAGACACCAACGTGGTCCCTGGTCCTAGAAAACTTGAGAACCATTGCTCTAGGGCGTCCCCACCCGGCGTTGCCACTCACAGCTGCCTTGGAAATACCTTCTCGTAGTCGCCTTTCACACATCCTCCCCACATGACCAAACCTCAGCATACTCTTTTCAATCCTGATCACTACATCTTCTTTTAAACCGCAACGTTCTCGTACAACCTCTTTCGGAAATTTATCATTCAGAGTTACACCACACTTGCTCACATACATTATAGCAAAAACTAAATCATAGCTTTCTGTATGTTCCTTCCCTTAATCTTATTGGATTTACGTCGACGTCGATGGCTGCACTCGCCTTCTCTGACGTCATACTCTTAGCCGCTCCGACAGTATGAATGAGGGTAACTTATGTTACGAAAATATTAAATAGTAATACGTACGTTCGTACGCATTCTCGTTAACAATAATATAAAAAGATAGCAATAGCCTAAATTAAGCTTAGTTTGTGCACAACAGAATCGACACCAGTGGATATATATCTAAGTTAAGGTATTTATCAATGGGTCTTTGTTACTTGAAAATAAATAAATAGATAACATTTCCACCGATACCAAATTCCCAACCATCTCTCGATAACTGTCAGCCGTTCGTTCTTACATTGTCATTGAGAAGGGTAGAACAACGAATTATCGTCCCAACAAATATTGACGTAAAAATAAAATTTTAATACCACAAGTTTTACAAAGGGGAACTTTTGGGGTGTTGAGGGGGCATTTCATCAAGATTCTACCGTTCATTGATATTCACGGGGGAAGGGGGTGAGAGGCAAATGCGGGGTTGAATCGTGTGGGCGAGTTTAGTGGTTATTATTTTATTATTTTCAAAATCCGTTGATGTTTTAAATGTACTTCGGTTTTATTTTTCATGTAACTAACTAAATGGTTTAATTTTAATAAGTTTCTTGATTTTAATACCTATTTATTCACCAAGGGGAGTAAGGCACAGATTACTAATTGAGTGTGCATTTGAGGCCCAACGCGAAGCGGAGGGCCGTGATCCACCCGAGTTTAGTAATCTGTACTTACCCTTGAGTCATATTTACTGCTTTATACTACACTTAAGCACAAGAAGTAAAATAGTCGAGTGCAATTAGACAATAAGGTGGAACACAGTTTATAGTGGTCGGATTTTCATGGGATTTTTTTTATTGAGTTTCTAGAGGGGTGGAAAAAAAAGTAAAAAAAAAAATTTCGACGTTCGCAACTTTTTTTTTTTTTTGAATTTTCTATGAAATATTTTTTTTTCGTTTATGAATAACTTCGAATTCGGCGAATTCATATTGTAGCGTAATAGTGTGATCCACGTGCATCCATTAAACGCTAATTTGGTCTGTTTCTTTGTTCATTGTTGTCGATTTAATGTATATTTCAAGTATTTTTGAAAATTTCTATTTTCTGCAATTATTTCTAAAATATCGAATTTTAAGACTAAGATTTCTTTTGAAATTGGTAACTGATGCTTTTTTACAGATAATTGGATCAGAAAGTATTAATGAAGACCACTTTTATGAGTGTAGTGACTCAAAATTCATTCGGAAATGTTAGAAAATCGTGTATGTTAATGAAAGCATTTTTTTTCCAAATACTGCTATGAAACTCAATGTGCAAATTATTGTCATAATCCTCATTTTATTAGCTATCTAACGAGGTATAATAACTAGATAAATATTTAAGGATACTTGTTAAATATTGGTTACTGCTGAAAAAGTAAATCATGACAAAAGGTCCTCTATCGATAAGAAGTGGGAGTGGTATCGGTATCGGTATTGATATTAAATTGCACGCAGAGACCCAAGCTTGCAACTTATCTCAGATAGAAATCGTGGTTACGTTATAATTACGATAATTTTTGTAAATTTACCAGCGGCCCCATTACACCTTTGTCAGCAATAATCAACCTTTATCGAGTACCACCAATTTTTTTTTTTACTTTTTGTTATCTATGGATAGCAGACATAATAAGGATATTTTGAGAATAATATTTACGTTGACCGTCATAGAAATATTTGGAGAAAAATGGCCTTCTTTACTTTTATATAGACGATTTCCTGATAATTGTGAATACATATTTAGTCATTTTACTCGTAAACATGGTTTTCTTGAGTATTTTTACATCCAATTATCTGTGAAAAAGTATCAGTTACCAATTTCAAAAGGTAGGTGCACACAGGTCACACTATTACGCTACAATATGAATTCGTCGAATTTGAAGTTGGTCATAAACGAAAAAAAAAAAGTCGCGAGCGGCGAAATTTTTTTTTTTACTTTCTTCTCCACTCCTCTAGGAACTCAATAAAAAAAGTCCCATGAAAATCCGACCACTATAAACTTCGTTCCACCTTTTGAGTATTTCATGTCTAATTGCACTCGACTAAAACACAAAATAGCAAAAAAAGCATTTTATTAAAAAAAAAATATTGACATTGCTACAATTGTTATGTTTGTTCCGGGTAGTTAAATATTAGTTTGATACATATTTAGATCGGAACAGTTTACATCGACTGGTGCAGTGCAGAGAGTGTTATAAATCTCTCGCTCTACCGCATAGAGGTTTAAACTTTGCCGGCCATATCGTAATGTTTACCTGCTTTAAAAGTGCTAGTGGCCAGTACTTTTTATGTTAAAATTAAATCGTTTGATTGCCAACGTCATCAAGACTTTAAAAAAACAAAACGAGTTAGTAATGGATTACTATCCTGATTTTCAGGGCAGTAATGAAATTCCATACAATATAACTGCCTAAATTTTTGAGAAGGTTTAATGAACAGCTTTCAAGCCTTTTAGTGGGGTAGTATTGGTACACTTACTAAGCGAGTATAGTATAAAAATAATTAAAGGCTAGCAGCAAATCAAATACTACATTTGAATGCGAGCCTGCTAAAAAATTACTTCCCACAGGCAAGATCTGATTATGTAACTGGTGTGGTAACTGCAATTATAGGTCTGGCAAATTTTTATTGGGGTTTTCCGTCAGGAATTTCTCAGTAGCAGCCACGTAGTCTGGATTTGTGCCCGATTGATGGCATTAGGGTCGCCCCCTATAACATGGGACTTGGGAATGTGGGTGTACTATTAGGCACAACTCTGCCCAGCCTTTCAGGGATTACAGACGTGATGATGTACCGAGAGGTTAAGTTATTGTGTACTAGCTGACGTCCCGCGGTTTCACCCGCGCAGTACCCGTTCCCGTGGGAGTACGGGAACAAAATATAGCCTATAGCACTCACGAATAATGTAGCTTTCTACCAGTGAAACAATTTTTAAAATCGGTTCATTACTTCCGGAGATTACCCCCTACAAACAAAGTTACAAAGTTACAAACAAATGTTACCTCTTTATAATATTAGTATAGAAGTATAGATTACGTGTTTCTTTTGTTTCGATACTAATCATCTCGGTTCAATGGTTCCATCTCTCTTCATCGCTTCTACAACAACTCTATAGAAGCGGTTCCTTTAACTTTTAACTAACCACAATGCTTCGAAACTTAGGTTTCTAGCGGTTTTCACGCTAACTGCTACAGTCGGAATAATCCTTTATAGATAAGGGGTTTTAGTTGGTAGAATCGATCGCTGTGGCAGTAAATGTTTTTCATAATTTTATTAAGGCGACTACAGGAGCTAAATTAGCAACTCTATTTGTGGTGGTTCAAACTTCGTTTGAAATACTGTTAGAATGAAGTTCTATTCAGCTTGCACTACAAAGTGGTTGTACGTCAGTCACTGTAGTTCGAAATTAGTGTTTTTTGCGATTTACAAAAAATATATTGATTGGACTAAAAAATAAAACACTACCATGCTAATATGTTGCTTGTAGAATTATTTGCCAAAAAATCAGAATGATCGCATGTATTTTAGTATGATTTTTACTCGTTAAAAGAATTTTTTAGAGATAAGTTCGTGATTTTATTTTATCGAGTAAAATAAGTGTTTTGAAAACATAATACAACTATGTATTATGTTTTCAAAACACTACCATATAGCATAAATTCTGAAGAATAACATATATTTTTCTAGTTTTGTTTATTGCAGTGAATCATATGCTTTTTTGCATTATAAAACCCGCGTTTAGCTCATGTAGTCCCCTTAATATTAAAACGTATTTACCTTCACTTGACAGAAAATTATATGTTTTTGACTTTTTTTGCAAGCAGTCATTTATAGGTATGCCGTATGTGATCCTCATTAATAAAAATAAAAAAAAGTATCTATGTAGTATATCAACTATCTGGTGTCAACGACACAAGCCTCGTTGCTTTGTGTGGCACTAGATGGCACTGTGTGTAATGTCCAGCGATATTTATTATTTCTATATTATTATTATTATTTATTATTGAGGCAGGATCCTCCGACCAGACGGGTGTTGTGGCTGGGGGCTACAGTGTCTATTGAGACACCGACAGCAACACACAAGCGCTTACCACCTTACCACACACACAGCACATCATATTATTGAACCCATATACAAAGAATTATTTTTAAAAAAATCTGCTGTTCAAAGGCGCTTGAGGAGCTTGTGGCTAAATAACAGCCGTTCAGGTCGATCTTTAGGTTATGTCATGCTTGCCTAGGTTGGTCTGTGGATGGGTGACCACCCTTCTTTTTTTTCGGATAGGAAATCATCAAATGACTCCTCCCGCTCTGGGCGGAGCAGGAGGGAGTGTCAGTCTTTTACTGACTAAAACCCATCCATGTTCCTTCATCGCCCTTTGTGTTCCGGGGCCACGGTATCTCTTTCGAACAGTCCTGCAACCCCGGCAGGCATCGGTCCTTGCAGAACCCTTCCTTTTTGCTGACTGTCTTTGAGGCGCGCGTGGAACACTCCTGCTTGTCGACACGGCCTGTCGTCATGAGACGGATGGACGGCGAGCTAGCCCATAGCCCACCGTCAACAGGCCCGCGTAGGTGACCACCCTTACATACCGAGTTTCCTCCGTGCCTCGCAAAGAAGCTGTTGTTGGCTGTTATTTGTAGATCTTTGACAGTCGTTACAGGTAGTCAGAGGCCCAAAAAGTCTGACAACCAGACTTAACCAAGGAATATCGTATTACCCAGTACTAACTGGGTTGTGGAGGTCAGATAGGCAGTCGCTCCATGTAAAATACTGGTATTCAGCTGCATCCGGTCAGACTGGAAGCCGACCCCAACATAGTTGGGAAAAGGCTAGGCAGATGATGATGCTGTTTCCAAAAAAACTACAATAGGGCCCCATATACACGGTAAAAATGTATGGAACCACAGTTTTTTAGGGTTCCGTACCCAAAGGGTAAAAACGGAACCCTATTACTAAGACTTCGCTGTCTGTCCGTCTGTCCGTCTGTCCCTCTGTCCGTCTGTCTGTCACCAGGCTGTATCTCATGAACCGTGACAGCTAGACAGTTGAAATTTTCACAGATGATGTATTTCTGTTGCCGCTATAACAACAAATACTAAAAACAGAATAAAATTAATATTTAAGGGGGGCTCCCATACAACAAACGTGTTTTTTTTATAATAATTGGTACGGAACCCTTCGTGCGCGAGTCCGACTCGCACTTGGCCGGTTTTTTTTAATTTTCGCCGCTATTGGATCTGGAGGCGATAGTCCTCGCGCACCTGCATGAATGGCACGCCGGGGGGAAACTCCGCTGCCGCGACAAATTGTCGCTCAGCGGACAGACTTCCGGCGGGATCTCATGGCGATATGGAGAGAGCGACTGTCGCAACCCCGTGCAGGGCACGCCACAATAGTGGCGTGGTTTTACCTCCTTAAAGATTTTTTTTTAATGGTGATACACAAAACATTTGTTTTTGTTGTTTGTTTTCTTTGACAGTCGGTAGGTAATCAGAGGCCCAAAAAAAAAAGTCTTACCAAGGGGTATCGTATTACCCGGTACTAACTGGGTTATGGAGGTCAGATAGGCAGTCACTCCATGTAAAACACTGGTATTCAGCTGCATCCGGTTAGACTGGAAACCGACCCCAACATAGTTGGGAAAAGGCTAGGCAGATGATGATGATGACATAAAACATTTGTTTTGAACTATGAGCTCATATACATATATATTTTTTCACATTTATAACTTCCACTTTGTAATTTTATTTAATAAAAAAAACCTATTTTGCTTGTGATTAAATGTTTTCGATTTTTCCTTACTGCCCTTCCCTCATCTCCTCATTCATTGCCTCATCTTCCCTTTTGGTTCTCAAAGTCTCTTTTCCACCATTAGAGGAGTCAGGATAGTAATTTGTTGAAATTAGTGATATTCACTTATTTTATTGATATTCATTTGTTTTTGTAACATTTTTTTTTATTGAAAATTCTCATTAGATCCATTTTACTTACTTTTTTATATAAATAGACCTAATGAGAAAAACAATTCTCACTAAATCCATCATGGATCTGGCCAATGGATCTTCTGAGAATGATCCTTCTCAGTAGATCCATTTTTTGAAATCAGGATCCAATGAGAAAAACAATTCTCACTAGATCCATCATGGATCTGGCCAATGGATTTTCTGAGAATGATTGTTTAATTGCGCAATTTAGAATTTTGATGTCTTCATTTGTGTCATAGATGTCGCTGGTGTACCTACTATATGTACTATGTTGCTGTAGCACTTGATAAAGTAGCGCTACAGTCATCTTCTGCATTTTCCGTCATGGCGCAACTAAACAGAATCTTGATTTCGATGTATTTCGTATTTCAGGTAAAAATATAAATGCGAAAATGGATATATGGATGGATGAATGTGTGTTACTCTTTCACGCATTAACTGCTGAACGGACTTAGATGAAATTTGGTCCACAGATAGTTTATAACCTAGGTTAACACATTTTATCAACATTTCATCCCGGTGGGTGCTACGATACCGATGGGCAATTACCAAATGCCAACCGGGCGAAGCCGTGGGCAGTTATTTCAATACTTAATCATTGCCATATATATTATGTAGATCTCGGTTTATATATAATTTCTGTCTAGAGTGTCTACCCCAATGGGGTAAAGCTTGAGTTTATGTACACTGTAATATGTAAACAGTTTCCGAAGTTTTCGCAAACTTATGTTTACACAACAGACCGAACGTGGGTGCTTGCAAATTGCGAAATATTATTTCTCGAAGTAGTGGCATGGCGATGGTGGTTTGCGAAACTTGTATTATTGGATTTTCTGTACGAATGACTAACACGCTATGTTTGCAGTAGCCCATAATCTTTAATCTAAATATATAAAAGAAGAAACTGACTGACTGACTGACTGACTGACTCATCTATCAACGCACAGCCCAAACCGCTGGGTCTACAGATTCCAAATTTGGCAAGTAGGTTCCTTATGTAGTTTAGGGGTGCACTAAGAAAGGATTTTTCAAAATTCATCCCCTAAAGGGGTTAAATGGGGCTCCAAAGTTTGTATGGGGAAATAAGATTAGTTAGACTATTTCATTCAAAACCTAACAGGAGTACTCCTATCGATAAATGAGTAAACATTTGTGTTTCAGGTTTTTTCAGAATTCAACCCCTAATATGAAGAAATGGGGTGACAAAGTCTGAAAATCAACTCATAGCCCAAACCATTGGGTCTAGAGATTCTAAATTTAGCACGCGTAGGTTTCTTATGAGGTCTAAGGGTGCACTAACAGGGGTTTTTCAAAATTTACCCCCTAAGGGAAAGACACGGGAGTTGAAAGTTTGTATGGGGAAACAAGATTAGTTAGACTGTTTTATTCGAAACTTCACAGGAGTACTATCGATAAATAAGTAAATATTTGTGTTTCATGTTTTCTCAGAACTAAACCCCTAAAGTTAGATGGGGTGACAAAGTCTGGAAATCAACATGATTATTGTTTGTATGGTGTATCGGGTCAGGTGTATTACAAAAACAGTGAATTTAAGATTTAATGTGGCGGACCTGAAATACCATCATCCCCTGTTGGGGTGCGATGGGGTTGAAATGTCTAAAAATCAATATGGGTGTTGATTCCGAGATTATCAGGGGTGCTGATTACGAAAATAGCATTTATTTTGAGATCCAGAAGATGACGGATTCGACTTCTATACAGGGTTATTGTTGATTTATTGTGATGATTGTGAAAACGATGATGATGATTGTGATAATGATGATGATGATTGTGATAATGATGATGATAATTATGATGATGATGGTTTCGATAACGATGATAATGATTGTGATTACGATGATAATGAGTGTGATAACATTGATGGTGATTGTGATGATGATAATTGTGATTACGATGATAATGATTATGTTTACGATGAAAATGATTGTGATGATTATTGTGATAACGATGATGGTGATTGTGATAGTGATTGTGATGGTGATTGTGACAGTGACGGTGATTGTGATCGTGATGGCGATGGTGATGGTTTTTGTGATAGTGATAGTAATTGTGACTGTAATAGTGATGGTGATTGTGATAATGACAGTTATAGTAATTGTGATAATGATGATGATGATTGTGATAACCATAATGATGATTGTGATAACGAAGATGGTGATTGTGATGATGATGATTGTGATTACGGTGATAATGATTATGATTACGATGATAATGATTGTGATTACGATGATGATTATTGTAATAACGATAATGGTGATTGTGATAACGATGACGGTGATTGTGATAGTGATTGTGATAGTGATAGTGATTGTGATAGTGATAGTGATTGTGATAGTGATTGTGATAGTGACTGTGATAGTGATTGTGATAGTGATTGTGATAGTGATTGTGATAGTGATTGTGATAGTGATTGTGATAGTGATAGTGATTGTGATAGTGATTGTGATAGTGATTGTGATAGTGATTGTGATAGTGATTGTGATAGTGATTGTGATAGTGATTGTGATAGTGATTGTGATAGTGATTGTGATAGTGATTGTGATAGTGATAGTGATTGTGATAGTGATTGTGATAGTGATTGTGATAGTGATTGTGATAGTGATTGTGATAGTGATTGTGATAGTGATTGTGATAGCGACTGTGATAGCGACTGTGATAGCGACTGTGATAGCGACTGTGATAGTGACTGTGATAGTGACTGTGATAGTGACTGTGATAGTGACTGTGATAGTGACTGTGATAGTGACTGTGATAGCGACTGTGATAGCGACTGTGATAGTGACTGTGATAGTGACTGTGATAGTGACTGTGATAGTGATTGTGACAGTGACGGTGATTTGATGGTGATAGCGATGGTGATGGTGATAGTAATTGTGACTTTAATAGTGATGATGATTGTGATAGTGACAGTGATAGTGATTGTGATAGTGATTGTGATAGTGATAGTGATAGTGATTGTGATAGTGATTGTGATAGTAATTGTGATAGTGATTGTGATAGTGATTGTGATAGTGATTGTGATAGTGATTGTGATAGTGATTGTGATAGTGATTGTGATAGTGATTGTGATAGTGATTGTGATAATGATGGTGATAATGATGACAGTGATTGTGATTGTGATAGTGGTGGTGATTGTGATAATGATGGTGGTTGTGATAGTGATGGTGATTGTGATTATAATAATTATGATGATTATGAAATTTGGCACATAGATAGTCTATAACCTGGATTAATATTTAAGACACTATTTATCCCTTTATTAAGATCCAGTGGGACAGTTACCGAACTTCACGCGGGCGAAGCCGCGGGCAACAGCTAGTAGGGAATATGCATGTAATTTTTTCTTCACTTCAATCAATAAAATACAGTACTATCAACCCAAGAAAAGTATTAAAAGTTAAGTTCAACTACTGCTTGTCGCTTAAAAACAATATAAAACTCCTGCAATTTTCTATGACAAATAAAACGTCCGTAGCTGTCGCGGCCATGATGTGACGTCATTTACCACAATCTGTCTTGTTTAAATCTAATTTTTTGCCCTTAATATAATCATTTTACTAATTGTATGTGCTCTAGTCAAGTAAAATTTGCAATAACAATAATATAATAAAATCTTAGTAAAACTTTAAGCACTTTTCAAATAAAAGTGTTTTTTTGACACATATACTTTGACGTCACTACCGGCGTTATCGAGGACGACGCGTTTTGAGAGTGCATTCCATTTCACCAAAAACATGCTACATAAAACAGTAAATTGTAAAATAAGTGATGTATTAGAAACTTAAACAAGTGTACCATAATGTTTATATGGGCAAGGCATTTTTAATAAATAAAAGAGTTTTGTATTTCATGCATATTCCCTATTCTCGATAGAATGAGATATCACCAGGGTGCAAACGTGGTCATTAACGAAGCGTCAGAAGCCCGCACTTGGGATCCGCCAGCAAGCCATGGAACGAAGTATACTAGGAGTCAAAATTTCTGACCGTATGTAACAGTTTACTTCGATCCGAGACCAAAATCGCAGACGTTTGCAACATAGCCGCCAAATTACCACATCTCCCGCATGGCGCATCAAAATTGAGTTCCGAATAATAGAACCCGGTGACGCGGTAGTCCTAAAAGGAGATGACGTGACGAGCTGGACTCCTATCAAAAGGATCAGGCCCAAATAGCTAAAAACAGACATGAATAGAAAGAGGAAAGGGAACCCTGCAGTGGGACACATCAGAAAGCAGTACTTCTGGAACCGGCGCGTATCGTTAGGAGGTTCCTCTCTCAAGAGCCTTCACCGGTAACTCGAACCCTGTTCCCAGTACTGGTAGGCTACTATTTTTTATAATTTTAAATGTTTTTTTTTTATATTGGAATATTTAAATATGTAAATAATATGTAAGTATATAAATGACCGAGAGCAGCGGTGGCCCAGTGGTGGCGGCCGCGACTTACGAACAGTAAGTCGAGGGTTCTAATCCAGGCAGGCGTATTACTTTGTGTAATTTATTTCATCAGCACTGCTCTCAAAACGGTGAAGGAAAACATCGTGAGGAAACCGGTATGTTCTAGAACCAAAAAATTCGAAGACATGTGACATCTACCAATCCGCACTGGTGGATTATAGCCCATTCCCTCTCATAGAGAGGAGGCCTGTGTCCCAGCAGTGGGAACATTAATAGGCTGATGATGATGATGATATAAATTAATAAACGACAGTAAATAATTACATCACCTTACCAAAAGCTAGGCAGACGTGCCTTGCTTTTTTCCAACTATGAGTGAATTTCCCGGGACCGAAAATTGCGTGGCATCAATGAAATCTACGTACTAAAAAACATAGTTATAATGTTCTCACATTTTTTTCCGGTTAGGTGAAATAGTAATCTATGTGTAGCACTAAATATTTTATTTAATTGGATTAATGGATACTCCAAAAAAATAAATAAAACCTCGAAATCTTTCATTGCCGTGTTTGTCCACACTTCACCTTGTTGTGTATTATTCCTCATTGATAAAAATCTATTGGTTATTTATATTAAAACCTAGTTTTATTTGATACATGAATAGTTAATGTATTGTTACGGAATACATTTATTCAAATATTTAAACAATACAACGAATGGTTAATGAAAAATCAGTTGTCCCAGAACTACCGTTCATCGCCGTGTCCTAATCATGTTCAAGGATATTGTTTAACCTACGACTTGCGTCCCCCCTCCCGGTATGCTAAACGTTGCATATTAGTGCTGCCTAAGTGCTCAACGTGGAAGGACGTACACACGTGCCTGCGTTTTCGCGCCATAAATGTAAGTATTCAATTTTTATGTTACTGGACATTTTTTCTTTCATCGCCGTGGATAGGTATAACTATATTTGAATAAGTTTGTCTTCATGAGCAAGCATTCGATAGAACACCCATTTCTCATATGTTAATTTGTGAAGTGTTTATTTCTTCGAATAGTTAATAGATTTTTTCTTATTTATATTTTTTGCCTTGATTTTCATCGCCGTGGTTTCCGTGGCCGAAATTTGCTATGGCAATGAAAAAAAGACACGGCAATGAAAAAAATTTCATTGCCATGCCTTGTAAAACAATTTAGTTTCATTGCCGTGGCCAGGTATTTCATTTCCGTGACTTGTATTTTCATCGCCATGGTATGATTAGGCAAAGAAAACATCTTTTGTCACCTGTAATACAGGTAATACCGATTACTGACAGTACAGGGAGTATGTATCAGAAAAGAAAGACTGTAGTATTAAAGTCTCTAAGTAGTGTTGCGAGTGTAATTCAACAGTCTTTGTTTACTTATTGTACTCTCATTATTTTTTTGTAATATCTCCTTACCCAAATTTTACTCCCATACAAGTGTTGGAATCAAGACCTCTTACAGTCATTTTTATTCTATCTATCTATCTCATTAAATAAAATATTTTTTAATTTCCGTGGATTGACTCTTTCATTGCCATGGCACAGTTCTTTCATTGCCGTGGACGCTTGTTTCATTGCCGTGCACGCATGTTTCATTGCCGTGGCACGAAATTTTTAATCCTGATATGTCGTTAGTTTTTTAAGTTATCTGCTAGACATTAAGCAAGAATATATACACTATCAAAAACTTTAATAAAAGCGTTTTTTTTTTAAAAAAAAACTTAAGTTGTAAAAAAACACGGAAATGAAGATTTTACAGGACCTGTTGAAATTCACTCCTATATTGGGGTCGGCTTCCAGGATAACCGGAACATCATAAGTATTACAAGGAGTGACTACTAATCTAAGCTCTGCAACCACGTTGCTTGAGTTGGAAACAGCGTGGCGGGTTTGTCTGTCAAAGATCCGCGAATAACAGCCGAAACCATCGGCTTAACGTGCTTTCCGACCCGTGGGTCGCTTGCTTAACCCTGAATATCGACTCGTCCACTTGTTTTTACTTACACGAGCCAAGTTAAGTCACTATGCAAACTTAACAATTGAAAAGAAACAAACCTTCAACATTTTTCGAAGTTGAATAACAATTTGTTTGAAACTCGTGATTTAATTACTGAAATCACGAGTTTCAAATAAATTGTTTAACATTTTCAGTCACATGTTACTGGAACAAGATTATTTCATAACTTTGGGTTTGTCACGAACGGGCGAAGAAAACATAACGTTAATAAAATATTACAGTTAAAAAACAAAAACAAAAAAACACGCTTTATTAAAGTGTGAAAAAAGATGTCATTTTATTTCTTGTATTTTTCCCAGCTAAACCCTTTCACAGTCCGCTATCTTTGGAAGTCCGCAATATTGGATATATAGACTGACGTCCCCTAGCTTATGCATTGTCATCCAAACTTAAAAAAATAATGATTGTTTGCAAAATTTCAGCTCAATTGGAAACCGGTAATTTAACTTCCAAGATATTTTTAGATAGTAAGTTACAGGTGAAGCTAATAAAAGCGTGTTAATTTTGTTTTTATAGAAAATACAACAGGTAAAAGCAGCTGGCCCCATAATTTTGGTTTAAAGGAGAATGGGCAAGGATGTAGGTATTGAATTCACAGGTGAAAAAAAGCATAATGCATGATACTTACTATTATAATAATATAATTATGGCATTTGACTTACACAAATCAACTAGCGATATCTATCTAAAATCAAAACAAAATACTAAAATACAGATGTAAATGCTTGCCTTTTTATCGGCGTTTTAGTATCCACACAAAATTACATCAAGCACGAAAAAATATTTTTGCTTGCAAAAATCAAACGTGTGCACTTTCACTTCCGATCACTTCTGCACTCAGTATCGGTCAAAAATGGCCACCTATTAGTAATTGAAGCTCACACCTAGCGACTCTAGTTACTTATATGTGTGGGTGGCCCCGTCTTGCCCCGCGTCCCCGTTATGCGGGGCATAGGAGCATAATGGTTACGGGCATAATGTGGTACCCCATCACGCCCCGTTATGCCCCTTCGATAAGTAGATGGTAAGTCGGTACATTTACTTGGTTTCTAATTGTATTTCTTATGTTTTAGGTATGCAAGATGGTGCGATGCGAAACTATAAGAAAAAATCTACGAGAGGCAGTTGCTCTGTGGAAAGCATGAAAAAGATTAGATGATTGGATGTTCTGCCAATTCCATCAGTCGTACAAAGGAATCAAACTACGAAGAATTATCGCCTAGGAAAAACTGTTGTGCTTACTTCAACTCCCTACAAAAATGAGCTAATGGAACACAATAAAAGGTCGAAGAAGAAGTGTTCAAACACTAGATTAAAAAAAAATGCTAAAAGACAGAAGAAACATAATGCTAGAACCCCAGACGAAGACGAAGATCCAATATGCCTGTATTGTGTAGATGTATATAAGACATAATTATCTGAAGTCTTCGGAGGGTTGGGTGGGCTGCCAGCTTTGTGGACGCTGGTCTCACACGGCTTGTGCCAGTGTGGACGATGACGACACTACACACATATATGCCTGTACTGCGAAACCAAATAACGTGTTAACACGTACCCCATACTGCCCCGTTTTTGGTACCCAATACTGCCTATACCACGGGGCATAATGGGGTTTTCATAGAGTTGCAGTGTAATAAAAATATTAAGGTTATTTTACTAGTTAACGAGCCAAAATATGTGCCAAATTGTAGTAAGTTACTTTTGTGTTGTGATTATTGATTATAAATCAATATAGATTTTTGATACTTTTATAAATGGTTTCGCTTAACGTCCCCGTTATGCCCCTTTCCCCTATGGGTTTCTGATAGCCTAATAACTATAGTCTCATTAAGTTTATTTTACAATAAATTAATAAATACTATTCTATTCAAAGACACAAAAAAAAGCTTTTCAAGGAGGAAAACCTTCGCAAAACGAACCAATAATTAAATAATTGTTGGTTCGTTTGGTTTTATGAAACATACATGATATTTGATACGGGTGAGTCTTCAAATGTTATTAGGTATTTAGTCCTAAGCGACACTTTTTTAGGGTTCCGTACCCAAAGGGTAAAAACGGAACCCTATTACTAAGACTTCGCTGTCTGTCCGTCTGTCCGTCTGTCTGTCACCAGGCTGTATCTCATGAACCGTGACAGCTAGACAGTTGAAATTTTCACAGATGATGTATTTCTGTTGCCGCTATAACAACAAATACAAATACTAAAAACAGAATAAAATTAATATTTAAGGGGGGCTCCCATACAACAAATGAGATTTTTTTGCCCTTTTTTGATAATAATGGTACGGAACCCTTCGTGCGCGAGTCCGACTCGCACTTGGCCGGCTTTTTTTGCATTAACGTGTCCGATATAACGGTACGTTTTCTCCGCGCGTTCGGGCTCGACCTAATTTTATGTAATTTTTCCCATCGAAATTTCTTGAATCTTGTGTTTATAAAAACAAGTTTCAAGAAATTACATAAATGCCTTGTGCCATACCCCTGAAACCATACAAATGTCTGGCAACATTTTCAGTTTAATTGCTTATGAAATAAATTTTTCAAAACTTTTTCTTTACAAGATTAAATAAGGAAATGTTTCATCATCAAACTGGGGTTGGATTAAAAAGTTACGGAAACTACTTTTTACACAACATTTTTTAAATGATGAAATTGTAGGCCTAGGCAAGGTGGCACTGTCAACGAAACTGAAGTGCCAGCCTTTTCCTAGCCTAACCGGATGCACCTGAATACCAGTATTTTACATGGAGCGACTGCCCATCTGACCTCCACAATCCAGTTAGTACTGGGTAATACGATACGCCTTGGTAAGACTGGTTGTCAGATTTTCGGGTCACTGACTACCGTGTCAAAGATAAAATCATGATAGAAAACGACACGAGTTCAATCATCCCCATAACGTAATTAATCGCCTCTTTAAAAGCGAACATTTTATTTAAAAATACTGTATTTCCAGAATCGAATCCAATGTGATGAAACCAATCAGACACGCTGACCGATTTCAGATTGTTTTCGATACTGAAAAATGTTTATTTGTTTGGACAGTATTCTCAATGTTCGTATGATTATTTTTTCGCTTTTGTCAACGCAATTTAAACAAAAATATATGTTGAAATATTAATAGTGTGTGTGTGTATTGCTTGCAGAAACTCGGTATGTAATGGATGGTCACCCATCCACAGACCGACCTAGGCAAGCTCGGCTTAACCTTTGAATATAGACCCGTGGACTTGTTATTACTTAGCCACGAGCTCCTAATATGTATTTATACATTATAACATAGCAATCTCGTCGCCATAAATTTAGTTGCGCTTAGATGGTTGCGCTTAAAAATAGGTGCGAATACCTCGGATTGATTGTATTATTTTATAAGCACTATTAAAAGAGGTAAAATTTGCATGTAGGGGGTAATCTCTGGAATTAAATATTCAATTCTCGACGACCCGAATGGCGCAGCGGTAGTGAGGCTGCCTTACGTCTCTCAGCGTCCCGGCCGCCGCGGGAGACGCCACGGGCGTCGGGGGCCACCTTGTGGCCCCCGGCCACCGTAGGCGCGGGCCTGTGGACGGTAGGCTATGGGCTAGCTCGCCGTCCGTCCGTCTCATGACGACAGGCCGTGTCGACGGCGCGTTCGTGTTCCACGCGCGCCTCAAAGAGAGTCAGCAATAGGAAGGGGTCCGCAAGGGCCGATGCCTGGCGGGGTTGCGGGACTGTTCGAAAGAGATACCGTGGCTCCGGAACACAAAGGGCGATGAAGGAACGTGGATGGGTTTAGTCTGTAAAAGTCTGACACTCCCTCCTGCTCCGCCCAGAGCGGGAGGAGTCATTTGATGATTTCCCATCCAAAAAAAAAAAAAAAAATGATGCCTTACGTTCTTAGGGTCCCAGGTTCGAATCCCGGTAGGAGTAAATGTTTGTGTGATGAGCATGGACATTTGTTTCTGAGTCATGGATGTTTATATGTATGAAGGGTGTAAAACAACTCTTAACGAAGCCGAAAGGCACTTGTTCTCCTCGTCATTGCGAACATTTTTTTGGTCTACCTCATACCTCCTAGTTACGGAGATATTGGGGGTCAAAGTTCCAACTATTTGACAAGTTTTTTTTTTAAATAAAAGTTTTTAATGTAAGATTTTTACTTTAAACACCTCCACGACCCTCGTACTATTCAATCCATCCATCAGCATAATGTTTTGAGTGCGTTACATTGAGTTCTACCACAAAACATGATTTTGTACCCCAAAAAAAAAGTCAGTCTCCCAGCAATCATTTTTGCGTAAAGTTACTTAGTTTGATGTACAGAATGCTTGGTTGACGGCTTCGTGATGAGGTCTTTTACACCCTGTATGTATAAGTATGTATTTACAAACAAAAAGTATCTAGGTATGTAGTATGTTACATATTGGTGTAACAGGGTGATCGATTATTACGCATCGGTGTAATAGAAGGAAATAGCAGAAACGCTGACTGCAACTGACCTCCATTCCGCGCACCGCAACCTTCGCCGACATGAGATGCGACTCAGCAAATGCGTCACTAAATCATGCCACCCTAATTTCGCAATAGTTTTCATGTATCCGCGTAGTTAATTATCTCATAGAAATATTCATTCTTGGTACACACATCGACCAATTATCACCTCTTTAGAATGTAGTCCATAATTTGTAATTATTTTATAATTAAATTATTTTAAGCAAATTGGCTTTCTCTGCATCCTCCGGCTCCAGCTTACATAATTAGTATATCAACTATCTGGTGTCCACGACACAAGCCTCGTTGCTTAGTGTGGCACTAGGTGGCGCTTTGTGATGTCTAGCGATATTTATTTATTTAATTATAAAAATTCTTTTACTGGCAGAAAGCTACATTATTCGTGGTTGCTGTAAGCTATAAATTATATAAGCATCATGCATATTAGCCGAGCTATCTCAATTTTTGCGAACGAAGTCGCGAGCGAAGTGCTAGTAGGTAATAAGTTTCTATCTATTACACTAAGAGCCTTTACGAACGTATTGGTATGTGGGTGGTGTACCAAGTTAAGTAATTCCGCCAGGATTCCGATAATTCCTGGCATGCCACAATATATTAGTTGGTATTTGTGCGAATAACTGAGGAATTTTGTACTTGATATTAGCTCTAGATAGACACTTTGATGAAAATTAGCTGATAAATTATTATTTTAGAGAGGAAGCGAAGCTCTTTGTAGACTTAAGGAGGTTGCATGTTTAAAATGCGCAAGAAACAGTCAAAGGCCCATTATTTTCTTACCCGTGCTGCCAGTGGGTTTGGTAGGTACAGTCGGAGTCTTTTCCGCGTGACCATTTTTTTTTTTTTCGCTTAAAACATGCGGAGGCGCCGAGCCACGCCCCCTTAAAGTTTGGGCCTATTAGGAAAGCGTCAACTTTGGCGCGCAAAATAACAATAACTCTCGTTTGGCGTGCGTCGTCAGTGCGCTCGGCCGATTCGGTATCTTTTCATTCATTATTTCTATACAAAGTCAACGGTGCGGGGCTAGAGAGCGTTTCTATGTTGCGAGTGCAAGCAAAAATGAGCTTAGTGGTGGTCAGGCGGGAGTGTCCTCGATAGTACCTACATAAAATCAACAATCATAATCTCAACATTGAAAATCTCAACACCATAATCTCAACGATTCAAAATCTCAACACTTTAAAATAAAAAGGCATAATCTCAACATATTAACATTTATAAACATATTTTTTATCACTCTAAACAAAGCGTCAACATCAGAAATAGCAAAGTGATTTTTTTTTTAATAAAAATAAAAAATACAAAGTTTTTTTTTTCTTTACTGAAGTATTTATTTTCAGTATTATTTACATTATTTACATACTAACTCTATAATAGAAATAAAAATATTTACAAGTATCAAAAAGGGTTACAGGGCGTCGAAAAATTCGTCCACATCGCTGTTAACAGGAAAAGTGCCCAGAAGGCTGGCAGCATTGCCACGTTGGATGGCAATGCTGATTCTTTGGCCAAAAAATAGGCCCGCCCTCTGGTCACGTGAACAGTCGACCAACCGTTTGGCGATAAATAATAAATACTAAGTTATAAGCATTTTAAACTGCTGATTAGACAGAGAGATCCGATACAGCGAATGACGTCATTCGCTGCATCGACGCGCGACGTACAAAATCCATACTAAATTCCGTTTATCTAGAAAGAGATAGAAACAAAAGTTTAAATGCTTATAACTTTTGTGTTGTTTGGCCGATTTATGTCTTGTTTTCGCTTTTTTATCATTATTTTTATAGTACTTTATAATTCCGTAAAGCAAAAAAATGCATATTTATTCTAAAATTATTTACGATTATGGTGTTGAGATTATGATTGTTGATCTTATATACCAATCCCAGTGGTACCAAGGGTAAAAAAACCGTTCACTGGGTTGCTTGGTGGTATTACGGGAAGATTTTTTACCCGTGGTACCACTCGTAGTAACACTGGTGGTACCATGTGCTTTAAACCCGTAAGCCGCAACCAGTACACCGCCCACCACACGCCGCTTACGTCTCTTCGTCTCCACTGGCCCAAAAAATTACGAAACATTTCCTCTCTTCTGATCCACCGTTTCCACTAAACCTAACGGAGACGAGAAGTTTAAATAACTATTTTCAGCTTGTCAAATTTTGAGAACCGTGACTTCAGAAAGACATTGTCACACAGATAATTTAGTGACACAGACGAAACACTACAAAACTTTTTTGAATTTCTACATGTCATGTGGCAATCAGGGACAGTTACATAAATAAATCTATTCATACAAATAATTATAATTGAAGTGTCTGATTGTAATTTCAAAATAACAGCTTTTTACTGAATTCTTATAAGTATACTTATAGGGAATGACAATTTTAGGCCCCCACTTGCACATGGAATTGGTTTCCATAAAAAAATTGTCCATATTTTTCCCATGTGTTCCACGTCTTCATTAGTCTGTGCAAGTCAGCAACATTTTTTCGAAAATAATAAATATTGAAACGACTAAATTAGTGAAACTTGAACAAAACTTAATTTCTAAATGTTGCCTTTACAAAAAAAAAAAAAAAAATTATTAATCGGAATAATCAGTCATATTTTTTTCACCGTTCATTATCTGCCAAGCAAACTTAATTGTATACATAATGAATCACAGTAATCCCCTTTTGTAATTATTATTAATTCTAGTTTTGAAGAAGCTAATGATAAATTAATCGATCTATCGATTTTTTTGCACTTTTTATGGCAACACAAAGTCTAACTTGTCAGCTACCGGAAAACGTTAATGTCAAAATCATTGCTTGTTTGCAACTCCATTGCGGCGACTTGTGTTTATTTATTGCGGTTTAAATGGACTACTTTTGCCCATGAATACTACTGACTCCGACGATTCTCCCATACCTGACGACCACGGCCTGATTAATTATGCTCGTTAATAAATTCAAATAATGTATTATGTGATATTTAACATAACCAGTACCTGCAAATCTAAGAATCTTAAATAACATTTCAATGCAAAGTTATTTGTAAATCATTTATTTTACTAATTAATTATTGGAATTGTCCCCTATTATTATCATTAATCTTTATATGTGTGCACAGTGGGCCTAAATTACTATGGCGACTTGGCATTCCCCTTTCAGAAATGATTTAAAATCGATAATATTTTCGACATAATGAAAAAAAAAAAAGAAACTCATTTTTCTCAAAATTTCATTCCTTTCCACCACTAAAAAGCAAAAGTGGGGATATTACAACTGCACAAAACAGCCTAGATAGGTAGCAGTTAGCACACACATACAGGCGGTGCATGCACGCACACAAGTGCATTGATTCCCACTAGGCTTATGATTTAGGAAATTTTTAGGACACCTTCTATTATTATTTTATTTTATATTTTTCTACAATGATATTTAAAATGCACTTTTGGTTTGATATCTAGATCTCTGCTGCTGGTCATTGAAAACTAACCCCTGTATACGGTAATTATAACAAACAAGAAAACTATTTTTGCAATTTTTGTCTGTCTGTCCGTATGTCTGTCTGTTTTTTAAGGCTAATTTCCGAATTGGCTGGACCGATTTTGACGGGACTGGCAGATAGCGAATGTCAGAAACTACTTTTATTTTAGAAAAAAGACTAGAGTTCAGTGCAAAAAAAAGATCTTGAGATTGCTAACAAAATCAGATTAAAAAAAGGAAGTGATATTTTTATAATAATTTCACACGGACGAAAGTAAAACAATAAAGAAGGTAGTTTTCTAAATAAATAAACGTAACTATCCGCCAAGAATTGGAAAAGGATTGACATATTAATTTAAAAGGAATATCCAAAAGAACTAGAAAAAGAACGTAGCTACCTATCTGGTAATATTTCTTTTTTTACCTTTTGAGGTACGGAACCCTATAAATGAAAAAAAAAATCCTATCATTACAAACCTATATTTGGATCATCATCATCATCATCAGCCTATTAATATGTTCCCACTGCTGGGACACAGGCCTCCTCTCTATGAGAGGGAATGGGCATATCATCCACCATGCAGGCCCAGTGCGGATTGGAGATGTCACATGTCTTAGAATTTTTGGTTCTAGGACATGCCGGTTTCCTCACGATGTTTTCCTTTACCGTTTTGAGAGCAGTGGTGATGAAATAAATTACTCAAAGAAAATGCCTGCCTGGGTTCGAACCCACTTACTGCTCGTAAGTCGGGGCCGCCACCACTGGTCCACCGCTGCTCTTATATATTTGGATACAATTTTTTTACTCTAAGGAGAGTGGGAGTAAGGAGGCAAATCAGTGACATTTGGCAATGGATGCCAAATGACACCGATATTCATTCAGATATTCAACCATAGAAAGATATCACACAACCAGAGTTACTTTCGCATCCAAAATAAAGGGTGTAAAAAGACTCTTAACGAAGCCGAAAGGCACTTGTTCTCACCATCATTGTGATCATTTTTTTGTTCTAGACCTGGGAACCTTCTGGTTACCGAGAATTTGGGGGTCAAAGTTCCAAGTTTTTTACTTTTGAGTGCGTTAATTGAGTTTTACCGTAAAACGTAATTTTTCACCCCAAAAAAAAGTCATTTCCCAGTAATAATTTTTGCGTAAAGTTACTTAGTTTGATGTACAAAATGCTTGGTGTTATACGTCTTCGTGAAGAGTGTGTTTACACCCTGTATACTAACTGACCCAAGCAACTTCGTCTGCTTCACATGTCTTAAGAGAGAGGGAGAGAGAGCAAAAGTGCCCACGCGGTACTAGATCATTATTTTGCTGCGGAGTTATTTTAAAACCGTAATATATCCTAAGATATTTATTGTAATCCAATGATTTAAGGGCAATTTTGTTATATTAGTATGGAAGCATGGAAGAATAAAATATATTAATAGGTAAGGTATATCCACGTGAAAGCTTTGTAACAAATTAGATCAGAATCTGTTCAGTGGTAATAGTTGAAAGATATCGGGTTACGGAGAAAGGAATAGTAACAATAAACAAGACGAACAGAAGGTAGACTTTACTACTTACTACTTTACTTTCAATTTCAAGGGATTTCGTTTTTTTTCGCACGGAACCCTAATCCTTTTTCTTAAATAGAAGTAGCCTTAGTTATTCCTTGTAACTAACTGCCAGTAAAAGTCCCGACAAAATCGGGTCAGCCGTTTTGGAGATTAGCCGGAACAAACAGACAAAAAACAGAACCAGAACCACTATTTGTAGGCTATAAGTACAAATAATTGTTCCGTGCGGGGCTCGAACCCACGATACGCAGCGCAGCAGTCAATTACTCAGCCACTGCGCCAAACGTGCTGTCGTCGTGACATTTTTGCCTATCCCCCCTTTTATTTATTTATTTATTTGGATCTCCAAAAAAAGATATGCACAGATACAATAAAATTCACAGTTCTACAAAGGTTCTTTTAAATGTGTTCCTTCAATTAAGGGAGACCACAGCATGCACATAAAACTAGGTGTTAACACAAAAAAAAATGAAAATAATATATATAATTCGAAAAACAATATAAACACCAAAATAATAAAAAGCATTTGATGACAAGAAATCATACGTATTAAAATTAGAGTTGTATTAAAATTGAATTACAATATTAAAATCAAAATTAAAATAAAAATAATCAAATTTAACTCTTTGTGGCATGACAATGCATGCATTCGAGTGCACCGATCAAAATGAACGCGAAAGTAGCATTTTAGGCGATTTGAGGCTTTGATTAGAACACGCCCTTAGAAACTAATCCAACACTCAGTAAGGTTATGTTTTACCGCTTATCTTACAAAGATAAAGATATTACTCATCGATTCGATATTGATCTTCAAGATGCTGTTTTATCTTAACTCTAACGATAAGATACGTTGAAAAATTCCAATAGTAATGTCACAACTCTTGGACAATTTGGACATGTGGTCTCTGGTGCTGTTTATTTCACTATGTGCTTCAGTGCAAGGTTTACCCAGAATAGACCCGCTGGTGTCCACCAAAGCTGGTCTGATTAGAGGTCTGCAGTTTGGAGATGGGTACGCCCAATTCTTGGGTGTGCCTTATGGGGTGGTGGATGCGAATAATCCGTTCGGGGTGAGTTTAATTTTTTTTTTTTTTTATGAGGTAGCACCACAAACAATCTTTCACTTTTGGCCTTAACTTGGCCTCATCGAAGACTTGTATTAAAACTAATCGTAAATTTTCCCGACACATGTATATGTACCTACATAATAGGGTATATGCATACATTTACTTTTTTTTATTTCGATACCGAATGTTAAAGTACTATAAAAATAATGACAAAAAGCAAAAACAAGACATAAATCGGCCAAACAACACAAAAGTTATAACCATTTAAACTATTGTTTCTATCTCTTTCTAGATAAACGGAATTTAAAATGGGTTTTGTACGTCGATGCAGGGAATGACGTCATTCGCTGTATCGTATCTCGCTGTCTAATCAGCAGTTTCAAATGCTTATAACTTAGTATTTTTTATAGATTAAAAAAATAATAATTTCACTTTACTATTTCTGATGTTAATACGCTTTGTTTAGAGTGATAAAAAAAATCATGCATATACCCTATTATGGTATAAGGTATCTTTCTAACCCACAAGTAAAAGAATTAATTTAAAGTTTTATGACTCTTATCATTATTTTGCTGCCCTTGTCACATTCTACTTGGGGTCGGCGCAACACATTTTCCACTTCCATTTTCCCATATCAGACGATACGGTATCATCAGTCATAAAAATAAAACATACCTAAACTTTTTCACAGCAATCAAAACCACATCCTGGCTTTGACGGGATCTTCGAAGCCTACAAGTCAAACGCCTGCCCTCAAGTACAGAACAATGTCGCTATCGGTACCATCGACTGTCTCACCTTGAACATCTACGTACCAAGCATTGCTGACTCTCGACACCGCTTGCCAGTGATGGTATGGATACACGGAGGGGGTTTCACCAAAGGCAGCGCTGGAGGTGATGGCATCTCACCAAACTTCCTTCTAAAACACGACGTCATTGTAGTAGCAATCAACTACAGACTTGGAGCTTACGGTTTTATGTGCCTGGACATCCCAGAAGTACCAGGAAACCAAGGACTCAAAGATCAAGTCCTAGCTCTAAGGTGGATTAATGAGAATATCGAAGCTTTCGGAGGAAATTCCAAAGAAATTACCGTGTTTGGTGAAAGTGCTGGTGGCGTTTCTGTAAGCCTTCATCTTTTCTCTTCATACGAAATATTATTCAAAAGAGCAATCATTCAAAGTGGTCCTGCCCTAACACCCATTTGGACAAGAGTATCTGATAATACAGCTCCTATTAAACTGGCAAGAGAATTAAATTTCAATACTACAGACGTACATGAAGCTCTAGAATATCTTTCAACTATAGATGCACATACAGTAATAAAAGTAGCAAATGACTTAGCCGATCCATATTCTTTCCAAGGTAATAATATTCGGACTATACCATGTATAGAGAAAGAAATTGAAGATATTGAGAGTTTCATAACAGATCATCCGAGGAACATTGTAACATCAAAAGCAAGAACAACTCCTGTTATTATTGGATATAATAACAACGAGGCAGCTATCTCACTTGCACTCGTAGGTGACGAATTTTACAAAGATTTTAATTTTGGACTCTTTAAGTTTAGCATTTAATTTTGATAACGATCTAGATGAAGCTGTGGATGCAGTTAGGCACTTCTATATCGGAGATGAAGAAGTTACTGTTAACGTTAAGGAGGGTCTTTCTGATTTTGTATCAGATGTTTCTTTTGGTTATCCTACTCACAGAATGGCAGACCAACTTCTGAAAAATGGTGCTAGTTCTGTGTACCGGTACATTTTCTCGTACAGTGGGGGTAGAAATTATATGAAAGTACCTCTGAATCTGAATACAACGGGAGCTACCCATGCTGATGAGCTTGGTTACTTGTTTGATTACGTTATGCTTGGTGGAGAGACGACTTCCGAAGACCAGCTCATGATTGATAGGATGACAACCCTTTGGACCAACTTCGCTAAGTTTGGGTGAGTATGTTTCTTCAATTTTGTACACCCACCACCTTAATTTTTGTCTCTCGAATCTTCTTGACATGTGAATCCACATAAACTGATAAAGTGTGTGGGAGAGCTGTTTTTTTTCCGCGATCTAAAACCGGTTTTGTACAGCTTTGATGACGGTTCTGAGGAATAGATGTGGCGCAACCCTTATATTGATCACTAAGAAAGCTTGTTCGCAGACACAGCGGTGAACGGGCCGTGTCTTTTTATGTTACTGGAATTCAGCAGCGTCCTGTGAGACTGCCGATCCCAAAATAGTACAAAAGAGGCTAGGCTGATGACGATTTACTTTCAATCTTTTACAATGTATATTTATGTGGAATATCGATGCAAATCCAAAGACAGTTCATGCGAGACTGGTTTATTGTTCTTGTACCCACATCACAATATATTACATTTCCTCCCTCACAAGAAATAGATACTTAATTAAGTTACAACATTTTAATTTCAATTTTAACTTATCCGAACTAAAAAAATAAGTGTTACAATTAAAGTTTTAATACCTTCAAAATGCTTAAACATAATACCTACCTACCTACCTCTTCCTTTTTATTTTAGTTTGACATGTTGCTACAGAAACCATATATTATGCACTATACTCTATTACGATAATTATGACTTAATCCTAAGGTTAACTAATTAAAAAAAAAAAACGGTTGTACTTAAAAGTAATTAATCAAACATCTACCTATACGTATATTATTGCCAACACGGCTTTTATACCCACTACAGGTTAATACACCCATGATTAAACTGCTTTAATCAGTATTTGTAATGTTTTTGTTTCTATGTCTATTATTGACCCAATCCCCGGAAGTGGACGGTTCAGCCGCGTAATCGCTTTGAGTCTCATGTATGACGGGCGAGTCATGTGAAGTCTGACGTGATGCTGATGACGTCAGCGGTGAATTAGGTGCAGACTCCCATGTTTCGTTTTCAGTGTTTACCGGTTGATTATCAGTATCTGTCATAATTGGATTAGAGTACCGTGTGTGTCTTCGTAATGGCATTATTTGATCAATATGTTTTCGGTGTTCCCCCTGATCCGATCTTACCTTATATGTCACTGCTCCGGTGCGCTCAGAGACCTCTCCTTCCATCCACTTGGGATTGTTTCTCGAGTAATCTCGAAACAGCACTCTGTCTCCAAGCTGGACCTCTCTGTCTGTACCTTGAGCATGTTCAACCTGCTTGGTCTGCGCCGTTTCGACCGCATCCGCAGTGTTTTTGCGCAGCAAGTCCAGGCGCATGCGCAGTCTCCGTCCCAGCAACGCCACAGCTGGCTCGCGCTGTGTGCTTGTGTGTGTACTGTTTCTGTACACTATAAGAAAGTTGTTTATTGCTCGCTCGATATTCTCACCTTCAGAAGCTGCTTTTTTAATTACTTTCTTGACTGTTTTGACGGCGTTCTCGGCGGCGCCGTTGCTCGATGGATGGTAAGGGGCTATTAGTATATGTTTAATTCCGTTGCGGGTTAAAAATAACTCAAATTCCTGGGATCGAAATGGCGGACCGCCGTCACTCACCAAGCACTTTGGAAGCCCAAATCGGCTGAAGCATTCTCTTAGTCTGTTTGTTACTAAATTAGCCGATGTGCCGGTCCCCATCAGAAAAACTTCAATCCATTTTGAGTGCGAGTCTAGTATCAAAAAGTAGTATTTACCTTGGTACTGTAGAAAATCTATATGAAGTCTCGTCCAAGGTTCCGAGGGCCATACGTACGGTACGGGAGTGTGTCGCGGAGGTGCGTCCATCTGAGCCCGGCAGGCGGCGCAGGAGGCGCCGCGCGCCTCGATGTCGGCGTCCAGACGTGGCCACCATACGTAGCTGCGCGCGATGCTCTTCATGCGCACGACGCCTACGTGCCCCGCGTGCACTTCCTCCAAGATCTGCCCCCGTAGTTGCTCCGGCACCACTATCCTGTATCCCCAAACTATGCACCCGTGATCTATATGTAGATTTTCACGTCGATGAAAATATGCCTTCTCTTCTTCTGAATCGCCTATGAGAGGCCATCCACTCATTATGTAACCGTACACTTTACACAAAATTTTATCTTTTGTAGTCGCATGTGCTACGTCTTTGTGACATAAAGGGAAACTGTCCTCAACAAAATGTAGATATGTCGCGTCGTCTTGGTCCTCCACCTTGGTTTTCGGTAAAGGTAATCGTGATAACCCATCTGCATTACTGTTCATTTGTGACTTTACAAACACGATGTTAAAATCATAAGCCGCCAGGCGCACAGCGTATCTCTGTAGGCGGCTGGCTGCAGTTTGCGGTATACCCTTTTTAGGCCCGAATATATAGCTTAAAGCTTTATGATCGCTCCGTAATGTGAAATGCCTACCAAAGAGAAATTGATGGTGCCTCGTGACTCCGTATACAATGGCCAACGCCTCCTTGTCTACCTGGCTGTAGCGGCGCTCGGCGTCGTTGAGCGTGCGCGAGGCGCAGCACACGAGTCGCTCACCGCCGTCGGGGTGGCGCTGCGCCAGCACGGCGCCCAGACCGTACGCGCTGCTGTCTACGGCCAGCACCAGGGGCAGCGCCGGTGAGTAGTGAGCCAGCACCGGGTCACTCGTCAATCTTACCTTGATCTCCTCAAAAGCGGCATTACAGTTCCCCGACCACGCCCATTTTACTCCCTTTTTTAAAAGTGCGTGTAGTGGATGTAAAATCATACTAAGATTGGGTATAAAACGTGCATAATAATTAATGAAACCCAATAAAGCTCTTAACTGAGACACATTTTCGGGGATGGGCATTTTCGTTATGGCATTAACTTTTGATGTATCTGTATAAAGACCGTGTTTGTTAATTCTATATCCCAGGTAACAAACCTCATCTTTTAGAAACTCACATTTAGAAAACTTTATTGTTAATCCAGCTTCTCTTAATCTAGTGAGTACCGCCCGTAAATTTTCCAAGTGATGAGATTTATTCCTGCCACTCACACAAATGTCATCAATAAAAGCTACCACATATTGTAGACCATTTAAAGTATCGAAAACTATTTTTTGAAATTTTTCAGGTAGGCACTTAAGTCCGAAAGGGGCCCTGCGGTATACAAATGTCCCTACATGCGTAGTTATCGCTGTAAGCGGTTGCGAACTGTCTGACAATTCAAGTTGCATAAATGCGTTTATGAAATCTAATTTACTATATTGCTCCCCTCCACTTAACGTTGCAAATAACTCTTCAATTTTCGGTAATGGAAAATGAAAATCTTTCAATAACTTATTCACGGTCACTTTATAATCACCGCATAAACGAATAGACCCGTCCGGCTTAATAATTGGCACAATAGGAGTTCCATAATCGGATCTGTCTACCTTGTAAATTATACCTTCGTCTTGTAAGCGTTTAAGTTCATTTTCCACTGGCACGCGCAGCGCAAGTGGGAGGGGGCGAGACTTACAAAATACCGGCGTGTTATCAGTCAAGTACAGTGATAACTTATGTTTATAAGTACCAATTCTTTCAGTAAATACTTCTGGGAATTCTTGTTTCAATACTAAAACCACAGGATCTACATTTTCTTTTAAATGAAATAAATTTAAAGACTTTAATTTAAGTTCACGCATCCAGGTGCGTCCAATAAGCGGGGGTCCGCCGTGCTCAATAATAAACAAAGGCAATAATATGGCGTCCTCTGCGCCTGCACAACTTACTTGCACCGAGACCCGGCCTAACGGTATTATTGCGTCACCTGTATATGATTGTAATTTAATATTATCTTTTTCAATCGGTAAATTAGAAAGATGGTGGTTATAGAATAATTTAGATACCGCCGATATCTTGCTGCCCGTGTCGATTTCAAATAGTACAGTTTGATTCTCAAGAATGAGTTCACAATAATAGGGACCGTCTTTTACATTTTGAACTGACCGACCTTTAATAGTATACAGTCCTTCGAACTCCTCACCTCCTGACTCCGACGAATCTGCTTCAATGAAGTTTTGATATTTAGAACCAGACTTGCCCGCACTCACATCATTTTTATCACATACGGACCCCAAATGGCCCTTCACTTTGCACTTGTCACACACATACGACTTGTATCGGCACCTGTGCGGCGCGTGACCGTCCCGGCCACAGCGCCAGCACCCTTTGCGTCGCGGAGCCACGCCGTCACGACCGGCGGCGCTGGACTGCTTGTCCACGCTCACCCGGTGCACCCGCTCGCCCGCGTCTGCCTGGAGTCCCGCCGGCCCGGCTGCTGCCCACGGCGCGGCCGGCGAGCGCGCCACGGCCTTAGCCGCGTGCTGCTCGGCCGCCTCCAGCGCCAGCGCCAGCCCCACTGCCTTCTTGTAATCGAGAGTGGTCTCCGCAAACAAGCGAGACCGAATCTCTTCGCTACGAAGACCCGACACGAATTGATCTCGAATGTTCACTTCCAACTGGTTCTCAAAATTGCAATAGGTAGCCAAGTGTTTCAAATTTTGTAAAAACACTTTGATATTTTCGCCTTCACCTTGCCGCCGCTGACGAAACACGTGGCGCTCTGCTATTTCTGATCTTCTGGGTTCCAGATGATTTTTCACAAGCTCGACTAACGTGGTAAAGGTTTTATGCTCCGGATTGTCTGGAGCACACAGATCACACATCAATCGGTAGGTCGGCGCTCCAACATGCGTCACCAGCGTGGCCACGCGCAGGTTATCTTTTATGTCGTTTAACAATACGAATTGTTCCACTAAACGCACATATGCTGGCCAGTTTTCACCTCCATCCAGATCAAATACGTGGATTTTTCCGATCGGCATCTTGATATTTTAATGATTTCTAAAATTACTCGTCGCCACTGTGGAATATCGATGCAAATCCAAAGACAGTTCATGCGAGACTGGTTTATTGTTCTTGTACCCACATCACAATATATTACAATTTATTATTATTTTCAGAGACCCTACGCCTTCGAAAACGGAGCTGCTTCCAATCAAATGGGACTCCATTACGAAGACAACGCATCCATACCTAGATATCGACCTAGACCTTACCCTGGGAGGTAGACCGTATCACGACAGAATGTCATTCTGGGACCTGTTCTATAAACTCTATGATAAGTACCAGATCTGACCTGTAGGGATTCAAATAATAAGTCAGTGGATGAAAACAGATGTCATTTATTTATTTAAAAAAAACCGGCCAAGTGCAAGTCGGACTCGCGCACGAAGGGTTCCGTACCATTATTATCAAAAAAAGGGCAAAAAAATCACGTTTGTTGTATGGGAGCCCCCCTTAAATATTAATTTTATTATGTTTTTAGTATTTGTTGTTATAGCGGCAACAGAAATACATCATCTGTGAAAATTTCAACTGTCTAGCTGTCACGGTTTATGAGATACAGCCTGGTGACAGACAGACGGACAGACGGACAGACGGACAGACGGACAGACGGACAGACGGACAGACGGACAGACGGACAGACAGCGAAGTCTTAGTAATAGGGTTCCGTTTTTACCCTTTGGGTACGGAACCCTAAAAAAGAAATTAAAAAAAATGTTGATTGTCTATACAGCGTGTTTCCGGACGATATCGATAAACTTCGACCGGTCATTGTACTCATCATTATGAACAAGTTTTACTGTGGGACTAAACGCTGGATCGTGAAAAAAAAAATGATGAAAAACGGAATGTTAAAAATCTATAAAAATAATGACTAAAAGCGAAAACAAGACATAAATCGGCCAAACAACACAAAAGTTATAACCATTTAAACTTCTTTCTACCCCTTTCTAGATAAACGGAATTTAGTATGGATTTTGTACGTCGATGCAGCGAATGGCGTCATTCGCTGTATCGGATCTCTCTGTCTAATCAGCAGTTTCAAATGCTTATAACTTAGTGTTTTTTAAAGATATTAAAAAAATAATTTTACTTTGCTATTTCTGATGTTAATACGCTTTGTTTAGAGTAATAAAAAACATCATGCATATACCCTATTGTAGGGAACTGCTGCTGATTTTTTTCGTGATTCAGTGTTTGGTCCCTTATTAAAAGTTGTTCATAATGATGAGTGCAATGACCGGTCGAAGTTTATCGATATCGTCCGGAAACACGTCGTATATTCAATAGGATCTACAAATTAGAGGTCCCAAATCATGAAATCAGGTTTCCGTGAGTTTTTGTTTATCAGGAGAATGATTATTACTAAATAAATAAATAAGTTATTGAAATTCGTTCTATTAGTAATGAAGTAGAGGAAACGAACTACTTGTAACAAGTAATTGTTATTTCAAGCAACGAACGGAAAACATATAATTTCAACGAGCAAAACTCGCAATTTCGCGTTTTTTTGTAAAATGTCTCTTAGAAAACTAAGTAACTTGCAATAGATTTCCTTATACTCAAAGTACTTACGGGATAATATCCGTGGTTGAAAAACCGTGAAAGTCTTAAACATATTTCCTTATGTGCAAGAACAGAAAAGATAATTTGCAAAAATTGAGGATCTTTGTAGATCTCGATCTCGATCTCTTTCGATTTTTTGGATCTTTGTGTTTGTTTGTTGTTCTTAATAAGTAATTATTTTGTTATCAATTTATAAAATAAACAAATCTTCTATTAAAATATTCTCACACATATTTTTGAACAAAACAGATGTTAACTTTAGACTTACTTAGCCAAAAGGCTATCTCTACTCGAATGCTTTGATTTCTTATGTTTTCTTATTCAATGAAACGAATCATTCTTGTTGTTAGGTTACTATACCCGCACTACGCGCCTGAGTCTAGGACTCTGCTGGTGACACACGTCACCACGTACCCTTGAATGCATATAATGTGTGCGTAGGCACTACCTACTAGGACCAAAAACCAAGACCTTAGGAGCTTTATTTGTTTATATTTCTTTACAAACCATAAACCCTTACAAACTTTATAATTATTTTCTTGTTATACATTTCTTAACACTATTAACATAATATTTTACTATAGTCTGCGCCAGATAAGTAGAAATAAAAGGTCATTGCTCTTTCCTTAATTTCTCTGCGTAGGTACCCCGACAATACATTATGAATCGTTTTTTATGAATAGAAAAAGTCAAGGATCACGATAAAGATAGTTTCGGGATAAGTTTGTGTCATTATTTCTGTTTTCAGAATTATGTATTTGAATGAATGTATGCGGGTTAATGACCTTTATTTTCTACTTATCTGGCGCAGACTATAGTAGAGTATTGCTTTTACTTTCAGTATGACCTATTCGAGTAATTCACAAAAGGAAATTAATGTGACTCACGATGCCACGCTTCAGGCTACGGCGTAGCTCGTAGCCCGTAGCTGTCTGTCTAGCTACGAGCTATGGGCTACGAGCTACACAATCATAGTCTTCAGTTCTACACTATGTCCATGATAATTACCTATCAGAAATCTTGACTATATTCACACACGGTAATTTTATCCCGGCTTTACTCAAAAAGAGCCTTTTCGTTCCTTCCAACCAGGACCAATTTCGTTTCTTTTTATTTTATTTTTATTTCTTTTTGTTTAATTGTTATTAGTTGTACCTGCTTTTAATTTTACCATTTTAATTTGTGTGTTTTGTCCTGTGCGGGCTAATAAATGTTTTTTCTTTCTTTCTTTCTTGTCATCATCGATGTCCAACGCATTTTTTACCGAGTTGAAGGTCCCAGCCAGCCTTGGTGTAGTGGTTGCAATCGACTACTAAGCATGGGGTCCCGCTCCCGGATGCGATTCCCGGGTCAGGCTAATAGGGTATATGCATGATTTTTTTATCACTCTTGACAAAGCGTATTACCATCAGAAATAGCAAAGTGAAAATATTTTTTTAATATCCATAAAAATAATAAGTTATAAGCATTTCAAACTGCTGATTAGACAGAGAAATCCGATAAAGCGAATGACGTCATTCTCTGCATCGACGTACGAACTCCATACTAAATTCCGTTTATCTAGAAAGAGATAGAAACAAAAGTTTAAATGGTTATAACTTTTGTTTTGTTTGTCCGATTTATGTCTTGTTTTCGCTTTTTGACATTATTTTTTATAGTACTTTAACATTCCGTATCGAAATAAAATATGCATATTCCCTATTGTTATTGGGTTTTTCCATCAGAAAATTTTCAGTAGCAGCCACAGAGTCTTTATTTTAGCCCGGTTGATGGCAATAGAGTCACCCCCTTTTACATGGGACGAACAAAACTGCAGAAATGTGTGTGTACTAATAGGTACACCTCTTCGGGGACAATTGAATATTGCTATTCACCTATGGATAATGGACCTTCTGTTCTCCACATTTTACTTGTAACAATATCTACTGCGTGTAGGCGTACGGCTTAGAATTCAGTTTATGCATTCCATTGTCTTGTCTGATTCGATATTTTCTAATAATAGATCGGATTACTGATATTATTGGTATATATATATTCAGGTAGAAAATTGTGGTTGAATTATAACGTGAATTTACCGGAAGATTTGAAGATGCAAAAAAGTGGTACGTTACTAACCTTAGAAGAACATACACGGGTCATATTGATGACTAGCTTATAGCCGCGGCTTCGTCTGCGCTCAGTTCGATGATTATCCCAAGGGATTTTTGCGTTAAAGAGTAACAAACATCCATCCATCCTCACAAACTTTCGATTTTTTTTATTAATATAATACAGGGTGTAAAAGACCTCATCACGAAGCCGTCAACCAAGCATTCTGTACATCAAACTAAGTAACTTTACGCAAAAATTATTACTGGCAATCGACTTTTTTTTTTGGGGTGAAAAATCATGTTTTGTGGTAGAACTCAATGTAACGCACTCAAAACATTGTGCTGATGGATGGATTGAATAGTACGGGAGTCGTGGAGGTGTTTAAAGTAAAAATCTTACATTAAAAACTTGTATTTAAAAAAAAACTTGTCAAAAAGTTGGAACTTTGACCCCCAATCTCCGTAACGAGAAGGTTCCCAGGTATGGTGTAGAACACAAAAAATGATCGCAATGACGAGGAAAACAAGTGCCTTTCGGCTTCGTTAAGAGGTGTTTTACACCCTTTATAGTAGGATTATTTATAGACAGTTTGCGTGAGTGCAACTCGCACTTGGCCGGTTTTTAAACTTAATCCCTTCATAGTTCAGTAAATCAACAAAAGTTATTTACAAATTTTCAATAAAAATATATTATAGTCATCGAAATATGTTAAATAATCACGTTTTATATTATCAGAATTGATTCCTGGATGTAACACTTTAAACTCCACTGTATCATCATCAGCCTATTAATTGTTCCCACTGCTGGGACACAGGCCTCCTCTATGAGAGAGAATGGGCTATAAATCCACCACATGGGCCGTCTTGTCTTCGAACTTTTGGTTCTAGGACATGCCGGTTTCCTCACGATGTTTTCCTTCACCGTTATTGAGAGCAGTAGTGATGAAATAAATTACACAAAGTAATGAGCCTGTCTGGGTTCGAACCCACGACTTACTGTTCGTAAGTCGGGGCCGCCACCACTGGGCCACCGCTGCTTGACTGTATAGAAAACTACGTAATATTCCGGATACATTTCCATGTATTTATTGTAAAAAGGATTATTCGATTTTTTCGTTGAATTGGATTTATGTGCACCGGGATAATTTAAAAAGTCAGATAAAATTATATCACTACATATTATAAAACAAAGGTCTCCGCCCCGTCTGTCTATCTGTTCGCGATTAACTCAAAAACTACTGCACCGATTTTCATGCTGTTTTCACCAATGGATAGAGTGGTTCTTAGTATATATATAATTTGTCAAGTTTTTGTATACACTGGCTAAAATATAATGATATTTGTTAGAGGTGTCGGAAAAAAAATAGCCGTCTGGGAGCTTTACTTTTGGTCGTGATAACCGACATGGCAGGCATGGCATGGCAGGCGAAGCTACGTGCATCAGCTAGTGAACCTATAATAGTACACTCGCATTTCGTTAGATCAGAATAAGTTCTAAACAAATACAGATAGCCTACCATGACGTCAGCAATATTGTTTTATTCTTATTCCAGTGTGGGAAAGAGATGGCGCTAGACACCCTGCATAGCGCTGTGGCTATCCCTCACTGGAATGACAATAAAACAATCCTGCTTTAAGGCCCTTCTAACCCTAAATTTAGCAACTCTATTTGTTGTGGTTCAAACTTCGTTTAAAATACTGTTAAAATAAAGTTCTAATCGGCTTGCACTACAAAGCGGTTGTTACGTCAGTCACTGCGGCCGAATAGTGCGAAATGAGTGTTTTTTTGCGATTTACAAAAAATATATTGATTGGACCAAAAAAATAAAACACATAAGACCTGCTTTATAGTTAGTTCAGTTAGTATGCAAAGTTTCATGATCTAATTTGAAGTACTTTTTGAATACTAGCGGTTTATTGTTCGATTCGGAGGTAACTTTGGATTTTTTTCTATCGAGAAAAGTTCATGGAATCGTGTTTTCGTCACACTTAGTACTTAGCATTAATCCTCAACTTTACCATATATTTATTTCAAAATTGATGCTGCAGTATTTTAGGCGTAACGGAGGATCATGCTAAGCCATTTGAGGGAGTATAGGCCCTTAAGACGTCATGGTAACCCCACTGGCGGGCGTGATGTTGAGTTTGCGTAATCATCATATTCCAGCCCTCGCGCACGTTACTTGAAGTCTCTCTCTCTTCTTTTTATTTATTTATTTGGTTCACCAACAATTGTTTACACTAATAAACTTGTGTAACAATCACTTACAGGTAAACTCTGCATGCACACAAAACGTTGTCGTTACTTACAAAAAAGATAGAAATAAACAAACTTAAACTAAATTAAATTAAAACAAAAAAAAAACAAAATTAAAACAAATTAAACTAAGTTAAAACAAATTTAACTAAATTAAGACCAATTAAACTAAACTAAATTAAAACAAATTGAACTAAGTTAAACTAAAAATAGGTAATAATTATGTAGCTTTTATTCACAGTGAGATAACGCAGGGCTAAGAAACTCATTGTTCAGGGAGATACTTAAAAGAAACATGATTTTAATTTGCCAAAACCGTCAAAATGGAGGTCGATCTGATCGCTGTGACTGTTCACAACCCTGCAGAACCTCGCGTAGGGAGAGTTTGCACCCAGAACCGTTCTTCTCTGCGGAGGGCAGAGTGGCGTTATAGGACGGCGAGGAATTCTTGAGGGGGCACGGAAGTTAAAATTATTTAATATTTGCGGGCAGTCGATTTTATGGGCCATAACCTTTGCACACAAACATTGCGTCATTCAGACGTCGACGTTGGTCCAGAGAAGCCATGTTAAAATGTTTGAGCCTATCACTATATGAACGTATTTTCTTGGAAAAACCGCTAACATAGGCCAGGTGCCCCAAAAAACGTTTTTGTACACGTTCAAGACGCAATGAGTGAGTAGCATAGTGTGGCCGCCATACCACGCTACAATATTCTAATTGCTTCGAATCAGGCTATTATAAAGGATGATTTTTGTTTTGCAGCTTTTAAATATTTTCGTATTTCTGATAACAAAACCCAGCATTTTGGAAGACTTCTTCACTATATTATATATGTGAGGGATAAAAGTTAATTTCCGATCGAACATAACACCTAGGTCTTTTATCGTGTCCAATTCCTTTATTTTTTCTTCGTCAATATAATAATCCTGGTCAGTGACATGATGTTTCCTGGTAAATTTTATATGGTAACATTTGCTAGGATTTAGGAGCATCTGGTTCAATTGGCACCATAACACCAATTCATTCAAATCGTTTTGTAATTCATAGGAGTCTTGCTTAGATTTAACTATTTTTACGAATTTTAAATCATCGGCAAACATGAAAATTTTACAGTGGCGGAAGCAGCTCGAAATATCATTAATAAAAAAGTTAAATAAAACTGGCCCCAAATGAGACCCTTGTGGCACACCCGAAGATATGTGTCTGACGGTTGATCGAAAGCCATTGACTACTACAAAGAAAGTTCTATTCTCAAGATACAAACTAAGCCATGAGAGTAAAGTACCAGCGATACCATAAGTTCTTAATTTGTCAATGAGAATTTGATGCGAGACCCGATCGAACGCTTTGCTGAAATCTGTATATGACATCAGCTTGATGGCCATAGTCTATTGCTGTCGTCAATAACTCAGTGAAAAGTGTAAGATTCGTATTTGTGGATCGAGACTCCACAAAGCCATGTTGTTCCTCGCTTAAATAAATTTTAAGGTGATTTTGAATGTGAGGGCAGATTATAGACTCAAAGATTTTACCTAGGGTTGATAAAATTGAGATGGGTCTATAGTTCGCAACCAAGTCCTCACTGTCGGATTTGTGGATGGGGACGACCTTAGCTTCCTTCCACTTTGAAGGGAAGAAAGACTCCACTAGACAACGACTTGTTAAAAATAAGTAACAGAGGCGTAACCAGCTCATTTGCACACTCACATATAAATATTGGTGGTATGCCATCCGGACCAGCACCTTTGTTGCAGTCTAAACTTTTTAACTTTTTGTATATGGCTTCGCTGTCGATAACTGGGTTGTTTAAAGATATGCTACTTTTTTGAATATTATTAGTATTTGTTGTTTTGTGGGTATTGCAACTGTTTTCAGCAGGGCTGTATACAGAAGAGAAGTAAGAAGCAAAAAACTCACATATCTCCGTTCCATCTGATGATGTAACTGTCCCATCCGTCATAGATAAAGGATACGAGCTGGTTCCGCCTCGTTTAGTTTAAATGTAGGTCCAGAAAGATTTAGGGTTCCTGGTTAGATTGTGTTCAAGATGTTTTAAATAATTATTATAGCAAGTCGTAGCAAGTGCATCACAGCGTTTACTGATTATCTTCAACTCTATCTTGTCCAATGGGTTATGGTAAGTATTATAACGTTTCCTAATCTTATTTTTTTGCGTTTAGTATTTTAATTAGTGTTTTGTTAAACCACGGGGGTACTTACTATTTTTGGGTATTTTAATGGGAATAAATCTCTGAATAGCACCATTAATGATGTCATAAAAAACCTGTATCATATCGTTAACGTCATATTGTCCCTCAAACAATTCCTCCCAGTCCAGTTCTTTTAGGTATTTTTTAATCGGTATATAGCTTGCTTTACGGAAGTCACATAACTCATTTGCAATATTATATGGAAGTTTGGCTTCTTTTTTAAGACAAATATTTATATCTAGGGGTGGATGATACTGATCGATATTACATAAGGGTCCAATACTTTGACTAACATCACACAGTGGGTGGTCAGTTAACACAAGATCTTCTTCTCTGTCAACCGTCACACTATCATTTACTTACTCCTTTTTCCTTCATATCATTCCTCACACAATGCGTCCATCTTGTCTTTGGTCTTCCTCTCTCTCTCCACCTATCAACATTTATATTATTCATTACACTTTTACTCACTCTTTTTGGGTTATGTACCGACTAGCTGACGTCCCGCGGTTTTACCCGCGTAGTTCCCGTTCCCGTGGGAGTACGGGAATAAAATATAGCCTATAGCACTCACGAATAATGTAGCTTTCTACCAGTGAAACAATTTTTAAAATTGGTTCATTATTTCCGGAGATTACCCCCTACATACAAACTTACAAACAAATGTTACCTCTTTATAATATTAGTATAGATGTAATCGCCAAACCCGCCAACAAACGGCCGACAAACTGTTACGCAGTTTGGTGGGTATACAAAATATTTGGTCCCGATTAAATGATTTATTTATTTATGTGTGAAAAAAAAAAATGAAAATACTTTTGACCTGTACCAGAAATAAATATTTCCTACGTCTTACCTTATTTACACATTTTTTTCCGTAGGTGTCGTTTGACAATATTATAAAGGAAAGTATCCTACCTGTTGACAACCTTCTTGGTATGTTATCTTAGTTGTCTATTTTTGATTTTGTTTCAAGTGATTTTGTCAGTGGTCTTCCCTTCAACACATTGTATAGAATATTCCTACTTGCTTATTAGATTTATATTACCATTACTTGGTTTTATTGCACCACACCTCATAATCCCATACAGTCCATTCCTATCGTCAACATTTTTGGTCCTTCGACGGTTTTATTTCATATACATTTTGTCATTTTCACATCGGTAAGTACCATTTTTAGCATTACGACATGAACACGCGTAGTAAAACCAAAGCCTTGGCAATGTCATCTCATAGTATCGTAGTATCGCCCGTGATTCACCTGTAGAACCTTCAACAACCACTCACGAGCCCGTAGCGTCTAGAGTTAGTGCCGGTGACGATGCGAACAGCATGCGCTCTGCGCAGACTAATTCTAGCGCTTCATCCACCACGCTGAAAGCACGCAAGGCCGCCGCGGAAGCCGCGTACAAGCGCCGCCAGTTCGAAAACATGAAGGTGCTACAGCAGCAGCTCGCGGAAGTGGAGGAGGCCGAGTACCGCGCGGAGATTGAACAAATTGAAGCGGAGGTTGAAGGTAAAAGTAGGCGAAGTACTACGAGTCAAAAACGAACGCAAGAATGGGTAAGAAGTATTTCTACAATTCAAGTAAACGAAGGAAATATACCAAAAGAGGTCTCACAGCCTGCTCATTTATCAATGAACCCTCAGGCTGCTGCTCCATTATTAGCAGCATACCTCGATAATCAGGCAGGTTTCGTTCCCCAAGTACCCGGGCTGGCCGCCACGGTGTTGCCACCCTCTTATACGGGCTTGGAGGAACAGCGCCACAATATGTAATAATGAGTTTTCTCCCTTGCTTTTACAAGCAGTCGCAGACACTGCCGCTGCAGCGAAGTCTTTGGCTGTCGCACAGAATAAAACACAAAAAACAAAAATAGAGCTTTTCGCATTTACTGGAAATGCGTCTCAGTGGCTTCAATTTAGAAAACTTTTTGACACTACTAAACTCTCATACACCCCCGCAGAGAATGTTGCGCGCTTACAAAGCGCGCTCCGTGGGGCCGCACGCGAGTCCGTCGCGTCGCTGCTCATCTCTGCAGAGGACCCGGAGGAGATCATGCGCGCCCTCGAGCGAAGCTTTGCGTGCCCTGAGATGATTGTCTTCGGTGAGGTACAGGTGTTGAAACAACTGCCACGGCTCGGTAATGACCTCAAAGAAATAGGTACCATTGCGAATAGAGTCAGAAATAGTCTTTCTACGATAAAATTACTCAATCATCATGACTATTTACACTCACCAGAACTTTTTCACATTATACTAGGTAAATTAAACCCTATGATGAAAATGAGATGGTCTGACTATGCGTCAGAGGTATCAAACCCTCTGTTATCAAAATTAGAAGTTTTGTCCGAATTTTTAACTCGTGAACATGAGCGTTATATTAAGTTTGCTTTGTCTCCTGACTTAAGTCTTTCGCAAGCTACACATCAATCGCACGTGATTCAGTCTGTCAATAAACCATTAAAACGCGAGAACATTCATTCTGTGTCACACAATAAAATTAAAAGTAACGATAAAACAGAATGTGTTTATTGTAAAAAAAACCACAACGTTAAAAACTGCGACGAAATTAAGTCTTTGTCAGTTGACGAAAGATGGCGTTGGTTACGTGAGAACAAGATTTGTTACAAATGTCTTAGGCGTGTTTCCCATCAATGGAAATCTTGCAAAGTAAATCCTTGTGGGGTCGACGGTTGTTCTTTTCGCCACCATCCTCTTTTACATGGTAGGCAGGATACGTTAACGTCATCGCCTGCATCCGAAAAGCAGTCGTTTAACAACACTGTGTGTGCAGCTGCGTCTCTTAGTGACGTTCCGTGCACGTCACCCTCATCAGCCGCCCCGCTCGCGCTCCAGCCAATGGAAGAAAAGGTAACGGTTTCTAATACAGGTATCCATGAACATTTCAAGATGTCATCACAAACCAATGCGTTTTTAAAAATAGTACCAGTTGTTGTGTCTGGTCCAGCCGGCGACTATGAAACATACGCTCTTCTTGACGACGGCAGTACAGCGACATTGATTGACTCAAACGTGGCTGCTCGTATAGGGTTATCAGGACCGCAAGAACTTATAACTATCAACGGTGTCGGTGGTTTACAGAAAAGTACAAACATTTCATATGTTAATTTTTACATACAGGGTAAACATGAAAATAACAAATACTTAGTTAGTCGTGCTAGGGCTATGCAAGCACTAAATTTAAGCACACAAACACTGTCCAACCAAATGGTTGAATCATACAACCATTTAAAAGACTTAGCTCATTTTCTAATTTATAGTGACGCTGTACCGACCGTGCTTATCGGCGCTGAGCACTGGCATCTATCGATAACTCACGAGGTCCGCACTGGACGCCGCAATGAGCCTGTCGCTTGTCACACTTTGTTGGGTTGGACATTGTATGGAGTAGCTTCTAGTAAAACTAAACCAGTCGTATTTATTAACCACTGTCAGTTAGACCAAGCCGAACTATCGGAATACGAACGTTTAGAACTTCTCATAAAAGAGCAGTACAAACTTGATTCACTTGGTATTTCCAAGCGTGAGACTCTTCATAGTAAGCAGGATTTGCGTGCTATTGAGATTTTAGACGCGACTACTACACGTTTGCCAACTGGTAGGTACGAAGTAGGACTCCCATGGCGAGATGACATTCAGTCTATTCCCGACAGCTATCCTCAAGCTCTCTCACGTTTCTTGAGTCTAGAGAAACGCATGCTCCGAGAAACAGAGTTTGCTGGTCCTTATAAACAGTTTATTGATAATATGCTTACTAAGGGATATGCGGAGGAGTGTGATCCTACCACTTACTATCGTAATTTTACTGGTCAAGAAAATCTTAATAATATAATCAGTCTCAATTCAGGGTGTTCTAAACAGAATGCGCCCTTTTCGACAACAAATCGTCCTGGAGCAGTTTCTAGTTCTAATTCTAGTATGAGGATTAGGTGGTACTTGCCACATTTTGGCGTGTATCACCCACAAAAGCGTAAGCTTCGGGTTGTTCACGATGCGGCTGCTACGAATCAAGGAGTGTCTTTGAATTCCTTGCTTCTCCAGGGGCCTGATCTATTAGAGAACTTATTAGGTATTCTTTTTAGATTCAGAGAGGGCCGTGTCGCAATGTCTGCTGACATTAAGGAAATGTTTCCTCAAATACGAATTCGAGAGCAGGAAAGGGACGCATTACGGTTTCTTTGGCGTGATGTTCAATACAAAAATACAAAGCCTATAAAAGAGTATCGTATGACTGCTGTTATCTTTGGAGCGTCGTCCAGTCCATTTACTGCTCTGTACATTAAAAACAAAAACGCCAGGTCTCATCAAGATTTGTATCCAGAAGCAGCCAACGCTAGTGTTTATAGTTGTTATATGGACGATTATCTTGATAGTGTGGACGACGTCACCAAGGCTGCGCAGCTGTCATCTGATATAGTCACTATCCATCGAAACGCCTGTTTCGAAGATCTCTAATAATCAGGAAGCGTTACGTCTTATTCCAAAAGAATTTCATGCCGCACAACCGACTGAAGTGAAACTTGGTAATAATTCCACTATTATAAATAATGTCTTAGGCGTTTCATGGGATCCTTTATCAGATACTATAGGTTTTAGGACCGGTTTAGAAAGTTGTAGGTTTCAAGGCTCTTTAAATAAGCGAAAAGCGTTGTCTCATCTTATGAAAATCTATGACCCGTTGGGATTACTTGGGCCAATCGTTGTTAAGGGCCGAATCCTACTCCAGGAGGCCTGGAGAAAAAATATTGACTGGGACACACCATTTCCACCCTCAGAGGTTATGAGGTGGAGTGAATGGTTAGAAGAGCTCGTTGAAGTATCATTTTTTAGTATTCCACGCTGGTACGCTAATGAAAATGGTGAACCTTTATACAGGGAATTGCATGTGTTTGCTGATGCGAGCAAGCTTGCCTATGCCTGTGTTGCTTTTTGGCGTTTTACGTATGCTAACGGCATCGTCAAACTCGCCCTTATTGCCAGTAAGGCGAGAGTTTCGCCATTAAAACCAACATCAATTCCACGCTTAGAGCTGCAAGCTGCTTTGATTGCTTCTCGCCTTGCTGTCACAATCAAAGATTGTCACAAAAAGAAGCCCATGCGCACATATCTGTGGACGGATTCGAGAACCGTTCTTGGTTGGCTGAGGAGCGATGCACGAACATTCAAGCCGTTTGTGGCTCATAGAGTCGGGGAAATAACCGAAAATTCATGCGTTCAAGTTTGGCGATGGGTCCCAACCGACTTGAATGTTGCTGACGATGCCACTCGTATAAAGCCTCTGCACCTGAATCCCAACCATCGATGGTTTTCGGGTCCTTCATTTCTTTTAGAGGCCCCAGAAGATTGGCCTGTAGAACCAGCTGGCCAGCCTATGGCTCGGGAGGAGTATAAACGTTCTCCTGTGCTTTTGGTTGCTCATCTGGTTGCGACAGTAGATTTCAGTCGTTTCAGTGACTGGCTTCGTTTGCTCCGCGCTACTGCTCGCGTTTTGCAGGCTGCGGCCAAACTCCGTTCATTTTTGGACCGTACTAGACTCACTGTCCCTAACACCGATGTTAGAGACCGCCATTGTGCAAGTTTACCTGCGTCCACCACTCTATTATTGCCTTTGTCAGCTGAGTTAATGGAAGCCGCAGAAAGGCATATCCTGCAACGCCTACAGGCAGAAGCGTTTGCCGAAGAAATTCAGTGCATCGATCGAGACGAAACGATACCCAAGTATAGCCGCTTGTCAAAGCTTTCACCAATGATGGGAGAAGATGGTTTGTTAAGATTGGTCGGAAGAATTAGAGCCGTCGAAAATGTCAGCTCCGATGTGAAGCGCCCGATACTGTTAGATGGTCGCCACCATGTCGTCCGTTTGTTGGTGCAATATTTCCACCGCAGAGCTGGTCATGCCAATAATGAGATGGTAATTAATGAGTTGAGACAAAAATATTGGATTCTTCGAATTCGCAGCATCGTCCGGAGTGTAGCCAGCCAATGTTTGTTCTGCAAGATAAGGAAAACAAAGCCAATGAATCCAAAGACAGGAGATCTCCCGGCACAAAGGCTTGCTCACCATCGCCGTCCTTTTACATTTACGGGCTTGGATTATTTTGGCCCCATCTCTACTGCAATTGGCCGAAGAAGAGAAAAACGTTACGTTGCCCTTTTTACCTGTATGACTTCCAGAGCCATTCATTTGGAGCTGGTGCATTCCCTCTCTGCTGATTCTGCAATTATGACTTTGCGTCGCTTTGTTGCAAGAAGAGGAACTCCTGACACAATATATTCGGACAATGGCACGTGTTTTGTTGGTGCAAACCGAATTCTTCGTGATTTTTACCAACCTGAAGTCGAAAACTTTGCTGCCAATAGAGGAATAAAATGGAAGTTTATTCCTCCCGCCGCACCATTCTTTGGTGGATGTTGGGAGAGGTTGGTGCGCAGCGTGAAGGTGGCTTTAAATGCCACTTTGGAAGAACAAGCCCCCAAGGAAGAGGTCCTTATAACTCTCTTGTTAGAAGCCGAAGCGATTGTCAACTCTAGACCTCTGAGTCACGTTTCGGTTTGTCACGAGGACCAAGAAACATTAACTACATTTCATTTTTTGCTCGGCACGTCATCTAATCAAGTTCTACCTTCGACTCTAGACGACCGGGATTTATTAAGAAGAGCGGACTGGCGAAAAGCTTTAAGATTGGCTGATCATTTTTGGCATCGCTGGGTCAGAGAGATTCTGCCCACTATGCAACCACGGCAGGTCGGGGACAGCAGAGAACCAGCTTTGAAAATTGGTGACATTGTATTCATCGTGGATGAGAACATGCTGAGAGGAACTTGGCCACGAGGCCGTGTTTCTGGAACTTTTCCCGGCAAAGATGGAGTAATTAGAGTGGTGGACGTAGCTACCTCAGGTGGCATACTTCGTCGGCCCACCAAGAGGATTGTCAAGATTTCCACATAGGAGACCCATTGCATTATTTTGTGCACTATCATGCACAAGGGGGTGGAATGTTGACAACCTTCTTGGTATGTTATCTTAGTTGTCTATTTTTGATTTTGTTTCAAGTGATTTTGTCAGTGGTCTTCCCTTCAACACATTGTATAGAATATTCCTACTTGCTTATTAGATTTATATTGCCATTACTTGGTTTTATTGCACCACACCTCATAATCCCATACAGTCCATTCCTATCGTCAACACTACCATATTTGATTTTCGAAGAAGTCTGTTATTATGATGTTTACTAGATTTTTTTAGGCTGGCGATTGTCGTTATAAATATCGTCTTACTGCGAAAGTTTGCGAGGATTGATGAATGGGTGGAATGGTGTTTGTTGTTGTACACGCAAAAATGACTGCACTGATTTGGATGAAGTTTAGCTCATAGATAGTTTATAAGCTGAACTCCACGCAGGCGAAGCCGCAAGCATAAGTTAGTAAATATCTAAATCAAATCGTATTTTTTTATTTCCGATGCTTAGGTTCATATTTCATTTATTTTGTTAAATATTTTACTTTTTTATAATTATTGTGACATTTACTTATGTTTTTTTTTATTGACATTCATTTCGTAAATTATTTGTTAATTTTATTTAATTATTGTGATTGTGAGGACCAAGTGGGTCACATTAATTAATTTTTATTTTTTTTCCTCACGACTGTCTGGCAGTTTGAGTACCTACTATAAGCGACCCACCCCAATTTCCTTTCTTCGGTATTGTTCGTCGTTTCGTTGAGCTTCTTGAGTTATAAGTCGAGCTACACGATAACTGACAAATGCTTGCACTGACTGGACAGGTCCACACAAATCTGTGTGGTTCTTTCTTCAAAAGACCATCTCAGACACTAATCTGCATGGTCCTTATGTGAATTGATCAAGATTATGTCTGGACTTCAAAAGAGATTATGACCTCTGAGTTTGTTTCGGCTGTTTCTTCTCAGAGTAGTCAGGTACGAAACACCGGCCCCATCTAGTTTAAAAAAAATGACGTGTAACAGTGTTTGTAAAAACCTACTTGCAAAATAAACATCATTTCATCATCATCATTTCATTAACCGACTTCAAAAAAGGCGGAGGTTATATGTTCGTGTGTATGTATATTTTTTTTTTTTATGTATGTTACCTGATTTCTCTCCCATTTGTGAACCGATTTTCAAAATTCTTTTTTAATTTGATAGAGTACACTCCTGAGGTGGTCCCATTTTAATTTGGTGAAGATCTGATGCTGACCTTCGGAGATATACAATGGAACTCTTCAAAAAGAGACGGCAAATCTGTTGTGATAGCTCCAATCGGTTGGATGTTCATTGTTTATACAATATCATGACGGAACATCACGCCTGTATGCTCTGAGGGGGTACGCAGAAGTGTACAATTTACCTGATTTCTCTCCCATTTGTGGACCGATTCTCAAAATTCTTTTTTTATTTGAAAAAGTATTCTCCTGAGGTGGTCCCATTTTAATTTGGTGAAGATCTGATGCTGATCTTCGGAGATATACAATAGAACTCTTCAAAAAGGGACGGCAAATCTGTTGTGATAGCTCCAATCGGTTGGATGTTCATTGTTTATACAATATCATGACGTAACATCACGCCTGTATGCTCTGAGGGGGTACGCAGATGTGTACAATACACCCAGATTTCGACAGTTATGGCATGTTATGTTCCTTTTATTGGGGATAAGCCTATTACCATGACATGTATTGTTAACCATGTACAATGAATGCATAGCAAATATTTGTAAGTATAGGATATTACAACTATAAATGGAAAAATAAAATAAAACTTTTTTGCCAAAAATAAAACTGACTTAACAAAAACCAACAAACAAAAAAAAACACAAAAAGAAAAGGACAAAAAAATACACTAAAAGAAAAACAAAAAAAAACACTAAAACAAAACCACAAAAAAGTGAAAAATAACTTTAGCTTCAGAAGCCGGTGAGAAAAACACCAAATCAATCAAAGGTCAAGTTTCAGAAGTCGGTGACAAAAACACTAAATCAATTAACCAAAAAAAAAATTGACCTTTGATTGATTTGGTGTTTTTCTCACCGGCTTCTGAAGCTAAAGTTATTTTTCACTTTTTTGTGGTTTTGTTTTAGTGTTTTTTTTGTTTTTCTTTTAGTGTATTTTTTTGTCCTTTTCTTTTTGTGTTTTTTTTGTTTGTTGTTTTTTCAACTGCGCAATAATATGCAGGCATTCAATCATGTTTTTTAAAGCGCTGCCCCGCGTATGTCTGATGCTCCAGGGTAGCCCGCGAAATTCAAATTTTATTACGTTTTTTTGCAATTTGCAGGCCAGTGCTAGGTTGTATGTTGATTAAAATATTGTTCGCGACTGTAAGACGTATGTAGTTACAGAATTATAATCATCAATTACAACCCTCCAAGTTCTTATAGATCGAGGAACAATTTTTTCAAGGTCAAAGTCATTGATGATTTTGATGATTATAATTCTGTAACTACATACGTCTTACAATCGCGGACAATATTTGAATCAACATACAACCTAGCACTGGCCTGCAAATTGCAAAAAACGTAAGAAAATTTGAGTTTCGCGGGCTGGTCGGAGCATTCACCTTAAGGAATTTCTTTGCAACATTTTATTATTGCACACTAAAATTAGTAAGCTATTCTAAAAATATCTCATTCTTCGCTTGAAACCAATAATAACGAGAGCAGTTAACCCTCAAGCAATAAATTGCAAGGATAAGATTAATTTATACAGAATATATATCGAAGATGAGGGAGCCGCCTATAATTATATTAAAGTTACGCACAAAGCCGATATTAAAATATTTAGTTTATTTTCCATAATGCTGGATTATCTAGGCCGCTATGCAAAAAAATTAGACAGATGGGTCGATCTTCAAGGTTAAGCAACGCTTGCCGAGGTCGGTCTGTGGATGGGTGACCATGTATTACGTTCCGAATTTCCTCCGTGCCTCGGAGAACACGTAAAAGCCGTCGGTCCCTTCTTTAATTTTTAGATCTTTGACAGGCGTTACAGGTAGTCAGCGGCCCGAAAGTGTGACAACTAGTCTTACCAATCGTATCTGAGGCCCTACTCTCTAACGTCCGTCCGTCCGTCCGTCTCTATCCGTCTCTCTCACGCACGTCTGCAGATGAGTGCGAGTGAGAGAGACGGATAGAGACGGATGGACGGACGGACGTTAGAGAGTAGGGCCCCTGTATCGTATTAATAATCCGTAACACCGTAACACAGTAGTGGATGAGAGATAGGCAATCGTACCATGTAAAAAAATGGTATTTGGCTTCATCCAGTTATCGTTATTATATTAGTATTTCTAATCTACGTTACTTTCACACCGCGATTTTTAGAGAATTAAAAAAAGAATATTTTTTAATAATTGCAACATTCGTATGCTGTCTGAGTGTCAAGGCTGAATGTCAAGTCGCGAACTGTCACTTTTCTTTTCCGCGCCTTATCGACACCGCAAGAAAAAATCTTTCTCGTCAAATTATTCATTTAAAACTAAGTTTACATTACATTTTACCAAAATAACAAAATGTCGAGTGACAGGAAGTGTACTAAGTGCATCTTTAGTGAAAATCGTAAACCCGAAACAGAAATCCGAGCATTCACAAATAACGCTCGCTACCGGGACGTAAATTGGAAGGACATTATTTATCAGAAGACATCAGAGATGAAGCAGGAAAAGTGTATTCCTGACAACAACTTGGATGCCCGACTTTAAATGACCCCCGGATACGCGATATCCACAGTGCTCATTGAAGCACTAAGGGAGTTGTAAGCTCGTTAAAGCCTTTTTCCTCCAGTGGGTACGCGATACCCCAGTAACACTACTACTGGTTACTAGCTGGATGGTAAGCTATCAGTGGAGATACGAGATATCCTTTAGCTGAGTCATTGAACGATGCTAACACTGAAAATCTAATGGCAGGTCCAGCAACAGGTAAGTGCCATTTTCAAGACCAGTAACACCTCATGTTACTAGCTGCATGGTTAACTATCAGTGTGACACGTGGTGTCCAGCTAAATTTATTGAACAATGCTAGCACTGAAAATCTAATTGACATCGTAGCCAAATTGCCGGGCAAAAGGACAGGTATGTCCCATTTTCGTGACCTTGATCAGGTAATTACAAAATTGTGCTATATATCCATGACCATGCAGGTCGTAAGACGACCCTGCTTAACTTAGCACATCCCGTGTGTGTTATAACCTTGCAAATGCATTATACTCTCGCAGTGAATGTGGAACCATTCCTTGCCTGGATTCCCATCAGCGAGTAAAGTTGCTGGCTGGCTGACATACATTTGTCAGGACCACACATCCTTAAGTACGAGATACTAACAGCATGTTAAACCCATATAATGTGCTTTTAATAATAATAATATATTTATTTTGAGCAACAAGACTCAGTGTTAGTAACAATATACTTACAAACTATGTTAGTAATACATTTACAAACAAAATAAAACAGAAAACAGATTGTGACATCATTGCTGGCTTGAACATCAAGTATAAATTAATGTTACACATACGTTTAACTAATGTAAACACCAGCCCAAAAAGTGTATGTATGCTATTTTGGTGGAAGTTATGCCAGACTATACAGGATATTTATTATTCTACATGCCTAAATACGAGATATTTACAGCATGTTATAATCCACACTATGTGTGTAAGCTTCGACGTCAAGTATGATATTATCGAAAGCACCCTGTGGCTATGCCATAAACTTGTCATTTTGATCTTTCAGTGATGAAGTAATATTTACATTTAAGCATAACACTTTTCATTCAAATAATAGAACAAGATTCTTTGTTTACTTAATACTATGAGAGAACAGCTGATGGAAAATGTTCCAGACACTTATGACAGACTTCTGTTCCACTACTATACATATGGTGAACCAAGGTTATGTGATGTTCATCATCATCATCATCAGCCTATAATGTTCCCACTGCTGGGACACGGCCTCCTCTCTATGAGAGGGAATGGACTATAATCCACCACGCGGGCCCAGTGCGGATTGGTAGATGTCACATGTCTTCGAATTTTTGTACTGTTATCATAAGCAAAGCAACCGATGAATGGCTTGAATGACACTGCATAACACAACCTACAAATGTTCATCAGCACCGTGTCAACCTCGAAATTAAATTAATATTATTTATATTTTCTTTAATGAAATGAAACACCAAACCTATAAGGACAATAGTTATATTCTTAGCTTATTATGTATATTTCCAAACAATTAATACATGTAGCCAAAGGGATTTTATCACCAACAACAAGAAAATCAATTAATCTGGCTGTGCCTAGCACAATAAAATTCAAACATCCAAAAAAGTATCCCGTTAACAAGAATCTTTCAAGACTGAACACAGTAATAGATACTGGAGTGCTAAGCCAGTAGCCCCAAAAGAGAACACATCAAGGATGGTACCGGAATGATTTAACCATATTATATACCAGTTGTAAAGTAATGATCTGGGTACTTGGTTTAAGTACAATGGTTCAAGAAACCATTTGTTATCAAAATCTATACACCATAATGTCCTAATACTCAAAACTATTAGTATTGAGAGGAAAAGGGTTATAGACTTACAAAGTTTGGAGGTCTTAACAGCCTGTCAATGTACAAATGACATTAACAACTAAACCTGTTTTAGTTTTAAATCAAATTGCAAATTTAAACCCACCCCCATCTTCGAACAAAGATAATATTCTTATCATCATTATGTATAAGCCCAATCTAAAATAACATGTCCAATAGTAAAATCCATTGCTTTATATAGCAATCCATAGATACAATATTAAATTATGGGTAGGTATATTAATCATGCAATTCATTTAAGTACCCCTTATGTCCAAGAGTATTTTTGGAAGGGTTCCTATGACAGATAGTTTTTTCCTGCATTGCATTGCTTTTTAAAATCACTTAAACCTTACCCATAATAATTAATCACCTTTCTTAATCATATTAGTGCTGACATAAACCTTAAAACTATTAATGAAATGAAATAAAATTATTATGAAGACAGTAGTAAAACATAACTTCATTGCCCTCTGGTTCCGGGCGTTGACCCCTATAATCAGCTGTAGCTTACTAGAAAATGAACCATGCTGAAAACAAATTAATCCCTATCAAATAACAACAGATAATTTGGCATGTCATCTACCTACATTGAACCATAACATAAAATTAAAATCACAATTAAAATACCCGAAAAGATGGATGGGCAGACATTATTGTGAGATTTATACAAACTCATAAAAAGAAATTTTAACTAAGAAATTTCATTTATTTTCAGTTTTCACTACCAATTGGAGTATTGGCTTTAATAGCTAGCTAACAAAAAGGGGGGGGGGGGTGCATGGAAGTGCAGATACAACAACAGATAAAATGCCATACATTTCGTATAGAGCTAATAAAATCCAACTAAAATTCATAACAATTGACAGTAGGTACATTGCGGCAATGTTGCCAATTACCTACACAATGTTGACTGAATATGGTCAACACACATCCACCAAATTGCACAACATTTAGTCAATTCTTTAGAACTAATAAATGATTAAACCAGGAGTGTTCGAGACACTTGAAAGACATTGTCATGAAAACACTGCTGATTCTTGTAGAAGTACCTAATATTTCAAATAGTTTGGGAAATTACACTAATATAGCAAATATTTATCGTGGAGACCAGACCTCTAAGTGTTATACTTTTTCTACTATGAAACCGCAAAAACTTATTGCTCCTTTACAAGGTGCCTGGGAAAACATAATAATAACAATGTTTTTATTTATATTGTTTCTATCATTATAGGAACAATAGGTTAAAAAATGAATTATAAACGAAATCATAATGTACAAAATATACCAGACTAAAAGTATTAAGCAGAAATCAGTTTCTAAGACTTAAATACAAACAGTTTTGAGAAAAAACCTCAATCGTCCTTTTCGAGCCAATTGACTACATCTCAAATTCTGTTTTACCAGTAAGGAGTGAATCCCTATTTAGTCATAAGACTATCAGACCATTAGCAAAATTTTGAGCTTTATTTATACTATGTACTATTAGGTACTAATTAATAATAAAAACAGTTTAATCCACACTGTAATAAAGAGGTTTCTCTTTCTTTTCTGATTAATTGTATGTAATTATATTAATTGGTGATGATAGAGTGAATACTTTAATATCCATAATATTTGATCTAGGATCTACCTAGACCCTTAAAAAATGACTGAGCCTTATTGATAGGAAATACTTCAGTTTAATTCTCACGACAATAAAGTGAAGAGATTTCTGGATTCTGATTAATTGGTTGTAATATTAATTAAAAACAGTGTTTTGAATGGACTCTGACTCTTCTACTATTGAACAATAGCTAGACATTGTATGTGATCATAAAATCATTACATTAAATTTTTTATAGTTATACAATCACCTTTTGAGACGATATACCTATGGAGCTCTATACTTGCCTTGGTTGCACTCTTCTGTTGCAAGTATTTTGACAAAAGGCCCTAAGTGAATAAACATTGCCTTGGTTGCACTATTCTGTTGCAAGTATTTTAACAAAAGGCCCTAAGTGAATAAAAATAATGCCAGTGGCATTCCTTGATAGTACTTCCAGATAATTCAACACTAAATAATGGAGTTGATGAGCCTTTTTTATTTGCAGACACATCTATTAAATACTAACACTACAACTGGCTTTCAAATTATAAAATTACTTACTGAGAGATCTGAGGCTATCATTGCCTCAATCTATCAAAAGCATCATTAATTTCGTCATAGTTTGATAATATGAGAAAATTTTGAAAACAAAGACATTGATTGTTCTCCTAGCTCTAACTTTAACCCATTGGAACAACAAAACAGTTATTAAAATACATCAAACCCTAATATTCGTAAGTTTGTCAGATTTCAATTGAAAGGGGTATCTAAACTCCAGAATTAAACTCTCACTATACAACCAAAACAACAGCTCAAATTAGAGCTGGCATCAACGAAGTCAGACATAATGTTGATTACATGGTTATCAAAGTTATTTTTATAAAATGTAATATATTTATTGTAAAGTATCCTTGAAGCTTTAATATTCTTACAGAAGAAGGTCCAATGTAATTATCACAAATCAACACTCAGAATTACTTGCATTTTAATCAGTTAATAAATTAATTATTGCAGCCAACTCTGAACATCTACCAAGTTATAATAATTATTTGAAAGATTGCCACGAAGTAAAATTGGGAATCAAACGAGCTTACCTGTTAAGCGAAGTCTTGATTCTAATTTTATGAGTGGCAATCTGAAAAATAATTACCCACCCACCGCTATAATATAGTTAACACTAACAGCCCCAAAGCTGCAATAATTAGTCTACCTAATTCAATTTTAACCTTTCAGGAAAACATAGTGAATGTGGGTATTTGGAACTACTCTGTACATAAAACAGAGATTGTTCCAATGATAAGATCTCTAAAATAAGTGACAGTTCGCGACTTGACATTCAGCCTTGACACTCAGACAGCATACGAATGTTGCAATTATTAAAAAATATTCTTTTTTTAATTCTCTAAAAATCGCGGTGTGAAAGTAACGTAGATTAGAAATACTACCAAGTTATAATAATTATTTTTCAGATTGCCACTCATAAAATTAGAATCAAGACTTCGCTTAACAGGTAAGCTCGTTTGATTCCCAATTTATCTTCTGTCCTTTTCATAATGAAATAGAAAGAGAAAGATGCATTCAACTTAAATTTAGTTTAGTTTGTGAACAAGGGAATCGGCACATTCGGCACTATTGCCTGTCGATTTTATACCGTTCCAATTTTAAACATTATCTACACCGAGCATTCAAATCAAGACAGAGAGCAAAGAACTCCCGATCTTAGAATAATTGCAAATAGCAACACTAGCCACCCACATATACCGAATGAAAGTGCCAGTCATTCCCGAAACAGCTTTGATGGAGGAATTTCTCATTTCATTTACAAAATTGGTTCGAATTTGCAAAAGGGTAATTTAATATGATATTTACCGAATGGAACAGATGCATCTCCGGATGGCGTGGGTTCATAAAAAAACGAAATGGAATTCATTACATTCGTTATTAAACCGAGCGTGGGCTCTTTGTTTTCAAATTAATTAGGTATTTAAAGTTAAATACCCTTTGATATTTAATTGTTTGTATTGTGGAAACTTAGAATATTGTTGCTTATTCAAAAAAGGGTGCTATTTTCTATATATTCTCAAAGTTTCTAGAAATAAGTATCTGCCTAGCCTTTTCCTAACTATGTTGGGGTCGGCTTCCAGTCTTACCGGATTCAGGTTAAAACCAGTATTTTACATGGAGCGACTGCCTATCTGACCTCCACAAACCAGTACCTAAGTACTGGGTAACACGATACAACAACAACAACAACAGCCCATAACGTCCACTGCTGGACATAAGCCTCTCCCATACCATGATGGGAGGAATTTGCCGTAATCTCCACGCTTGGCAGGCGGATTGGAGATCGCAGTGATGAAAGACTAACAGAAAACGCTGCTGCCCATTCTCAGGTCTACGGAGGCGCAAGGTGTTCTGCCTCAGACATTAGTCGCCTTAACGACACCCGTGAGTGTAATGGGTTGGTTCTATTCTACTCTGCTGGATACCACACGGCTGTACGATACCCCTTGGTAAAACTGCTGTAGTGCTTTTCTTTCATATTAAATTCGAACATCACGTGACCGCAAACCCTGACACCATTCGAAAGGAAATTCTAAAAGCCAATCTCACACACACACGGCTCGATTCTTCATGATATTATGTTTTCAGAAAAAAAAAAACCGCAAAAATTAAAAAATAAAGCTCGAATGTCCAAGGTACGTTTACAAGAAAAAAAAAACCGGCCAAGTGCGAGTCGGACTCGTGCACGAAGGGTTCCGTACCAATTATTATAAAAAAATCACGTTTGTTGTATGGGAGCCCCCTTTTTTTTTTTTTTTTTTTTTTTTTTTTTCGGATGGGAAATCATCAAATAACCCCTCCCGCTCTGGGCGGAGCAGGAGGGAGTGTCAGACTTTTACTGACTAAAACCCATCCATGTTCCTTCATCGCCCTTTGTGTTCCGGGGCCACGGTATCTCTTTCGAATAGTCCCGCAACCCCGGCAGGCATCGGTCCTTACGGACCCCTTCCTTTTTGCTGACTCTCTTTGAGGCGCGCGTGGAACACGAACGCGCCGTCGACACGGCCTGTCGTCATTAGACGGACGGACGGCGAGCTAGCCCATAGCCCACCGTCCACAGGCCCGCGTCTACGGTGGCCGGGGGCCACGTGGTTGTGGCCCCCGACGCCCGGGGCGTCTCCCGCGGCGGCCGGGACGTTGAGAGGTTCGCTCTCTCTCACGTTCCGCCACCTCCTTCTCTAGCATTACTGCTTCGCAGAAGGAGGTGACGGCGTCCCATTCCGTCTCGCTCCGGATCATGGCTTGCACCAGGGCCGGACGCGAGAGGTCGCCGCCGCCAATCGCCGCTTCGAGGACACGGCGGTGCTCCGCCCACGCGGGACACACCTCCACCGTGTGTTCCACCGTGTCCTCCGGTCGATCCTCGCAATGGAAACACCCGGGCGTTTCCTCCCGCCCGATTCGGTGCAGGAACCTCCCGAACACTCCGTGTCCGGTGAGGACCTGCGTCAGGCGGAAGGTGAGGACGCCGTGGCGTCTCTCAAGCCACTCCTCAAAGAGGGGACTTATCGCCACTATCGTGGCGTGCCCTGCGCGGGGTTGCGACAGTCGCTCCCTCCATGTCGCCATGAGATCCCGCCGGAAGTCTGTCCGCTGAGCGACAATTTGTCGCTGCAGCGGAGTTTCCCCCCGGCGTAGCGCCTCCGCGCGCCATTCATGCAGGCGCGCGAGGACTATCGCCTCCAGATCCCACGGCGGCAATCCGGCAAGGAGGCTCGCTGCCTCGCGGGAGATCGTGCGGTACGCCCGGGCCAGCCTTACGGCTACCACCTTTTGGGGCGCGTTCAGATAGTGGGCGGCTCGCCGCCTCAAAGAGCGCGCCCACACCGGGGCCCCGTAAAGGGCCATGGACCGCACGACTCCCGCGTAGAGCCTCCGGCAGGAGGCGTTCGGCCCCCCCAGGTTGGGCAGGAGCCGCCTGAAGGCAGCCCCAGTCCGTTCCAGTTTGGGGGCCAAACGTCGGAAGTGCTCCACGAAGTTCCACCGGCTGTCGAGGACGAGTCCTAGGTACTTCAAAGTCGACTCGACGCCGATGGATACCCCTCCTACCGTGAGCAAGGATCCCGGAGGTGGCGCATTCCGAGGCCCATGAAAGCACATGGCCTCGGACTTGTGCAATGCCACCTCGAGACCCAATTGCCGGATCCTCTCAACGACTATCGCAACCCCGCGTGTCATCACTTCGGCCGCCGCCTCGTGCGACCCCCCCTGTGCTAGCACCAGCGTGTCGTCTGCGTAACAAACCGCGCTGACACCGCTAGGGAGGTCGGCGCGCAGCACCCAGTCGTACCCGATGTTCCACAAGGACGGCCCTAGGACCGATCCCTGCGGAACACCGCACGACATCTCTCGCCGGTTCCATTCTCCGCTGCGACCAGGGTAAATGACTGCCCTGTCCGTCAGGTAGTCCCCGACCACTCGACGGAGGTAGGTCGGCACCCGGTGATACCGGAGTGCCTCCCTAATGCAGCTCCAGGGCATGGAGTTGAAGGCGTTGGCGATGTCGAGAGACACCGCCAAGACAACCCCACCTCTGGACACCGCATCCCCCGTCGTGAGGGCTCTCACGTATGGGAGCCCCCTTAAATATTAATTTTATTCTGTTTTTAGTATTTGTTGTTATAGCGGCAACAGAAATACATCATCTGTGAAAATTTCAATTGTCTAGCTGTCACGGTTCATGAGATACAGCCTGGTGACAGACAGACGGACAGAGGGACAGACGGACAGACGGACAGACGGACAGACGGACAGATGCACAGACGGACAGACAGCGAAGTCTTAGTAATAGGGTTCCGTTTTTACCCTTTGGGTCATCATCATCATCATCATCATTTCAGCCGAAAGACGTCCACTGCTGGACATAGGCCTCCCCGAAGGGGGGGTTTTGCCATAATCGCCACGCTTGGCAGGCAGATTGGCGATCGCAGTGCGGTTGTTACAAAAGCACAGAGAACGCTGCTGCCCATTCTCTGGTAAGTCCCTTAGTCGCCTCTTACGACACCCACGGGAAGATATGGGATGGTGCTATTCTTTACGTCCGACACCATACAGACACCATTTGGGTACGGAACCCTAAAAACTACGGAACGATTTAAAATTAAAGATTAGCAACCAACCTTTAAAGCTATCACTGCTGTAAAGAGGCCTTCCGTATGCGAAAGTGTGGGCGAAAGTCCACAACGCAAGATCACCACTAATTAAAAAGAAGTTTAAAAAAACCACTGACGCTCTTAAAATTTTCTGAGAAGCCTCAAAAAAACAAATGAGCATCACCCACGCACAAAGTGCACAAGACTGTAACTACAATTTAATGAAGAAATTCATTCTTATTTCATGAATGAACATTACGAAGTTTTAACTAGGTGAAAAATAAATTTTACCAACGTAGGCAGTGCGCTGCGAGGCGCAGATTACCGCCTACGTAAGCTAGGCAGATTATTTTGAAACGGCTGGAGCAGAGATTTGAGTATAAGACCAACTTTTTGAATGAAACGTTCTATTCCGGGTTTGCCAATTTGGGATTTAGACTGACTGTGTGTACTTTGTTTGTGTCGACTCGGTTTGTATTTTAACGCGTTGTGTGAATGGGTACTGTAGGGATTGGCCGTGTCATGTAGTGATTTTATATTTGAGTATATGTGCAGCGTAATGAATAAAAGACGTTTAGAAGTTAAATTCAGATAATTATTCGAAAGAAAATTATAAATTTACATTGTCACACTTTAACGGACGTCCAAGCTATCTCTACTTTTGTTATTCTAATTTCGACCTTATTGTCTATTTCCTTTATCTTTACAACATGCCAGAGTTAATTCTTAAAATAAATTACCACAGAGGCTAATAGGTCTCTATAGTACCTACATACGTCTTTTTTGGACGAAATTAAAAAAAAAAATAATAATAATAAATATAAATATATTAATAGGGTAATTATTTTGAATACTCCAAACAATAAATAAGAATGCAAATTTCCTAAAAAACAAGGTCGACTTTTGAAAAATAAAACTGAAGAAAAATCAAATATAATGAAATCAAATCAAAATATTAATTCGCAGATAGGTAGATATGTAGATATATATCAATTTAATAACAGAACATAGCATCATGCGTGTACAGGGAGTAGAAAAGGGCTAGGCAGAGATATACCTACCTAATGGAACCCCAACATTTCGCCTTTAAGTCCCATTTAATAGGGGCGTGCCTATTACCCTCAACCTTGCACAAATCTACGAAGACTCCGTGGCCGCGTGTCTGCTACTGAGAAATTCCTGTTGGAATACCCAATAACAATATACCCGACTCGGGAATCGAATCCAGGCCCTCATGACCAGCAGTTGCGATTGCGGCTACTAGACCAACGAGGCAGCATTAATATATTATCATTTCTGGTATGCGAAACAAAGACTATTAATATTTTCAATCTATACACAACATCAATTTTATTGTGTAGGTATATTTAATAGGGGTGTGTAACGGTTGATATAATAACAAAAAATCTAACGTTCACTTGACCTAATTTCAGTTAATATACTTTTGTTTAATATAACGATCAGTTGAGATAATGAATTGTTGATATAATTTCATTTTATCTTATTTCTTATGATATAATAAACATTTCCTATAATGCACATTTGACATAATATTCATGTACTTAGTATATTATTCATTTACTATAATATTCATAATCTCTAATAACTTTTAATATAATTTAGAAAATCTCACCCTCAACTATTGTAACCAGTAGAAATTGGATGCAATCTGGACTTTAGGGCACCCCGACTCGGACAGATTAGGTTAAAAGGGGATGGCAGCCATCCCCTTCGTGGTTATTTTTTTTTAAACCATCCAGAAGTAGGAGCCCCGCGAAGCGGGGCTCCGTCGACCAAGCCCACCCTCAACCATGCATTGAATATTTTAAGATTTGGTTAGGTGCCATTTGAGTTAGGTTAGAACTGTGACCATTAAACATGAAAATTAGGTCAAAAGAACATTAGGTCAAATGAATGTTATATAAAAAGAATATTATACATATTGAAAATTATATAAAATGAACGTTAGGTATACTAAATGTTTTATATTAAATGAAAATTATATCATATGAAACATTAGGTCATATGAAATTAGGTTATATGATTTTATAGCATATGAAAATTATATTATATGAACGTTATTTCAAGTGAAATTAGAGCATTTGTTATTATATCATACATTACACACCCATTTAATAGACATACGTATTTTAATAAAGCCCTAATTCCAAGCACTACCAAAATAAAAGCCCCGCAATTCCATAAAAGCACAAAAAGTTTCATTTTACAGTTCGAATCCGATTTCAAAACCACGCTTCGAAAAGAATCACTAATAAAAAAAGTTGTCGCTGCCGGTCAACCCATTCATAACGAATGAATGAAATGCAGCTACGCCTTTCATTCATTCAGAGTGACCATTCGTAAAGTGGTATGTTTAGAATACTGCTATCAAATTTGATGGAAATTCCGTGAAGTTTTCACGGAAAGTGGACCAAAAATGGGCCGAGTTGATGCCAAATATAGTTTGGAAGTAGTTCGGAGCTGGTTACAACAGTTAAATAGTAAATTCGGAAAGAGATTTTTTCGTTTGAGTGTGAAATTAAAAACTGATTAAAATAATGTGAATTGGATTCATCCGTTTCAGTGTCCTATTTTCAGTATGAGTCCAAATTATGGTTTTTAAACTGATATGGTCACTAACATTATACACGGGATATTTACCTTGTTTACAATTTGTTCCGAATTCCCGAAATTTCGGCGCTGTTGCAAGCACCATGATCTCGGATAAACTGAAGTTATTACTGGTAGTTTATGAGCAAACAAATCGATCTACCTTCTCTCTTGTTCATTTTATGCGCTCGGTACCAAAACGAGTATCGTGAATTAATAACAATTAAAAAAAAAACATGGTATATAATTATCTCGTTTTGAATGTTTATGAAAAATAAAATTATTGTTATTCTAGTCTTAAGAGCGTGCTCGCATATTTTGGGCGTTTGACCAAAAATACGTACTTTTCCAAGTCCTCGGTATTTGTTATATAAAGATAATGGCATAATATTTCAATGAAAAATCATAAATCTGGCTTTGTATTAGTTCGTAGATTCATTAGAATTTTGTTATAATAGTTAATATTACGAGAAATAGCAATTTTCCGACAGCCAATTTCAAGCAAACGTTAAACATTAGGTTTTCTCCTGCCTGCTGTATCAAACTGGTAACACGAAAAAATCTAAAAAAAATATAAATGTACTGGTCATATAGTCCTCAAGGTTGTAGATTGATTAGATAATTGAAATAAAAATTGAATCGACGCAAAAAAAAAACGATATTCAAAAGCAATATTGATCTAAAATGTATGCATTTTAAGCGTCCATTATATTCCAAATAAACTCAATTTTATCAAATAAATTAATATGATATAAAACTTCAATCTACAACGAATACGTTTTATTAGTTTTCGTTTGTCAATATAATAAGACAAAATTACAATAAATAAAATTGGAGAACTATAATTCTGCGTCAATTCAGCTCGCACCTCAGTCTCATGTCAGTCTCGTCTCTAATTTTCGTCAATAACAATCGACAATCGTCCGGAGATCAATATTATTATCGAGTCGTGTAGGCCGGTCGAAAAAATTTGATCTAGGAAGTAAAAATCAAAAATTTGCGACAAAAATTTGACAGCCCTAAAATAAATAAAACGTTAACTTTCAAACATTGCGAAATGATGACTAACCACTAAGCACAACACCACTTTGACACATCAGCTGAATCTACGGGATGACGCAAATTCATAACAGCCGAAAGACGTCCACCGCTGGACATAGGCCTCCCCCAAGGGGGGGTTTTGCCATAATCGCTTGGCAGGCGGGTTGGCGATCGCAGTACGGTTGTTACAAAGCACAGAGAACGCTGCTGCCCATTCTCTAGTAAGTCCCTTAGTCGCCTCTTACGACACCCACGGGAAGATATGGGATGTGGGTGACGCAAATTATGTCATGAAAAACATAAATAGTTTTTGTTGAACTTGCTTTCTTTAACTTACTGTATTTTAGCGATAAAAATAGCGATGTATATAACATACCATATTAAACAAATTTCACCCGATAGAAAATATAGTTTTTGGGGGTATGAAGAACAGGGTGTAAAGCTCTTCATCCCCTATACGAGTAAAATAGGGAAGATCCTCCGACTAGACGGGTGTTGTCTGGTAGGCCACTGCCCGACAGTAATTGTCGGGTTTTCCTATATAATTATAGTCTTAAGTCGCAGATAACTCTGCTTGCGCGATGTAGGAATTCTGACGTGTTTAACAGTTAGTTCATCATCTGTGTCATAGATGGCGTTGTAGTACATTTTGTTCATTGTAGTTGTAGTACTTTTGTAGTGCCGCTCCAAATTCGACAAAGGTAAAATCATCGGTTATTCAGTTTTAACCTTTTCAAATAAATAGACTTTCTTGAAATGAAAATCACTATTCAAAGCGAAGAATTAAATCATTAGACTGACGACGTCAAAAAATGATTACATTTCTATTTCGTTGACAATGACATACATTTGAAATTGAATGCTATTGTGACACTCACTCACCTGAAAATAGAGCTAAAGCTTAAATAGAGCTGGGGGGTACCCATCAGCTAAATGAACCTTAAAAGATAGTAGAGTCAGACTGGATTCAGAAGGTGGAGGATAAGGTGTGGTGCACAGCTTGGGAGAGGTCCAAGCGCAGCAGTAGACTACACCTTTATGGATGAGCGCTGCAGTAGTTTGAAATAGGATTATAGATGCGAGGAGAAAGAACGAACACAGGGTATGTCAGCCCGAATCACACTAGAAGTAGAAAACGCAACTACACTTATCAGTTTACTGCCACGACTCTCTCTCGGGATCCTCGACTGGCCCAGACACCTGGACACGCGACGGCAGCAAGCGGGACGAGGCACACTAAAGGAGAATGGCGAGATTGCATGTAATCCAGGCCCCAGTGATATTGGTAGCGTGCATTGTGGAAACTTATGAGTATTTAAAGATCGACTTAAGACTAACAAAAAAGCAAATAGAAAGTAGGTTATAGAAGTTGGGAGAAAAAAGATATGAAAGGTAGAAGATTATAACCTAACTTATGGCACGGAGTTTTTGGTTTTTATTTAGTAGTAGAATGGCATAAAATAGCTTTTATCCTTATTCCACGTAGCCGTTGAACACAAACAAACAATATAATGATCCAGAGACTACATCCACAGATGAATTTGAAACTTTTCTCAGTTTTAAAAAGTAAATGTCAAACGTTGCGTTCGGAAACTGCACGATGACTTATTTTTATAAAAATTAAATAATTCGTAATTTATAATTCCCATAATTTAGTAACTCAATATTTTTTATATAGAACTCTGATAAACTCTTTACTATAATTAATATAAACTAGACCGTGAACGGCACTCCGTTGATTTTTAAATTACGTGGATCAAACCTCGCCAGATACCTGGATACCTGGTAGCCAAGTTGACTGATTCTGTAGGAGTTTAATTATCTTTGAATAGTAATGCTTTGCCTACGCATACCTGAGCATTGTATGACCTATCGTTCCATGTGGGACATGCAAGCCTACCACTCTCAGTTTAAACATGCGCCGCCGAAGTTGCTGACTCGGTGTCAGTCGAGGCAGTGACTTGTGTGGGTACGTCGACCCCTAAACGTGCCTCGCTGCTATTGTCGCCACGCACAAACCTGTATCGCAGGTGAAGAAGGGGGACGATAAGAGCTGCTGTGAACCTGCCAACAGGGGTTCGAAACAGCATGGCCCAGCAACGGCCACGTGTGACAAAGATGGCTTCGTGAAGTTGGAGAGAAAGAAGAGGAAGAAGCTTCCTAGTCGGAACCAGTGCGGGACCGCACTGGCAGGACCCAATATGCTTTGTCCGGCGATACCAACGACGCAGCTCTATGTGACCCGGCTACATCACACCACGAAGTTGAGGAGATCGTGGAGTATATCCGAGCAAAGATCAGCTGGACCTTGAGGGTCGAGAAGTTGGAATCGCGCCACAACACGAATTTTAAGTCGTTCATGGTGCGAGTCGGAATTCATCATATTGAGACCTTCCTCAAGGCAGAGTTTTGGCCGAAGGTTGTCATGTATCGGCGATTCCACGGAAGGCTACGCGACACCACGCAGCGCCACATGACGCCGTCTCTTCGTATTCAATAGTTCAATTAGGTTTTTGTGGTTATTATAAATATGTATGTTAAGTCTGTAAGGTGTATATATGATATGGGTCTTTTGTTAGCTACCTGAATTAAAAGACATATTATTATTATTAAACCCTTTTTGCGTGACTGAAGTACTGTGAGGGCACATCTATTGATCAAAAACTTTGATTTGTGGTCTCAATCAATTGTCCCACGCAAATTCCTTAATCAGTCTAAATATAGCAAATAGCGAGCTATTCTCGGAGTAAATCTTAGATTACTTTGTAACAGTTCAACAAAGAAAAACAGCCCGATAAGAATATATCCGTGAAGGTTTATCGACATAATAACTTTCTAAGAATTGATGGACTTTCAAAGTTGATAAAGTAACGAAGCTTAGAGAAAGTCCCAAAAGAAAAAACACAACAGATTCTCGATTTGAGGACCAAACTGAAAACCCCATGTTAAAACATTCGAGTCGTTTATGAGGCAAACATGTTTTAATACATTATAACGTTATAATCTTTTTCCGCATGTTGAAGGCTCCATACATGGGCGTACCCAGCTCCTGGCCTAGGGGCGGCAAGTCAGATTTTTTAGGTCAGATCGTCCGCGGCTGTTTTGTCACACACACTACACAAAGACACCTACATGAAAAATTAGGTAGGTCACAAATGATCCTGCTTTATAGGTAGTAGTTAAATAAATAAAAGTAAATTTGATTATGCATTTTTATTTTATTTAAATTGTTCAACTTAACTTAGTAAACGTACACGTACACAGTACAACGTACTTAGTAGCTTTCGAGGATCTTCAGCAATACGGCTTATGACGTCTTCCGTGAAACAACCGCCCGTACTGTTTATGAGTTTTTAAAAAGCTATAAAAATAATAACAGAAAGAAAATACTTTAAAAAAAAGAAAAAAACTGGCCAAGTGCGAGTCGGACTCGCGCACGAAGGGTTCCGTACCATTATTTAAAAACATTAGACAAAACTGCAAAAAAATCACGTTTGTTGTATGGGAGCACCCCTTTTTTTTTTTTTTTTTTTCGGATGGGAAATCATCAAATAACCCCTCCTGCTCTGGGCGGAGCAGGAGGGAGTGTCAGACTTTTACTGACTAAAACCCATCCATGTTCCTTCATCGCCCTTTGTGTTCCGGGGCCACGGTATCTCTTTCGAACAGTCCCGCAACCCCGGCAGGCATCGGTCCCTACGGACCCCTTCCCTTTTGCTGACTCTCTTTGAGGCGCGCGTGGAACACGAACGCGCCGTCGACACGGCCTGTCGTCATGAGACGGACGGACGGCGAGCTAGCCCATAGCCCACCGTCCACAGGCCCGCGCCTACGGTGGCCAGGGGCCACGTGGTGGTGGCCCCCGACGCCCGGGGCGTCTCCCGCGGCGGCCGGGACGTTGAGAGGTTCTCTCCCTCTCACGTTCCGCCACCTCCTTCTCTAGCATTACTGCTTCGCAGAAGGAGGTGACGGCGTCCCATTCCGTCTCGCTCCGGACCATGGCTTGCACCAGGGCCGGACGCGAGAGGTCGCCGCCGCCGATCGCCGCTTCGAGGACACGGCGGTGCTCCGCCCACGCGGGGCACACCTCCACCGTGTATTCCACCGTGTCCTCCGGTCGATCCTCACAATGGAAGCACCCGGGCGTTTGCTCCCGCCTGATTCGGTGCAGGAACCTCCCGAACACTCCGTGTCCGGTGAGGACCTGCGTCAGGCGGAAGGTGAGGACGCCGTGGCATCTCTCAAGCCACTCCTCAAAGAGGGGACTTATCGCCACTATTGTGGCGTGCCCTGCACGGGGTCTGCGACAGTCGCTCTCTCCATGTCGCCATGAGATCCCGCCGAAAGTCTGTCCGCTGAGCGACAATTTGTCGCTGCAGCGGAGTTTCCCCCCGGCGTAGCACCTCCGCGCGCCATTCATGCAGGCGCGCGAGGACTATCGCCTCCAGATCCCATGGCGGCAATCCGGCAAGGAGGCTCGCCGCCTCGCGGGCAATTGTGCGGTAGCCCCGGGCCAGCCTTACGGCTACTACCTTTTGGGGCGCGTTCAGGTAGTGGGCGGCACGCTGCCTCAAAGAACGCGCCCACACCGGGGCCCCGTAAAGGGCCATGGACCGCACGACTCCCGCGTAGAGCCTCCGGCAGGAGGCGTTCGGCCCCCCCAGGTTGGGCAGGAGCCGCCTGAAGGCAGCCCCAGTCCGTTCCAGTTTGGGGGCCAAACGTCGGAAGTGCTCCACGAAGTTCCACCGGCTGTCGAGGACGAGTCCTAGGTACTTCAACGTCGACTCAACGCCGATGGATACCCCTCCTACCGTCAGTGAGGATCCCGGAGGTGGCGCGTTCCGAGGCCCATGAAAGCACATGGCCTCGGACTTGTGCAGTGCCACCTCGAGACCCAGTTGCCGGATCCTCTCAACGACTATCGCAACCCCGCGTGTCATCGCTTCGGCCGCCGCCTCGTGCGACCCCCCCTGTGCCAGCACCAGCGTGTCGTCTGCGTAGCAAACCACGCTGACACCGCTAGGGAGGTCGGCGCGCAGCACCCAGTCGTAACCGATGTTCCACAAGGACGGCCCCAGAACCGATCCCTGCGGAACACCGCACGACATCTCTCGCCGGTTCCATTCTCCGCTGCGACCGGGGTAGATGACGGCTCTGTCCGTCAGATAGTCCCCGACCACTCGACGGAGGTAGGTCGGCACCCGGTGATACCGGAGTGCCTCCCTAATGCAGCTCCAGGGCATGGAGTTGAAGGCGTTGGCGATGTCGAGAGACACCGCCAAGACAACCCCACCCCTGGACACCGCATCCCCCGTCGTGAGGGCTCCCCTTGCGGAAACCAAACTGGTGTTCCGCAAGGTCCGGCCCAGTCCCCGCAAGGTGCTCGGCGAGGCGGTTTGCAATGACTCTTTCAAAGAGCTTGCCCACCTCGTCGAGCAGCACCACGGGCCGGTATGCGGACGGAGAGTCCGCAGGGCGCCCCGGCTTCCGGATGAGGACCAGCTTCCCCGTCTTCCAACGAAGCGGGAACTGGCCTCTCTCCAAGCATGCGCTTAGGCCCTCCAGTCGGGGCCCGAGAGCCTCCGAGGCCAGGACCCAGGCTTTGCCAGGCAAGCCATCGGGTCCCGGGGCGGTATTTTTGGCACTGAGCCTGCGTACCGCCACTCTCAGGTCTACCCCAGTCACCTCCGGAGTGTCGTCGTCGTCGTCCTGATGATCCGCTTCTAGCACCGCAGGCGGCGGAGCCATAGGCGGGGGTGGGTGTTCCCCTCGCGAAGGGAACAGAGTGATCACCACGCGCTCCACGAGCTCAGGCCGGAGACTCTGCGTCAGTGGGGGGGCCCAGGGGCGGAGTTTGTCCCGCACCAACTTGTAAGGGCGCCCCCACGGATCTCTGTCGAGAGTCCCCAGCATCTCCTCGCGGGCCAGATCCCTGGCCCGCAGGACAGCCTCGCGGAGAGCGGTCTTCGCCGCTCTGTACCCCTCATCTAGCTCCGCCTCAATGGCTGCCGCATCCGGTGGGCGGATGCGGAGCCTGCGATGCCTGGCGTACAGGTGCCGTGCAGCGACGCACGCTTTGCGCAGAGAAGTAAGCTCTCGCGACCACCAGTACACCTGACGCCGGGCGCTTCTTGGCCGAACGCGGGGCATTGCCACGTCGCAGATGTCGGACATGGCCTCCTGGAACCACCCTGCCTCATTGTTTATGTCGGCAGGCCTGTCCGGTGATGTCACCCAGGCCTGCACGATCGAGGCTTCCAGGAGGAGCTCCCGGTCCAGCTGCTTCAGCGCCCAACGCGGACCACTCGGGGCCTGTTGGACCGGCGCGCTTGAGGTCTGGGTGGAGACGTCGAACCGGATGTACCGGTGGTCGGAATAGGTCTCCACCCCCTCCATGACACGCCAGTCAACGACACGCGGCGACAGAGCGGGGCTAGCGAACGAAATGTCCATCACCGACTCGCCCCGCATCCGCACACACGTGGGTACAGAACCCCGATTTAGGACGACCAGGCCCTTCTCCAGGGCCCAGTCTTCCACCATCCTTCCCCGCACGTCTGTGCAACGAGAACCCCAAGCCAAGTTCTTGGCATTGAAGTCCCCGAGGACAAGCACAGGGAGGGAATGGTTTCCGACGACGACACTCAACTCTGCGAGAGAGTTGTGGAACTCGGCGAGAGTTCGGCTCGGGGAGAAGTAGACTCCCACCACGACGATCTCCCCGAACCGGGCTGCTACGCACCCCCGACCCCTCCTGACACCTTCAAGGGTCGGGGTACCGGCGGCGGCCGACGACACTATGGTCACTGAGCCGCTAAGGTCCGCCACCCAGTCTTCCCTGGGCAGGACAAAATACGGCTCAGCGACCACAGCGATGTTAATCGACCACTGCGCCATGCTCTGGAGCAACAGATCCTGAGCGCAGGCGCAGTGGTTGATATTCGCTTGGAGGAAGCGCAATGGGGCCGTTATTGGCATTCCATTACCGCTTCCTCCACTCGGGCCCCCTGTGAGGGCCACTCTACGGGCACAATTGTCGCGGCGGTGGTGGCGGCGACATTGGCAGCGGCTGCGGTTGCGGCTGCGGCTGTGGCGACGGTGGTGGTGGTGGCGGTGGAGGGCCCTCCCCTGCCTCTGGCCTTGGTCTTGGTGGGTGCAGCGCAGGCCCTGCTCCCAGCCCGGTGATCAGCTGACTTGCCAGCCGCCGCACATGCGGCACAGTGCGGCGTGTCGCAGCAAGTCGCGGATGTGTGACCGGGCTTACTGCATCGGAAGCAGAGGCCACTGCGGTCGACCTCCGAGGCGCATTGCACCGACACATGGTGTCCCACATGGCATCGGTAGCACCTCAGAGGTCTGGGTTCCAGCAGCTTCACCTGCGCTGAAACCCAGCCAACCAATAGCCTGCGGCCCTCCACAGTAGTCTTGGCCGCCGTCACAGGGCAGCTCACCGTGACGGTTCGCATGCCCGTGGAGTCTGGGCGAAGGGTGCCTGCCCTGACCTGATCGGCAGGGCACCCTCCGGACCTGGCGACGGCGGCCACCACCTCCTCCTCGGTCACCGAGTCGTCCAGACCCAGGATGCGCAGGTCTGCGCATCTGACGGGCCTGGACACTCGGGCCTCGTCCGCGTTTAGGGACGCTCTGAGCTTTTCAGCCAGAGCGTCAGCGGACGAGCCACTAGTTTCCCCGGGGATCTCCAGCAACCGAGCTCCCGTCGCGGTGACTTTAAGCCGGAGGCCCCCGGTGATCCCGAGCTCCCCCAGGTCCACCGTCTCCTTTGCCTTCGCTAGGAGATCGCGGTAAGACACGCCCCTCTTTTCCGCGTCCAGCTGTAGTGTGATCACTCAGCCGCGGTCTTCGTGCAAAGGCGGAACAAGTGAAACGACAGGTTGCTCAACATTGACTGCCTTTATTCAGTATGTCACACTTATGTATAACATGATTTACTTATACACTACACCTCCTATCGAGGAGAGAAAAAAAAAAAAAAAAACTAAACATTTTTTTTTTTTAATCTAAATCTCTACTAAAATTTCTCAACTAAACAATAAAGTTCAAGTTAAAGTTAAGTTCTTAGTACTTATTATTAGACATAATTATCATTACAAATGTATGTATGTATAGTGCCTATTATTATCTACTGGTTAGTAACAAGCGCTCAATACTAACTAGGATATCTGTTACATTGCAATAAACATTGTATCTTATTTCAATAACATTTTTATTACTTATCATTTTAATTGCTTAATTAATTGACATCTATATAATTATCTATTAGGAAACAAACAACTTTGTACGATTCTTATGAAATTGTTCATAAGAATCGTACAAAGTTGTTTGTTTCCTTAGGTTTAGGGTTAGGTTTTCCATTCATTAATAATTCTACATTTGGCGATTTCTCTCGAATTACTCTGTACGGACCTGAATACAGTTCACTTAATTTGTTACCAGTTTCATTCTTTACAAGAACCAAATCATCTTTCTTGTAAACTACTGTTTTTACCTTCTGATCATATTTATTTTTACGTATTATTTTCGACTGAATTAAATGGTCACGAGCTTCCTTCTGGGAAACTTGGAGCCTATATTTGAACTCTAAAGGATAGTGATCACTGTTGTAAAGTGGATCAATAATACATATTTTGTGTCAAATTATGTGGAAGTCTACACTTTTTCCCAAATACCAACTCGTATGGGGTATAATTTGTTGAGCTATGTACGGACGTATTATACGAAAAGCACCAGAAAGGCAACCAAGAACTCCAGGTTTCTGGATGGTTCTCTGTTTGTATACGCAAATATGCACCTAAATGTTTATGACTATTTTCCAATGCGCCTATACTTTCGTGGTGGTAAGCTGTTGAGTTAATGTTATTAATTTTTAACAATTTGCAAGTTTCATTCATTACTGCTGACATAAACTCAGTACCCCGATCGGTTGCAATTGTTGTTGGAATTCCATAACGGAGTATATAATTATTTACTAATGCTCTGGCTACTTCTGTGCTGCTCTTAGTAACTAACGGATATGCTTCCACATACTTTGACAACTCACACTGTAGAGTTAAAAATGTTAAAATGTAACAATAATTATTGGCATCCTTATCTAACGGCCCTACTAAATCTAAATATATTTTCTCTAATGCTGAATGTGCCGTTGTTGTGATTGTCATGGGTTCTATAATGTTGAATGTATACTTTTGTTTCTGGCACTGATGACAGCGCTTCACAAACTCCGTAACATCTCTATCGATCCCTGGCCAAAAGTAATATTTTTTGATATTCTTGACCATTCGTCTGATACCTGCGTGGCCACTAGTAGGTAACAGATGGAAGTCGTTTAGAATTACTCGCCTATCGTCTTTATTATTTATACGCTTGACATCTTGTACTATACATAACCGCGGTCCGGACCAGTCTCTACATTTATCTATCTCATTGCTTAATTTTTTTATAAACATCTTATTATCCTCTTGTTTCAACATATATATTTCTTCTACCTTTATTACTTGACAAAAATCACACAGCTCCCTCGCAAAGTCGCTTGGCGTCAATTGTGATTGGGCAGCTGGATTAATATAAATGGTTAACCTTGAAAGCACGTAAATAAATATTTTATTTTCTTTACTAATTTCCGACTGTGTTCGTAACTCATCTATTTCGCTGTGACTTGCAAGTCTGAGCTCTACCGAATTTCTAGGTTTATTATGTGTCTCCACAACTTTCGGTTGATCAGGCCGATTGTCTTTAGAAACAATAATATCCGAGGTATTCGACTGCATCTCCCTATATTGAGCTCGCGTCATTACACATAATGACGTCACCTTTTCATTCATTTCTTTTAAATCTTTACTTGTTACACATATCCGAGATAATGCGTCTGCCACCGCATTCTCTTTCCCTCTTACATATTCCACTGCAAAGTCGTATTCTTCTAATGCCAATCGAAATTTTAACAATCGACTCGACGGATCTCGCATGTTAAATAAATACATAAGTGGTTTATGATCCGTTCTAATTATAAACCTTCGTCCGTATAAGTATGGTCTAAAATGCTTTATAGCCCATACAATGGCAAGCAGTTCCTTCTCAATTGTTGGGTATATTATTTCCGATTTATTAAGACCCCTGCTTGCGTACGCTACTGGTTTTCCATTTTGATTTGCCAAAACTGCTCCTAAGGCAAAACCTGAAGCATCAGTTTGTATAATGAAAGTAAGTCTGGATATTGAAGGACAGGAGAAGAAATTAGTTTTTCTTTTAGAGATTTAAAGGCAATCGCACACTCTGTATCCCAGTTAAAAATAACATTCTTTCTACTTAATTTGTTTAAAGGGTATGCTAATGCTGCAAATTTTTTAATAAATTTCCTATAGTGGTTGCGAGGGAGCTGTGTGTTATCTAACATTAAATCTTTCTCGGTAGTGTTTAATATTCTAATAGGAATCTTCCCGTTGTTGGGTGTAACTAAACTACTAGCCATAAAAACACCCTCGTCTATCTGTGACGCACACACTACAGCATCACTGTCAATAGATGTTTCTACAAAATGCACCGACTCTGATCTCGCTGGTATATATAAAGAATCTTTGTTCGTATCCGTTATTATTGGTACGTTAATTTCATCACCTGAGGACGTTTTTAGCAATAACATATTATTTGATAAGTTTATGGTTGCTTGATACCGTTTTAAACAAATACATTAAGTTGCACGATAATCAGTTTGGGTTTCGGCCGGGACTGTCTACAGAAGCTGCAATATTGTGTCTTAAGAGTGCTGTTAAATACTACACCGAGAGAGAAACATCTGTGTACGCTTGCTTCCTTGATCTTTCCAAAGCCTTTGACCTGGTCTCATATGATATCTTGTGGAATAAGATGAGGTCATCCCAGATACCGTATGAACTTATTAACATCTTTAGGTATTGGTACGGGAACCAGGTGAACACCGTGAAGTGGGCGGGCACGTTGTCGGACCCATATAGGTTGGAATGTGGGGTGAGGCAGGGGGGGTTGAGCTCCCCCTCCATTTTTAACCTGTATGTGAACGGACTGATCGAGGCGCTCAGCGAGCAACATATTGGTTGTCACATAGATGGCGTCTGTTTTAATAACATCAGCTACGCGGACGATATGGTGCTGCTGAGCGCCTCGGTCTGTGGACTCAGGAGGCTGATGACCATATGTGAGGATTACGCAGCTGATCACGGCCTGCGTTATAATGTCAAGAAGAGTCAGTGCATGGTTTTTCAGGGTGGATCTAGGAAAGTGCGAGATATGCCACCCATAAAGCTGAATGGCTCACCCTTGGAAAGGGTGGACATATTTAAGTACTTAGGACATTTCGTTACTCCTACCTTGAAAGATGATGCGGACATCGAGCGGGAGCGAAGGGCGCTGTCGGTCAGAGCGAACATGGTTATCCGCAGGTTTGCACGTTGCTCCAAAGATGTTAAAATAACTCTTTTTAGAGCCTATTGCACCACACTGTACACGTGCAGCTTGTGGACTGACTATACGCAAAAGTCATACAGCGCCCTTCGTGTCCAGTTCAACAACGCGTTCAGGATGATGTTGGCGCTCCCCCGCTACTGCAGCGCATCGACTATGTTTGCAGAAGCGCGCGTGGATTGCTTCCACGCCACTATGCGCAAGAGAGGTACGTCGCTAGTGCGGCGAGTGCGGGGGAGCGCTAACAGTATGCTGGCCACGCTCGCGGGAAGGCTTGACTGCTCCATCTTCTCCCACTGTTGCATGCGACATGTGGCAGGCTGATGCGACTGACAAACCTGATTTTTGATAAGTGAATTGTTAATGTTAATTGATTGATTTATTTATTTTTATTGATTGTGTTGACTTATTATAATGTAATATTGAATTAAGTAAATGAAATTAATATTAATTGGATTGAATTTAATGTTGAGTATGTAATGTGACTGTGAATGTGATTGTGTTATGTATTTCTATTATGAGTCAGTGATACTTGAATTAAATTGATTTTTTTTTTTTTTTTTTTTTTTTTTTTTAAGAAATCGCATCCAATAATACCGTTTGCTTTACACGGCAAGGAATCAAACACATAACATTTCTGTGTAAATGTAACATTACCACAAACCAACTGTAAGTATAAGTATCCTGTTGCACATATTTTCCCACCTATACCGTTTATTACTACGTTGCAATTATAAATACGATTGTGTTTGTGCAATATTTTATTGTATCTTACTACAGAAATTGAAGGTCCGGTATCAAGTAGCCATGAACATTCTTGTCCGTTTATAGTAAATTGCACGCGTAGTGCTTCATTATAAGAAAATATTGAATGTTCTAGATTAGTCTCGAAAAAACGTATTTAACTCTAAATTTTCCTCAGGCTTTTTATCCATCACACTTACATTCTCCCCTCTTTTATACTGTCTATTTCCTCTGCTATTATAAAACCTACCTCTCTTGTTCTGTGGTGGTGCAGACCTACGTTGTCCAGTAGCACCACGTCTCCACCACCCACTTGCATTTCCACGATAAGGCTCATTTTGACCTTGATAGCTGTTCCTACTTACGTTTCCTCTATTGAAGCTTCCACGCCTATATTCCTGGTGCTGAAACCTATTGTTTCCTCTGTTATTCCTATTATAGTGATGAAAATGTCGTTGTCCCATGAACACATTTGTAGAAGTAGACGGTGAGGTTATTTCCTCATCGACTGCAGATTGGATAGCCTCATTTAAAGACTCAAACTGTCTAGCCGTAATTATTGTACTTAACCTTCGGTTTCGCAATCCGTCGGCAAAGCATTTAATAGCAAGTTTCTCGTTGACTTTTTTCAGTATATTGTAATTTTCAGCATGTCCTTCTGATTGCGAAATCGTTAGGTCAACAAATAAATTAGCAATTTCCTGACCAAAATCTGAGATTGTTTTCTCCTGTTGCTTAACATGTTGTAATTTACTATGCGTAGCAGTATACGACTTTTTTGCAATAAATGTAACCTCATCGCTTTGACTAAGTCAGTGACATTATTATAGTTAGATTCAAGCCGCAATTTAGCTGACTGTGAGAACCGACTTTTCATAACAAATTCAATTAAGTTACGTTGAGACCCTTCTTCTAAAATAGAGCTATAATACTCAATGCCATCGATTAATTGCTTTGTGACCTGCTCTTGGTCATTCATTACTGGTAGCAAACTAAGTGCTGCTTTTAAGCTGAACTTCTCCATTTCGGTACTGCTTGGCTCTTTACTAGTCTGACATAAAACAACAATTTCGAGGTATACTTTGCTGAACCTTTCACATAGGTCGTCGATTAATTTATTTTCGGCTGGCTCTTTAAATGCCTTAACCCGGCTGATATCCTCTATGTACTTATTATACTGAGTACGCAATTCATTAGCCTCAGTAATTTTTTTATTACCTAATGAAATATTTTCTCGCCTCCTCGTTGGTCCGAGTTTAATTAAGTACGTTCTAATTTTCAATAATTCATCGCACAATTCTTTTAGAAAATCTGCCATTAAAATACATTTCTATATCTACCTATATTCTCTATTTAATTCTAAACATAGTGTTAAAATACATTTCCATACGTACCTATATTATCCTCTAGTTAATTCTAAACATAGTGTTATTCCTTACAATTCTCCTTAACCCGAAAATCCTATTAAAATACCTGGCACGCACGATGTATGAGTACCTGCCTTTCTGCACATGATATTTTAATGTCCTGAAAACGCGTTTTTTTTTTTTTTTTTACCGACACGCACTGATTTTGTTTGGATTTCCCCAACACAACACTTTTAAACGTACGCACATTCTTCTTGCGCCCAGCGCCTTATACCTTCCACCTTACGCTGCCTGCTGCTGCTCTCCACTGGGTTTCAGGTAACGTCCTCGTAAGAATGATCGTCGCGTCGCTCTCTCTTCAAATTCTCTTCCTATCCATTGGACGTGGCATTTCTTATATTGGCGATAAATGTAATAAAATACCACCAGTGCTATAAATACTACGATGATAATCAGCAGGATGTTCACAGTGGTGAGATGGTAATTTAGCTGTTCTGCATGTGCATTGTTGTTTCCTCCTGATGCATTCTGTGCTATCACTATCTCTTCTTTTGACTGCGTTTTTCCCATCGCAAAGTACTCCAAAATATTTTTGTATTAAAAAAAAATATATAATGTTATACAGGCAATCGTTATTGTCACATCGGCACGTTTATTCACTTTCCCACGGACTGTCCGCTGCGCTTCTCGAAAGCGCCATGTGCGAATACGACACCATTGTCACGGTCGCCATGGAAAGGCGGAACAAGTGAAACGACAGGTTGCTCAACATTGACTGCCTTTATTCAGTATGTCACACTTATGTATAACATGATTTACTTATACACTACATTCGGGGCGCGGAGCCTAGCCGCGATCTTTCGCGCCCTGTGCTGGCGCTGCCGCTCCGCATTTCGGGCCTTTTTGGCCGCCTTCCTCCCCTTCTTCTTCTCCCCGACCACCTGCCATCCGGCTTCAGCCGCAGGTGTCGGGGGCTGGGGGGGCGGTGGTGGCGGCGGCAGCTGGCCTGCCGCCGGCACTGGCCCAATCGCTGCTGGCACTGGCGCCAGCACCGTCACCGCCTGTGCCGCTGCCTTGCCCTTCCTCCTCTTCTTGGGCGACTTCTTGGCCGGCGCCGGATTCGCCGAAGCCGGCTTTTCGGGGGTGGCCGCCACAGCCCTGCCGGAGGGCTGACTCGCCGGCCCCGGTCCGGGTGCGGGTGCCACAGCCGCAGCGGCAGCCGCGTACGACACCGTGCTCGGGCCCGCGGCTGCCCTGTTTGCACCCAGGGGGGGGCGCAGGACCCTTCCCTCCAGGACGGAGAACCGCTGCTCGAAAGCAGCCAGCTCCTTCCGAACCAGATTTAGGATCTGGTTCTCCGCCGGTTCGGGCTGAGTAGGCCGTTGGGTCTGGCCCCCCTTTTGAGAGCCCGGCCCCCCCAGGCTGGCCAGATCTGCCCGGAGCTTCGCATTCTCCTGTTGGAGAAGCTCCGTGGTGGCCGTCAGGCGGGCCACCTCCTCCCGCAGCTTGGCCAACTCCTCTCCACCTACCGGAGGCGGAGGAGGGGAAGGCCCCGCAAAATTGACCTCCGCTGCCGCCAAGATGAAGCCGCGGGTATGGCCTTAAGTTTCGTGCCTGTCTTCACCTTATTGGCCACGCCCCTTATCGCGGCTTCCACCGCCTTTGTGAACCTGGCCTTACGCTCCGCCTCGGAGCCGCCAGTTTCACCCGCCTCATCGCCAGGCCCGGGAACAGTAGTGCCCGGGGGGCGCACCTCCTCGGCAACTCTTGCCGACCTCACGGAGGCAGGGAGCCCCCTCCCCTTGCCCCGGATCCCCCCACGCTTGTTGGTGGGGATTTTTCGGGCCGAGGCCTCCTCATCTCCGGATGACGACCCCCGGTCGCCATCCCGCCTGGGGCGCTTGCGGAAGAACTTGCTGTTCTCCGCAGGCGTCCCGGCCCTCGCGCGACGGGACTCTCTGAGCCTCCCGCGCTCACCTCACTTGATGCAACGTCGGACTCCGACGCCGCATCCCTCCTCTCCTCTTCTTTGCCGTTGCCGGCGGTGTTGTTTTTTTTTTGTTGCAATATCCATACTTAATCCCACGAGTATGGGGGAAATATTCTCAATCTAGGCAGAGACCCCTGTACCTAGAAGGGCAGATTTAAGTATTTATTAGTCGCCATGGGGGCCTGCAGGTACCCTGGCGAGGAGTGCACTAGCGACTGATTTGTTCCATGGAACACCCGTCAGCCATACATCCCCTCGCGGTGCGTCACCACTTGGGATTCGGGGTAACTTTTTATAGAGGTTTTCTACCTCGCGGTCCGGGCGGTTAAGCCAAGACCCTCGGTCCCCTATCGAAACCGCGAGACGTGATCCACAGCGCTTCGATAGCCAGATTATGGGAGCACCCCTTAAATATTGATTTAATTCTGTTTTTAGTATTTGTTGTTATAGCGGCAACAGAAATACATCATCTGTGAAAATTTCAACTGTCTAGCTGTCACGGTTCATGAGATACAGACAGACGGACAGACGGACAGACAGCGAAGTCTTAGTAATAGGGTTCCGTTTTTACCCTTTGGGTACGGAACCCTAAAAATTG